>CM061555.1:127052023-128302023 GCA_030864225.1 Capsicum baccatum var. pendulum | reverse complement strand
AAGGAATGTATTGGTGGGATGACATGAAAAAGAACATTGCGGAATTTGTAGCTGAATGTCCAAATTATCAAAGAGTTAAAGTAGAGCACCAAAAGCCCAGGGGTTATATGCAATGTATAGGTCTTCCAATCTGGAAGTGGGACATGATCAACATGGATTTCATCACAGGTTTTCCTCGTACATTTCAAAAGTTTGATTCCATATGGGTGATAGTTGATAGGCTTACCAAATAAACACACTTCCTACCAGTTAGGACCACTTATACAGTTGAAGAGTATGCCAAATTGTTTAACAAAGAAATAGTTCGACTGCACGGAGTTCCAACCTCTATTATATCAGACATGGGAGCTCAATTTACTACAAATTTTGGAAGTGTTTTTAGAGAAATTTGGGAACACAAGTTACTTTAAGCACAACTTTTCACCCTCAAACAGATGGACAAGTAGAACGTTCCATTCAAAAACTTGAAGATATGCTACAAGCTTGTATATTAGACTTTAAAGGTAGTTGGGATGATCATTTTTATCTCATCTATTTCTCCTACAACAATAGCTATCATTCAAGTATCAAAATAGCGCCAATTGGAAGAAACTGCCTTGTTTGGGATAGATCTTGTTTATCAAGATATGGAAAAGTTTAAAGTGATCCAACAGCGACTATAGACAGAACAAAGTCGACACAAGTCATATGTAGATGTTAGAAGAATGGGGCTAGAGTTTGTTATAGGTGATTGGGTATTCTTGAAGGTGTCACCAATAAGGGGGTTAGTAGATTTAGTAAGAAAGAAAAATTAATTCCACATTGTATAGGCCCATATAAGATTACTCGGAGATTTATACAGGTCACTTATGAATTACAGCTACCCCAAGAGCTCTCAACAGTTCATCTAGTATTTCACGTTTCAATGCTTAGAAAGGGCATGGGAGATCCATCTCATATTACTCCTACTGAAGATATACAAGTTATGAAAGATATCACCTATGAAGAAATACCTATTTCTATCCTAGATAGAAAAGTTAAGAAGTTAAGGAATAAAGAAATATCTTCTGTAAAAGTGTTTTGGAGAAACCAACAAGTAAAAGAGATAACATGGGAAGCTGAAGAAGCGATAAAATCTAAGTACCCCCATTTGTTTAAATACGAAGAGAAAGTACAAGATGATGGATTGGAGAAATAACAAGTATAATATATAGGTACTATGTGATAATAGGGATATTAAACTTAGGCTTGAACTTGTTTTGGCTGGACAGTTACGCTAACATTCGAGGATGAATGTTCCTAAGAGGGGAGGATGTAGCACCCTGTATTTTGCATGCACTTATTCTATTTATATGGAACTTGGAATAGCCTTGTGGTATAGTCAATAGAAGATATTATTATGCAAGTATTGATAGTATAGATGGAGTTCTAGATACTGCCCATACATTTTAATATGAGGCGATCAAATTAACATTGATACAACTATTTGACTTAGAATTGTAAGCTGATATTTGAAACTAATTTTTAAAGTAACCAAGTGTGTACAAGTTTTATGTTAGATTAAAGGGATTAGGAGCTGGAAATAGAATAGAATATTGATCTGCTTGCTTAACTTAATTAAGCTAGTAGGTGAGTCATCTACTTAGGCTATTTGGACCAAACTAATGGACCCATGGCTATGGACCAAATTTGGGCCTATACTAATGTACTCATTTAGGCCCAAATTATAAAAGAGAAAGAAAATGGATAAATGGCCCAACTCACAAATCTGCCAAGGCCCAAATATAATAGAGCCCAACTAAGAAATTAAGCAAGTAGGTGCATCACCTACTTTGACATTTTGAACAGCTTGAACTCCTTAAGTAGGTGCATCACCTACTTGGACCTATTTGATCAAATTTGGGGTCCAAAATGCAGCTAGAGTGGATGGAAAAAAATAGGGCCTTTAAAGAAAAGGTTATACTTCACAAAATCTCTCTACTTACTTTAAAGAAACTAGGAGCAGCCCTATATTTCCTTTTAAGGTTCTTGTAGAAACCCCAACCTTTGCAGCCCAAGGTAAGTGAAAACACTTATGATTTATCTTAATTATATCATGGAAGATTAGAAAAACATGTTATAAGTGCTTAATTATTAATTCATGGCAGAATATAGAACAAGCTACTTGCTTACATTTTTCTTTGTTATTAAGAGATCTCTTTTCTTTTTTGATTTAAAGTGTGAAGGAAAGTGAAAGTTAAAGTTCTTGAGGAGTTCAAATTAAAGGAATAAATTACAGAATTGAGGTAAGGTAAATACTCCATTTTGTTATTCTTATATATGAATTTGGGAGAGGGTTATGGATGTGTTGTTATTGAGAACTCAAGAGATGATGAGTTCAATAATTGATTGCTACAATAAAAGGGATATAGGGCTGTTTTATGGACTGTTTTGTATGTATATGTTATTGGCTGCCAGGTTGATTTTGGAGAAAGGTATGACTAGTTCGAATTGAAATATAAAAGAAAAGCGTGGAGATACATCACCGAACTAATTATTGCATTTGGTTACTGCCCCAATCTATTTTGCTTATTATTTGGAGAGTGTAATGAAGCCAAGGTGGTTTCGGTGAATTTTATAAGAACATGTATGGTATGTGGATGTAATTGGAGGATAAAAGGGTTAAAATAACACCCTTAATTGATAGATTAAGTACTTACTGCTCGGTTACTATTTTGGTGAAGTTAAATAGACCAAATGTGTCAATTGGTTGCTAATGTTAGTTTACCATATTCTCTATTATAGATAACTAATCTAAAAGGTAGGAAGTCAAGTTTTGTTAGTTTTGGAGTTATATAACCAGGTATGCAAGGCATACTCTATTTTGTACTCTTTGGCATGAAATCAGACATTTGTTCCATCAAGTTAGCTTCCAAGGTTATCCTATAAACAAGTGACACAAAATAGCAGTGCATTCTATCCCATGTAGCCAATGACCTTGTTCACACTCTCTAACGTGTTAAAACACCTCAATACATGCTTATTATTAAGCTTGCAAGTATATTTTCATTAGAAAACTTCAGGAGTTCTCCATTTACTAAAATAAGACCCATGTGTTATTTTCAGCTCCTAAACACTTCATTTGTGTACCAGCAGCTCCCCACCTCATTGTTGTTGCATTATGTGCATATTTACATGTCTCTTATTGGTAGATTATTGTTTCAAGGTACCATAATATTATGACCACCAAAGTAACAATCTCAAAGGCTAAATAAACTAAGTAATGTAATCTGTAAAATGAGTTGCAACTCAGGGGCATAAGCCTAGTATGGGCCGATCTCGATACCTTTATATGTGGATGGCAACTCCTGCAGCTGATCCTTCAGTACCTTCAACTTTGTTGGGGCCATCCTATAAGGAGGAATAGAAATGGTCTTGGTGCCCTACTCAATATCAATAATAAAATCAATATCTCTATCCAAAGGCATACTAGGAAAGTCCGTAGGGAACACCTCCATAAACCCACGGACAACACGGGCAGAATCCAAGGAAGGAGGCAAAACAATACTTGTGTCACGAATATGGGCCAAGTAAGATAAATATCCCCTCTCAACCAATTTATGAGCCTGAACATAAGATATGACCCTCTTAGGACCCGAAAGAAGTGCACTCTTCCAAGCTATCCTTGGCTCACCCGATGAAGCTAAAGTCATAGTATTAGCAAAACAATCTAAAACTGCATGATAAGGAGCCAACAAATCCATACCCAAAATAACATCTAAATCGACCATATTTAATATAAGCAAATTTAACAAAGTCTCATCACGCCCAACAAAAGTCACAACGCAAGATCGGTACACCCGATCCACCACTAAAGAATCACCTACCAGGGTAGATACTCGAATAGGCATGGTAGGAGGCTCACTAATAGGATCAAAACCCAAAGAAAATTACACAGACACATAGAAGAAAGTTGATTCGGGTTTAAATAATACAGTTGCAGGACTAAAACAAATGACGAAAATACCTGTAATCACAACATCAGAAACCTCTGCCTCAGGTCTGGCTGGTATAGCATAAGACTATTCATGACTACCAACTAGCTGAGTAGCCCCACGACTACTACCATAGGCTCCATCATATTTACCTCTTACACCTCTGGTACAACCCCTACCTCTCATAGTTGAAATAAGAGTAGCTCTAAACATACGGCGAGAATAGTCCTTGGCCACATGGCCAATCTCATCACACACATAGCAACCTCTACGACCAATCTCAATAAGAGAAAGTACAATTGAGCCCGAACGGCCACCCTGAACTACTGAACTAGAAGACCCACTAGCTAAACTCTATAAAATCACCTACATTGGCCTACCATGGTATCTACTAGAACCTCTAAAATCTCTACCTCGATAGGTTTGACTCCTGAACTCACCAAAATAATGCACCCTCTTGGTGCCTCCATGAGATGAACTAATAATACCCTCTATCATCTTACCGTGATCCACAATATTCTAAAGAGGAGCTCTAAGCATAATCATCTGAGATGTAGCCAACTAAAGAGAAATATCTAAACCCTTCATGAACTTTTGAATCTTCTTAAACTCGGTGGAAATGCTATCATAGGAATATCTAGACAGGGTATGGAATCATGCCTTATACTAAAAGAATTGTCATAGAGCCCTGCTCAGAACGATCAAACTCATCCCGCATACGATCTCTCTAACTGAAAGGCACAAATCACTCCAGAAAGGTATCAACAAACTGATCCAAAGACAACTGAGGATCATCAATAAGCATATAACGAACAAATAATATCCACTAATTTCTCACAACATATCTCAACTGATATAAGGTAAAAGCAACTCCATTCGCGTAGAAAGAGTGAAACATAACTCAAAATACAAGGTATGAAAGAACTTCGTATGATATAGAATAACATGAGAGAAGTTTCCTAAAGACGTCTTATAGCCTCTCGAAGATAGATACGGACATCTACATATCGATCCACGAGAATCTATTAGACATCTCACTCTTACACCATTGATATCAATAAAGTTGGTTGCTCTGATACCAATATATCACAACCCAAAAATGAGGGTTATGATGGCACTTGTCACGGCGTACCTTGACAAGTAAACGTAACACCCAAACTGATACAAAAAAAGAGGAAAAGACAAAAATATCTCAAGATAAGGCTTCTAGAACAAAGCTAAACCATATAAGTAATCATAACAATGCAAAAAGAACTTATCCAAAATACTAACCATGCCCAAAACCAGGTGTCAATAGTGTAAGAACTACTAATACAATCCAAGAGTCAAATGCATTGGAAAAATAACCACAAATAAATAATATATGTCTCCGAATACTAATAAAGACATAACTACTGTAGAAAGATAGAGGTGAACTTCGGACGCGTGGATGTCCAACCGCTACCTTAGATGCTCAAATAATCGCTCGAGTCAATCAAGCTGAGGCGCACTCAAGCTAGGACCTGCACCAAAAGGGTGCAGTAGGCATGAGTACGGTCTACTTGTACTCAGTAGGTATCATAGGCCGACCAAGCAAAGTAGTAAATAAAACATATAAAATATACACTAAGGGCACGTCACCTACAATTAAAAAATATTCCACAATAGTAGCCCATACCGCTTGCACGACAGTTCTAATATATCTCACATATATTACAAAAACACACCAAGGTATAGAACACAAGTATACATTATGTCACATATAAATAGAATGAGAGAGAACATGTAGATACAAAATCATCAAATATAAGTAAAGGAAGGTAAGACACATAGATGACAAGTCAATAAGGGAATACAACACAACATAAATACAAGAAAGTATATGCAATGTATATGATGATGATGGTGGATGAGGTTGTCGCACAACCTCTGGGATCATCGCACAATCCCCGTATATACCTACGGAGCTAAAGCTTCCCGATGTAGGACCCATGGGGGTTCTTCAACCCATATACAATCCACATATCTTATATCTTCTTTTCGGCATATCCCTCAGAAAGGGTTTTATAAGGTGTTATAATATCTCCTTTCCAGTACAACCCTCGGGGAGGGTTTTCAAAAGGTGTTGCCAGTGTTTCTCAGATATTGCCACGGTGGTACCAATGTTTCATGAATGAGTATGATATGAGAATGTAATGCTCATAACCAATCACAATGAGTATTTCCACAAACAACCATATAATAAATTTCTGCAACCAACCACAATGATTCATTTCCACAACCACATGCGTCAATATTCGCTTATTATTTTTGTATCATCCATGAATTTTTACAGGTCTCATTTGCCAATAAAGTATGAATATAATCACAATACATCAGTGGTACAACATTAGAATTTTAACAGAACAATATAATTATGCATATGTATTTAAGGCTATCAATATAACACATAGGACCCCACATGGTCACACATATCACATAATATCTCAATTTTGCTAATTAAATCACATATAAGCCCCCACACAGATAAAACACATAGATAGACATTTTTCATGATTAGTTCTCACCCTTAACATGCATTTTGTATGATCATTTACTACCCAGCCCAGTCTGAAAGAGTTAAGCCATAACCTACCTCGAAAGCCAAAACCAGCCTGCTACACTTGAACCTGCGACCTTACTTTTCACGAACAATCCTGAAATCTACTAAAAATATCAAATATGAAATCTGTGCACGTCAGAAAAAAATCAACGATATCCATGTTGACTACTTTTGGTTTGGGATCAAAATGGACACCCCAAAATGGGTTTCCAAAAAAAAGGGCAAAATAGGAACTTTACTTCATAAAATATGTTCTCCATATTTTTAGGAACCTAAATTTGAAAACCTAAGTTAAATCGAGTCAAAAATACGGTTCAAATTGAAGAAAAAACATTTTGAGCTTTATCGGGTAAAATCATTGAAATACGGGTTAAAATCAAGAATCGGAGTTGTTTTGAAGGTTAAATTGATGAAAAAGTAGTAATTATAAGATAATAATATTATTCAAGTGAAAAGGAGTGAAATTTGGGTTTAAAATCCTGCCCTAAGATTTTGGGATTTTGAGGAATTTATCAAGAAATTACTAAGAAATTGGTGAATTCTTACCTTTAATCCATAATAAAACCAAGAAAAAGGTGTTAATCTAGCTTCCCAAGCTCCCACAAGCTTCACTTTTAAGCTCCCAAACTATTTAGGGTTTAACTCTCAAGAGGCAAGATGAAAAATGAGGAAAATGGATCCAAAACTATTTATAAGTGCAGAAAATCTGCACTAAAATAACCAAAAAGCTACAGTTTTTTTTGTTACCACTCCGGACTTCGACAGGGTACGGAAATTCATTTGAAGTCCGATACATGCAAACGAGTTATGTAACCATACTGAATTCAATATTTTCGATGCGATGGCGATATCAGATTTTCAAAAAAAAACATCAGTTACCCAAAGTTGACCCCCAAAACCCGAAATAACAATTTTCCGAACCGCCACACAGATCAAAAGATATCCACATATGTTCAAAATAAGACTCTCGAAGGCATCAAAAACCAAAATATTGCATAAATAATACCAATCACTCCCACACCCCGAAAATATCATAATGCAACTACGAGGAGGGGTAAAATAGTGAAATCACATAAAATCATAAATTTCACATATTTCATCAATTTTTTAGGTCTTTACACATGATCATGAAATTAACCTTAGGAATCAACAACCAAGATAAGCAAGTTAACGAATGAAGTCCAATAACGTAGTATGATTGTTCGAAGTGCTTTAACCCTGAATCCATTAATTGTTCCAAGAGTTAAATTTAAACTGTGAACTAGAATAGAATCGTTCTTGAAGAAAGTCCTTGTGGGATCGATAATTCGGCTTTCTTGAAGGCCACTCTTCTACTTGGTAGATCACGTACACTTACGTGTGCACTTGGGCGTTGTCAGGAGCCTCTGAACTAGAGTCTTTGACTCAAACAAGATGGTAAACATACCCCTTGGATATCATTTTTCTCTCTCTAAGGTACGAAATAAGCTGACTCCTAAGTGCTGAAGTACTACCCCTCCATTCAAGGACTAGTTCATTTGAAAACTAAAAATGAACAACTCTATTTCTACAATCAACTAAAGCATAAGATGAGTGGATCCAATCCATGCCGAGAATGACATTGAAATTACTCATCTCTAACTCTACAAGATCAACTAAGGTGACTTTCTGGGATATTGTGACCAGACAGTTCCTGGATACCTGCTTAGCTACAATAGAGACACCTGCTGGGGTGGACACTGAGAAGGGTTCTGCTAAAGTCTCAGGACTAACACAAAAATTCATAGCTATATAGGGGATTACAAAAGAAAGAGAAGCTTCGGGATCTAACAAAGCATAAACATATAAATGAAAGACATGTAACGTACCAATAACCATATCAGGAGAACTTTCCTAATCCTGTCAGGACTAAAGAACATATAATATGTTTGGACGCTGACCAGTAGTTGCACTAGAAGCAGCACCCTGCTGAGTCGGGCGATCAAGTGAAACTGGAGGATGACTAGACTGATACTGCTAACCACTATTTAGGAAATCCCTGTCTCTGTGTCCTGGCTTACCACACCCAAAGCATACATCACAGCCAACTCTACACACACCCTGATGGTTTCTACTGTATTTTTGGTATAAAGGATTTATACGACCACTGTTCACACTTCCCTGGGGCTTAGAGCCTAGCACCCTATTCGGATTATCATTTATCAACTTTGGCAATGGTTAACTAGCTGAAGATGGAGCTGGGGCTAAAGATTTCTAATAAAATTAAGGAAGGTTACCACCCTCTGACCTCAGTTGAGCAAAACTGAAGCTACCAGTTCTGGATATCTTTTCCCCTTACTGAAGCTACCAGTTCTGGATATCTTTTCCCCTTCTCTTTTTCCTTAAACTTCTGTTTCTTAATCTGTTGAGCATGGACAATCAACCTATAAAATTACATATCCTGAATCAACATCGCAGTCTTACACTCCTTGACCACGCTATCAGCTACACCAGAGACAAACTTACTCATCCTAGGCCTGTCATCAGACACCACATTAAGAGCATACCTAGCTGGCCAAGTAAACTTAAGAGAATACTCTTTCACACTCATGTTCCCTTGCTTTAAATTAATAAACTCTTGTACCTTAGCTTCCCTTAACTCCAAGGAAAAGAACCTACCTATAAAAGTTGTAGAAAACTCCTCCAATTCAACCTATCCTGTACCTATCTATGCCTCTATCTCCCTTTTACTACTTATACCAGGTGTGAGCAATATCCTGCAATTGATAAGCACCCAACTCTTCACTCTCACTTGAAGTCACACCCATAATGTTAGTTACCTCCTGAACTATGTCAAGGAACTCTTATGGATCCTCATCAAACTTAGATCCCAAAAACATAGGAGGGTTCATTCAGGTGAAGACCCAAATCCTAGCTATGGCGGTATTAGCCACTAGAGTGGTTGGGACAGCATCCTGCTGATTATTTTGAGTTGCTTCTGAGTGAGCTAAAGTAGTGAATGCAGCTTTGAATTCAGCATGAGAGACATGCCCATTCAGGGGAACCTCCTAAATAGGTGGAGGTGCGGGTTGATTCCCATTTCTTCTTCTGTTAGTCTTTCTGGGAGGCATGTTCTGAAAACTGAAGAAAGATTGAATTATAAAGGGATTTTAAATAGATCTTATACTCATTCGCATGACTTGAATACTGAAAGAAGGGAAACTTTTCTAAAAACGTCTTGTAGCCTCTTTGTCCATAAGTGAGGCGCGTTTCACACCTATGCACAAGACTCTACTCAATGCAGCTTTCAGAATTTCTAGGACACTTTAAAACCTTAGGCTCTGATACCAAGTTTCTAACACCCCAAGAGTACACCCTGGATGCCACACGGCGCTTATAATCACATGTGACCACAAGCTAACCCATAAGTTGGTACCTTCTAGGAGCACTAAATAATATACTAATAATGAACATGTGCAGAAAAAATTGAATATGCCATAAGGTTTAAATTGTTAAAAACTATACAATTGAAATCCATCAATCTGAAACATAAGCAAAAATGCTGAAAACGACTTATAAAATGGCAACTATCTAGCTGTTTGAAATATGTTCAACAGCCTCTAAACTGACTAAATAAGAGTTGATGGGATAGGCCCCAACTAACTCAAACTATCTAACTAAAATTAAATACTAAAAAACTAAATAAATCTGAGTAAACAACCATGTCCTCGATAGATAAAGTCTCACCATGACTACTGTTGCTGATGCGCTTAAATGTCTAAGTACAGTCGGGAACCTGAGCGTTCTAACCTATGATATGAGACATCATAGCACAAGAAATGACTATGCGTTCAGTACTTTGAATGTACCAGTATGCTAAATAAGCTTAGGTTGATATGCATGGGCTCATGTACATGAACAATAACTGACTGAATGAATAGCATGAGATAACTGATGCATAGTATGCGTGAAGGTTGTAAAATCTAAGAATGCATAACCAAGCATATAGCATGATACTAAAATAGTATGCAAAATGAAATACTGAAATCTGAGTACTGATTTAACTGATAAATTGTATGTCATGGTCAAGCAAACCTGAACAAACTTCCCAACTGGGACTAGACTAAAACTATGGGAGTTATCATCTAACCGACATGCCTCAATATGAGCAAATTGGGGTCCAACCTTTTCCTCAGTTGGAAGGGGGTCAGTACCATTGCACGGGTACTAACACTGGCTATGCGGATCCACTAAAGTGAAGTCCCGAAGGACTAAAGGGTCACCATCTACTAGCAGGTGCTCTAGTGAAATATGTGTCAACCCTCAACTGGCGGGTTAACATCTCAACCTACACTGCCTATGTAGTTCTGGAATGCAGGGACTGCTACTAAAGGTCACACCCTCAACTGGAAAGTGAGCCCCCATCCCTGGGTTCACTCGGTGCTAAATCTACTCCCAACTAGACTAAATCTGATTACTGGACTGAACTAAGCTTATTGAAATGATAATTGGTTGAACTGATAATACTCAAATATATCCGAAACCATTGTGAAAAAAGTGATACTAAGTCAACAGCTAAGTTTTCGGGTATTCATAACCCCCAGGACTCGATAACAATTACAGTAGAAACATACTAAAGCTTCGGAAACATAATAAGTAGTCAATGTTCAAAACCCAATCATTTAGGCATTTCATCAAACACATATGGGTCATGAATTAAGCATGGGAATAGTAAAACCATGAGATAATAACATAAATTCAATACTACAATCATGGGATAAGAATTTAACAGCAAATATCATCCTTCAAATATGTTAAGGGTTAATTCCAATGAAAGCACATGTAAACAAGATTTAAAATCCGAATTCATAGAAGTTCATGGATATAATTCTTGAAAACATGCAAATATCATAATTTTAAACTTAGAAATGCCTCTAGGACTCCATGGGTGAAAGAGGTCCATGGATGAACATTTAACATACCTTAAAGCTTTAATCTTGCAAGAGAATTAACTTTCTTGATAGTTCTTGGGTGGTGAAGCTTGAATTCTTGAATTTTATTGAAGGAATAATGATTGAACTTTATGAATTTGGGTGATGGCTAGGGTTTATTTTTAGAGTGGAATTGAGGAAATTGGGAAAATAATGCCTTCACTGATGATAAATCCCGTGTCTTCACGAATTGAGGCGGTGGAAAATGACAAGACTGCCCTTTTGGGATTTAAATTCATAACTGAAATGAGGATTAGGGATGTACCGCATTACAATGAGCCATCCATAGCTATAATGGCCGCATCACAAAGCTAGCATGATGACTTACTATTTTTGAAACCCAAACACGACACAAACCTCATCTGAAAAAATTTAAAACTTCCTCGAGACATGCTGGTTACACCCCTGAACATGAATTAACATAGAAATAATTTCCTCGGGTTTGGAAGGTCACTTTAAAAATCATCATAGTTAATAGGCCAAAAATAAAACTAAGTCCCCAATACTTAGCTAAATTTTTAGGTTCTTATCCTCTTATGCTTGCACTATAGGTTGAACTGACCTAAGACTAATATGGGGTATTACAATTTCTCCCTCTTGGGAACATTCATCATCGAATGAGACTAATTAAGCTAAGAATACAGAGGAAACTGAATTCACTTACTGAACATGCATGGCTGAAAACATGATTACATAACTGAGTCTGAGACATGAAACATGATTGAACTGAATCGTGAATGCATGTAATGAAAGAAATATGATTATATATATGGAACTAAGAATAGAAAAGAGATAATCTAAGAAAAACTGTTACCTTGAGCTAAATCTGAGTTTGTGGAGAAAAGATGGGGGTAGTTGGTACGCGTGTCTAGTTCTGCTTCTAGTTCTGCTTCCCAAGTGGCTCCCTCAATAGACTGATTCCACCAAAGAACTTTAACCAAGGGAACTTTTTTGTTCCTTAGTCTATGGGTTTACCGATCAAAGATTTTGACTGGGATTTCTATGTAAGAAAGGTTGTCCTGAACGCCCGTACTTTCTACAGGGATTGCTACAGCTAGATTGTCAATACAGTTATTTAACAAAGAAACATGGAATACTGGATGCACTGATGTCAAATCTATGGGCAACTCAAGATCATACGGTACCTTTCCATAATGGCTCAAGACTCTGTAAAGTCCAACATATCATGGACTAAGCTTCCCTTTTTTGCCAAATCTTTTCACTCCCTTCATGGGAGGGATTTTCAAATAAACTAAGTTGCAAACCCCAAACTCAAGATCTCTTATTCTCACATCTGCATAGGATTTTTTACGGCTTTGGGTTGTCTTAAGCCTCTCTCTGAGTAGCTAAACTTTCTCCAATGCATAAAATATTGAGTCTGGCCCTATCAACACGGTCTCATCTACCTCAACCCAACAAATAGGAGATCTACATCTCCTCTCATAAAGAGCCTCAAATTGAGCCATCCAAATACTAGAATGATAACTGTTATTGTAGGCAAAATCAATCAATGCCAAGTGATTATCCCAACTGCCCTTAAAGTCAATAACACAACCTCTCAACATGTCCTCTAGGGTCTGAATGGTCCTTTATGCCTGACCATCTATCTGAGGGTGAAATGATGTACTGAGATGAACTTGGGTACCAAGACCCTTCTTAAAAGCTTTCCAAAAGTGAGAGGTAAACTGAGTACCACTATCTAAAATGATGGATAACAGGACTCCATGCAACCTAACCAACTCTCTAATATAGAGCTTGGAATAATCCTTGGCTGAATAAGAAGTATGGACGGGCAAGAAATGGGCTAATTTGGTCATTTTGTCCACAATAACTCAAATTGAATCATGCTGGCAATATGAATGAGGCAACCATGTCATAAAATCCTTGTTCATCTCTTCTCACTTTCAAGTAGGAATATTAAACTCCTGTATAGTACCACTAGGCCTTTAGTGCTCAACTTCAACCTGGTGACATTAGCACACTTGGCTACAAACTCTGCAATATTTCTCTTCATGCCACTCCACTAATAGATTTCCTGCAAATCACGGTACATCTTAGTGGCTCCTGGGTGAATATAGTGATGCGCACCATGCACTTTTGCAAGAATTTGTTGTCTTAAATCAACACATGACACACACAGTCTACCCTGGCAACGTAACACACCATCTCCCCCTTGGTAGAAAACCTCTACTTTCTGATCTCTAACTGACTCCTTCAATTTAAAAAGACTGGGATCCCTATCTTGCTTTTCTTTCACTTCAACAACCAAAGAAGATTCTAGACTATTCCGGACCCATACACTACCCATAGTTGAGTCAACCAAGCGAATGCCCAACCTAACCAACTGATGAACCTCCTAAACTAAATTCTTCTTATCATTCTCAATATGAGTCACACAACCCATAGATAATCAACTAAGGGCATTTTTCACTACATTGGCCTTGCTTGGATAAAACAAAACACTCATATCATAATCTTTTAACAATTCAAACCACCTTCTCTGATGGAGATTTAACTTTCTCTGTGAAAACACATACTAAAAACTTCTATGGTCCGTAAGCACATCATCATGCACCCCATACAAATAATGCCTCCAAATTTTCATGGCAAACACAATAGTTGTTAACTCAAGATCATGGGTAGGATAATTCTTTTCATGGGGATTAAGCCATCTAGAGGCATAGGCTATGACCTTACCTCTCTGTATCAAAATATAACCCAATCAACTCTGGAAGCATCATAGTAAACAATAAACCCATCTGAACCATCTTGCAATGTCAAACTGGGGCTGAGGTGAGTCGAGTTTTCAAATCCTAAAAACTCTTCTCACATAAATCTGACCACTAAAACTTGTCTTTCTTCTGAGTTAATCTAGACATGGGGACGCAATAAATGAAAAACCTTCAACAAACAGTCTCTAATAGCTAGCCAAACCCAAGAAACTCCTGATATCTGATGGAGAAATGGGTCTGGGATAGTTTATCACTGCTTTGGTCTTATGAGGGTCAACTCAAATGCCAACACCAAAATTAATATGGCCAAGGAAAGATACTGATCTTAGACAGAACTCACACTTACTAAATTTGGAAAACAACTAATGGGCTCTAAGAGTCTGTAATACTATTCTGAGGTGGTCTGCATGATCATTTTTATTACGGGAATAGACAAGGATGTCATCTATAAAGACTATGACAAACATGGTCAAGTACTTCTTGAACACTCTATTCATCAAGTCCATGAAATTTGTTGGGGCATTCTTTAGACCAAAGGGCATGATTAGGAATTCAAAGTGACCATACCAAGTTCTGAAAGCTATTTTTGAAATGTCACATTCTCTAACTCTGAACTGATGATAGTTGAATCTGAGGTCCATCTTAGAGAAATAACTGACACCCTATAGTTGGTCAAACAAGTCATCAATCTTGGAGAGTGTCTACTCATTCTTGATGGTGACTTTGTTCAACTAATGGTAATCAATGCACATTCTGATAGAACCATCTTTCTTTAACATGAAAAGGACTAGAGCTCCCTATGGGGAAATACTGGCGTAATAAATCCCTTATTTAAGAGATTTTTCAACTGTTCTTTTAACTTCCTAAGCTCAGCTGGAGCCATTCTATAGGGTGGAATAGAGATAAGCTGGGTATCTAGAAGAAGGTCTATTTCGAAGTTAATTTTCCTTTTAGGAGAAACTCTGGGAAGATCTTCGAGAAATATATCTAAAAATTCCCTAACTACTAAAACTAACTTGACACTGGGAGCCTCTGAACTAGAGTCTTTGACTTAAATAAGATGGTAAACACACCCCGTGGATATTACTTTTCTCGCTCTAAGGTACGAAATAAGCTGACCTCTAAGTGCCGAAGTACTACCCCTCCATTCAAGGACTGGTTTATTTGGAAATTGAAAATAAACAACTTTGTTTCTACAATAAACTGAAGCATATCATGAGTGGAGCCAATCTATGCCGAGAATAACATCGAAATCAATCATCTCTAACTCCACAAGATCAACTGAGGTGACTTTTGGGGATATTGTGATCGAACAATTCCTGTATAGCTATAATAGAGACACCTACTAGGGTGGACAATGAGAAGGGTTCTGCTAAAGTCTTAGGACTGACACCAAAATTCATAGCTATATAAGGGATTACAAAAGAAAGAGAAGCTTCGTGATCTAACAAAGCATAAATATGTAAATAAAAGTCATGTAACATACCAGTAACCACTTCAGGAGAAATTTCTTGACTCTGTCGATACTATAGTACATACAATCTATTTGGGAACTGACCACTGGTTACGCTGGAAGCGACACCCTATTGAGTCGGGTGACCGAGTGAAACTGGGGGACGACTGGAATAACCCTACTGACCATTATTTGGGCAATCACTGACTCTGTGTCTTTGCTCGCCACACCTAAAGCATACATTATTGATAGCTCTACACATACCGTAATGGTTTCTACCACATCTCTAACAAAGAGGATTTGTACAACCACTATTCATACTTTCCTAGGGCTTAGAACTTGGAGCCATATCCTGATTATCATTTCTAAACTTTGGCACTAGCACACTAGATGAAGACAGAGCTGGGACTGAAGTTTTTTGACTAAATTGAGCACGGGTACCATCCTTCGACCTCGGCTGAGCAAAACTAAAGCTACCTATTCTGGCTCTCTTATTCCCCCTCTCTTTTTCCTTAAACTTATGCTTCTCAATCTATTGAGCATGGACCATCAACCTAGACAACTCCATCTCCTTAATCAATATCCATATCCTACACTCCTTGATCATGCTATCATCTATACCAGAGAAAACTTACTCATCCTAGACCTGTCATCAGATACAATATTAGAAGCATACCAGGCTGGTCGAGTAAACTTAAGAGAATACTCTTTCACACTCATGTTCCCCTTCTTCAAATTGATAAAATCCTTCACCTTAGTTTCTCTTAACTCCAAGGGAAAGTACCTATCTAAAAAGGTTGTATCAAAGTCCTCTTATTCAATAGGCCCTGCATATGTGCTACTTTCTCCCTTCCACTGCTCATACCAGGTGTGAGAAATATATTACAACTTCTAAGCACCCAACTCTACACTCTCACTAGAATTCACACCTAAAATGTTAGTTACCTTCTAAACCATGTCAAGGAACTCCTATAGATCCCCATTAGTCTTGGATCCCAAAAATGGAGGAGGGTTCATTTGGGTGAAGCCCTAAATCCTAGTTGCAGTGGTGTGATCCATTGGAACGGCTGGGATAGTATCCTGTTGATTATTCTAAGCTGCTACTGGGTGAGCTAAATTAGTGAATGCAGGTCTAAATTTTGCATGAGACACATGCTCATTTAGGGGATCTTCCTGAATAGGCGGAGGTGCAGGTTGATTCCCATTTCTTCTTTTGTTAGTTGTTTTGGGAGGCATATTGTGTAAACAAAATAAAGATTAAATTAGAAAGGGAGTTTAAATTAAGATCTATCTCATTCGTATGACATAAATACTGAAAGAAGGGAAACTTTTCCTGAAATATCTTGTAGCCTCTTATCCATAAGTGTGGCGCACTTAACACTCATGCACAAAACTCTACCCAACATGGATTTTAGACTTCCTAGGACACTTTAAAACCTCAGCTCTTATACCAAGTTTGTAATGCCTCGGAAGTACACCCTGGATGCCACAAAGTGCTTACAGTTAAAAGTGACCATAAGCTAACCCATGAGTTCTACCTGTTGTGAGCATTGAATAATATACTAATATTGAACATGTATAAAAATAACTGAATATGCCATAAGGGTTAAATTGTGAAAAACAATACAACTGAAATCCACTAATCTGAAACATAAGCAAAAATACTAAAAACTGACTGACAAAATTGACAACTAACTAACTATCTAAAATGTGTTTGAAAGCCTCTAAACTAACTAAATAAGAGTTGATGGGACAGGCCCCAACTAACTCAAATTGTCTAACTGAAATAAAATACTAAACAACAAAATAAATCTGAGATAAACAACCATGTCCTCGATATATGAGGACTCACCACGACTACTACTGCTGATGCGCTAGAATTTCTAAGTGCAGTCAGGAACTTGAGCGTCTGAACCTATGATATGAGACATCATAGCACAAGAAACGAGTATACAATCAGTACTTTAAATGTACTAATATGCTAAATGAGGTTAGGCTGAATACATGGGCCCATGTACATGAATAATAATTAACTGAATGAATAGCATAAGATAACTAATGCATAGTATGCATGAAGGTTGTAAAATCTGAGAATGTACGACCCCCATAGTGGGTTTGTAAGACCCTAAATTCCTCAAATTTTAAATCTAACACGTATTACATCACTTAACTGACATAGGTTGGACTTATGACCCCTGTAAGTAGGTCAGTAAGTCCCCTTACCTAGACTTGATAGAATTTTGCAATTTTTACCAGCTTTTAAGTGTTTTCCCATATTTTAAACCTACAAAAACAAAAACAAAGTGAACACTAAAATATTGGGTTGCCTCCTAATTAGTACTTGATTTAATGTCACGACACGACATGGCTATGTTGGATACTTAGACTTTACCAACAAGCCCATGGGTTGACTCCCATGAAATGCCTAGTTTAATGTCATGGAACGACTCTATTGCCTTGGCTACTTAGATTTATCCAAGGCTTTCATCAACACAAACTTTCACTTCATCAATATTCCCTATGTGGTGCTTAACATGTTGCCCATTTACCTTAAATGTGGATTCACTGTCTTGCTTCAACTCAATATCACCATGCGGGAATACTCTAATCACAGGGAATGGTCCATACCACCTATACTTCAACTTGCTAGGAAACAAGCGAAGCCTAGAATTACACAACTGGACCATATCACCACGCTCAAACACTTTTTTCTAGATCTTTTTGTCACAATACTGCTTTATATTCTCCTTGTACAAAGTTGAACTCTCATAACCTCAGAGACAAAATTCATCCAACTCATTCACCTTACTCAACATCAAATTTGTTGCATAACTCCACTCAAAATTAAGCTTTTTCAACGCCCATAGTGACATGTGTTCAAGTTCAATCGGCAAGTGGCATTTCTTGTCGTACATAAGCTGATATGGAGAGGCACCTATGGGGGTTTTAAAATCTATCTGGTACATCCCAAAGAGCATCGTCTAACTTTCTTGACCAATAAGTCATGTTGGTATTCATAGTCTTTGCTAATATGAACTTGATCTCATGATTGGAGACCTCAACCTACCCACTCATCAACGTTTAGTAAGGTGTTGCCACCTTATGCTTCACACCATATTTTTTTAGTAGGTCCTTACAGATATGATTATATAAGTGAGACCCACATCACTAATAATTGCACGTAGAGTGCCAAATCAAGAAAAAATGTTCTTCTTCAAAAATGCAATGAAACTTTGACCCTCATTTTTTGGAAGTGCAACTACCTCCACCCACTTTGAAAAAAGTATGATGCAACTACTATATACTTCATCCCATAAAAAATCACAAACTGACCCATGAAATTAATCTCCCACACATTAAACAACTCTAACTCTAAGATAGGTGTCATGGGGATTTTATGTTTTCATGAAATATTACCTTGTCGCTGACACTGATCACAGGCTCAAGCAAAATTATCAGCATCCTTGTAAATAGTTGGCTAATAGTACCCATACTATAGAATTTTATGGGTTATACGGGTACCACCATGATGACCCCTAACTGGTGAAGAATGACAAGTCTCAAGGATGTTCATCATCTCCACCTCAGGAATACACCTTTGAATAACTCCATCCGCACATACCCAAAAAAAAATATGGCTCATCCTAGAAAAACTTTCTCACTTCACGCATGAACTGCTTACGATGCTAAAACACTAAGTCTTTTGGACAAGATCAGTTTCCAAAAAGTTGGCAAAATTAGTAAACCAGGGGATTAAGCCTTGAGATACTACCAAGACCCACTCATCTGAAAAAGTATCATATATTTCAAGCTCATCCCTTAATTTCAACATTGCCTCCTCGTCGAGGTGGTATAGGTGGTCTGCAGCCTAGTTTTTAGTGCCTTTCTGGTCTTTCACCTCAGAGTCAAATTCCTGTAATAAAGTACCCAACAAATCAACCTTGGCTTTGCATCTTTCTTTAACATAAGATACCTCAATGGTGTATGATCAGTATGAACAATGACTCTGGTCCCTATCAAGTATTATCAGAATTTCTCAAAATCAAAAACCACTACGAGTAACTCCAGCTCACTAATTGTCTTTTGTGCAGGGTTTAATGATTTATTGTCATAGTATATTGGGTGAAGGATCTTCTCAAGTCATTTAACTAGGATATCTCTCAAATTCACACCGCTAACATCACCCATCACCTCAAAAGGTAAGGATCAGCCTAGAAACACAAAACCCTGAGTCAACATCAACCGCTCCTTAAGGAACTTAAAGGTCTTAAGGCACACATTATCAAATACAAACTTCACATCCTTCTCTAAAAACTTGCATAATGGATTTACAATTTTAGAGAAGTCATTGATGAATATCCTATAAAATCCAGCATGACCCAAGAAACTGTTAATACCTTTAACAGAAATTAGAGGGGGTAATTTTTCAATCACCTTTATCTTTGTCCTGTCAACCTCAATGCCCCTCTCCAAATCTTGTATCTGAGAACAATCCTTTCCTTCACCATAAATGGGCCAGATAGTCATTAAAAGAGTCCCCAATGATAGAAAAGTCATCCATGAAGACCTATATAGTGTACTTCACTATATCAAAAAATATTAACATCATATAATGCTGAAAGGTGGAAGAAGTATTACAAAGTCTAAATGGCATCCTCTTGAATGCAAAAGTACCATATGTGCATGTAAAAGTAGTATTATATTGGTATTTGAGGGTAATGGAAATCTAATTATACCTTGAATAACCATCAAGAAAATAGTACCAACCTCAGCCTGTAAGTCTTTCTAGCATCTCATCCATAAACAGCATAGGAAAATGGTCCTTTTGGGTCTACTTGTTCAACTTTTGGTAATCCATGCACAGTCTTCATCCAGTAATTGATCTCATAGGAACCAACTTATTTTTCTCATTTGGGACCATAATGAACCTACCCATCGTAGGTACACATTGAATCGGGCTCACCCACTTACTGTCCATAATGGTATAAACCACGCCCGCATCTAACCACTTTATGATGTCTTTCTTCACCACCTCTTACATAGGTGGGTTCAAACATTGTTGGTGTTTGATATTGGGAATGCAATTCGATTCAAGATGAATTTTATGAGTACAAATCTTGGGTTGAATCCCCATAATATCTGTAATAGTCCATCTGACGGCCCTCTTAAATCTCTGTAAAACTAAAATCATCGCCTCAACCTATGTATCTAATAATTCAGCAACAATAATGATCGATAATGTATTTTCGACCCTTGAAATACATATCAAAAGTGAGATAAAAGGGTCTTTAATTCCAAAATTAGAGGCTCCTTAATAGATGGAGGAGCTGGTGGAGTTGCTCTATTATTTAAATCAAGATCTAACTTCTTCAGAGCATAAGAGTGAGAACTTCTACCATACAATGCACTCACTATCTCATCATACTCATCTATTCCATCACTTCTAAAGTTTATGATAACTGTCGCTAGTGCCTCAACCCTAAGTCACTCCTCAGTAGGAATAGTCATTGCATTACCATCGATATTGTCTATCACAGACACTCATATAAACTTTGGTTGTCATATCAAGTAACATACATTAAAAGTAACTTTTTAATCATCGAGGCAAAATTTTATTTGCCTCATCTCCATGCCAACCATTGCCCTACCCGTAGCTAAGAAGGCCTACCCAAGATAATAGGAACTTTGAAATCCACCTCACTGTCAAGGATCACAAAATCAAATGGAAATATAAAGGAGGCCACCTTCACCAACATATTACATAATATGCTAACCAATTTCTTCATAGTGCAGTCAGACATTAATAATCCCATCGATATGGTTTTGGGTGCTCCCAACCACAACTGTTTGTACACAACTAACGACATTAGATTTATCCTAGCTGCCAAATCATACAATGCTCAAGAGAAGTTGAAAAATCCAATAGTGCATAGAATAATGAATACTCTAGGGTCCTCCTTCTTCTCTACGAAAGATCGAGAAGCAATGACACTATAATAGTGCATATTATCAGCAGGCTCAAAAGTCACTATCTATTTCTTAGTAACCAAATCTTTCTTGAACTTTGTGTAGCTTGACATATGCTCCAATACTTCCACGAGATAAATATTAACCAACATTTTCTTCAACATCGACATAAACATATGATACTTTCCTTACTCTTTCTTCTTCTTCAATCTCTGAGTAAAAGGTGGGGGGTATATGGAATGTTCTTTAATACATGCTCAACTTTCTTCCCCTTACTTTTATCCTTCTTAACTCATTTATCAACACCCGTTGATTTTTATGATGAGTTACCACTAGTCACCAACTTTTCAGATTTGGCTTTGGGTGCATCATTAATATCAACAACATCATCCCATACCTCATCAACTACATGCATAGGACAATCAATAGTATCCTTATCACTCCGAGTAGTGATGGTTAAACAGTAATTGTTATTCTTAGAATTCTGCACAATGTTGCTTGGAAGAGTACCCAGTTGCCAATGATTCAAAGTAACCTATATTTAACCAAACTGTTGCTCAATCTACTTAATTGAGGTAACATGTGATTTAATTTTTAGGCTCATTTCCGAAATATCTTCCTTAATCTCCTTAAGGAAACTCTCTTAATTCTCAAAGCCTTTAACTAGCTTAGTTAATGCTTTCATTCTCAAATCAGTATTATAATTCCTCAGAGGAACATTTGCACCACTCTTTTCTTTATAGTCATCCTTACGTCACCATCTCCCTCTTTGATCCAATTCTTATATGTTTTCCCGTAATAGTTTCAACCTTAATTCACTTACCTTTATTTTCAAGTGTCTTGATTAGACCCTTGGTCCTTGACTCAAAAACCCACCACCGTTTTATCCTGGTACTTCGACTCTTCCTTAATATCTGAATAATATAGCTTATGAGCTTTACCTTGTGTGCCCATAGCATTTACCTTTTCTGAACTCAAAGGTGTGAATTTCTTTGTCAATAAACCAATCTCTATCCTCAGTTGGGCAAACTCTTGAGCCATGGTATTATTTATAATTCTCTTTTTATTAGAAGAACCAATAGCACAAGTATTGACTCCTCTTTTAGCCTCCCGAGTATGCCACCGTCAGTTGAACATAAAGGCATGGTCTAAACTTTCTGAAGGTAACTCCCAACATAGGTTCATAAAATCTCCACTAATAATAGTATCTGCAACAGCTTTGGTATTAGCATTCAGGACTCGCTACAATATCTCAAGCAAATTCCTTCCTAAATTTTGTGACTAGGCACCATCAACAACTTCTTCTTGAACCTCAACTATGCCTCATACAGTGGTTCAGAATGTAATTTCCTAAAATTATAGATCTCGTTCTTCAACTACATTATTCTAGAAAGTGGGAAAAAATGATCCAAAGATTTCTTCCGCACCTTATTCCAATTAGTGTTGTACCTGTGAGGTAGTTTCCCTAGCCATAATGTCGCTTCACGCATCAAAGAATATGGGAACAACCTGAGTCTCAAAGCATTCTGAATAACCCTAGGTAAATTATAAAAAATACAGATTCTTATAAAATTCATGATATGCATGTTTGCGTTATCTATCTGCAAACCAACAAACACCTTTCAGATTTAATAGCTGAGTCATAGCACTTATGATATCAAATTTTACCCTCTAGGGAAATATAAGAGGAATGGTGGCTCCTGTATCGATAGGCTCAACATACCCCAAGTCATCTTTTGGATCATCATATGCTGGAAAATATTGAAAAGCTGGGAGCATTTGAACTCTATTACTTCTACTTCTATCGAATTATGCTTGACGCTCTACTTTTGGCCACTGTCTTTTCTCTTGAGATGCACGATGGTCATTCATATCCCTCCTTGCATTCACTTTATCTAATAACCGTATAGTGGTTTGCACAGCTATCTCTTGAAAACCAAGTGAAAGTGAAGGGTTCAACTCAAGTAGATCAGCTTGAGACAGCTCATGATGAGCTTCAATGGCGCTGAAATTTGATGTCGCCCTAGTTATACCTCTAAATAAAGCACAATGTGGTCTCTGCCAAATATATTAACCCAAGAGTGGTTGGGGTCGAACCCATAAAAAATAGGCCGATTATCACTCACGAGCTTGCTGAAGTAGCAAAAATAATATAGTAAAGTAAATGGGGGATTTTTCAAACATAGTAAAGTGCTAACAAGTCTTGATCATTTTAGGTTGAAATCAATCTGAGATGAATACAATGACTTCATTCCCCCTAGCTTCCTAACTTTGTAGGATTTCGTGCTCAATCCAACTATCACCAGCCATCTTGTGAATATCTTTGGTAAATTTCACTCTTTACCTTGTAAGTATCAGAGTGTTACCTTACTAACCCTTATCTTGGATCCCAGTCTAACTATCTCTTTTTAGGTGTCAAGTTAAATAGACAAGGGTTGGTAGCCTAGAATTACTATTGTGATATTTTATTTCTAATATCGACCTATCTTGTGAAGATGATATCAAATACAGTCAAGTTCTTAACTTCTGCAATAGTTAAGAAAGAAAACAAATTGAACAAGATCACAATATATGCATAAACAATGATTTAGAAGGACCTCACACTTTATCTACATCATTACTTTGTCAGGGTTCACACCCCTAGTTAGGTGGTTTAGCTGCTCATGGCTGTAAACGTCTTTCATAAATTTCACTCTTTACCTTATGAGTCTCAAAGTGTCGCCTTACTAACCCTTGTCCTTGATCCTAGTTTAACTATCTCCTTTTGGGTGTTAAGTTAATTAAACGAGGGTTAGTAGCCCGGAATTACCATTGTGATCCTTTTTTCCTAATTTGAACCTCTCTTGTGAAGATGATCTCGAATACATGCAAGTTCTTAACTTCTAAGTAGTTAAGAAAGCAAACAAACTAAAGAAGATCACAATGCGTGCATAAACAATAATTCAGAAGGACCTCACACTTCCTCTACTTTATTATTCTGTCAAGGTTCACAACCCTAGTTAGGAGGTTTATCCGCTCATGATTGCAAGAAAATCCATTGATTTTATAAAAGAAAGCATGAGAATAATAGGACAGCAATTTAAGAACAAAATTTGGAATCTCAAATTAATAATCAATTATAAAATCAAGAACAGTTGATTCCAAGATCAAAAGTCGAATCTTAAAATCAATATAATGTCATGAATGAAAAAGTGCATAAACTAATACAAAACTTCAAAAGGATATTTATAGAATACATCAAAACGTTAAAAATTCTAACCAAACAAATAAGTAAAACTAAGTCACCACTTATAGACCCATTTATGGGCCCATAGGTGGGCGTAAGTGGCATAAATCTCAGCAAGCTGCAGGATGCTACCCATGATGGCATTTACGGCAGAGTAAGTGGTACTTATACCCCATAAGTGACCTCTTAGTAATTGTCAAAAAATCTTCAATATTCAAAACCTCAGAACAATATCCTATGATACCTACAGAGGGACCTACGACCATCGTAGGTATCATTTACGGGGTCGTAAGTGACCCATTAAGTGGTCCTCCTTCACTTTTTCATCATCTTTTTTTCTCTTCATCTCTGAAAACCTTGTTTTCTTCAAAACAAACAAAAAAATACTTCATATCTAACAAAACGGACCTAAGTACTTGCATATTTTTTGGTTTTAAGCATCAAGAGTGACATGAAACCATGGCACATCACCTTTGTGTACACGAGGTGGGGTGTGCAATCATTAAGGAAGGCAGTCTAGGTTCTGGTTGTTCTACATATTTGTGATGGGTCTAGGCCAGCGTTGCATTCGACACACAGCTCTTCGTTTGCATAAAAGTAAAGGATCTAAACAATTTAAAATGTCATTTTTGAACTTTGGCTTCATAACTTGATTTTGGGAGAGTAGATCTTGGTTTTAGGCATTTTGAAAGGGGTTTCGCTCTAAGTTTAAGAAATTGTATTGAAAGTTGAAGTTGTGTTTGGATATGCATTTCATGTAGAAAAAAAGTTAAAATTTTATGAATGGAAGAATATTTTTTACCTGAAAAAGTCAATTTCAAAAATTAATGAAAGAATTAGTCCAATATATAACCAAATAATATTTATTAAAAAATAAACAAAAGACATCTGTGATCAATGGAAGAATAGGGAGCATAAAAATCAAATTGCGATACTTCTAATGAAAAATAGGAAACGAAAGATATTTTTGGTTATACAAATTACAAATCAAGAAATGAAGTTTATAAGTGTTATCAAAACATAATTAATCTTAAACACAAAAATTATTTACATTCACATTTTACGAGACCCTTTTTCATACTAGAAGAAATTGATTTAATGATAAGCAACTACCACATCTAATCTAAAGTCTTCGGGTTTGAGTCAATGGTATTTTAAAATAAAAAAATTAACCTACTCTTCTTTTAGCCTACAAGACTGTTATTACCAAATATTGGTGCCCCGCAAATTGTAAACCTATATCAGTGGTCACGTTTAGAACAAAAATAAGGAGACAAATTAAACTGTGTAAATAATTTTTAAAAATTATTATCAAAGTAACTTATTACTTTTCCTAAATTTTCAAACATTATTTATTGTTATCATATTGGTAGGACCATATCTCTGTCGAGTGCATCTTTCGGCATTCTGCGAGTCTATGAGTTATCTACTTCAAAATAAATAGAATAAAACTCGTGTTCCCAAATATTTCTTTCACCTTTTTGCTAAATTTGTTTCTTCTTTTTATTTTACACTCAAATTTAGACCATGAAAATAATTTCAGAAATTTAAGGAGAGACTATAGTCAAATAAAAAGATGTTGGGGCGAGGTAGTTAGACAAAACATGACACATTTTAGCTTATCAAGGATATAAATTTAGAAAAAAATATAATGAAAATAATAGACTAGGGTATAAGGTTACTAAGTAGTCATTATCTCCTTGCATTTTAGTTGCATTAATACTAATTTCATAGTGTTGCCCTTCAATCTATTAATATCTATTATTTTTTACTTCGGTTATCACAGTATTTTAATATTATCATTGTTCCCTAATGTTATATAAGGATTTTGATACTATTTGTTGTGTATGTTTTGCGTCTGTATGTTAGTTTTATAATTTGTTGTTATGAGTCACTTGAACTGAGGGTCTTTCAAAATAACCTCTCTACCTATTTAAGTAGGAGTAAAATCTATGTATCTGTTATTTTTTGCATACACCATTTGTTGAGATTACACTAATTACATTGTTATTGTACTGTAATTGTTATTGTTTAATTTATTTTTAATAATATGTTTAACCATTTTTTGTTGTTTGATATTTGTCGGGATCATATCTTTGTGAAATCCATTTTTTGGCAGTGTAAGAGAGACATCTACTTCACAAAGAAAAATTAAACACGTTTCAAAATGTTCCTTTCACTTTTTTGCTAAAGTTGTTTCTCTCTTTCTTTTACACAACTTTACCAGATTTAGTACATAAATAATTTTATTTGTTCAAATTAAAATTAATGTATTTCTTCTAATATAATTAAAAATTATTTTTTTGTGATATTTTGCAGGATCATATTTTTGTGAAGACAGTACTCTTATTTGTCTGTTATAACTTGTGAACATAAGGAACACATGTAATTTTTACCTACAAGAGAAAATATATGTCCAATCGAGCAAACTCACTACCTCTTACGTATTGAAGAGCATCTAAAATAGTGACAACGGGAATAAAAAATAAGTACGCAAGATATACTTCTATGTTATTCTCCCTCTTCTTACTATTTTTCAATATCCCAATTCGAAATACTTTCCTCGAAATTCTTAATGTAGCATTATTTATATGGTACTCTTAATTTAAAATATTTTTAAATGGTAATAATATTTCACAATTAAATATTATATTATCCTAAACAGATATCATAACTTTCAAAGTATTCAAATGAATTTAATTATTTGGTCTATGACTTGGTATAAAATTAATATTTAATTAAATTTATAACATCATTGATATAATACTATCACGATCCGAAATTGAGACTGTGATGACACTCGTCACACTTTCTGGTAGAGATAAACCTATCCCAATTCAAACACAATAATTGTAATAAACCGGATTAGGATTAGAAGTATCACGTAGGTAAAAAACAGGAGAGATGTATAAGTAGGAAGGCCTTACACCGTAGTGACATATTTTAAAACCATGCGAGTTTAGACCCAGAGCAGAAATATCACTACTGGGTCAGGCCGTTAAAATGGTATAAAAGTCACTCCTTTATCATCATTGATGAAGTGGGTCAAAATTTAAACTGAGTTTAGGCAAATATTGATTACGCGGACAAACCTCAGTCTTGAGTCTAGGCAAATCCTATGTGGTAGGACACACCTCAGGGAGGATGCTGGGTCCATAAAGCGGGTGCATGTCATAACCCAGAATATGATTAGAAGTCCCACATTAATAAAACACAGAGAGGTATTGGATATATAACTAAGCACAAAGAGGGCCTATAATACCAAATAAAGTCCCCACATGGACATCTCAATAAATATAATCTCTCAAGTCAACAACAATATGCATAAAATACCCCACATGAGCAACAGATAATAATAATAATAATAATAACTTTGAGATACAATTTCCTGGACTAATTCCTCAACTCATAGCATACTTTACATTAATGGTTAACTACCTAGCCTAGGCTAGAAGTTACGTCATAACCTACCTCAAAAAAATCAAAGTCTAAGTCTAGATCCTTTAATGCAAAGTCTTTCTTATACAAGTTTTATCATAATGAACTAAATCTATCAAAAATGTAATCTACATTTCAAAAGGAGTTCAATGTTATCCTTATTGGCTATATTCGATTTGGGTCCAAAAATAGTTCAAAAATCAACTCGAAATAAAAAAAGATAAATCTGAAATTTTATTTAAGAATTATGTTCCTAAGTTAAGAGGGGTCTAAATCTGAAAATCCAAGTTCAAATGAGTTGAAATAGAACTTTCAATCAAATAAAACCATCTTTATATTTTACCAGGCAAAAACACCAAATTTTAAGGTTGAAAACATGTTTTTAAAACTATTTTGAAGATAGAATCAATAGGATATGATGAAAATGGGAGTTTAGAGATTACCAAGTAATATTGAGAAAGAATCCTCTTTTAAATCGCCTTTTCCGATGTTTTCAAGTTCAAAATGATAAAAAATTATGAAAATAACGAATTTATACTATTTAGGTGAACAGTACCTTGCGATCATAGTCCCCATATCATAATCGTGTTAGTCAACGTTTATATTTCATAAATATATCTTTATGAACCTTAGTTATGAGAGCTTTAGCCACACATTTTTGCTAATTTACACTAAGGCTCTCATAACCTTAGTTATGAGAGCTTAAGCCACACATCATTAAAGAGAATAAATTCATCAAATATTTCATAAATAATTCAGAAACACTTACAAAATACAAGTTGTTTTCTAAGTCCCTAAATTAATAGTGAAATATAGTGAAATCCCTAAGCTTTCAACTTGTTTCTCACTGAATTGTACGTTACAACTCTTGACAGTAGCCAAAGATGCCTAATCTAACCCTAAGTTGGGTATTTATAGTCTCCTAGAAAGTGGAAAACTAAAATTCAAATCCAAGCACTACGTCATTAGTTGATGGTTTACCTGACGGACCATCATAGAAGTGATGGTCCATCGGTTATATCATCAACTTTATCCGAATCTGGGTTGACTCTGTTTTGGCAACCTGACGATGAGAGTGACAATCAATCATGCTCCTAACCATCCGTCATCCTGTCCATCACTAGACTCATCAATTTTGTTGCTTCTGCTTACGTATGATGATCATAGCAATGGTCTGTCACAAGTTCGACGGTCCATCGATTTGGTCATCAATGGGTTCCAGTAAAGGCTGCCTTTTACCTGATGAGTGAGGACCATGCTGACAGTCTGTTGTAGAGGTGATGGCCCATCAATTCACTTGTTGCTTGCAAACAGTATTCACTTTTCCAAGTTGTTCTTGCTCCTAAATTAATTTCCTAAAATCAAGCAAGCCCAGCATCAAATACTTCAATAGTTGCTAGAAAACAAATGATTATCTCTTGTAAAAGATGCAAAATATTCTGACAAATGCCAGAACATCAATATCCTCAACTTAAGACAATTATTTATCCTCAAGCAACTTAACACCACACAACATGTTAATAAGAAAATGACTGGCAAAAATAGTTGTTGGAACTCGCATTAAGCAACCAATTAATTTGCACTCTACTATTTCACTCTCAACGCAAAGAAATCCATGCTTGGTATTACTTTAAACTTAGCTAACATGCATACTGATAGGATACAAAGTCTAAAAGAACTAGTCCAGTAATGACAAATACAGTTCAATTTTCCCTCACATTCAAAGAAGTCTAATGCACACTTACACATTTAGATTACGGACTAACAATCAGAACTCTCACTCTCACAAAGAAAATTTCAAACAAAAGCATACACACCCATAAACTTTCCATTATCATCTTGTATTGTCTATAGCTGATTGGAAATGATCAAATCAAGACTTTTTACAGCTCAATCAGAACTCTCACTCTCACAAAGAAAATTTCAAACAAAGCATACATTCCCATAAACTTTCCATTATCATCTTGTATTGTCTATAGCTGATTGGAAATGATCAAATCAAGACTTTTTACAGCTTGTAATGAGGTTTCGATTATAGGTGATGAATGTTTTTGGAATAGTGACTTCACCCTCCTTGTCATTAATGCTATTCACCATCTTCACTTCATTCAGATTCTTTTTTATTTTGCACTACTTTTTCTACTTCCTGATTTATTTATATTGTCTCAAAATCCTTTTTTATAGAACTCTTCTCTTGAGATCACGTTATCTAAATCAGCCACCCTCAACTTATGTTGATACTATAAGTGAAGTTACATAGTATCCTAAAGGATCAAATGAGAAAAACTCAGACAAACCAAACCACTTTCTTCTAATCATTAACTTCTTAACAGTAGCCACCCTCAACTTAGGTATTTCACTTGCGTTGAGGTACACAGTGTCTAAGGAGGGACCAGAGCCAAAATAAAGTGTTAACAATCAAAAGAAAGGAGAGTTGGAGGTGTTGAATAAAAAGGCAGGCTATAGGCTCAAAAAGGGTTTGAAGGAAAAAAATATACATCTTTTTGGTAGGGCTTTTAAGGCTGAGTGGACTAATATTAAAAAACGATTTGTTATCCGATTCTATTTAATCAACTACAATATTACACAAATCAATTGGGCAAGTTCTAGCTATATACATAATGTAAGAAATGCATCAAATACTCGCACACACTGGCAATGAACTAGTACTTATACTACTGACTTTCAGACTTGTGTTATCAAGATCATGTTTTCTCAAGCACAACTCTCTAATGCCAAGCATAGATTCATGTTGGTTAATCATCACAAGGTATGTACATTAAATAACCAAAAGAAATATTTTAAGGAAAATTTTCAAAATTAAAAATCTACAGTTCCACAGCTTTCTAACACACCATTTTTCTTCAACATACATGGTATGTACATAAAAAGACAACACCTTAAATATCAAATCACATAATGAAATACAAACCACAAAGGAATAGTTAATATTTATAATCACACAAATCAACATAAAAGCAAAATCTTAAACATGTATGTTCTTTTAGATAACATACGCGGGAAAAGAACATATGCAATAAAAACTCCTGTGGTGACTTACTTCACGCAACAAGTACCCCACACCCACTAAATAAAATGCTTTGTCCTAAATGCATTACAAATAAAGTACAAGGGAGCAGAATACTTTAATAGCCCTTAGGCTTGTGAATCTATCGAGTCAGAAGAGGCTTCTTAGGCCTCGATTGAAGCAATAGTAACCCCCTCGGTGACTGGGTACTCAAAACAGTTTCTTCTTTAATGGCAGGGATGAGAATCGATACCGACACTTTCCTATGCCCACTATCTCACATTGAACTAGTGGACACCCCAATTGCTTCATCCGCAACTCTCTTCTTTCTCTTTTTTTCATTTTTCTGTAATTTTTTCAGTGTTTTTCTCTAGGGGTGGGCATCAATATCGAAAAAACAAAATACAGAACTGAACCAAATCATTTTGATTTTTTATTCGATTTTAATTTTTTTTATAATTTTGATATTTCGGTTCGGTGTATGGGTTTTAGGTTGACATAATTCAATTTTTTAGTTTAAACCAAAATTTTTAATATACCATTTTTTAATTATATATAATATATATTTAAGGTTTATATTCTAAGCTCATTAGGCATTAATATATACCTCCACGGCCCGCTACATTAAATTTGTAAAAGGCCCAAAGGCCAAAATCCAAAAACAAAAAATTCCAAAAGCCGAAAGAAGTAAAGAACCATATTTCTCAATCATTTTCTCTTAAGTCTCAACTATCTAGTCTCTTAATTAAGTCAATCAGCAGCATTCGGCAAGAAGCCAAGAACCCTAAATAGCAAATTCATTCTCTATTTCTCTTAGTCTCTTAGGAACTCAACGAAGGAGAACGCCGGAACAATGATTGGCGAAGGAGAACCAACGAACCAGGTACCCTTTGGCCTTCGGCATTTATTTTTCTATTTTTTTTGTTTTTCTTCTTCTTCTTCATCCCTTTCCTGACTTTTCATTTTAAATTTTTAATCAGTGGTTCTATTTTTGTGAAATAATTTTGTAGTGATTTTTTGATTAACTGTTTCTGATTTTTATTTATATGTATGTTATGTGGTATAGAGATTGGAGAGTCTTGATTGTTACAATGGCTATTTTTTTCAATTTGATTTTCCAAATTTGGTTTGAAAACTTATGAAATCTAGTTTGACAACTTATTGAGTTCTTGATTCTGATAATATAGCTGAAAATCAAAATATGAGGTTATTAATTTTGTTTCTTAGTAAATGAACATGAGTTCACTTCACAGCTCACAGAAGTGATTTTACCGTTTAGGTGGTTAATTTTGTTTTCTATTTTAATTTTACATGGATGGCTGATAAAATTTGAGTTAGTGTGGCTGGTTCAACTAATAATGTACTTGTGAATAGTAATGACAATTCAATTGACACTCTTGAGCCAAATAAAAGGAAAGAAATGGAAAGTAGATTTACTGCTTAGGAACATTTTGAAAAATATTTGAAAATGGTAAATTAGTTAAAGCAAATTGTATGCATTGCCATCAAAATTATGCAGCTCATTCAAAAAATGGAACAAGTGGACTAAAATAACATTTGAGTAGATGCAAAATGTATAAGCCCCCACCCACCCCGTCTACTGGTCAAACATTATTAAAATTTCAAACAAAGGAGTCATTGGGAGAATATTGGAAATTTGAGCAAGAGGTAGTTAGGAGAGCTTTAGTCGAGACAATAATTGTAGATGAACTACCATTTAGCTTTGTAGAAAATGAAGGCTTTAACAAGTTTATGAGTGAATTCCAACCTTTGTTTTGGATTCCTTCCTGTAGAAAAATAACAAGGGATTATTATGATGTTTATGGTGAATTGAGACTAAGCTTGAAGAGGTCTTTTAGAGAAATGCAACCAAGAATTTTTCTTACAACAGACACATGGACATCAGTGCAAAAAATTAACTATATGTGTTTGACTGCTCACTTCTTTGATAGAGATTGGATGCTTCATAAAAGAATATTAAATTTTTGTCCTATCACTAGTCATAAAGGTGAGCATTTGGTGGAGTTTGCTTGATTGGAATTTGGACAATGTCTTTAGTGTTACTATTGAGTCTAAGAAGTTAGATATGTAGGGAACCAATATCATGGATGGTAAGAATCTCCACGTGAGATGTATGGCTCACATACTTAATCTAATTATGCAAGATAGTTTGAAGGAAATTGACCCTTCTATCAAACGGATAAGACAATGGTAAAGTATGTTAGATCCTCTCCTACAAGAATAAGAAACTTTATAAAATATTATAAAATGCAAAAGATAGAATGTAGCAAGATGTTATCATTGGATGTGCCTACTAGGTGGAATTCCACCTATTTGATGTTGGATGTGGAAGAAAAGTTTGAGAAGGCTTTTGAGAGGTTTGATATTTATGATGATAACTTTAATTCTTATCTTTTTACTGATATTTGTGAAGATGAACTATTGTAGGTTCAATTCAAAGTGATGATTGGGTAAATGTGAGGAATGTCATCAAGTTTCTTGAAAGATTTTATGAGCTCACCCTAAAGGTTTAAGGTTCACGATATGTCACTTGTAATTTTCATTTTGAGGATATGTGTGACTTGATGCTTATTTGAAAGTGAGCATGACTAGTGATGATCTTGAGTTGCGCAAATTGGCTATGAGGATGAAAGAAAAGTTCAAGACTTATTGAGGGACTCCTGAAAAGATGAACAAAATGATTTTTATTGCTTCTGTGTTGGATCCTCTTAGTGCTTTAAATTCTTTTTGGAATGAAGGCAAAAGTTGCAGAAAAAGGGAGTCCCCGGCTCTCTCTCTCTCTACCTACCTTCTCTCTCTCTCTCCCTGATCCCCGGCCCCGTCACCGTCGCCGACCCGACCCGACCTCCGGCCCTTGGAGCTGACCCCCGTCGCCGCTCCTCGCTGCCCTCCGGCGCCGACCGCCGGTCCCAATCCGCTTCCCCCCTCCGTCTCCAGCTCCGGCGAGAGCCAACAGCCCCCCCTCGGTCTCCAACTTCGGCGAGATCCAACATACCCCCCCTCGGTCTCCTGCAGCCCCCACCCCCCTCGCTCTCCAGCTTCGGCGAGAGCCAACAGCCCCCCCTCAGTCTCCAGCTCCGGCGAGATCCAACATTCCCTCACCCGCCGGCTCTGGCGAGAACCATCAGCCAGTCGCCGCCGCTCGGTCTCCAGCCACCTCCGGTCTCCAGCCAGCCATCGCTCGGACTCCAGCCGCCGATCGGCCTCCAACAGCCGTAGCTCCGTCTACACCGGCTGCTTGGTCGCCAGCAGCCGCAGCTCCATCTCAGCACTGGAATTCCCCGTAACCCGGTCTACGCTGGGTTTTGGTTTCCGGCTTGGTCTACAAGAGTAACTCGGTGACTTCTAACCTTTGTTATCCCCTGTACCTTGACTTGCATTTGATTTGTTGATATTGTCTGTTGTCTGTTGTTGTTGTTGCTGTGGTCGTTTCTTGCACTGCTTTTGATTGGGATTATCGGCTTGAGACATTCTCTTTTTGGGGTTGTGGGTGTTGAGTCCAGTGGTATTTGCTCACTATTTGAGTTTACTTTTGTTTCGTGATTATTTCTTTGATTTTGTGTGAGCCTTGTATTTCTTGCTGCTGCTTTGCTACTACCATCGTGTATATTTTTATAGTTTCTGATATTTTCGTGTAGTAGTGGCTGTGGGCGGTAATGGTTGGATAGGGTCATATTCGAGGAGGTTGGGGCGTGGGGCCATTGTGGGGGTGGGGGATGAGGAAAGGGCGGGAGTGGGAAGGAGGCCAAGGTTTGGCCACGGGGGTGGTAGAGGAGGGCGTGTGGATAGTGATGGTAGGCTGAAGGTTGGGTCTTGGAATATAGGGACCCTTCAGGGTAAGTCCATAGAGCTTGTGAAGATTCTTAGGAAGAGGAGGATCAATATTGCGTGTGTTCAAGAGACCAAGTGGGTAGGGTCTAAGGCTAGGGATGTGGATGGTTACAAGTTGTGGTACTCTGGGAGCTAGAGGCGCAGGAATGGAGTTGGCATCTTAGTAGATGAAGAGCTTAGAGGTCAGGTAGTAGAGGTGAAGAGGATCAACGATAGGTTGATGACTATTAAGTTGGTCATTCGGGGGTTTACCCTGAATGTGTGTAGTGCTTATGCACCGCAAGTGGGCTCGGAGGGGGAGGAGAAGATGCGGTTTTGGGAGGCTTTAAAGGAGGTGGGGAGAGGCGTGCCAAGCTCGAAGAAGATTGTTGTAGCAGGAGATTTCAACGGGCACATCGGGGCGCTTCCAGGAGGCTTTGGTGATGTGCATGGTGGTTTTGGTTTTGGGGAGAGAAATGAAGAGGGGACTACTCTATTGGAGTTTGCGAGGTCCTTTGGGCTAGTGGTGGTGAACTCGGGCTTCCCGAAGAAGGATGATCACCTGATCACCTTTCGAAGCGCGATAGCCAGGACCCAGATTGACTTTTTGTTGCTTAGGAAAGGGGATAGGGTGTTGTGTAAGGACTGTAAGGTCATCCCGAGTAAGAATCTTTCGACCCAGCATAGGCTCTTGGTTATGGATTTGGGTATAAAGAAGAATAGAAAGAGGAGGAGTAAGGAGGGTAGACCTAGAATTAAGTGGGGCGGCTTGACGCCAGTGAATGAGTGGGAGATAGGAGAGAAGTTGGCGGGAATGAGGGTGTGAGAGTGTAGGGGGGACGTGGATAGTATGTGGGATAGGGCGGCTAGGTGCATCAGGGAGAATGCAAGTGAGGTGTTGGGTGTTTCTAGGGGCCGGGCCGGGCATCATCGGGGGGATTGGTGGTGGAATGAAGAAGTGGAGAAGAAAGTGAGGACCAAGAAAGGGGTGTATGCTAAGTTGGTTGAGAGTAAGGACGAAGAAGAGAAGCGGGTAAACAGGAAAGAGTACAAGCTGGCTAGGAAGGAGGCTAAGTCAGCAGTTACGGCAGCTAAGACGACCGTTTTCAAGAGCTTGTATGCAGGGTTACAGGGGAAAGGAGGGGAGAAAAAGTAGTTTAGACTCGCTAAGGCTAGGGAGTGGAAGGGTCGTGACCTCGACCAGGTGAGGTGCATTAAGGGGGAGGACGGTAGAGTGTTGGTGGAGGACGGCCACATTAAGAATAGATGGCAGTCGTACTTTCATAGGCTCTTGAATGACGAAGGGGATAGAGCTATTGTTTTAGGGGAACTGGAGAACTCAGAGGAGGGTCGGGATTTTAGTTAGTGTAGATGTTTTAAGGTAGAAGAGGTTAGAGAGGCTGTTCGCAGGATGCGAAGGGGTAGGGCGACGGGGTCGGATGAGATACTGGTGGAGTTCTGGAAGTTCATGGGAGAGGCTGGTGTAAGGTGGTTGACTGGATTGTTCGACGAAATCTTCAAGACGGCAAAGATGCCCGAGGCTTGGAGGTGGAGTACCATGATCCCTCTCTATAAGAATAATAGTGACATCCAGAGTTGCGATAACTATAGGGGGATTAAGTTATTGAGTCTCTCTATGAAGATTTGGGAGAGAGTGGTCGAGGTGAGGCTGAGACGGATAGTGTCTATTTTGGAAAACCAGTTTGGATTTATGTCTGGCCGCTCGACGACGAAGGCAATTCACCTGGTACGGAGGCTGGTGGAATAGTATAGGGAAAGGAAGAAGGACCTGCACATGGTGTTTATCGACCTGGAAAAGGCATACGACAAAGTCCCCAGGGAGGTTCTATGGAGGTGCTTGGAGGTGAGTGGAGTCCCGCTGGCATATATCAGAGCAATTAAGGACATGTATGATGGAGCAAAAAACTCAAGTGAGGACGGCGGGGGGTGACTCAGACCATTTCACTGTCTTGACAGGATTGCATCAGGGATCTACTCTTAGCCCCTTTTTGTTTGCTTTGGTGATGGATGTGTTGACGCGGCGTATTCAAGAGGAGGTGTCGTGGTGTATGCTTTTTCCAGACGATGTAGTTCTGATTGATGAGACTCGAGGGGGTGTGAATGACAAATTAGAGGTGTGGAGACAAACTCTTGAGTCTAAAGGGTTCAGGTTGAGCAGAAGCAAGACAGAGTATTTGGAATGCAAGTTTAATGACGTGAGGCTGGAGAATGAGGTGGTAGTGAAACTGGAATCACAGGAGGTATGTAAGAGGGATAGTTTCAAGTATCTCGGGTCCGTGATCCAGGGAAACGGTGAGATTGACGAGGATGTCTTGCACCATATTGGGGCGGGATGGATGAAGTGGAAGCTCGCCTCTGGGGTGTTGTGTGATAAGAAGGTGTCGCCCAAGCTTAAAGGCAAATTCTACAGGGTGGTATTCCGTCCGGCCATGTTGTATGGAGCGGAGTGTTGGCCAGTTAAGAATTCCCACATCCAAAAAATGAAGGTGGCAGAAATTCGGATGTTGCGCTGGATGTGTGGGATGACTAGAGGGGATAGAGTTCGGAATGAGACTATCAGGGAGAAGGTTGGTGTGACTCCAGGGGAGTGCAAGATGTGGGAAGTCCGATTGAGATAGTTCGGACACGTGAAGAGGAAGGGCATGGATGCCCGAGTTCGTAGGTGTGAGAGGCTAGCGTTGGATGGTTTTAGGCGGGGTAGGGGTAGGCCGAAGAAGTACTAAGGTGAGGTGATTAGGCGGGACATGGAGCAGTTACAGCTCACCGAGGACATGACCCTAGATAGGAAGTTCTGGAGGACGCGAATTAGGGCAGAAGACTAGGGCCAGTTTGGGTCTCTAGTGTAGGGAGTTACTTGGTGGGGGTAGTATCCTTGTTATGATTCCGTGTTCCATGTTTTATTACGAACCTGGGTGCTTCCCTCTGTTTTCTATTACTTATGGGTGCCGTTTTTATGTTATGAAATCTTGTTCTGTGCTTTACTATGTATTTGTGTGGTATCTCGTGTCTTGAGCTGGGGGTCTATCGGAAACAGTCTTTCTACTTCGTTAGAGGTAGAGGTATGGACTGCGTACATCTTACCCCCCCTCCCAGACCCTACTAGGTGGGAATACACTGGGTTTGTTGTTGTTGTTGTTGTTGTGTTGGATCCTCTTAATAAGTTCGAGTATGTTACCTTTGCGCTTGAAGAGTTGTTGGGAAAGAAAGTAATTGATGAAGTAGAATCTTATTTGAAGAATTTATTTGCTTTTTAAGTAAAAAAATATTCAAAAGGTTCTAAAAATAATTCATCTTCATCTGGATACAACTTCATCTGACTCATCTGGATTTGATTCATCTAATTCTGGCCATCCTCAAAGTTTGAAGACAAATACCTTAAGAAACAATCTTCACATGAAGAAAAAGTCTAAAGATTATGGTAGTATTGAAGGTACTAAATCTGAGTTAGATAAATACCTTGGTGAAGATCAAGAGCCTATGCTCGAGCCTGGATCCGAATTTGAATCTGAGGATTTTGATATCTTAAATTGGTGGAAAGTTAATTCTCCTAGATTTCTCATCCTTTCACAGTTGGCTCGTAATGTATTGGTCATTCCAATGTCAAGTGTGGCATTGAAATATGCATTTAGCACCGGTGATCGTATTCTTCATCCGTTTAGAAGTTATTGACTTCTAAATGTGTGCAATGTCTTATTTGTGTTCAATATTGGCTTAGACAATAGACTAGTCCTATTTGAAGAAAATTTGGAGTTTCTTGTGAAAATTGAACTTGGTAAGTAAGACTTTGTAATTTTTTGAGTGTTTTTGTGAAAAATTAAAATACTTATTTGTGTTGTAATTTAACGTATTTGTTTAAATTATTTTTAGAGATGACAAATAGTGGACGAGACTCTTGTATTGTTGATGTATGAGTTGATTTGCTAGTACTTAGTAGTGGTGATGATTGGTGAGCTCAATACTTTATTTGTTTGGTTACATCCTTTTATTTTGTAAATTATAATATATATTCTAACTTTTGATTTCATGTTGAAGGGTCAAGTGATGCCTCCTAAACCTAAAGCATACTCGGCTATTTGGGAACATTATGAGGTGGTTGAAGATAATGAAGAAGTATGTAAAGCAAGATGCTTGAGATGTGGCTTAATACTTAATTGTCATCCAAAAAAATGTGGCACATTTTCTTTGCGTAAGCATTTCAAGAAGTGCCTTATAAAAGATGAGAATAAGTTGCTTCGTCTTTAAACACTTGAGATGATTCTCCCTAGTCCCTAGTTGTTTTTAACTTTTAAGACTTGTTGTTGCTACTATTTTATTTATTTGCGGGTGGCAAGCCTGCTACTGTTTAGCCTTTTATGCTGCTACTATTTTTACATCTTATGTGTGTTGATTTACCATTTAATTGTGCGTTGATTTGCAGATTTACATCTGTTGTGGCCTGTTAGCCTGTGACAGCCTATATATGTGGCTTGTGAGCCTGTGACAGCCTATATATGTGGCTTGTGAGCCTGTGACAGCGTATATGTATGGCTTGTGAGCCTGTGACACTGTATATGTGTGGCCTGTGAGCTTGTGACGGTGTATATGTGTGGCATGTGAGCCTTTTTCTGCAATGTGTGTGACTGGATGACTACCGCTGTTTCTATCATTTTGTGAGAGATTAGTGTTGCGTTTACAGATTTAGTGCTTACACAATGTTGTCAAATGTGTTTAAAGAGTATGTGTTTAGTCTTTGGTATTATTTTTTTGGTCAATTTAGTCTTTGCTTTAGTCTTTACAGATTTAAATGCTTTTGTTTTTGTTCCCATTTTGATTTATATTAGATCTATTCTTGCTTTAATCTTTTTTCAATAAAAGATCTTTTAAAATTCTGTGACTTGGCTTTTTCGATGTAGTTTTAATTTAGGTTTTTACCACCTACGTTTTCTTGTATTAGATCTTTGTTTGGTTTAGGCTTTGACATTTGTCTTAATTTAGTTTTGATGCTTGTTTCAATCCCAAAATTTTCATTATAGTAGGCCTTGTGATTCTTTAATCTTCGACTTTTTTTGTCGTCAATCTAGTATGATTCTTTTTCCGCCCCAGTTTGTGGTGTTATCTCATCTACTAATCAATTTATTCTTTCTATATTTTGTTGCAGTTTATCGTGAACCTTTTTTTACTCTTGTTAATTTACTCTTGTCAGGTCAAGCCTTTCATTTTAGTAATTTTTTTTTAAAATTGTATGTTATTAGTTTTATACCTTCCCAGCAGCACAGTTTATAAAAATAACGTAGCCCATTAAAACAGGCCCAAAACCGAAAACAACAACAGCAAACCCAGTGTATTCCCACCTAGTGGGGTTTGGGAGGGGGGGTAAGATGTACGCAGTCCATACCTCTACCTCTAAAGAAGTAGAAAGGTTGTTTCCGATAGACCCCCGAGTCAAGACACGAGACACCACATAAAATACATAGTAAAGCACAGAACAGGATTTCATAACATAACATAAATACGGCACCCATAAGTAATAGAAAACAGAGGCAAGCACCTAGATTCGTAATAAAACCTGGAACACGGGATCATAACAAGAAATATTACCCCCACCAAGTAATTCCCTACACTAGCGACCCAAACTGGCCCTAGTCTTCTGCCCTAATTCGCGACCTCCATACCTACCTCTCTAAGGTCATGTCCTCGGTGAGCTGTAACTGCTCCATGTCCCGGCTAATCACCTCACCCCAGTACTTTTTTGGCCTACCCCTACCCCGCCTAAAACCATCCCATGCTAGCCTCTCACACCTATGAACTGGGGCATCCATACTCCTCCTCTTCACGTGTTCGAACCATCTCAATCGGACTTCCCGCATCTTGCACTCCACTGGAGTCACACCAACCTTCTCCCTGATAGTCTCATTCCTGACTCTATCCCCTCTAGTCAGCCCACACATCCAGCGCAACATCCGCATTTCCGCCACCTTCATTTTTTGGATGTTGGAGTTCTTAACTGGCCAACACTCCGTACCATACAACATGGCCGGACGGACTACCGCCCTGTAGAATTTGCCTTTAAGCTTGGGCGGTACCTTTTTATCACACAATACCCCCGACGCGAGCTTCCACTTCATCCATCCCGCCCCAATACGGTGCGATACATCCTCGTCAATCTCACCGTTACCCTGGATCACGAACCTGAGATACTTGAAACTATCCCTCTTGCATACCTCCTGTGATTCCAGCTTCACTACCACCTCATTCTCCAGCCTCACTTCATTAAACTTGCATTCCAAATACTCTGTCTTGCTCCTGCTCAACCTGAACCCTTTAGACTCAAGAGTTTGTCTCCACACCTCTAGTTTGTCATTCACACCCCCTCGAGTCTCATCAATCAAAACTACATCGTCTGCAAAAAGCATACACCACGGAACCTCCCCTTGAATACGCGCGTCAACACATCCATCACCAAAGCAAACAAAAAGGGGCTAAGAGTAGATCCCTGATGCAATCCTGTCAAGACAGTGAAATGCTCTGAGTCTCCTCCCGGCGTCCTCACCTGAGTTTTCGCTCCATCATACATATCCTTAAATACTCTGATATATGCCTGCGGGACTCCACTCACCTCCAAGAATCTCCATAGCACCTCCCTGGGGACTTTGTCGTATGCCTTCTCCAGGTCGATAAACACCATGTGCAGGTCCTTCTTCCTTTCTCTATACTGTTCCACCAACCTCCGTACCAGGTGAATTGCCTCCGTCGTCGAGCGGCCAGGCATAAATCCAAACTGGTTTTCCAAAATAGACACTATCCTTCTCAGCCTCACCTCGACCACTCTCTCCCAAATCTTCATAGAGAGACTCAATAACTTAATCCCCCTATAGTTATTGCAACTCAATAACTTAATCCCCCCATAGGCCCAAAACCGAAAAATCGAAATAAAATCGAACCAAAATTTACATAAACCGAACCAAACCGAACAAATTTGGTTCGGTTTTTGGTTCGTATAATTTCAAAACCGAAAACCAAAAAAATCAAAATAAAAAAAAAAACCCGAACCGAAGTACCAAACGTCTACCCTTTCTTTTCTCACATTTCTTTCTTCTGGTGTTTTATCTCTACATCTTTTCTTCCTCTCCGGCCTTTTGTCGCTACTTTTATCCACTTGTTTACCTATCTTTTAGTGGCCTGCCCATGAGGTCCATAATTTCTTCTTTGTTATCACTCACTACCAATGCTAGATCAAATGCACTTAGAAGTGGTTGTTTCTTCAGTTCAGAAATATCATCATGTGTTTGTTTAAATTCAGCAGTAAACCTTGCAAAATCTAGAACTGACAACTCTCTCAACCTGTTATTCACACGCTCTTCCATGTCATCCATCCATGCATACAGTTTTTCATAAGGCTTTACAGTTCTACCACAATTTTGTCCACAAATGGATTAAATTCCTTTGCCCAAACGCTCAACTGTTGCTTGAACTTCTTTTGAGCTTTCACCACATTCACAAAATTATCTTGGATCAACCTATACTCCAAATATTTTGGTGGTATAGAAATAGTGTCTGATGTGTCTCCCATCGAGGGTACAGAACCCAAACTTGCAGAAGTAACTGTGGAACAGAAGTGCCTAAAGGCAACGGCATACCTAAAGGCATATCTGAAGCCTCTAAAGTAGGTCCAGTCTGTATCTCATATGCTGGAGGATTATGGACTCGCATTTAAAATTTGGAGTCATCTTTTGCCTGCACACTATCTTGCCCTCAAAAATCTTGAATTTCAATATCCACTCGTCTGATTATAGGCACATTTGTTTGCCTACATAACTCTGTAATCAAACATGGGAATGGTAATGCACTTACCGTCTTGTGAGCACGAACAAGCATCTCGTCACCAATTATTTGCCCAAAGTCAATCTTCAATCCCTCTATCAGGCTTGCCACGAACACTACCATTTGATTATCCAGGTTAGCATCTCCTCCAATAGGAATAAGCCTCAATCTAATAATGGCCCACAAAAATTTCACCCTAAAACTCAAGGACGACTTTGCAATCCACTCTTTTCCCTGAAGCCATGATGACTTTCCATCATCTGTAAGAATTCGAGACAACCATGGTCTTTGGTTAGCTTTCATAGTGATCTGATGCTCCAACTCTGGTGTGATGGCACTAGCTACATTCTCAGGGCTAAATAATATCCTGTTGATCGTACGATCAGAGATATCTACCATCACCCCTCTTATCAGAACCTATGTTTTGTTCCTCATATCTGTAATTCTAGAACCCTTAGGCAAATCCTTCTCCAATATTGCTAAGTAATTAGCAAAAAATTCATGTACCAGATTTGGATAATACAAACCAAGAGGCTTACCCAAATAGGCTAGCTCATATTTATTGAACCTCCTTTCTAAGTTAGGGTACTCATGATCTATTGTGACTATATGATACTCTTCTACGATGGGCCTCTTCGTAGGTCTATTTAGAGTAGGCTGAAGCCCATCAAAGAAATGCTTCTTTGCACCCTCGACCTTCCATCTGATGAATTCCCGCACCTTCAGGTCCTTACTTTGGATTATATCTCCTTCTTCCTGTTCTGACTCTATTACCGAATTAGGATTTGCCTCTTTTACCCTTTTCTCTTCAAGGCTAGAACTCGTACTATCACTACTATTGCTTTGACTGTTGTCTCCCGTACTTAAAGATTCACTCTCCTCATCAGATTGGGAGAGTACTTGCTTTTTCTTTTCGCTTTGCCAAGTGAGGTAGGTCGGTGCTTCAGCATCCCTTTCTTTTTCACTTCTGGCTCTTGCAGTGGTAGTGTCTCAAACTTGTTAAGATCTCCCACCACCTCTCCTAATGGAAGCTTTTGAGTCATAATACCTAATTTTGGAAGAAAAAAACACACGGTTATTAGTGACAAGTGAATGGAAGAAAATATTGCAAACTATTAAAAGATAACGGTCGAGTTGATGGTCCATCGCACTAGTGACGGTCTGTCGCGACGACCGTCATAGTTAAATAGAACCTCAGCCCACAGTTGACAGTCCGTTGCAATGACTGTCGTTACTAAGCAGAAAATCATCGATGTTTTTACTTGTCAATGGCAGAAGTCACGGTCCGTCGCACCAGTGACGGTCATGTTGGCCGTTGATGTGCCCATTTTAGTTTTGATATTCTTAGGGACATTTCAACAAACATCTGGTGTGCTTATATAGTAAACTCGATAATTTTCCTCAAATTTCCTTTGATTTTACTTCAAAAAAATGATATAATACAGGTTACTCAGACTTTACCCCACGACAGGCTACACCAATGTAAAACAAAAGCTTCGACTTAGATGCAAAACCAATACTTCAACTCAAAGAAACTTCAATCGTATACCACTTTGTACTCTCTCCTTTGATGCATTTAGAACTTAACAATATAAATATTACAGTTCAGAAATCATACCTGTTCTTGTAATGCTACTTCACGCTCCTTACAAGTTCTAAAGTTAAACCCAAAGATAGCCCTAGAATTTAAGTGATGAGAGTATAAAAGTAGTGAATGATAGAAGTGGGGGAAATGGTTGCTAGGTATAAATAGTGAGAAGTGGGAACTTAATAGTCCATGAGATGATGAATGCAATTTAAAGGAAATGATTACACATGAATTTCAACCGTCTAAGGAGTTAAAGAGACACATACGTAAATGTAACTACCTTCCTTATTATCTTTAACAATAAATGAATCGGGTCAGGTGCTTCATTGGGCCTAAATTGACCTGACACTATGGGTTTGGACTGGGCCAATCAATTTAAGTTTACCTTGGATTGATGGCCTAAGCGATGGTCCATCTCGGAATTGACGGTCCGTCATCTTAGTCATCGCAGCTTACCAAAATTATGTCAAATTCACCTAAGACTGACAGTCAGAGTAACGGTTTGTTGCCAAAGTGATGGTCTGTCAATCTGCACATCAACACTTATCCATAATGTACTTCAAGTGGACCATTTATAACGGTCAAAGTGATAAGCTGTCACTCCTATGGCAGCCCGTTACTCTTATCGTTGCTGCTTATCTAGAATATACCTTTTATTAACCATCTTATGACAGACGAGATGACGGTCCGTCACATGCCTGACGGTCTGTCGTCCTACCGTCACTGCTTTCCAGAATACTTCAACTCCCAATTCCTGAAATTATAGCTCCTGCATACCTAACACCTAAATTAATAATGCAAAAATAAATCAAAAACAACTATCTTATCTATTTGATATTACAACACATTATAGGTTGCCTCCCACTAACGGCTGATTTGATAGCACAGCATGACTCGATTCTCTTGATTACTCAGACTTCATCAAGATAAACCGTACTCAATAATTTTACCTCATCCATCGGTCCAATGTATTACTTGACTTATTGTCCATTCACTTTAAACACACTTCCATCTTTATTTTCCAACTCAACTACCCCAGATGAAAAAACTTATGTTATTTTGAAAGGTCCAATCCATTTCGACTTCAACTTACCAGGGAAGAGCTTAAATCGCAAGTTAAAGAGCAATACCCAATCACCTGCCTGAAAATCTCTCTTCTTAATTCTTTGGTTGTGATACTTTTTCATTCTTTCTTTATATAAATCAGCTCTTTCATATGCATGGAGACGAAACTCATCCATTTTATTTAGCTGATTTAATCTCAAGTCAGCTGCCTTTTTCCAACTCAAGTTCAACCTCTTGAGTGCCCACAATGCTTTATGTTCAAGTTCAACTGGCAAATGACAAGCTTTACCAAAAATAAAGTGATAAGAAGACAATTTTATAGGCGCTTTGAAGGCTATCCGATATTCCCAAAGGGCCTCATCAAGTTTTCTTGACCAATTACTTTTGTTCGCATTTACTGTCTTGGATAAGATAGACTTGATCTTCCTGTTTGATACTTTCACTTGCCCACTAGTTTGCAGGTTATAGATTGTCCACCTGATGTTGCTTCACCCCATATTTCAACAATGTGGCATGGAACATCTTGTTACAGAAGTGTGATCCCCCATCACTTATAATGGTTCTTGGAACACCAAAGCATAAAAATATATTCTTTCTCAAGAACGCAATAACTCTTTTGCCTACTTTATCTGCCAATGCAACATCTTCCACCCACTTGGACACGTATTCCGCAGCAACCAAGATATATTTATGTCTATAAGAGCTTATAAAGGGTCCCATTAAATTTATGCCCCAAACATCAAATAGCTCTACATCCAATATCTTAGTCATTGGTATTTCGTGATGTCTAGAGATAGATCCATGACATTGACATTGATCATAAGCCCTCACAAAATCATAATCATCTTTATGAATTCAAGGCCAATAATAACCACTTTGTAAAATCCTCCTTGCAGTCAGGTCACCTGCATGGTGTCCCCCAGTTGGGAAAGAATGGAAAGCCTCCAAAATGTTAAACATCTCAACCTCTGGTATACATCTTCTGATAATGTTATCAGCACAACATCTACACAAATAAGGTTCATCCCAAAAATACCTAGTAACATCATGTAGAAACTTCTTCTTTTGATGAAATAAAAGGTTCTCTGGGATGATTTCACTGACAACAAAATTATCAAAATTTGCATACCATGGAACCAAATAAAGTATAACAGTAAGAACCTGCTCATCTGAGAAAGAATCATCAATTTTTGTCTCCTCCATACTCTTTTGTTCCTTTTCTAACCTGTACAAATGGTTTGCTACTTAATTTTTACGCCCTTTTCGATCTTTGACTTCAAAGTCAAATTCCTGAAGTAACAGTACCCATCTTATAAGTCTCGATTTGGAATCTTTCTTTGCCATTAGATATGTCAGCGTTGCGTGGTCAGTATGATCTACCACCTTAGTTCCCAATAGATACGCTCAAAATTTTTTGAATGCATAAACCACAGCTAAGAGTTCTTATTCTGTCACAGTGTAATTCTTTTGTGCTACATTTAAAAGCCTTACTAGCATAATAAATGGGATAAAACAACTTCTCTTTCTTTTGTCCAAGAATAGCTCCAAGTGCAACTCTACTTGCATCACACACCGCTTCAAACGGCTTAGACTAATCTAGAGCAATGATGATAAGTGTCGCAACCAACTTTTATTTAAGGCATTGGAATGATTTAATATAGTAATCATCGAACATGAACTTGCTCTCTTTTTCCACCAACTTGCAAAGTGGGTTTGCAATTTTGGAAAAAACCTTGATGAATCTTTGGTAGAAACCTACACGGCTAACGAAACTGCGCACTCCTTTAACTGAAATAGGAGGATGTAGTTTTTAAATGACTTTGATCTTAGCTCTATCAACTTCTATTCCTTTTGCTAAACTTTTGTGTCCCAACAGAATGTCCTCCTTCACCGTGAAGTGGTATTTCTCCCAATTTTGGATGAGGTTGAACTCTTCACACTTTGCAGTGCCTTGTTTGGGTTCATCAAGCAACATTTGAACAAATTGCCTACCATGAAAAAATCATCCATGAATACATCCAAGGTGTCCTCCTCATGTCCGAGAATATAGACATCATACACCTTTGGAACATAGATGGTGCATTACACAATCCAAATGGCATTCTCTTAAATGCGAAGCTTCCATAGGGACAAGTGAAGGTTGTTTTCTCTTAGTCCTTGGGTGCAATCGATATTTGATTGTAGCCTGAGTATCCATCGAGAAATCAATACCAACCCCTTTCTGCCAACTGGTCAAGTATTTGGTCCATAAAGGGCATTGGAAAATGGTCTTTCAACATCCATGAATTCAATTTCCTATAATCCATACATACCCACCAACATCATTCTGAGTAAAATTAGATCATTCCTCTCTTTCACCACCACTGTCATGCCTTTTTTATTGGGCAAACACTGCACAGGGCTTACCCACTTACTATCAGAGATCAGGTAAACCACCCTTGCATCCAGCCACTTTATTATCTCCTTCTTTACTACTTCTTGCATCGATAGATTCAACCTGTGTTGATGCTCAATAGTAGGAGTGCATTCCTTTTCCAATAGAATCTTTTGTGTATAGATTATAGGTGGAATGCCTATGATATTGGCAATCAACCACCCAATGGCCCTTTTATAGCGTCTTAAAATATAAATAAGAGCCTCCACCTGGTGCTCTATCAAATATGCCTCAATAATTACTGGTAAAGTATTTCCATCACCTAGAAACACATACCTCAAATGACCCAGCAACTCCTTCAACTCCAACACTGGTGGCTCTTCAATTGAAGGCTTAACAGGTGGTGGTGGATGATTTTTCAAGTCCAAATCCAGCTTTATGGGGGCATATGAATACGACCCCATTCCAGTCAAGGAACATACAGTTTCATTATACTCTTTAATTCCTTTACTGTCGAAATTCATCAAAACTATAGCTAAAGTTTCCACAGCAAACCTTTCCTCAATTGACACCTCCAGATTATCTTCATAAGTAACATCAATAACTGAAACAGCACTCATTTCCTTCAGTTGCTTCATAGATTAACACATATCAAAGCTGACTTCTTTATCATTGAGCCTACATTTCAGCTCATTCAACTCCAAATTAACTAATACTTTTTCGATCTTCAAAAATAGCCTACCCAAGATTATAGGTACTTCAAAGTCCACTTCGCAATCAAGAATTGCCAAATCCACTGGAAATATGAAGCTAGCCACCTTCACAAGTACATCATATAGAATTCCTACCAATCTCTTTACCAATTTTTCTGCCATCGAAAATTGCATAGTATAGGCTTAGGATCTCCTAAACCCAACTATTTAAAGATTGCCAAGGGTATAAAATTGATGCTTGCTCCAAGGTCAAAAAGAGCTTTTGCAAAGTTAAATGCCTCCGATGGTACAAGGAACAATGAATGCTCCCGGATCAACTTTCTTCTGTACTAGTGGTCTGGTAGCAATAGCGCTATAATAATGAAGGTTATATACAGGCTCGTAACTCAAGGTTCTTGTCTTCATCACAAGGTCTTTCATAAATTTAGTGTATTCTGGCATCTGCTCTAGTGCCTCAACTAAAGGCACATTCACTGTCAACTACTTCAGCATAGCCATGAATTTATTAAACTTACCCTCGTCTTCTTTCTTTTTTAATCTAAGTGGAAATAGAGGAGGTAGCTTTGGTATTCTTGTTAGAGTAGCCTCAACCTCCATTCCTTTGTCTTTCTCTACATTATTAGCCTGCTTCTTCTCAGATGATTTCCTTATATTTTCCATCTTCTCAGACTCCACTGGATATTCATCATTCACATCCACTTCAAGATCCACCGTATTACGTTGAATAAGTATGCTTGATCATGGTTCAGGTAACATCTTACCACTCCTAGTGTAATAGCCATACATGAATTATCATTTCTCAGGTTCTGCATTGTGTCACTTGGAAAGGTCTCGCTCTTTTTTTGGTTGAATGCTGCAGATAGTTGATTCATCTATTGCTCTAATTATTTGATAAACATAGAGTGCGAGTCAACTAATTGACTCATGGATGACAAATCACTCTTCATTTCCCTCACTCCAGTATCAGTTGACTCTACTCCTTTTAGCAATTTCACCATCATATCGTTTATTGGCATTTTCCTGGAATTATTTGCAGCGTTGTCATGGCTCATTGGTGCTACATATAACCCACCCCTATCATTTTTATGTTTCCAACATCGTTGGTCACAATCTCTATAAACAGTTTTATCATAATAAGTTCGACCTTGATTTTCTTGGCCACTAGCCCGGAAACTCCCCTGGTTATTTAAATAGTTTGCCTCCTTCTAAAATCAGATTCAGCTCCCTTCTATGTGACCCTATAGCTTTAACCTATTCTTCCTTCTTTGGTAGCAAGTGTTTTGTAAGTAAATCCATCTGGATCTTCATATGAGCCATATTTTGATCACACTCTTCTTCTCTTCGGCGTTACGCTACCGACATCCTGTAGAATAAGTATTGTTTTCTACCTTAGAATCCGTGGTATGCCAAGCTCTACTTGTTTTAGTCATTTTATCCAACATCTCTAAAGCTTCAGTAAAAGTAAGACCCATAAAAGCTCTTCCGGCTGTGTTATCCGCAGTTGGTTTTGTAATAGAATTCAAAGCTCTATAAAATGTCTCCATCATATGCTCTTCATTCAGCTTGTGATTTGGACACTGCGTCAGCTTCTTTTTTAATTTCATTCATATTTCATGAAGGGCCTCATTCGGCAATTTTCTGAAGTTGTTGATCTCATCCCTCAACTGTAACATCCTAGAAGGTGGAAAAAACCTTTTTAGGAAATCTCCTTTCAGTTGCTTCCAGTTTGTTATAGATTAGGTATCAACTCATTCAACCATAAGGTTGCCTCCATAAACAGAAACAAAGGAAATAACCTCTGACAGATGGCATTTTTTCCCACTCCAGGATTATCAAAGGATTTGCAGATATTGATTAAGTTCACCAGATGCATGTTAGGATCATCCCCAGGTAGTACACCAAATAGTCCCTTTAGATTTAACAGTTGTATCATTATGCTCATGATATTAAACTTCACTCCCAAAGCCAATGGTGGCGGAATGATCGCCCCAATAGCACCAGCTCCATCTAAATCAGCCTCATCATCATCATCTAGATCGAACCGTGTTGCAATCTGATAGTTTGCTCTCCCTCTAGCTTGCCAATTTTGATTTGTTGGTACAGCCACATTTTCTGCACGTCGCCTGTTCATAGGGTCAACCAACTCATCATCACCCAAGTCATCATCGTCTGCATTAGCCACACGACCAGGGTTGATTGACCTGTGCATTAGCCAAAGTGGCTAGTCTTGCAACCTCTCATTGTTCAGCCATACTCCCAATTCGTTGAGGTTCTAGGTTGGAAGGTAATAATGGCCTTCCTGGCCTTCGGGTTTGTGACATACACAATAGAGAACCTGCAAGTATCAAAAACAATAAATAAAACTAAATTTAGGAAACTTGACCTAAAGCCAATTAATGCACATATACTTAATTGACAATCGTATTTCCCAGCAACGGTGCCAAATTTAATACGCCCAAATTACAACTCTCCTAAAATAGTGTAAGCAGTCGTTGTCAATTATATAACCCAACTAGGTTGGGGTCGAATCCCACAGGGAATATGGTGGTAACTAAGTCTGATGATTATTAATGGACTATCAATATAAGCTTCCAAAAGTAAAGGGGGTTTGTGTTGTTAAAATATTAGTTTTAGTATTTGCTTAATATTAAGACTAGTGTTTAAATTGTAATGTATAACAAATGAGAATGAGTAAACTAGGATTATGATCACCAGGATGTTTCAATACCAAGGAATGTGGGTTATTACAAATTTGTGCTTAACAATTTCAATTGCAAGGTTAATTGATTAATTGATTCAATCTAATAGTTTTTTAACCTATTGAAGTTTGCAACCAAGAAGAATCATTAAATTGAAGAGAGAGTTGCACAATTGAATTTATTTTTAGGATTTTATCAATCCCACAACCCTAGCAATGAATTACACCCAGGCTCTCATAACCCTAGTTATGAGAGTTTTAGCCACACATAATTAAGGAGAAGAAACTCAACAGATATTTCATAAACAATTCAGAAATACTTACAAAATACAAACTATTTTCCAAATCCCCAAATTAATAGTGAAATATAGTGAAATCCCTAAGCTTTCAACTTGTTTCTCAGTGAATTGTATGTTACAACTCTTGACAGTAGCCAAAGATGTCCAATTTAACCCTAAGTTGGGTATTTATAGGCTCCCAGAAAGTGTGGATTTAAAATTCAAATCCAGGTTGTTGCGTCATTAGTTGATGGTTGACCTAACAATCCGTCGTAGAAGTGACGGTTCGTCGGTCATGCCGTTAACTTTATGTGGATCTGGGCTGATTCTGTTTTGGCAACCTAACGGTAAGAGTGACGGCCAATCATGGGCCTGATGGTCCGTCAGCCTGGTCGTCACTGGACTCTTCAATTTCGTTACTCTTGCTTAAGTGTGACGATCACAACGACGGTCCATCACAAATCTGACGGTCCGTCAATCTAGCCGTCGATGGCTTCCAGTAAAGGCTGCCTTCTGCCTGATGAGTGACGACCATGTTGATGGTACATCGCAGAGGCGATAGCCCAGCAGTTCACCCGTCGCGTGCAAACAGCAGTCACTTTTCCAAGTTGCTCCTGCTCCTGAGTTAATTTCTTAAAAACAAGCAAGCCCAACATCAAATACTTCAATAGTTGCTAGAAAACAAACGATTATCTCTTATAAATGATACAAAATATTCCGTCAAATGCAGGAACATCAAACGTATTTGGATCTAATGAAATTGTCCAAATCTCCATCCGACGCGTGGATCGTGAAATGTTGACCAAAGTCAAACTAGTCATTTTAGAAGACTCTAAAGACCTCGAACTCACCCAAATCATTCTAGAATACATCAAAAATTGTGTCAACCAACCCTGCAACTCATAAATAGCATATAACAACTATGGAAAGGACAAAATGATTAAAACACATAAAAAGATAAAAATTACAACTACAATTGTTATGCTACCGTATTATGTGCAATATAATTAATTATCTTCTAATAGCTTTTGACGGACAAATAAAGATACGATGTGGCCACAATATTTTAGGGCTACTTTTTGTAAACTAGTTTTTAGGTTACAAAAAGTTATAAGCATTTTAGGTTTGGCTACATAATTTTTTGTAAAAATTATATAAAATATTTCTTGAGTTAAATTTCTTACACAAAAAATAATCAACTAAAATGACCTTCCGGCCCATGTTCCTACCAAATAGGGCAACTCGGCCATTTGATTTACTAAAAAAATTGGCAGATCTTTATCCAAGTGCATTAATATCCAATGTGTTCATTGGATTATTGCATTCTAATGATTGATTTGGTATTGTGTTCTAAAAAGACTAAAATGTGTTCTTTCATTTTTTTTCTGTGTGGATTTTTTTTTTCAATAAAAAAAAAATTGTTTTATTTTTTGCGGATCTATTTCAAAAAAACATTTTAACAATTTTTTAGAACTTTTTCCGTTACAACTTCTTTTTCAAAAAATGATTTGTTGCTTTTTCTATTTTTTCAGCGCTATTTAGAGAAAAGGCTTTTGCTGCTACTTTTAAAAAAAATATTGCTAATTTTTTACTATGTTTTTCTTTTCTTTTCTTTTTAAGAAAAAATTTGTTGTTGTTGTTTTAAAATCGTTTTTGCTCTTCTAATTCATTACTAGTCAAGTGTACGTGCATTACACGTGTGTTTCATGTCAAGTCATCAATCGACATAAAATATATAAAAGAAACATAATTTATTGAAAAATACAAATTAACTTTGAAGATCGAAGACAGGCGACCGTCTCCTACGACATGAACTATCACAAAATAGATAATAACAAAAATAATATGATTAATCTTAAACCTTTACATAAAAATTCTTCAAAGTCTGACCGACTATTTATCTCTCACCTGTAAACTATACAACAAAATAATACAACAATCGATATATATCACAATATTATTAAATTCTAACCTTTATAAAAAAATTCATCAAAGCCAGACTAAACGCTCATCTACTACCTGTATTAAGCAGAAAAAAACTACAGATAGTAACAAAATAAAAACTACAATAATTAATATAGTAGAACGATATTATTAAATTCAATCTTAACACAAAAAAATTATTAAAGTTCGATCAAACATTCATTATCAATAATAATTAAACAGAACAGAAATTAAAATAAAATAATATGATAATTGAGATATTAGAACAGTGTGATATAGACAATATCTTCAGAGCTCATCGAAAAAGTAGTTATAAGAATATAACTGATATTATTACATTATTGTAGGAGAAAACTCAATTTATAGAAGCCTAAAAAAATTTTCTCCAAAAAAAAGATAACTATAAGAGGATTCCTTAAATTGTTATATATGTAATAAGAGGGAAAAAAAGGAAAATTTGATGATTTTCATCTAAATTATAGCAATACTACTCTTTTCTCTCTCTTTTTTTTTTTGTGACGTACAAAAACACACGATATTTTTTAATTTACTTTACTAATTAAATAATTTTGTAAATATTTATAAATTATCAAATTATTTATGGTAGTATGTGTTTGGTTATTGATTTTCAAGGTTTAGCATATCTGGTAGTATTAATTCTTCTAATATTTTTTTACCATATATTTTAGGATTCCTTAATTTATAAAACATATTTTCCTTTTTTAATGTATTTTAGAACTCTTTAACTTTAAATATTATATGAATAATTAAATAATAAATTAAAGAAAATAGTAAAAAGACAGTTTTGTCTATTGCAGAGATTTTTAATGAAGGGCAAAAAGTTCAAATCACTTTCCTAAGGGGCTTCACACTTTTAATATATTATAGATTATAGATTATAGATTATAGATTATAGATTATAGATATAGATTATAGATTATAGATTATAGATTATAGATATAGATTGTAGATTAGTTTATGAAAAAAAGGGACCATTAATGTCATTTTATTTTTATTTTTTTGGTTTATACTTTTCTTTATTATGTTGAAATGAATGATAGTAAAATAAATATCGATATTGTTACATTACATAATTGTTTATATAATATTGATACATGATTATACACTATTTATACAATATCTTTACATTACGTAACTATTTATACAATATCAATACATGTTATGTACTATTTATACAATATTGATACAGATTTATACAATGTTGCTAATATTACATTAACTATTTTACAATATCTACACGTGTTTATACACATTTATACAATATTGATATATTATACATACACTATATAACTATTTGTACATCTTATATACATGTTTATACACCACTTATAGAAAATCGATATATGTGTATACACAACTTGTATAATATTAATACATTACATATACACTACGTTACTTTTATATAATATTGATACATTACATATACACTAAATTACTATTTATACAATATTAATACATTACATATACAATACATAACTATCTGTACATCATATATACATGTTTATACATTATTTATACAATATTGATACATGAAAAAAATTACACGAATTTTTTTTTTTAAGAAAAGGTAAAAAGTTTTTTTATATAAAAAAAAATGCAGCAAAAAGAACAACAAGAAGAAATTTTAAGAAAAAATTACCGTTGAAAAAAAAAAGGAAGAAAATAGTCTAATGACCATTTAAATAATAAACAAAAACTTATCTATTTCTTGTAAAAAAAATTTAACTTTTTTTTTTTTTTTTTTGCATATAATTGAAATTTTTTCTTAATTTTTTTTTCCCTATATTTGAAGGTAAAAATGAAAGATTAGACCACTTGGGACAAACTACAAAAAGGGTCCTCCTACCGGATGACTTTGTTTTTTTTGTGTCCCGTAAGAAAAGTCCTACAAAACTAACATTACTTTTTTTTTATATATAGAACAAATACATATTTGTCCCTCAATAGCTCATTCATTTTTTAAGCAACTCTTGATGCTTATTTATCTTTCAATTTTTAATTTTTTTAATTTTTTTCGTCTTTTTTCCTTTTTAGATTTTCTCAACCTTTACTCTTTTTTCCCCGTTTCTCCTCTCAACTTCTATTCTTTTCCTTCTTTTTATTTTTTTTTGGTTTTTATTTTTCTTTTCTCTTTTTTTTCTCTTTTTTTTTCTTAACCTTTATTTTTTTCCTTTTCTTCTATCAAGTTTTATTATTGTTTTTTTTCTTTTCTTCAACTCCTTCCAAACAAGTTATGCCCATACGTAAGGACATTACCACATAGTGTTTTGATTTATGAAATGCTCAATAAATTTTGTTGACTTCACCAAAGGACTTTTGAACAACAAGTTACCTCCGTTGAGCAAGAGTTGTCACTACCACAGTGTGTTTTTAGCTATGAATTGTTCTATAACTCTTGCCTTAGAGGCAAAACTACTTAATCCAGTGACTTTCAAACAACAAGTAGCACCCCATGGGCAAGAGTTGGCACTATCACATTTTGTCTAGATTTATGAGCAACTATATAACTCTTGCCTTAGAGACAGGACTTAGCCCAAGGACTTTCAAAAAATAAGTTACGCCTCATGGTCAAGAGTTGATACTACCACATTGTGTCTTGATATGAGATGCTCTATAACTCTTGCCTCTGAGGCAAGGCTTAACCCAAGGACTTTCAAGCAACAAGCTATGCCCCATGAACAAGAGTTGACACTACGATATTGTATTTTTGATTTATGAGATGCTCTATAACTCTTGCCTTAGAGACAAGACTTAGCCTAGGGACTTTTAAACAATAATTTACGTTCCATGGGCAAGAGCTGACACTACCATATTGTATTCTAATTTATGATATACTCTACAACTCTTTCTTTAGAGGCAAGACTTAGCCCAACGACTTTCAAACAACAAGTTACCCTCCTTGGCAAGAGTTGACACTATTACATTGTGTTTTGAGTATGACTCTCAAACAACAAGTTACCCTCCTCCTCTCTGGGAAAGAGTTAATACTATTACATTGTGTCTTGATTTATGAAATATTTTATAACTCTTGTCTCAGAGGCAACATTTAGTCCAAGGACTTTAACACAGAAAGTTACCCCCTTTTGGCAAGATTTGATACTATCACACTATGTCTTGATTTATGAAATGATCTATAACTCCTACCTCAGAGGCAAGACTTAGTCCAAGAACTTTCAAACAACAAGTTACGCCCTATGGTGTCACGCCCCAAAATCCCATCGGGCCGGACTGGTACCCGAAGCCGAGAAGGCCCGGGAGAAACCATTCAAATACCTGTACTTTCACTTACACGTCACCAAAAATTTGGACAGCACTTCGTTGCATATAGAAGGGTCTAATTACCTATATCAGTACAACACGCACAAATATATATATATAATACTTGGCCGTCGGGGATACCACATATACAAATATAACATCACTATATAAACTCCCATGACTTTACCCTTCCTTATGTCTACAAAGCCTCTAGGATATACATGACATAACTAGGGTCGGGACAAAACCCCGCCCACACATGACTCCTGTACAATAACAAAACATAAGGAACCGACTCGGAAAGCTCCGAAGCAAACTGGAGCTCACCAACAATAGCTGTATGACCTGACTCCTATCTATGCTGTGAATGAGCTGAAGCACCTGTGCCTGCAGCATGAAATGTAGGTCCCCCGTGAGGGACGTCAGTACGAAATATGTACTGAGTATGTAAAGCTGTAAATAATCATATGTGATATAGGGGATCAAAAAAATCAGATGCAAGTGAATAAATCATAATAGAAGTGAACCACACTTCATAAACACTTTTAGGATCATGTACATTATCATTAATCTGAATTGGGTTCTTGAATTCAAACACATTTGTGGAACGGTATACATTCATTCATTTCATTCTTTACAATTATCATTCGCCATTACCTCCTCCTCCCGAACCTCCAACTACCTAACAATAATCAATACTGTATCGTACTGTGACCATTAGGTTGCCCCCAGTATATATCAACTGGGATCGACCCATGCTAGGCTTATGCCCCTAGGATACCACCCATAAACACATAAATAGGGATCGACCCATGCTAGGCTTATGCCCCTGGGATACCACCCACACGTATATCAAGTAACACACATAAGAGATCTTTCCAATAACTTAGTTCAAAAGCTTTTGAGATTATTACATTAGTGTTCATGTCAATATAGTACCTTTGGAACAATGATACATCAATAGGAATCAAGTAATAGACCTTCTATACAATAACAATGTCATAAAGACTCATTGGTACATCAACAATGTGTTTCAGAATCATCAATATCACAATAATGAAATAGGAGCCTTTTGGTATATCAATGAAATATTTTGACACTTTATAGAATGGAAAAAACTTCGTTGGTAATGTAGAACAATACATGTTTTTGGACAACCTCGGAATCTTACTTGATGGAACATTGGTGTTTTCATGCCAAAGAACATTGTTAGAGTATGCTTTACATACCTCGTTGTAGATTCGGATACCAATTCAACACAACTTCCCGCCTTTACAAATCACTTATCTACAATGAAATGTTTGGCATCTAGTATTAGCAACCCAACACCACAATTCTCTTCCATAATTCCATACAACCAATATTTGTAAAACATTCCAAAAACCAACTTGAACAATAGGTTTATGTGTATATATATATATATATATAATCATTTCAATACCACATCATCACACCAAATTCCTTCACAATTCAACATAATCCAACATCATTTCCCAATCATCTTTCAACAACAATCACATAACATACTTCTTATGCTCACATGCATATATATATATACATATCCATATAAATAACACCAACATAATTTACATTCTTACCATAAAATGGCCCTTTTGATTTTGAAGTCCTGTTGGCACAAATAAGGGGTGCTTCTCGAAGCCCTCGAGATGGTGAACACAACTACGGAATCAATTTGGATTTTCTACGGTTGAATCACAAGATAATTGGAGTTGAAATTAGGCTAGGGTTTCTTATTTTCAATAATTCAATGATAATTGATGGATATGAGACTAATTATATGTATATAATGACCAATTTTCGTCCATGAGGTGATGGAAAATGACCATATTGCCCTTAAAAATTTAAGTAAATCCGAATCTGTCCATGGTGGACTGTTTTGACAGGCTAAAGTAAATCGGTCATAACTCTTTTCTCCGATATTGGATTTGGGTGAAATTGGTATCGTTGGATAGATAATTCAAAGGTCTTTCATTTAATATAAAGTAGGCCACCCAGTTCGTCTTGTACAAGGAGTTATGATCATTTGAAGTTGACCCTAAAAATCTTTTTTGAGAGGCTTAAGTAAAACGAGTATAACGCCTTACTCAGATGTTGGATTTGGATGAAACCAATTGCATTGGAAGGAGGACTCAAAGATATTTCTTTTGATAGGTTGCAGCTCTCCCAGTTCATTATATTAAGGGAGTTATGATCGTTCAAATTTGACCCAAAAAACTGGCAGGCCTCAGTAGTTTGTGTTCAGGAAATTTTCCTGCACATTTACTGTTCACAACATCCTGGCCACCGTTTTATAGTTTCGAACGTGCTCGATTATATCCGAAACTTATTTGTTTTTGGAAATCTTTATATCGTTGGAAATCTTATTCAATAACCTTCGTATGGAACCATTGACGGGCAAATTTCGGTATAAATAAAATAAAAAATTAATTCCATATAAATAAGACCAATACACGTACTTGAATACGCCAATACATGTACTTGAATACGGGGTGTTACATCCTTCCCCCCTTTAGGAAATTCGTCCTCGAATGTTAGCATAGTTATTCAACCAAAACAAGTTCAAGTCCACCATTAACATTCACATCATCACATAAATACTATGCATATATAAACAAAAACTTACTTGTTAATGTTCTAACTCCGTTTCTTGAACTTCCTCTTCATCTTTGAACAAATGAGGGTACTTAGATTTCATTGCTTCCTCAGCTTCCCATGTAATCTCTTCCCTTTGTTGATTTCTCCAAAGTACTTTCACTGATGCTACTTCTTTATTTCTCATCTTCTTAACTTGACGATCTAATATAGCAATAGGCATCTCCTCATAGAAATATCTTCTGTTACTTGCACATCTTCAATAGAAGTAATAAGGGACGGATCTCCGATGCACTTTCGAAGCATCGATACATTAAATACTGGATGCACTGATGAGAGTTCCTGAGGCAGCTCTAATTCATAAGCAACTTGCCCACATCTTCGAATAATATTATACGGGCCTATATATTGTGGACTCAACTTTCCTTTCTTGACAAATCTCATCACCCCTTTCATTGGCAATACCTTCAAAAATACCCAATCGCCTAACGAAAACTCTAGCCCTCTTCTTCTACTATCCGCATATGACTTATGTCGACTTTGGGCTATTTTCAACCGTTGCTGAATCACCTTGACTTTTTCTATGGCTTGATACACAAGATCCGGTCCGAACATAAGAGTTTCACCCGTTTCGAACCATCCTATTGGTGATCTACACTTCCTCCCATATAAAGCTTCATATGGTGTCATTTTGGTACTTGAATGATAGCTATTATTGTAGGCAAACTCAATAAGAGGTAAATGATCATCCCAGCTGCCTTTAAAATCTATAACACATGCTTGTAGCATATCTTCAAGTGTTTGAATGGTGCGCTCTGCTTGTCCATCCGTCTGAGGGTGAAAAGTTGTACTCAGATTCACTTGTGTTCCCAAACTCCGTTGGAAAGACTTCCAAAAGTTTGCAGTAAATTGAGTTCCCCGATCCGATATAATAGAAGTTGGCACTCCATGTAATCGGACTATTTCTTTAACATACAGCTTCGAATATTCTTCAACTGTGTAAGTGGTCTTAACGGGTAAGAAATGTGCGGATTTAGTAAGCCTATCCACAATCACCCATATAGAATCAAATTTCTGAGCTGTACGAGGCAAACCTGTAACAAAATCCATGTTGATCATGTCCCACATCCAAATTGGAAGATCTATGCATTGCATATAGCCTCCGGGTTTTTGGTGCTCAACTTTAACTCTTTGACAATTTGGACATTCAGCTACAAATTCTGCAATGCTTTTATTCATGTCATTCCACCAATACATATCTTTCAAATCTTGATACATTTTGGTTGATCCTGGATGAATAGAATACCTTGAAAAATGTGCCTCTGTCATAATCTTCTTTCTTAGCCCGTCTATATCCGGCACACACAATCGGTTTTGGCACTGAAGTACTCCTTCTCGCGTAAGATCAAATGTCTTGGTCGCACCACTCTGAACGTTCTCTTTAAGCTGTAATAAAATAGGATCAGCATATTGCTTCTCTTTCACTTCAGCTACTAATGAAGATTCCGCAGCATTATGTACGATAAGCTCTTTGTCCGGAGTTTCAAGAAGACGAACTCCTAGACTAGATAATTGATGAAGATCTTTAATCATCCCTTGCCTTTCTATAGGCGCCATCATAGCCTTACGACTTAACGCATCAGCTACCACATTTGCTTTCCCTGGATGGTACAAGATATCAACATCATAGTCCTTTAATAGTTCAAGCCATCTCCCCTGCCTTAAATTTAGATCCTTCTTATTAAAAATATATCGCAAGCTCTTATGGTCAGTATATATATCAACATGAACCCCATATAAGTAGTGGCGCTATATCTTTAAAGCAAAAATAACTGCTGTCAGCTCAATATCGTGTGTAGGATAATTTTTCTCATGTGGCCGCAATTGTCTAGAAGCATATGCTATTACCTTACCATGCTGCATCAATACACATCCTAAACCAATTCTAGAAGCATCACAATACACTGTATACCCTTCGGTGCCTTCTGGAAGTACCAACACGGGTGTAGAAATCAACTTGTTCTTTAAATCTTAAAAACTCTTCTCACATGCATCATTCCATTGGAATTTGGATGCTTTATGGGCTAGCTTGGTTAAGGGTGCTGAAATGGAATGGCCAGTTCTTCACAGCTTCTATCTTTTGAGCATCAACCTTTATCACTTCACTAGATACAATATGACCCAAAAATGCCACCGACTTTAACCAAAACTCACATTTAGAGAACTTTGCATAAAGCTTACAATCACGAAGAGTCTGCAATGCCTGTCGTAAGTGATTGGCATGGTCCTCTTCTGATCTAGAATAAACAAGAATATCATCTATAAAAACTATCACAAATACATCCAGGAATGGCTTAAACACCCTATTCATCAAATCCATAAAAGCTGCGGGTGCATTTGTTAGCCCAAATGACATAACTAGAAACTTGTAATGATCATACCGTGTTCGGAAAGCTGTCTTGGGTATATCCTTCTCTTTGACCCTCACTTGGTGGTAACCTGACCTCAAATCAATCTTAGAAAAGCACTTGGCGCCCTATAACTGATCAAATAAATCATCAATTCTTGGGAGAGGATATTTATTCTTAATAGTCACCTTATTTAATTGCCGATAATCAATACACATCCTCAGCGATCCATCCTTTTTACGCACAAATAACACTGATGCTCCCCAGGGAGACATACTAGGCCTTATGAATCCCTTCTCTAGCAAATCTTTCAATTGCTCTTTCAATTCTCGTAATTCTGCTGGGGCCATTCTATACGGAGGAATGGAGATTGGTTGGGTGCCTGGTATTACATCAATACCAAACTCTACTTCTCGTTCAGGAGGCAAACCTGGAAGATCTTCAGGAAATACATCAGGAAATTCATTTACCACAGGAACAACGTGAAGAGTTGGTGGCTCCGCTTCTGTATCCCTTACTCTAACTAAATGATATATGTATCCCTTGGAAATCATTTTTCTCGCTTTGAAATAAGAAATAAATCTACCTCTTGGTGCACCAATCTTACCTTGCCATTCAATAACTGCTTCATTAGGAAAATGTAAACACATTTTTTTCGTACAACAGTCAATTTTGGCATAACAAGACGCCAACCAATCCATACCCATTATAACATCAAAATCTACCATTTCTAGTTCCACAAGATTGGCCATCGTGTCTCGACCACACACAGTTACTACACAATCTTTATAAACTCTTCTAGCAATAATAGATTCCCCAATCGGGGTAGACACTTCCAACGGCTTTTCTAACAATTCGGGGGTTCTTTTGAACTTTCCAGCAACCAAAGGAGTAACATATGATAATGTAGAACCGGGATCAATTAGAGCATATACATCAAATGAAAATATGGACAATGTACCCGTAACCACATCTGGGGAAGCCTCTAGATTCTGTTGATCCGCTAAAGCATAAGTGCGATTCTGAGTCCCGCTAGAACAGGCTACTCTTTTTTCATTTCTAGCGTGACCCGCAGGTTGTGCGCCCCTACCAAAATAAGATACCAGTGACGATAATGCAACAGCAGATCCCGAAGGTCGTGCTACGCCACCTGCGCCCCTTCGTGGGCATTCTCTCATCATATGCCCCATCATACCGCACCAAAAACAAACATTTGTTCTCATTCGACATACGCCCATATGATGCTTTCCCCATCGATTACATAGCTCTTGAGAAGGTCTCGATTGGCTCATGTTCCCTTGCCCATGATAAATCACTGATCGCGAACTATGACCCTCACTTCTTTGCCCAAATTGACTGCCTCTGAACCCCTAATGCTGTGGTGGAGCACTAGCTGCAGAATAAGAAAATAATGGCCTAGGTGGTCTAGCAGAAAATTGAGGTCTAAAACCTCCCTGTGGCGCCATAAACTGCCCTGTAGATCTGTCCCTCTTAGAAGATCCGCTTTCAAATTCCTGTGTTCTTTTTCTTTGCCTCTGATCTTCCATTTTCTGTGCAAATACTTGGATCCTAACTATATCCATGTCTTTATTCAGTGCAGCAATAGTACAATCCCTAACCAAATACGGATCCAATCCATTCACATACCGATGAACTCTATCATCCATAGTAGTTATAACATTAGGAGCATATCTGGACAAGGAATTAAATCGAAGACTATACTCCATCACACTTGTATTACCCTGCCGAAGATTTAAGAACTGATCCGCACGGGCCTGACGAGTCTCATATGGAAGATAATAATCAATAAATGCCTCTTTGAAATCTTTCCAAGTAGCTGGGGGTGCATCAATGCCCTTTGACCATTTCCAGTCTTCATACCAATATATAGCCTCACCTTTGAATCTATACGCGGCTAACTTCACTGTCTCTCTACCCAATACATGCATCACCTCTAGGGCCCTTTGGATCTGATCAATAAAGTCCTGCGGATCTTTATTAAGATCGGATTCGGTAAAAGTAGGTGGATCCATCTTAAGAAAATCTTGCGTCCGAAGACTAGCCGCCCTATCAGTACCACTAGAACTCGCGGCAGGAATAGCTTGCCCTTGGACTTGCCCAGCAACTATACGAGTCAAAAGTTGCACTGCATTTCTAAGATCTTGATCAACAGCATTAATAGGTGGCTCTGGGGATATAGTTCTCCTCCCCCTTATTTCTTCCGGACTGGGGGAAGTTTCTGATGCATGCTCAGTTGGAGCCTCACTTTGATTAGCTGGTATAGTGGGTGACTTACTAGTCCCCTCTTCGGCAGCCACATCTTGCTTATCGGTATTTTTGCTTCTAGTAACCGGCATCATTACTCTAATAAGAGAAACAAACTGATTCAGTGGTCAACTATGACTTCATATACAATATAAGCTCTATCGCACGATCTAAGACATGAAGAAAAGAAATAATTCCTAAATGTCCATAGCCTCTTGTTTATAGATGTGGTGCACAACACACTGATAAACAAGACTCTACATAGACACGTCTTTGTAGACTCACTAGGACGAACCGCTCTTATACCACTTTTGTCACGCCCCAAAATCCCATCGGGTCGGACTGGCACCCGAAGCCGAGAAGGCCCGGGAGAACCCGTTCAAATACCTATACTTTCACTTACACGTCACCAAAAATTTAGACAGCACTTCGTTGCATATAGAAGGGTCTAATTACCTGTATCAGTACAACACGCACAAATATATATATATAATACTTGGCCGTCGGGGACACCACATATACAAATATAACATCACTATATAAACTCCCATGACTTTACCCTTCCTTATGTCTACAAAGCCTCTAGGATATACATGACATAACTAGGGTCGGGACAAACCCCCGCCCACACATGACTCCTGTACAATAACAAAACATAAGGAACCGACTCGAAAAGCTCCGAAGCAAACTGGAGCTCACCAACAATAGCTGTATGACCTGGCTCCTATCTATGTTGTGAATGAGCTGAAGCACCTGTTCCTGCAGCATGAAATGCAGGTCCCCCGTGAGGGACGTCAGTACGAAATATGTACTGAGTATGTAAAGCTGTAAATAATCATATGTGATATAGGGGATCAAGAAAATCAGATGCAAGTGAATAAATCATAATAGAAGTGAACCACACTTTATAAACACTTTTAGGATCATGTACATTATCATTAATCTGAATTGGGTTCTTGAATTCAAACACATTTGTGGAACGGTATACATTCGTTCATTTCATTCTTTACAATTATCATTCGCCATTACCTCCTCCTCCCGAACCTCCAACCACCTAACAATAATCAATACTGTATCGTACTGTGACCACTAGGCTGCCCCCAGTACATATCAACTGGGATCGACCCATGCTAGGCTTATGCCCCTAGGATACCACCCATAAACACATAAATAGGGATCGACCCATGCTAGGCTTATGCCCCTGGGATACCACCCACACGTATATCAAGTAACACACATAAGAGATCTTTCCAATAACTTAGTTCAAAAGCTTTTGAGATTATTACATTAGTTTTCATGCCAATATAGTACCTTTGGAACAATGATACATCAATAGGAATCAAGTAATAGACCTTCTATACAATAATAATGTCATAAAGACTCATTGGTACATCAACAATGTGTTTCAGAATCATCAATATCACAATAATGAAATAGGAGCCTTTTGGTATATCAATGAAACATTTTGACACTTTATAGAATGGAAACAACTTCATTGGTAATGTAGAACAATACATGTTTTTGGACAACCTCGGAATCTTACTTGATGGAACATTGGTGTTTTCATGCCAAAGAACATTGTTAGAGTATGCTTTACATACCTCGTTGTAGATTCGGATACCAATTCAACACAACTTCCCGCCTTTACAAATCACTTATCTACAATGAAATGTTTGGCATCTAGTATTAGCAACCCAACACCACAATTCTCTTCCATAATTCCATACAACCAATATTTGCAAAACATTCCAAAAACCAACTTGAACAATAGGTTTATGTGTATATATATATATAATCATCATTTCAATACCACATCATCACACCAAATTCCTTCACAATTCAACATAATCCAACATCATTTCCCAATCATCTTTCAACAACAATCACATAACATACTTCTTATGCTCGCATGCATATATATATATATATATATATATACATATCCATATAAATAACACCAACATAATTTACATTCTTACCATAAAATGGCCCTTTTGATTTTGAAGTCCTGTTGGCACAAATAAGGGGTGCTTCTCGAAGCCCTCGAGATGGTGAACACAACTACGGAATCAATTTGGATTTTCTACGGTTGAATCACAAGATAATTGGAGTTGAAATTAGGCTAGGGTTTCTTATTTTCAATAATTTGATGATAATTGATGGATATGAGACTAATTATATGTATATAATGACCAATTTTCGTCCATGAGGTGATGGAAAATGACCATATTGCCCTTAAAAATTTAAGTAAATCCGAATCTGTCCATGGTGGACTGTTTTGACAGGCTAAAGTAAATCGGCCATAACTCTTTGCTCCGATATCGGATTTGGGTGAAATTGGTATCTTTGGATAGATAATTCAAAGGTCTTTCATTTCATATAAAGTAGGCCACCCAGTTCGTCCTGTACAAGGAGTTATGATCGTTTGAAGTTGACCCTAAAAATCTTTTTTGAGAGGCTGAAGTAAAACGAGTATAACTCCTTACTCAGATGTTGAATTTGGATGAAACCAATTGCATTGGAAGGAGGACTCAAAGATATTTCTTTTGATAGGTCGCAGATCTCCCAGTTCATTATATTGAGGGAGTTATGATCGTTCAAAGTTGACCCAAAAAATTGACAGGCCTCAGTAGTTTGTGTGCAGGAAATTTTCCTGCACATTTACTGTTCACAACATCCCGGCCACCGTTTAATAGTTTCGAACGTGCTCGATTATATCCGAAACTTATCCGTTTTTAGAAATCTTTATATCGTTGGAAAGCTGATTCAATAACCTTCATATGGAACCATGGACGGGCAAATTCCGGTATAAATAAAATAAAAAATTAATTCCATATAAATAAGACCAATACACGTACTTGAATACGCCAATACATGTACTTGAATACGGGGTGTTACATATGGACAAGACTTGACGCTATCATATTGTGTCTTGATTCATGAGATGTTCTATTCCTCTTACCTTAGAGGCAAGACTTAACCTAAGGACTTTTAAACAACAAGTTACGCTATATGGGCAGGAGTTGATACTACCATATTGTGTCTTGATTTATATGACATTCTATAACTCTTGTCTTAGATGCAAGACTTAGCCCAAGGACTTTCAAACAACAAGTTACACCGCATGGGCAAGAATTAACACTGTCACACGGCGTTTTGATTTATGAGATGCTCCATTAGTCTTGTTTCTAATGGCAGAAAATTACATGGTATAGCCCCAATAGTGGGTGGCTGTTTTTGACCCCCGTAAGAAAAGTCTTTAAAGACTAGTCTTTCTTTCCTTTTAAGTATAGTACAAGTACAATTTTGCCCCTCAACACCTCAAATATTTTTAAACTTTTCATACTCATTTGTCTCTCAAATTCTATTTTTATTTTTATTATTTTCACTTTTTTATTCTTCTTTTATTTTTATTTTCATGTTTTAATTCATTTGTCTCAACCTTTATTATTTTTTATTTTTTTATTTTTTTTCTTTTTCACCAACATTATCTATTTCTCTATTTTTTAAATTTTTTTTCTAATTCATTTGTCTCAACCTTTATTTTTATTCTATTTTTTATTTTTGTTATTTCTCCTTTTCCCTTCATTTTTGCCAAACTTTATTTTTATTATTTCCTCTCATTTTTATTTTTCTCAATTTTTTTTAATTCTTCGATTTTTTCTTAACCTTTATTTTTTTCTTATCTTTTTTTTCTCAATCTCTTTTTTTTATTTCTCTATTTTTTTTATTCTTTTTTCTCTTTTTCTCAATTTTTATTATATTATGCTAATAAATAAAAAAAATGGATAATCCGCAAGGGAATCTTCTTTTATTGACATCAAAGCAAATTTAAGGGAATGAATTGTATTAGAAATTTCTTTGGGATAAGTTTTACCTCTAAAGCAAAAATTATAGAACAACTCATGAATTAAGGCACAATGTGATAGTGTCAAGTCTTGCTTATGGAGCATAACTTATTGTTTGAAAAATCTCAAGTCTTGTTTCTAAGGCAAGAGTTATAGAACATCTAATAAATCTAAAAATAATGTGGTAGTGTCAGTACTTATCCATTGGGCGTAACTTGTTCTTTTGGAAGGTTTTTGGGCTAAGTCTTATCTTAGAGGCAAGAGTAATAGAGCATCATATAAATCAAGACACAATATAATAGTATCAACTCTTGTCCATGGGGTGTAACTTGTCGCTAAGTCTTACCTATAAGGCAAGAGTTATAGAATATCTCATAAATCAAGACACAATATGATAGTGTCAACTCTTACCCATGGAGAGTAACTTGATGTTTGAAAGTCCTTGGACTAATTCGTACCTCTAAGGCAAGATTTATAGAATATCTCATAAATCAAGACATGATTTAGAGTGTCAAATCTTACCCATGAGAAATAATTTGTTGTTTAAAAGTTCTTGGGCTAAGTCTTTCCCCTAATGAAAGAGTTATAGAATATTTCGTTAATCAAAACATAATGTGATAGTGTCAACTCTTATCCATGGGGGGTAACTTGTTGTGTGAAAGTCCTTGAGTTAAGTCTTGTCTATAAGGCAAGAGTTATAGAATATCTTATAAATCAAAACACTATATGGTAATGTTAACTCTTGCCCATGGGGCACAATTTGTTACTTAAAAGTCTTTGGTCTAAGTCTTGCCTCTAAGGAAAGAGTTATAAAACATCTCATAAATTAATACACAATATGGTGGTGTTAACTCTTATCCATGGGGTATAACTTGTTGTTTGATGGTTCTTAGGTTGGGTCTTACCTCTAAGACAAGAGTTATATAGCATTCTATAAGTAAAAAACACAGTGTGTTAGTGTTGACTCTTGCTCAATGTACGAAACTTGTTTAAAATTTTTTTGGATAAATCGTGCCTCTAAGACGGGAGTTGTAGAACATCTCATAAATAAAAACATAACGTGGTAGTGTCAACTCTTGCCCATGGGGCATAATTTGTTGTTTGAAAGTCCTTATATTAAGTCTTGTCTCTAAGGTAAGAGTTGTAGAACATCTCATAAATGAAGATATAACGTGGTAGTGTCAATTTTTGTCTGTGGAGCGTAATTTTTAGTTTGAAAGTCCTTGAGCTAAGTCTTGCCTCTAAGGCAAGAGTTGTAGAACATCTCATAAATAAAAACATAATGTGGTAGTGTCAACTCTTGCCCATGGGGCAAAATTTGTAGTTTGAAAGTCTTTGAGCTAAGTTTTTCCTCTAAGGCAATAGTTGTAAAGCATCTCATAAATGAAAACATAACGTGGTAGAGTCAACTCTTGCCCGTGGGGCATAATTTGTTGTTTGAAAGTCCTTGAGCTAAGTCTTGCCTCTAAGATAAAAGTTATAGAACATCTTATAAATCAAAACAAAATGTGGTAGTTTCAACTCTTGCCAATAAAATGTAGCTAGTTGTTTGAAAGTCATAAGTCTTGCATCTATAATGTGATAGTGTCAACTCTTGCTCATGGATATAACTTGATTGGAAGAAACCAAATAAAAGAACAAAAATAATTAAAATTATTGAAAAAGAAGAAAATGAAGAAAAATATTTAAAAGAATAAAAATCAAACAAAATGTAGAAGTTGAGAGAGAACGGAAAAAAAATAAAGGTTGAGAAAAATTTTAAAAAAAAAAGATAAATAAAATAAAGGCTGAGAAAAATTTAAAAAGAAAAAAAGGAAAGAAAAAATAAATATCAAAGAAAAAAAAGTTTCTTTTATTTTTATAAAAATAGACGTTGAGAGGAGTAAAGGAAAAAAGAGTAAGGGTTGAGAAAAATTAAAAAGAATAAAAAAAAAAAAGAGGAAAGAAAAAATAAAAAATCAAAGTAATAGAAAAAAAAAGTTGAGAGGAGAAAGGAAAAAAAGTAAGGGTTGAGAAAAATAAAATAAAAAGAGAAAAGAAAAAATAAAAATCGAAGTATAATTAAAAAGAAAAAAAAAGTTGAAAGATGAATAAGTATGGAGTTGTTATCTATTATGAGGATCATTTATGTAATTTAATCCATTGGTTAGGGGCAATATTGTCTGAAAATATATCACTTAATAGTTGAAGACTATTTTTATGAAGCTTTTTTATTTAGGGTCAAAATTTTAAAGCCACCTTATTTTTGGGCTATTGTTGTAGTTTGCCCTTTCAAGGGCAAGAGTTAACACTACTTCATTATATCTTAATTTATGAGATACTCTATAACTCTTGTCTTAGAGGCAAGACTTAGTTCAAGGATTTTCAAACAAGAAGTTATACCTCAGGAGCAAGACTTGACACTACTATATTACATCTTTATTTATGAAAATATTCTACAACTCTTGTTTTGGAGGCAAGGCTTATCCTAAGGATTTCCAAACAGCAAGTCGCACCCTTAAATTTACTTCAATGTTAAAGAAAACGGATCTCTTTTCGGATTACCAACTTTTTATCCATTTGCAGAATATAATAGAAGATGAGAAGAAAAAAATAGAAAATAAAAGAAAAAAAATAAAGGTTAAGAAAAAAAGAAGAATAAAAAAAATTAGAAAAATGAAAGAAAGAAGAAAAGATAAAAATAAAAAATAAAGGTTGATACAAATAAAGTAAAAAAAAAAATCAAAAAATAATGTTTGAGAAAAATAAAAATAAAAGAAAAATAAAGGTTGAGATAAATGAGTTAAAATAAGAAAAAAATTAAAGAAAAAGGGAAAAAAATTAAAAATATAAGTTGAGTGACAAATTAGGAGTAAATTCCCTAGATGGTCACCCATGTTTAGGAAATTGCCTACAAATATCATTTTTGTTTCAAATGGGAATACATTGGGTTTATTGTTATTGTTGTTAGGACAAGAATATCACCCAACTCTTTCTATTTTCGTTAAAATATATTTAACACCTCAAAAATCTTCTCTCTCTTACTTGGAATGTCATGTCATTAAAATTTCTTTCTTTTTTTGATAAATAGATCTATTTAACTTATCAAACTTATTTAACTAAAGTTTATCTTAATTCTTTCTTTTAAAAAAAATTACACATGTTATACTAATCATTAAAGATTAATTTAATTACACCAAAAACTTGAATTATCTATAATCTAGATCTATAATCTATAATCTAGATCTATAATCTATAATCTATAATCTATATCTATAATCTATATCTATAATCTATAATATATTAAAAGTGTGAAGGGCCTTAGAAATGTTGTTTGAACTTCTTACCCTTCATTAAAAGTCTCTGGTTTTAGACAAAATCGTCTTTTCACTATTTTTCCTAATATTTAAGAGTCAGAAATTAATTAAGTATATTTATAGTAAACATTTCCTTATTAGAAGTCAACTACTACTCTTGGCATTATTTTAAAATTTCTAAATCAATTAAATTTGATTTTAAAAAGGTTTGAAAAATATTTCTCAATTTTTTCCCAAAAATATTAACTTGTATAAGAATCCCTCCCATTGACCCCGACTCCAATTTAACAAAGGAGAGAGTAGAGCAATTGGGTGTTGTTCTGGATTTCGTCATTGAGGGTCTTAATTTCTAATTATATGTATAATTAATATATATTTATATTTTTTCATTATATAATATTTAGATCCGAAGCTAATGTGTAATTTTAAATAGGTTAAAATTAATTAAATATATTTATGGTAAATCTTTCCTTATTAAAAGTCAACTAATATTTTTTTTCATTAATTTAAGAATTCTAAATCAACTAAATTTGATTTTAAAGATTTGAAAAATATTTCTCAAATTTTTTCCAAAAATATTAACTTCTATAAAAACCCTTGTCCTTTTAGATTTTGTCATGTTTTGTATAAAATATTCAACATGTTTGCAGGAATACCACGCTTGTGTTGTTGAATTTATCCTTCGAGCTCACACTAACTCCTACCACGTTTGGGTTGTTGAATTAATCCTTCGAGCTCACATCAACATATTAATATTTTCTCACCAATTTATTTTTATAATCATTTGAGAATTGATTTTTTTCTATTTTTAATATTGTTCTTATTTGCTTATTTTTAGTGAGTTATAATTTATTTCGATTAATGAGTTTGATTAGATATTTTTTGTTCATATCATTGTACCACGCTTGATTATTGGCAATCTCTTTGTATGTATGCAGGAATGCTTGGAAGCAAAAGGAAGATATGTTGATTGAAATATTAAATTATAAATGGATGCTAGATGGAACATGATTCTAAAGGAGTATTGTTAGTTCTTTCCTTCTCTTTTTTTGATAATATGTTCACACAATTTTTCTTATATGTGGTCCTGTGGAGTATTGCTTTTTGTGATCTTTGTAAAGATATAACACATTCTTATCTTCTTCAAACAATTTCTACTATTATATTTCAAAAGCCACATAATAACCTGGTAAGACAGTTAAATCCACGAAAATGAGTCAAAGTTTTGTTTGAAAGTTGCTTGCCCATGGACATTCATAACGACACCAAATATCCAATAACGCAAGACATGTCTAAATAAGATAATGATGGTTGTTAAGTTATGCTGGTTAGCTATTGCACCGTTAGTATTGAGCTTTTTTATCATTCTTGCGCTACGGGATTTCATTTGATTTTCATTAGTATAATGATGCGTTTGGGGGGGGGGGGGGGGGGAGGGGGGGGGGATTGAGGGTGAGATGATATTCGGAAGGCCATTAAAAAAGTGCATAGGTTAGCATTGATGTAGTTACTTTTTTTTTTTGGGTAGAACATTAACGCAGTTACTAAATGTTTATTGAACAATTATAATTATGGTTCAATCGATTATGTCAAATCGTAAAAGTCGTTAGTGAAATAAGTGATAATAGTATCTGGGACTACTGAATTATCGTAGTAAATTGAATTAAGTTATGTGGATAAATCAAAACACTATCGTCGATATTAAGTTCAATTACTACCAAAGGAGATGAGGCAATGTTAAGAAATGCGCAAAATGATTTTCAAGTGGGAATAAAAGATAATTAGCAGATGGAATAAGTCCATCCAATACGGTGTGTAAATAATGAGCCATTGAAATTTGTCGTAAAATATCAATTTAATATTAATCATTAATTATTAAATTTTACATTATTGCTATTAGATTTTAGGAGATAGATAGAATCAATCTTTTTATTCACAAATTTCTAAAGATCAAACAATTCAATTTTTAGTTTTTGTTGTTTGACATCAAGTTATATTATAAGAGTATTTTGTTTCATTAACATAGAAAAACAATAATATATTCAATATATTCCCACCAAGTTCCTAATTAATTGATATGTTTTTTGCACTGTCATATTTTATTTTCCTAATATTTCCTCAATAAGAGAGGTACTAATGTTGATATCTTTATTGTAGTAATTTCTTGAAGTAGAGCAAAGAATAACTTTATTATTAGAAATCCTCTAAATTCTCCATCATGTTGCTACTTAGGTTTTTGAAGCACAGTTCTTCAGTTTCATTCGCTAGCTCAAAACATATGTCAATATCTTTTTACTTCTAATCCATATCTAAATAATGCTATCCCACTCTAGATTGTGCATATTTTTCTATGTGTAAACTTCAGTTTAATTAGTTAAGATTTCTAAACATCTCAATCTATAATTTTATTTTGCATTATATTATAAGTAACGTCTCAGTGATGATTAAAGGGCCTTAAAAATTTGTTTGAGATTTTTGTCCTTCATTAAAAGTCTCCGCTTTAGACAAAATCGTCTTTTCACTATTTTCCTAATATTTAAGAGTCAAAAATTAATTAAATATTTATAGTAAAATCATTCCTTATTAAAAGTAATTAAAATTAATGACAATTAATATCTTTTTCATTAGTTTATAAGAATTCTAAATCGACTTTAGTTGATTTTAAGAAGATTTAAAAAATTTAGAAATAAATATGAAAGATTTAGAATAAGAAAAATATAAGAAGTATCAACTTTTAAAAAGTTTTAAATAAGTAATCAAAGAGTTTTTAAAGTTTTAACTTTAAAAATATGAAAAGATTTTAAATATAGAAAAAAATTATCGTACTATAAATGTGGTTCAAATTGATGTGTTTCTCTTAGACTTTAGCAGCAAAAAAATGAGGTACTGTATGATATATGCAAAAATAAAGATTCATTAACCACTTGAAACTTCTGGTGGTAAAATATATAGGCAAAATGATCTTTTGGACCCCTGTATTATGTTAGTTTTGTAAGTTGAACACTTCTACTTATGTGTTTGTCATCTGGACTCTTGAACCCATTAAAAAGCAATATTTTGCACCCTTTAACCGTTGATCTTGCCTATGTGGCATTGAAATAGTGACTAGGACAAGAGAGTGTAGCCACTCACCTGGGGTGCGAGTGGGGGTCAATTTTTGGTCAATTTTACATTAAAATAATAACAAAAAAAATAATAATATTAAAATTTTAAACAAAATGAAAAAGGGTCTTTTTTTTTCTTCATATTTTTAAATTTAAAAATATTTTTAAAAATTTAAAAATAATTTAAAAATATTTTTAAAATTAAAAAAAAAAAATTCCCTACCCATCCCACCCCAGCCCGTCCCCACCCAGCCCCATCCCACACCACCCCCAGCCTCCCACCCTATCCCAACACCCGTCCAGCCATTCCCCACCACCACACCCTACCCAGCCCCATCCCACCCCATCCCTAGCCCCTCCACCCCAGCCTCAACCCCACCCCCCACACCTCACCAGCCCCATCCAACCCCTCTGCACCCTACCCCCAGCCCTCACACTCCTCCCAGCCCCATCCCCACCCCCAGCCCCTTCCATCCCCCACACCCACCCCAACACTCTTCCAGTCCCCCCACCGCTACCTTCACTTTTTATTTTTTATTTAATTTTTCCTCAATTCAATTCTTTTCATTTTTTCTAATAAAAAATTAAATTTGAATTTTTTTTTTGTATTAAAATTTAAATTTGAATTCAAAGTGAGTGATAGTGAATATTGAAAAAAATTAGTGAATTTCGCTTGAAAAAAATTAAATTTTTTGTGATTTTTTTAAAGATATTCAAATTTAAAAAACGAAAATTTATTATGTTTGTATATATGAATTTATAGTTAAAAATTTAAATTAGTTGGAGAAGAATTTTAATTATTTGGAATGAATTTGATGTTTAATTTGTGAGCAAAAATAAAAATATGATTATTCAAATTTTTCTACAATTATAATTTTTTCTTATTTAATTAAATTAATTTTAATATTTAATTTGTTATTTAACATTTTAAAAATGACTTGGAATTTAATGTAATACTTTTTATTTTTTTTTTCTTTTTTTTAAATGACGTGACAGATGAGGCAGATGTGGCAGCTGGCGTGGTAGCTGACGTGTGGAGAGTGTGTTATACTCACCAAAAAAGGGTTTAAAATTTTACTTTTTAGTGAGTTTAGGGGTCCAGATGACAAATATGTAAGTAGTAGTATCCAACTTATAAAATCGACATAGTACAAGGCTCCAGAAGGTCATTTTACCAAATATATATGTGTTTACTATAAAATATAAGTTATGTTAAAGTGTGAAGGATTTTAAAAAATGATTTAAACTTTTTGCACTTCATTAAAAATCTTTGTAATAGACAAAATCTCCTAATTTAAAATAATCTAAACTTGCAAGTGGGAGGCACGCGTGATTAAACTAGTTTTATTTGATATGTACTTTTCAAAGTTTCTTTTATTTACTTATTTATTTCATCACTAATAATATTTAAAACTCAAGTACTTATAAAAAATTCATCTCATTTATTTTTTTTGTTATTTATTTTATATATTAAAGATTCGTAAAATATAAAAGAAATTAAAACGATGAAATCCATATTTTAGACATTAAATTTGTTATTTATATGAGGATAAAAGAATAAAATTCACTTTTTTTTATTATACAAAAGATTTTTTGGATTAATATAATCCAAAGATATCATATCGCCTTCAAATATAGAGTAATAAAGAATAAAAAAATATAATTTGTTAGTATTTAAAAGCATTGATGGCAAATCTACAGTATTTTTTATTGCCAAACAAAATTCAATAAGGAAAATTTAATATATATTATTACCTGAAAATTTTAATTTGGACACAGATTACTTGCAACTTTTTATGCAAGATAATTTTTGATAAATATATTGTGAAAAGATGATTTTTTTTCTTGTAGATTTTTTACAAGTAATTGACCATAAATAAATCAAGTAAATCTGTAAGATAAGACATAAAAATTTAGAAAAAAAATTATTGTTTTTAGTTAAGTTTCTTCACTTTTTTATGATCATTACGTTTATATTTTATTTCATTATATAATTAAACACTAATTTATATCTGTACTTCATTCTAAATCCATCAAAAGCAAAGAATAATTGATTGAGTAATGTTTTAAAAATCCATATATAGTAGTACTGAAGAAGGTATCATTTTGTTGATATTTCTTAAAAATTTTAATTTGTTTCAAGACTATTTTTTCTTTCCTTCAAAAAAGGAGATTTAATTCTTTTATTCTCATATAAATAACAAACTTAATGTCTAAAGTATGAAATCCATCATTTTATTTCTTTTACATTCTAAGAATTTTTAGTATATAAAATAAACGACAAAAAAAAATTATTATATCAATTCGTACAAATATTTGTATTTTAAAACTATTATTAAGTGGTAAAATAAATAAGTAAATTAAAAAAAATTGAAGATTACAGATCAAATAAAATAACTCAAGTTTTTGGTGTAATTAAATTAATCTTCAATAATTAATTTATCATGTATAATTTTTTTCTTTAAAAAAGAATTAAGATAAAAATTTAGTTAAATAAGTTTGATAAGTTATACATTTATCAAAAAAAAAAAGTTAATGACATGATATTCTAAGTAGGAGAGAGAAAGATTTTGAGGTGTTAAGTATATTTTAAGAGAAAAAAAAAAGTTGGATGATATTCTTGTCCTAAATAAAACAAAAGTGATATTTGTAGGCAAATTTCCAAACATAGGTGACCATTCAGGGAATTTACTCGACGAATTAGCATAGAAAGTGTAAAAATATTTGAGTGTGAAGAGACAAAAATATACATATTCTCTGCATTAGAAAAGCTAGTGTTTAAAAACAAGGAAAAATTATAGAAAATAGCATACTTAAGACTATAATTACAATAAATAACAATATTTTTGCAAAATTACAGTTTATAACAAAAGTAGCATTATTTTGCCCATTAACTAGACAATGTCTATTTTACTTGCACTATTTTATCTTTTTCTATTTTCACTCTACTATTTCACTTCCCCCCGATATAGTCATATCTTCTACTTTTTTTCTTCTTATTATTTTATTATTTTATTTTTATTTTATTTTTTTTACACTTTATTTTCTCTCTTCTTTTATTTATTTTTTTCTTTTTCATTTTTTTTCTTTCTCATATTTGAAGATAATTATTTTCATAATCTTCAAAATTTCGAAATAAAACATCGTTACTGTTTTTTTCTCTCTTTCACTCTATTATATCTCTAACTTTTTTCTTGTTAGTTTTTTTATCATTTTTTTTTTTATTTTTATTTTTTTTTTTTCATTTTTTCTTTCCACTTTATTTTCTCTCTTCTATTTCTCTTTTTTTTTTCCTTTTTTCTTTAGTTTTTTCTTTTTCATTTTTTTCCTTTCTCTTATTTTTTTCCTTTTCTATTTTTATTTTTCTTCTCTTTTTTATTTTATTTTTACACTTCTATTTGTAGCTTCTATTTCTCCTTTTTGTTTTTTTTTTTTGTTTTTTTTCTATTTTTATTTTTTTTCATTTTTATACTCTTCTATCTAACTTTTATTTTGAAAAGATAAATATATATATTACAACATATTCAAAAAATATACAAAATTCATAGCCATACAGATTTGAATATGTATTTACAGTACAAAACATACATATGTATCTGCATATATATTTACAGAAATACATATCTCACTCATATGTGTATATAAACATGTTGGATACAAAATCTCTATAACAAAAAGAACAACTGTATACATATACATATAGGTAATAAAAAAATACATGATATATATCTTAAACAATGAAAAATACAAATAAACACATATGTTGCCATCTAGAATGACATAGAACAGTTCAAAGATAAATTCAATACCGTACAAAAATACATATATATAGATATGCATTTAGATATACAAAATAAAATACATGCACATGCCCTTAGAAAATTTATAATGCATTTGTGACATAATACATCTGCCTAATTGTGCTTGAACTACACATTTATTCTTGTTCATGTAGACACCACAAATATTCTTATGACAAAAAATTGTGTGTTGCTCCTTTGATAATCTTAATACGTTTTTCAATATCATTGACTGTGTGACATTCCATATGTGGTGCAAACCTTGAAAGTACTCTTGCTATGAATATATGTTCACACAACACCTATAGAACAAAATAATGACATAAGTCTATATTACATGTACTTTTCACAAAAATATAATACAAAATACATAGTATGCATATGTTTCTTTTACATAATATATATTACATTACAAAAAAATACATATAACTCTGCATATGTATTTACACAATATATGCCTGATCCATATGTATTTTACTATACAAAAAATACAAATATGACACTGATATGTATTTACGAAATATATATCATATTCATATTAAACAGTAACAAACATAACTATACTATATATCTTCATATGTATTTGCGAAATACAAAAATGACTCATATAAAGCAAGAATTACATATGGATCAGATATGTATTCTGTAAATACATATGCAGAGCTATATGTATTTTGTACGGTGTTGGATTTGTCTTTGAACTTTTCTATGTCATTTTAGAGGGTAACATATGTACTTATTTGTATGATTTACTATTTAAGATCTGTATCATGTATCTTTTGATTACCTATATGTATATGTATTTAGTTGTCCTTTTTGTATATACAAATGCATATCTATATGTATTTTTGTACAGTGTTAGATTTATCTTTAAATTGTTCTATGTCATTTTAGATGGTAAGATATATACTTATTTGTATTTTTTACTGTTTAAAATATGTATTATCTATTTTTTGATTACCTATATATATGTGTATATAGTTGTCATTTTTGTTATAGAGATTTTGTGTCTTATATGCTTATATATACATATGAGTTAGATATATATTTCTGTAAATACATATGCAAATATATATGTATGTTTTGTACTGTAAATACATATGCAGATCTGTATGTCAATTTATTTTGTATATTTTTTGAATATGCATAGATGATATAGATATTTATTTTTTAAAAATAAAAGATAGAGATAGAAGAGCAAAAAAAAAAAAGAAAAAGATGAAAAATGAAAAAAAATCTAAAAAAAAGAAGTGAAAAAGGAAAAAAAAAAAGAAAGACAAATAGAAGTGTAAAAATAAATAAAAAAATTAAAAATAGAAAAAAGAAGAAGAAAATAAAAATAGAAAAAGAAAAAAATCTGAGAAAGGAAAAAATAAGAAAACGAAAAAGAAAAAATTAAAGAAAAAAATGAAAAATGAAAAAAATAAAAGAAATAAAAGAGAAAAAATAAAGTGGAAAGAAAAAAGAAATCATAATAAAAAAGTAAAACGATAAACAAAAAAGATGAACAAAAAATTAACAAGAAAAAAGAGTTAAAGATATAAGAGAGTGAAAGAGAGAACAAACAGTAATAATGTTTTATTTTGAATTTTTGAAGATCATGAAGATAATAACCTTTCATATTTGAGTTTGATTAGAATTTTTTTTTTTTACTAATTGAAATAAAAGTAATTTATGGAAAAGAAACCTACTGCTTCCTTATTTAACTCGATTGATTTGAGTAAAAGGACAGAAAATTAAAAATAGTAATGATGCTTTATTTTAAATTTTTGAAGATCATAAAGATAATAAGCTTTCATATTTGAGTTTAATTTGAAAAAAGAATCTATTAATTGAAATAAGAGTAATTTAGAGAAAAAAATCTACAGTTTTTTTATTTAACTTAATTGATTTGAGTAAAAAAAAAGATAGTAAATTTGTTGTATATGTATTTTAATAACAACACTTTTATAAAATACAAAATATAATTTATTATTTTTCATAATTACGAAACAGTTGCTATAAAAATTCTAATTATAGCTATAAATTTGCTACTTATATCATAGCCTATTATTTTTTGGGCACCAACATAATTGTGATGTAGTGATTAGGCTGCTCCATTTCGACCATGAGTATAAATAAAACTCAAAACTCTGGTCCTGCAATATTCGAATTAGTGGGTGCGGGCATCGGACGGAAACCAAAAAAAAGTAATTTTCTGGGCCACTTGAAGTTACTCCTCTAAGTCGGCCCAAAACGTCGAAAAATATAAATGTGCAACTTTTCTTGTTCAAAGGGAAAACTGAAAAGGCTCTGCAATTGAAGAGAGTTTTGGTAAGATTTTGATCTTCTCGCATACATGTCTGTCCAATAATCTATAATCTGGCATTAATAATGTATTTTGTTTGATGGAATTCGGCAGTTGATGGATTCCACATCTGCTAAGTGTAGTTTATTGAGCCTTGAAGAGGATATCCAGCGAACACAGTATGCATTTTCCGTTCTTTCTGTGTTTTGAATTGTAGTTTTTTCTTGTTCTCTTTCTTTTATTTTTTTCACCCTCCGGAGCTCCAACTTTTATGCTCCCTTGTTGACTCGAATCCATAACCCTAACGCTCGAGGTAGAGGGTGTTTACCACCCGAGCAACCATCCTTTTTTCTTTTCGTTTTCGACTGTGTGGATAACAGAGGTTTTCAGATTAACTTGTGTGTGCTTCAGTTAGTTCAGCAGCCTGTTACGGTAAACAAACATAGTTTTGTTCGATAAACAAGCCTACCAGGCTCACCATTGGTGTTGAGAGCCACGATTTTCATTCAGGGGTTTCAAAAAAGTAAACACATGAACTAGCCGAAGGGGGTTCAATATATCCTATGAAAACCTAAAAAAATAATTTTAATCATGTATAAAAAGTGTAAGCTTCTGCTGAAGGGGGGTTCAGATGAAATCCCTAGTTCCAAGCTGGCTCTGCCCCTAGCTGTGGGGGTGTTTGGAATAAGTACTTTTTTAAGAAAAGGTTGGGGGTAGGAGAAGGGGAAATTGGGAGGGATTACAATGTGGGGGAATCAAACCTCACTAACTAGGTGAAAATTCAGGTAGGTAGACAACTAATTGAGCGACTAAAGTTTCCTGTTTGGAATCAGTTAAAGTAACTCTTCGTCATTTTTTCCTTCAAATTGGCAACTTATAGTTCATTGGATTGAGGTTTTGGCCAAAATTATTCCTTACCATTGGGAATAGGCCTAACTTTGTTACTTTAAATATAACCGTGAACACTATTTGTCCTCTTAAATTTGCAAAACTTGTGCGTTCTTGGTCTCATTATAGAACATACCCTTATAGTGTTAAACTTAAAATGTGATTTCTATTGGAAATCACTTGAAACTTGAAAAAATAAACAGCTCTATTTTCACCCTTTCAGATATGTTGGTTTTCTTCCTTATTCCAAAAGTTCAACTATGTGGGTTCTTTGTCTTTTCTCCAGCAACCACATGTCTTGAATTTTCTTTCTCCAGTAAGTTTTTGAACTACCAGTTATCTTTAACTGTCTTGTAGCCCAATATAGCAATCAAATTTCTTACGTTATTTTGTTACTGTTATTACTTTAGTATTACTATGCTTATGCTCTTACGCTTCCCTATTTCAGTTCTACCAAATTCTGAAACACTTGCTGGAGTTATGTTGGTTCCATTTCTTACTGTAGGTTTCTTTTGTATAAAACAAAAAAACCAAAGTCAAGACATCATTGATTACCGAAAGAAATTATTGGTCATCTTTTGTTTTGAAGTGTGAACCAAAATAAATGAAATGTTAAATTTGAAGTTTCTGGGGAAAGAGAAGTTAAGACAACACGAAATTGGTGGGCAAAAAGAGTGCTGACTTTTTTTTTTTTAAAGTTTCAAGTGACTTCCAAGAGAGATCACCTTTACGTTTAGCACTATATGGCTATTTGCTGTCAGTGAGACTAAATGTGCAAAAGTTTTGCAAACTTAGAGGATGAATATTGCTCAGAGTTATATTTAAAGGACAAAGTTAAGCCTACTCCCAAAGGTAAGGGATAATTATGGCCAAAAACTTTCATTGGCCTCTTGTTAGGCAGTGTATTTATGGTATCGGACTTGGATTATTTATAAGAATATAAAAAAATCAAATAAAGAACTTTAAAATATGTATATATTAAATTGTATTGGCAGCGGATTACAAGTGCACTCTCCATCGATCAACTTGAGAGATGTTCCTAACAATGTCAAGGATTCCAATTTGATTGTGCTTATTCGCTTACAATTTAAGCATAAAAAGAACTTCATTGATTAGTTCTTCGTGATTGATTTTTAATGGTACCGACCTGGCCCAGGTTGAATCTTCTATTACCTTAACTTTTACCAGCCAATAGTTGGTAGCTAGGGACGAATCCATAGAATACAGTTTGACAACTGATTCATGGGTGCCAGTGGATCACTTGTCTTAATTCTAGTTTTCCTATTATGTGACCAGGAGGTCACGGGTTCAAGCCTTGGAAACAACCTCTGACAAAAAATAGGCTGCGTACGATACATCCTTGTGGTGGGGCCCTTCCCCGGACACCTCGCATAGCAGTAGCTTTAGTGCCCCTATTATGTGGTAACCAAGAACCGAACGCAGAGATTCTTTTTTTGAAAAATCAGGAGACTATTAGAGCATAGAGGTGCTGTTGAATGTAAAACTATGAGGTTTACAGTTAAGAGGGGCAAGTGATGCACTGTTAGAAAATGATGCTGGAGATTTAAAATGGTGAGTAGGTGCAAAAGATTTAAGACTATTGAATAGGTTACTATGTATTGGAAGTGAACAACCATGGCTTGAGTTTATATACTGAACATTCCTCTTGATATGCATTATGTTGCTCGGACTCTTCAAAAATGTCGACGGGCACGTGTCGGATACTTCAAAGTAGTGCATTTTTTGTGAATCTGACACGGGTGCGGCAACATTTTTGGAGAGTCCGAGCAACATAGGTGGGAATGGTTCAGTTTCCTTGTTTTAGGAGTACGGATAAAATGATTCAGTAAGTTATCTGGCTTTTTACTGTACAAGACAGCGGCTTGAACACCTATTTTCATATTTGTGCTCATAGAAATTGCACATTTGTGAATTGTCCCTTCTTTTGCTCTTTGCTTACAATACTTTGGTTCTTGCAAATATTAACTTATATGCTTCTTGGTTACAGGTACCCATATGTGATGGGTACGTCAATTATTGGCATCAAGTACAAGGATGGTGTCCTGTTGGCTGCTGATATGGGAGGTTAGTTTCTAATTTTGTATTTTGTGAATACAATATTTTGAAAATCATTTGGTCTCAGTCCAGTTTTCTTGCTACTTGCTCCTATTATAGGGAATTTTGTTTACTTGTTGGTTAGTATATAGTACGGAGGTGGATTGATTATGGGAACTCTCTTATGTGCTTTGTGATTTTATTGATTCTTTTATATGAATTTCTTTATAAGTTTCAGCCAACTGGTGCTATGAGCACTTGGTGTTCAACCTAGCTTGCTCATGGTGATATGAGGATATCTTATATTTGGTGTTACTGCTGATGCAAACGGAAGGCACCTCAAAATACTGAACTTTGAGCTCCTTAAAAAAGTCATTTACAAATTACAACTACAATTTGGGCTATATACAGTACCTGATAGTTTATGAGAAGTTAGTGGAGCTCACCCTTGTTTCAAGGACTCTAAATATTAGAATTTGTTCAAGAAATAATTTATTGTCTTCGCCAGATTGTGAGATCAATAAATTGCTTTGTTCACAGTCTATGAATCAAAATAAAATGATACGGAATCAAACTACAAAAACTAACAACAATACGAAAAAGGTAGAGATTATCGATAAGATAGATAATTAGACACAAGAAAAGAAGTAACTAAGAACAAAAGAGTACGTCAAATTCTAATATCCTCAATTACAATCTAATCGAATACCTAATTCCTACGGTGACCAAGAGGGAGATGAACGCCCTCTAAACCAACGTTTCTAAACAAAAGTTGTCCAATACTCTCACTCAATGGAGAAGCATTCATCAATAATCAAGCCAAACTAAGAGAATGTGCTAGCCTCAAAAGTATTTATAGTTTAGGCTAATTATTACAATTTTAGGGCCCAAAAGTGACCCACTTGCAAGAAAAGGCCCCACTAGGGGCTGTTTTGATCCGCTCTTGAAATGCTAGAGCGGATCCAAAGCGCCTTGGGTGCAAGCCCTTTCCAAGAGGCTTTCTAGCCCCGTTTCGCCTTCCCTTGCCTCCCCCAATGATCCTTGGACTAATGTGAGTGCGATCATCAACAAATAACACTCTCTTGATGGTAAGGAGGCTTCTTCAAGTACCTTCCGCTTCATGAACAATCCTTGGATCCTTTGAAGCTCCCGGGCTTGACTTCTAGTGAATGGCTTGGAGCTAATCAGGATTGTATCGTAAAAGGAAAGGGGAACTAATCCTAGAGAAGCAGAATGGGATGTGTCCCATGTTATAAAATGGCTGACTAGCTGTAGGAGCCTACTCCAAATAATTATTTAATAACTACATGAGTTTTGGGTACTCTGAAATAGCAAAATGTACAAGGGAAAATTTGGGGCTTTCATGTGTCCAGGTGCATCTTGGCCTATTGAGAACCCCATATCGATGTTGCTCAGACTCTTCAAATTGGTCGGCGGTTGCGTGTTGGATTCTCCAAAAGTAGTGTGTTTTTGGAGAATTCGACACCGGTGCAGCATCGAAAATGAAGAGCTTGCGCAACTCAGCCCCATATATATTTTTCAACCCAAAAATTGATTTTATCCAACTTCTTCCTTCTTTGCCTGGTTGGCCTAAAGAAATATTATATTCTGTCACAGGGAGTGTCAAGGTATATCTAAAGCCACCAGCAGTTGCTGACTGTTTAACAAAATAAAAGATGATTAGCAGTTGCTGACTGTTTAACAAAATAAAAGATGATTAAGCAGACTCTTTTGTTGCAGTTAGCACGACTGGACGAGCAGTACTTTTGTTGTGATCACTTTGAGCCACTTTATTCACTTCATCTGTGTCTTGGAGCCTCATTTTCTGCAGGGTTTTCCTGAGTTGTGATTAGTGCTATACTATTCCAAACTTGAGGGACTCATAAATATAAAGTGATTTGCTTTATGTGAAATTCATGCAGAAAAGAACACACAACTCATTTCATTGTTATAAGTGGGGAGTGGGCATAAAACGAATAAACTGGAATTTCTGGTTTACTTGTTCTGTTTATGTTTTTTTTTGAAGTTCGGTTTTCTGGTTTGGTGCTCAGTGTTGATGATTCTTTAAAGAGGGGGTTCAGGTTTCTGTAATGATGGATAATGCAGTTCTAGTTTTCAAAAAGGGGGTTCTTGCAACAAGATGCACTCTTACCTTTTTATAATGACGAATAATGAATGCACATACAATTTAGGTTCTTGGACATTACTCTAAGAGGAAAAATCATAAAATATTTGTTCATTAGTTCAAAGTTCTATAGACCTAGAAAAGTGTCTTGTCCTTGAGTGTGTAGAAGGTTGACTTGTGTTCAAGTCTTTTAAGTGATTATGAATTGATATTACGAGTCAGGTTATTTGTATTGAAGCAGAGATGTACATCATTCTTCAGCACTAGCTTTCCTCTACTGAAGCGGCTTGTCATACTCCAAAAAAGAATTGTGTTTTTTATTTATAAAAAAATGATGTGTTGTCTGCAAATGTTTCAAAGTTGAGCCCACTGACTAATGATAGGGATGACACAAAAATGAAAAAAAATCCATTCAGACAAGATAACTTTTTTAAAAGTTGAATTTGGAGGTCTATTTTCTCAGTAGAAAAGAGCCCAATGACAACTTCTAAAAAAAAATTTCAGTTCTGTTTTTGGTTCACCTAAACAAAGACTGAAAACTGAACAAGCCTAACCGGACTTTTCGGAAACCGAACTGCCGGACGCTCACCCCTAGTCGAATCACTGGTGCATGTAATGAGGTTAAAATCACATAAGTATACTTGACGTGGATGCTTCAGGTCTGATAGTAGTTGCCTGTCTTTTGTCTTTTATTTATAAGGGAAAAACTATTCCCCCTCCCCCACAAAAAAAAAAAGAAAGGGAAAAAAGATGAGTGCAAGAAAAATGCAATAAGGCTAGATAGTGGGTAGATCAACTTGTTGGAGGGAGCCCCTTTATCATCATCATGGAGAAAGAAACTATATTCTTTTACTGCTTAAACAGAACCTAAACTATTTTTCTTACACTAGGCAATTTGTGTATATGTTGTGCGTCTGATTTCGATGTATACACTGTCATACTGACCATGCCAAAGAATTGATATATTTTGACACTAGAGAAATTGAGCTAATTCTTTGGTAGTAGGCATTTCTGCCAATGTGTGGCACCTGAATTCAACGCATACAATGTCATACTGACTTTGCAAAATATTGTTATATTTTGTTCTGTGGTTGCCTTTTTCTTTTATCAGGCCCAGACTCCCAGTGTTTTTCTATTCCACCCGCAGCTGGCAGTTGGAGTCGTTACACTTCCGAATATATACGAAAAGAGAAAATAAAGCTTTAGGTTGTATCCAAATGAAAAGTTAAGGTCTATGTTGTAGAGAGAGGGTTTCATATATTCGAATATAGTAAGTTCGTGACTCCTTCAGAATTGCAACCTTTTTTACATTGTTATCGGCTATACTTAAGACAGTAACAGGAATCAAGTAGAAAAATAGGAGAATGACCTTGAAAGAGTTTGTGTTGATTGGTTTTCTATTGTTGCAACTTCCATTAGTTCAGCTCATACATGCTTAAAACTGTATAATATTTCTTAATTATGTTGGTCATTTTTTATATTTGCCCTTTCAGGTTCCTATGGTTCAACAATACGTTACAAGTGTGTGGAGTGATTGAAGTCAGTGGAAAAACACTCCCTTCTTGGTGCAAGTGGTGAAATTAGTGATTTTCAGGAGATATTACGGTACCTTGATGAGCTTATGTAAGTTTTTCCTGTAGAAGTTACTACTTAAAAGTTTACGGTTTACTGGTGGTAGTGATGAGTTTTGAATTGCTAGTACTTTTGCTTATCATTGATTGATGCAAAATGTTTAATGGCTTATGGCACTTGATGCTTCATGACTGCAGCTTGTATGACAACATATGGGATGATGGGAACTCCTTGGGTCCCAAAGAAGTGCATAACTATCTAACTCGTGTGATGTATAATCAAAGGAACAAGTTCAACCCCCTCTGGAATTCCCTTGTACTTGGTGGGGTCAAAAATGGACAAAAGTATCTTGGAGCAGTAAAAATTATTACATTTGTCTTGCACATTCTCTTACCTCCTTTGCCATTATTAAGTGTGTTTTTGCCACATTATTGAGTACCATTATCAAGTGCTTAGTTATGAATGTTACATTTTTCTGTTATTTTCTTCACATCAATCAATTTTTTTTTTTTTTAATCTTTAGGTCAGTATGATTGGTATCCATTATGAAGACAATCATGTGGCTACTGGATTTGGCAATCATCTTGCAAAGCCCATTATCCGTGATGAATGGCATGAAGACTTGAGTTATTAAGAAGATGTTAAGTTATTGGAGAAATGTATGCGTGTTCTTCTGTATAGGGATAGATCTGCACTCAACAAGCCTCAGGTATAGCCCTCCTGTTAGATACTAACTTCTACAAAGGTGTTTTAACGGTTACCTTTCTAAAAAAGGAAGATTTCTTTTACTCTAATCAAGTAGAAGCAGAACATATGTTTTGATCTTCAAAGTGCAAAGCTTTCTTGTTCCTTAAAAAAGTCTAACAGTGTTACATGTTGGTGGCAGTGGTTTCTATTCCTAGATGTACCAGAAAAGAGTAAACTTAGAAAAGGGAGTTTGGAAAGATTAAACAGAATATAGAACTTGTAGCAGATTTTGAATTTAGAGTTGAATGTGAAGATAGGTGCATTGACCACTTTCTGACTTGAATATCTAATTTTTGGTTGATTCCTCCTCCTTCCAGTTCCATTAATATCTTGAGTCCCGACAATACATCATATGTAGCATGTGAACAAGTTCATTGAGTTTGCTAAACACGCAAATGACATCCATCTACTAAGTTTGAACTTCAATTTTAATTGCTGCATGACCTCGCAGATTGTAAAAATCATGGAAAATGGAGTGACAATTTCTCAGCCATACTCAGACTTTTTTGGAAGTTCTCTGCTTTCGAGAATCCAAGTTCTGGTGCGATGGGGTCATGGTAACTAGGCCTTGAATGTCAAGGTTTAGCGAAAGGAAATATGTGGTGTGTTGCTGGTTGCTTAAGTGCTGCATAGTTATGGTGATGCTGACTGAATCTGTATTATGGAAATTGTCATTGTGTTCCGTCTTTTTTCCAATGTGTAACTTAAAAGATATGCCACATGATGTAGCATGCCGCCAACTGTGGCCAACTTATTTTCCCAAACGCTCACTTTCCATCTACTCTTGATTAGTTTGCATTATTTGACATGATATGGTTCATCATTGGTTAAACCAGCACTTGTTTTCGAGTATCTTATGAATTGCTATATAAGTATATGCAAAAACATCCTTCTTAACTTCTATTCTGGCAACCTCTTCATGTTTGGGAACTTTTTTTCTCTCTTGTATCATTCGGTTCCATGCCCTGTTCCTGCTTCGTTGAAGGAATCTGATCCAAGTTTGTAGCACTTTCTTCAAATATTAGACTAGACGGAATCTGGTCCCAAGTAGCACTTTCTTCAAATATTAAGACGATGCTGGTGAAAAATCTTTCCATGTTTCGCCTAATTTTGTTTGTTGCTTTAATTTATGCGACAGATAGTTTGAATTAACATGGAATTTAAGAGAAATATAGAGACTTAGTAAAATTTGTGGGTTTCTCGTGTGAGACTATTATACTTATTTTTTAGATGAAAAAACATTAATTACTATTTTAAAAGTGATAGAATTAAATAAAGACTTTAAGGAAAAAATCCTAGATAAAATCATAGATCATATTATGCTGGAACAATGGTCTATTCATGATTATTCTTGCAAAGATTCTGATGAAGATGATTTCTGGTCATACTCTGATGATAACGATTATTGGCCTTATAAATAAGATGGTGATTATTCTACTGACTAATTGTCTAAATATTTCTCATATTCACCCTGTTTTTAAAAATAGCTCCATTTTATTGGTATCAGAGCCTAGTTGCTAAATATATTTGACGAGAAGATCATTCAAAAATAGAGAAACTTTTAAAAAAGTCAAGAAGACTCTAAATAATAATTATTTAGAATATAAACAATTGAATGAAACAAAAAATGATCCTCAAAGATTGGATTATTTAATCACCTTGATCTCTAATTTAGAAGCAAAGTTAATAATTCATTTAAAATTCAGAGATTCTTTTCACTTAAAATATGCCTGGAGAATACATAATTAGAATTAGATTAAGACAAAGTTGACTATACACCGAAATTAATTACAGAAGAGAGCTTAAAAAGATATTAAAATATCGTAAAGAAAGTTTAGCATGGATAGAAAGCATTATAGAAAAAGGCAATAATTGGTTAATCATTAACAATATGTTAATAAAAGAACGAGATTTGATAACAAAAGAAATCAAAGATATAGAACTTGATATTACATACAGCACAAGTAGATTAAAATATTATATAAAAATCTGTAAAATTACAAGTACTTTAGGATAATAAATTTACTTAAACGCTATGGATAAAGAACAAGCTTTAAAAATGTTACCAAAATTAAAACAAGAACTCGGTATCCGAAAGGAAAGATATGCTTATAATCAATTTGCAGAAGTCTGGAAAAAATCTTTATTTTATCGAAAGAAAATTATTTTTGAGCTAGAACTAGAAATCTGGCATCTAGAATTTAAACTAAAAAATAATTTGTTTAAAAAATGAATGAAATTTTTTTTATAGAAAGAGCTCTAAATAAGTTAGACGATTTTTTAGCTATGCAAAAACATATAAGCCTTAAAATAAATCTAATAGAAGAAGAAATTAAAACCCTTAAAAATAATTCACCAGCCAGTATGGGTAAACTTATTGAAAAAACTGAAGTTTTTAATAAAGAATTAGGAAAAAGAATAAAAAATGAAATTTTTACCTCAAGAATTTCAAATAAAGGAAACTATCAAGAAGGAAGCTTAGATGAAAAGATTATATCAAAATTTTTAGAAAAAAAACATAGACAAGATTTAGAAAAATTAGAAGAAATTTCAAAAGCCTCTAAAGATAAAGAGGAAGCCTCTACTTCTAAAACAAAAATCGAAGAGCTTACTGAAACAGAAGAGAATGAATGAACTAGACGAATTAGTCTATGCTCTTGAAGAACTTGATCTAAACGATCAAAATTATTGTGTGTATATGAATAAAGGAGACACAGAAGGACCTCAGGGTACATTTGAAACCCCTAAAAAAGAAGAAAGCTCGTTTGATGAGCCTGCACAAAGAAGTAGTTTCTTACCAAGATCCAAAAAATGAAAAGACTATAATAGTCAATACCATATAAATTCTAAAGCTAAATTCATGCCAAATAGGTTACCAATAGGTGATGCTGGAGCAGCTCAGTTTCTTGATTTAGACTGTAAAAGAGAGACCGGAGAATTTTTAGATTTGTGGGCAAAAAACTTAGAATTCTTTTCATCCTAGGAAAAGGAAGTAATTATACAAATGAAGAAAAATATTTAATAGCTATAAACACCTTTACAGGAAAGGTAGACAATTGATTTAGAAGAGTATCTGTAGAAACTGAAAAAGTTTTCAGAACAGAAGTAATCGCAGATTTTGAAAAATCAATGCGAAAAGAAATTAATCACTTAGTAAGATATATAGGAGCTGAATTCTTAGGAAGTCAATCAGATATCTCTAAAGGAAAAGAAAAACAAGGGTTACTAGCAGCTGGAAAAGCTTCAAATTTGTAAAATGAAATACATTTAGGAATATACTTGCGAATTTGAAACCTACTACTACCAGTTGTTTGATAGTAGTAAAAATCTAACTCCATTTATGGATAAATATTTTCAAAAATTGCCAGGATATTGGGCTAGTTATTTTATAAGAGAATATGCTAAAGAAGATCAAAATGACGACTCTTTAGGAAAAGAATTACCTTCCTTAACCAAAGACTTAGTCAACTTTGTATGCTACATAACATGGAAAGAAAAGCTAATAGAATTGGTACCCAAATTTACTGTGAAGACACAGAAGCAGCATCTCAATAGGGATGTCATAACAGAAATCCTTCAAAAAGAAAAAGAAAAAACAAAGGATTAATTAAGAGAAAAAACATTTCAAAGAAAAACTATGTGCCAAGAAAAAGATACTATAAAAAACGTAGAGATTTCAAAAAGAAACCTACAACCAAGTGTAAATGTTATAAATGTGGAGAAGAAGGTCACAAAAATTATGAATGCAATAAGAAAAGAGTAAAAATATCCAAAATGGATAGAGAAGAAATTGAGTCAGACTTGGAGTCAATTTCATCAATACAAAGTAATGATTGTTATGAAGAACTCTATGAAGAATTTTCAGAATCTAGTACAGATTCAGAAGAATGAATCAAGAAATAGAAAAACTTGAAGAATCAACTCAAGTTATAGAATCTGAAGAAGACCAGCGTGGATACGCATTAAAGACAATATTTGATGGAGAATTGCTAAGAAAAATCCAAGGATTAAAATTTAATCTTCGAACAGAAGATAGCATATTCAATAAACTTCAAAGAACCTTTTCAAGAAGTAAAATTTCCTATCACGAATATCAGGAAATTGAAAAGGTAATAGAAGTTACTCAAACTACTGGAAAACATAAACTTAACCTATTAACAAAATCCACGATAGACCAAATCTTGAGAAAAATCTTAGAAAGAAATAGGAAAAAGATGAAATATGTTCATCTTGGAGGAATCCAAATAATGGTTAAATCCACTTTTAAAGAAGGAATAGACTATCCTATAGTAATAAACCTTTCAGATGAAAGATTCATTAATACTAGAGAAGGGAATTTAGGTATTGTTGAAGGAAATTTGGCTTACACCAAATTACTATTCACCTACTATCCCAGGTATTGTATATCCTTAAAAGATAAAAATTTTAATGAAGCTTTGAGTTTACACTTTCAGGTAAAAAGAAAAGACTTATTCAAACCATGTAATCATATAATGAGTATATATTATCAGGCTCTATATACGGTTACCAATTCAAACTATGAAAGTATCTATAAAAATAAAAGTTTAGTCGAAATCGACCAAGAATGTACAGGTATAGCTAGAATAGCTGAAGTAGAAATTCAACAACCAAATATTCCTATTAAATATGAGATCCATGTGGGAAAATCTATAGAAATAGGAAGCATCACAACTTCAAATTCAAGACTCGATAGAATACAGGAGAAATTCCATTCGCAGAGGTAATTCTAGAAGACTTCATATTGTAAATTCTAACGGAGTTACAGAAGTTTCAGGAAGATTCTTTAATGAAAGCGACTGGAATAAACAGACAATCCTGATACAGTCAGGATCATCGGCAAATCATGTCAAGGAAAGTATCTTAGACGGATTAGTTAGCTATGAAGGTAAGCCTTACATTTACAAAACATTTGAGGGAAATAGCTTTGAATGCTCAAATATGGTAAAACTACCAATACAATGAGGAACGGTCAGAACAGAAGTTCCTTGTTATATTAGTAATCATGAAAATGATTATAATATAATTTTAGGAGGAACATTTCTAAATAATTTAGACCAATATAACATCCAAAAAGAAGGAATTCAAATAACCCTAGGAGATAAAACCCATTTTATCCCAAAAATTTAAATGTCAAAAGAAACCTCTTTTAATGTATCAGTATTCGTAGAATTTACAACCTACGAAACAAAACTAACCTCTTGTTGCCAAATAGATAATGGGTCAGAAACTTTTTTAGCAAAATCTTTTTTAATAAAAAATTGGGAGATCAATAACAATAGCAATATCATTTTAATAGGCATTACCGGAGATAAAGAAAAATTAAAGAAAGAAAAGGAAAATGTTGAAATAATTTTAGGATCTAAAATTGTTACTATAAAACATGTTTTTGCTTATGACAAGCTTGACACTGACTTACTCTTAGGAAATGATTGTATACAACAATTTCAAAATTATCAGCAATCAATCTACATGGTTAGTTTTAAAATCCCGCGTAATCATTTCATAAAAATTCCAAGAAAACATAATCCTTATGTTTTAATAAAAGAAGGAGAAACCTTTAAAAGAAATTCTTTAGATAAACCTAAAAACTATTCTTGTAAAAATCTTAATCTTAAAAAAAAAAACAAGATTTACAAGTCTCTTATGGAGAAAATCCATTAGAAAAATGGAATAATAGTCATGAAAAGGCAGTTCTAACTCTCAAAGACCCTAGTATCATTATAAGAGTTCAACCAATGCTTTATAATGAAGAAGATAAAGCTGAGTTTAAAATTCAGATACAAGAACTCCTCAGTCTTAAATTAATTAGAGGGAGTAAAAGCCCGCATAGCAGTCCCGCTTTTATGGTAAGAAACCATGCGGAACAAAAAAGAGGAAAAGCTCGAATGGTTATAAACTATAAAGAATTAAATAAAAATTGTGTTTTTGATGGATATTTTATTCCAAACAAAAAAAAATTTAATCAATCTTGCCAAAGGAAAAAACTATTTTTCAATATTTGATTGTAAAAGCGATTTTTGGCAAATTAAACTATCAGAAGAATCAGTCCCTCTAACAACATTTAGTACTCCTAATGGTCATTATGAATGGTTAGTTATGCCATTTGGATTAAAGAATGCACCACAAATTTTTCAACGAAAAATGGATAAAATATTCTCTGATAAGAATTTTCTGATTGTTTATATAGACGATATTTTAGTTTGTTCAAAAAACTATCAGGAACATTTAAAACATTTGAAAGAATTTTTGAATATTTGTGTTAAAAACGAAATTATTTTGAGCCAAAAAAGGCAGAAATAAACAAAAATAAAATAGAATTTTTAGGAATGATAATTTCAAAAAATGAAATAGAGTTACAAGTTCATATTTCAAAGAAAATAACAAAATTTTCTGATAAACTAACAACGAAACAAGAAATACAAAATTTCTTGGTTGTCTTAATTATGCAGGAGAATTTATTCCAGACCTTGCAAGGAAAAGAAATCCTTTGCAAAAACTCATTCGAAAGTCAAATTGACTAGGATGGACCAATGAACATACCATATGTGTTCAAAAATTAAAAGAAGAATGTTCTAAACTACCAAAATTGAGATTACCAGAACCAGAAGATAATTTGGTTTTACAAACAGATACCTCCGATTATCATTAGGGAGAATTATTACAAATATATTTATGTGAAATTTGTAGATATACCAGTGGAACGTTCAATGAAGCTGAAATTAACTATTCTACTAACGAAAAAGAATTATTAGCTGTAGTAAAAGGAATAAGAAAATTTTTTGCGTTTCTATTACCTAAATCATTTGTGGTTAGAACAGATAATACTCAGATATCAGGATTGATATTTAATAAGCTATCTTCAGAACCACAATAGAGAAGACTACACAGATGGCAGGTAATATTGTCATTTTATACTTTTAAAATTAAAAATATTAAAGGTTCTGATAATGTTTTTGCAGATTTTCTTTCAAGAAACGTTCAGTATGGACGATAGAACAAAAACATTAACCAACAGGATATGCCAAAAGATGAATGACATCGATGATGCCATAAACGAAAAGAGCAACATGTTGTTCAAAATTAGAGACGAATTGGTATCCATGAACGAACAGACAAGGAAATTACAATTTGAGCTAAGCATGCTCAACACAGAACAAGAAAATAATATGGCAAAATTTCAATTACTCTACGAACATCTACACACCAGACCCAAGGGTAACAAAGTAGCGGAGATGTCCCACTAGCACATAGTGCCAAAAATATCTGGATGGTAAAACCGGATATGCCGATAGCAGAATCTTCAGATGAAGATACACGCGGATACAGGGAAAATTATTTGATAACAAAGTGGCAGGAGATGTCCCACTAGCACATAGTGCCAAAAACATCTCGACGGTAAGCTCGGATATGACGACGACCGAGTCTCTAGACAAAGCCAAAAGTTGAGCAAACACTCAGAGAAAATTCTCTGAAGTTATAAAATCAGTAGAAACTGAAAAAAATTTTGAACCATCAGAAAAAAGAACTAACCCCTCTTCAAAAAAGTTTGGCATTTTTCATGTAGGGAAAATTCACCCAAAGGAAGAAGAATATCTTGCTTTCACAAGAAGAATCTACAATCTCCCAGATAGTTGCGGAGAAACTTTTGGAGTCCTTGAAAACAAGAGTTTATATCCAAGAATTTCTATATTTCCAGGAGGATCACCTGAATTCACAGCCAAATTATTTGAATTTGGTTATTTAGACATGTCTATTCCAAATTAGATCTATCTGAACTAGAAGGATTGCCTATACATTTGTATAATTCAATCAAGAACTATGCCGAAGAAGAAACAGTTTATTGCAAATTCTATAGCATAGCCATGGAATCTCAAAATGATTAAGTTTATTTTCCCACAGTTAATTGCATAACAGTGGAAAAATTAAGAGATTTCAATATCAGCGTCACAGGAGTTGATAAAAAAATTCCCTTATTTTGGTAATAAATGGATTCAAAACAGACGAGCATTAGGGTTGAAAGCACTATATCACATCCTTAAACATAAATATGAGAAAAATTACAAGGTCCTAAACAGAGATACATATTATATGCTAATGGCAAAAGGAAAATCAAATTCGGCAGTCTTAAGAGACAAGATCACGGAATTTGAAACTCATCAGTTCCAAGCTACACCAGCAATATGGGCAATGGCTTGTAATTTTTTAGAACATGAGCACCTTAAGAAGAATAATGATGAAAACTCATCTGATTGAAAACAATTACAGCTGTCCTGCAGACACAAAAAAGAAGAAGATGTAAAGCGAAAGAAATAAGGTCAAAATTATCGGCACCAAACGACAAAAGAGGAAAAGATGTAAACCCCATATAACAGAGATTGGACCCCATGGTCCAAAAGGAGTCAATTAGAAGAAAAGAAAATCTTATATTATCTCTAATCTTATCCTGATAAGGGATCAAAAGATAAATAAAAAATTGTAAAGGGATGCCCCTGTAACATATAGATATTGTAAATCTACCCCTCCTTGGATCTATAAAAGGAGAGATAGAAATCAAGAGGAGACACGACAATCTTTCTGAAAAATGTTCTCTCTTAGAAAATTGCTAGGTATCTTCTTAAATGAGTGAGTAACACCTCTCCCATCTGGGAAAGGTAATAAAGAGTGTGTATGTAAGTATAAGGAAGATTTGATTAAAGATTTTTCTTATGTTGTAATCAGTTTGAGAAATAAAAAGTTTGTTCATATATTCTTTGTCAATTTTTTATGATGGTCACAAATGAAAGTTGCAATCTTCAGCCTAAACGGAGGAAGGACGACGGAACAAGTAGCCTGAAGATAGTTTATCGCAATAGGCTAAAACAGTTCTTCATAGCCGGAAGGAGAAGTAGTGCGGTGCTGATAAAACCAACATAGAGGAGAGTAAAGGTATATAAATAAATTTTGTTATTTCTTTAACTTATTAGCATAAGAAAAATTAGTTTTCATATCCACTTATACTACCTTATATACTAATTATTACCAAGTACCTAGAGGGAATTCTAATCCATATGAAAGTAATACAACCACTATTAAAAGAATATCATAATTGGTATTGGGAAACCAAAATAAATATCAGAAGACTTACAACAACAACAACAACAACAAACCCAGTGTATTCCCACCTAGTGGGGTCTGGGGGGGGTAAGATGTACGCAGTCCATACCTCTACCTCTGAAGAAGTAGAAAGGCTGTTTCCGATAGACCCCCGGCTCAAGACAGTCGCCACACAAATATAAATATAATTATAAATATAAATATAAATATAAATATAAATATAAATATAAATATAAAGTAACGCATAGGTAGTAGGAAACATCGGGAAGCACTCAGATACCTAATAAAACATGGAACACCGAAATCATAACAAGAAGAAGAATAGGAATAGGAATAAAAATAAGAGTAGGAAGAATAACAGGAATAAACCCCACCAAAAAAAAAAAAAAATTCCCTACCATTGTGCCCCCAAACTGGCCTAGTCTTCTGCCCTAATCCTCGCCCTCCAGACCTTCCTATCTAGGGTCATGTCCTCGGTGAGCTGTAACTGCTCCAAGTCCCGTCTAATCACCTCTCCCCAGTACTTCTTCGGCCGACCCCTACCCCGCCTAAAACCATCCAACGCTAGCCTCTCACACCTACGAACCGGGGCATCCATGTCCCTCCTCTTCACGTGTCCAAACCAACTCAATCGGACTTCCCGCAACTTGCACTCCACTGGAGCCACCCCAACCTTCTCCCTGATAGTCTCATTCCTAACTCTGTCCCCTCTAGTCATCCCACACATCCAGCGCAACATTCGCATTTCCGCCACCTTCAATTTTTGGATGTGGGAGTTCTTAACTGGCCAACACTCCGCTCCATACAACATGGCCGGACGGACTACCATCCTGTAGAATTTGCCTTTAAGCTTGGGCGGCACCTTCTTATCACACAACACCCCCGATGCGAGCTTCCACTTCAACCATCCCGCCCCAATACGGTGCGAGACATCCTCGTCAATCTCACCGTTACCCTGAATCACGGATCCGAGATACTTGAAACTATCCCTCTTACATACCTCCTGCGATTCCAGCTTCACTACCACCTCATCCTCCAACCTCACGTCATTAAACTTGCATTCCAAATACTCTGTCTTGCTTCTGCTCAACCTGAACCCTTTAGACTCAAGAGTTTGTCTCCACACCTCTAATTTGTCATCCACACCCTTTCGGGTCTCGTCAATCAGAACTACATCGTCTGCAAAAAGCATACACCAAGGCACTTCCCCTTGAATACTCCGCGTCAACACATCCATCACCAAAGCAAACAAAAAAGGACTAAGAGTAGATCCCTGATGCAATCCTGTCAAGACAGTAAAATGCTCTGAGTCTCCTCCCGCCGTCCTCACCTGAGTTTTCGCTCCATCATACATATCTTTAACTGCTCTGATATAAGCCATCGGGACTCGACTCACCTCCAAGCATCTCCAAAGAACCTCCCTGGGAACTTTGTCGTAAGCCTTCTCTAGATCGATAAACACCAAGTGCAGGTCCTTCTTCCTTTCCCTATACTGTTCCACCAGCCTCTGTACCAGGTGAATTGCCTCCGTCGTCGAGCGCCCAGGCATAAATCCGAACTGATTTTCCGAAATAGACACTATCCGTCTCAGCCTCCCCTCGACGACTCTCTCCCAAATCTTCATAGAGTGACTCAATAACTTAATCCCCCTATAGTTATTGCAACTCTGGATGTCACCCTTATTCTTATAGAGAGAGATTATGGTACTCCACCTCCATGCCTCGGGCATCTTTGCCGTCTTGAAGATTTCGTTAAACAGACCAGTCAACCACCTTACCCCAGCCTCTCCAACGTACTTCCAAAACTCCACCGGTATCTCATCCGGCCCCGTCGCCCTACCCCTCCGCATCCTGCGAACAGCCTCTCTAACCTCCTCTACCCTAAAACGTCTACAATAACTAAACTCCCGACACTCCTCTGAGCGCTCCAGTTCCCCTAACACAATAGCTCTATCCCCTTCGTCATTCAAGAGCCTATGGAAGTACGACTTCCATCTATTCTTAATATGGCTGTTCTCCATCAACACTCTGCCGTCCTCCCCCTTACTGCACCTCACCTGATCGAGATCACGACCCTTCCTCTCCCTAGCCTTTGCGAGTCTAAACAACTTTTTCTCCCCTCCCTTCCCCTGTAACCCCGCATACAGGCTCTCAAACGCGGCCGTCTTAGCTGCCGTGACTGCTGACTTAGCCTCTTTCCGAGCTTGCTTGTACTCTTTCCTGTTTACCCGCTTCTCTTCTTCGTCTCTGATCTCAACCAACTTAGCATACGCCTCTTTCTTGGTCCTCACTTTCATCTCCACCTCTTCATTCCACCACCAATCCCCTTGATGGTGCCCAACCCGGCCCCTAGAAACACCTAACACCTCACTAGCCTTCTCCCTGATGCACCTAGCCGCCCTATCCCACATATCATCCACGTCCCCCCTACACTCCCACACCCCCATTCCCGCCAACTTCTCCCCTATCTCCCACGCATTCACTGGCGTCAAACCGCCCCACTTAATTCTAGGTCTACACTCCTTACTCCTCCTCTTTCTATTCTTCTTTATACCCAAGTCCATGACCAAGAGCCTATGCTGGGTCGAAAGATTCTCACTCGGGATGACCTTACAGTCCCTACACAACACCCTATCCCCTTTACTGATCAACATGAAGTCAATCTGGGTCCTGGCTATCGCGCTTCGAAAGGTGATGAGGTGATCGTCCTTCTTCGGGAAGCCCGAGTTCACCACCACCAGCCCAAAGGACCTTGCGAACTCCAAAAGAGTAGCCCCCTCTTCATTTCTCACCCCAAAGCCAAACCCACCATGCACATCACCAAAACCTCCCGGTAACGCCCCGATGTGCCCGTTGAAATCACCTGCGACAACCATCTTCTCCGAGCTAGGCACGCCTCTCAGCACCTCCTCCAAAGCCTCCCAAAACCGCAACTTGTCCTCCCCCTCCGAGCCCACTTGCGGTGCATAGGCACTACACACATTCAGGGTAAACCCCCGAATGACCAACTTAATAGTCATCAACCTATCGTTGGTCCTCTTCACCTCTACTACCTGGCCTCTAAGCTCTTCATCTACTAAGATGCCAACTCCATTCCTCCGCCTCTCGCTCCCAGAGTACCACAGCTTGTAACCATCCACATCCCTAGCCTTAGACCCTACCCACTTGGTCTCTTGAATACACGCGATATTGATCCTCCTTTTCCTAAGAATCTTCACAAGCTCTATAGACTTACCCTGAAGGGTCCCTATATTCCAAGACCCAACCCTCAGCCTACCATCACTAACCCCGCGTCCACCCCTACCGCCCCCGCCGCCACACCGTGGCCTCCCTCCCACTCCCGCCCTTACGTCATCCCCCGACCCCACAACGGCCCCACGCCCCAAACCCCTCGGACATGACCCTATCCGCCCATTACCGCCCCCAGCCAGTACACAGAAAAATATAAGAAAAAATACTCAAAGGCCAGAAATGACCCCAACAACAACAGCAACAGACAGCAGTCACAGCAACAACAAACAACAGATAATAGCAACAATAGACAGCAGATAATATTAACAAATCACAAGCAGATCAGGTAAGGGGATAATACTAGCAGAATGACATAAAATAGGATAAAATACAATAAAATAAATACGATAAAGCAAAATAAAATATATTAAAATAGCAAAGGTCAGAAGTCACCGGGGCGGCTGCTGGAGCTCGCCGAAGCCGGCGCCGGCGGATGGGGTCTCGCCGGAACCTGGAAACCGTGGGGGGGCCTGCTGGAGCCGGCTGTTGGTAATCTCACCGGATCTGGTCGGCGGCGGCAGTGACTGTGGTCGACAATGGTCGTCGGCGGTTCTGGTCGGCGGCGGCAGTGACTGTGGCCGACAGTGTTGGCGTCGGCAGTGACTGTGGTCGCGGGATCTGGTCGGCGGCGACAGTGACTGTGGTCGACGGTGGTCGGCGGCGGCAGTGACTGGTCGGCGACGGGCGCCGGCGACTCGGCTGGGGACCGGGGGGGAGGAAGGGGGGGGGGGAGGGGGGAAGGTAGCCGTTGGAGAGTTAAGTTAAGAGAGAGAGAGAGAGAGAGAGAGAGAGAGAGAGTTAAGTTCAAAAGTTTTAAATTACACAGAAGACAAATGGTCCACATCAGAAGACTTAATAATATAAAAAATTCAAAAAATTATTCTCGAAGAATATATCGGTTAAAAAATTATTTAAATAACTCTCAAATCAATAGACTAAGAATACTAGTAGTTGCAGCTATAAATGAAAATCATAATCTAAAAATGACACAGATTACTCTGTTAAAAAGTTATAAAAATAAGATAATAAAAATGACTCTGTTTACAGCTTAATGAGTTATTATACTTATTTTTTGGATGAAAAAACATTAATCACTATTTTAAAAGTGATAAAATTAAATAAAGGCTTACAGAAAATAATTCTAGATAAAATCATAGATCATATTATGCTGGAACAATAGTCTATTCATGATTATTCTTACAAAGATTCTGATGAAGATGATTTCTGTCCATACTCTAATGATAACGATTATTGGCCTTATGAATATGATGATGGTTATTATACTGACTAATTGTCTAAATATTTCTCATATTCACCCTGTTTTTAAAAACAACTCCATTTTATTATATATATATATATATATATATATATATATATATATATATATATATATATTAGTTTAGTTGCACGTGCCTTTCACGTGTAATTTTTGATTATTTAAAATTAAACAATTTTATCTATTACGAAGGTTTTTAATGAAGTACAAAAAGTTCAAAACAGATATTTTATAGTAAGCACATATATATATATGAGAAAAATAATTACGTTGTTAGATTCGAACATACGAGAATATCAAACCTAGAAATCAAAATTCACAAATAAAACAGATGTAATAATGCATGCTGTGTTAAACTTAAAATCACTCCCAAGCTAAAGAAAAAATAATAAGCCACGACAACCAATAGAAAAGAAAAAACAACTCAAAACAGGAGAAAGAGAATAACACACTAACCTAGTGGATGACAATTAAAATGGTTGAAGAAAACATAAAATACAAGCGTGGGACGAAAAATATATATTAATATAAAAATATGATAAAAATTAAACCTAGTCCTAGTTTAAGAAAAAAAATTTACCATATTTTAAAGTCCTAATCCATTAACATATTTTAAAATCCTAACCCACATATTCTAGGATTCAAAATATTATATATATATATATATATATATATATAATTAAATAATAATTGGATAAAAAAAAGTGAAAAAACGATTTTGTCTATGGTAAAGTGTTTTAATGAAGGGCAAAAAGTTCAAATCACTTTTCTAATGGCCTTCACACTTTTAATATATTATATATATATATATATAGTCGTTAATTGGTTTATATTTATTACTTCTATTTTATTTTTTTAGCATTGATTTTATGGATTACACCTAATGTAAATATTTTGAAGTAAGATTAAAATGGTGTGAAGATGAAAAGATATGGAATTAAAATGAATTAAAGACGGAAGATTATAGAAAAAAATTAAGCAGATAAAATAAAATTAATAAAATAATAAAAAATAATCCTACCATTGAAAGTACCTTGCCATTGAATCGCTGCCAATACAAGTGTCCGCCTTTTTGGCGTGACACGAAGCATTGACTCTAGGTTTTCAGCGTGGCATGGAGTTCTGTTTGGAATTATGTTTTTTAATTTATTTTGAACTTAGTTATTTCATTTGGAGTTTTTCTTACATCTATAAATATTCATGAAATTAGCTTTTACACAATTTTTGATCTAGGGGGAGCTATGAGCAACCATAGAGGTTAGAGAAAATCGGTTTCATCTTCTTTTTTTTTTGTTGTATAATTTTATGTTTTTTTGGGGATGATTTATCATAATTACTCTATGTCTATGCGGAGATAAACTTTTCATTTTAGGATTATGGCAGGTAATTAAATGATTGATTAATAACTCTTGATTTTATTAATTTGATTATTAAAATAGTGGTTCCTATAATCTTACTTTTACTATTTTAAAGATTCACGACTTTTAAAGTAAATCTTTGATCAAGGAAAAGGAGGATTGGAACGAAGAATATAGAAAATAAGATCTCTTCTTTAATAAAATAAGAAACTGATTTGTGGCTAAGATAGGAATATACCTAGATATCACGATCCCATTTCGTAGGTCATGATGGCGCCTACTATAACCCACTAGCAGGCAAGCAAAATTTGTAGTTCGGAACAGCTAGTAACGGACTACCACATATATAAATAAAGAATGCGGAATAAATACAACTAAATATCAAATACATAAATAAAACCCAAAATCTAGTGGTATCAGTATAAGAGCTGCTAATAATACAAGAGTACAAAGTAGAGTTCAACTGAATACACTGATATAACTTATCTCCAAATACAACATATAATACATAAGAAAGAGATTGGTAATGCTCCGAATGTCAGGCCCACTCTAAGTCTCCGAACTATGGCTTCTCCTCACGACGCACTCACATCAACGACGATAACCAATACTATGATCTGCAGGCTACAGAAGTGTAGTATGAGTACCAAAATAATGGGAACTCATGTAACGCCCCGATAGTACACCCTAGGCGGCACACGATGCTTACAGTATCGAGGGACCACAAACTAGACCATGAGCTGGTACCTGCTGTGAGCACTGAGTAAAACTGATATCAAAAGATCATATGCAGAAATAAATAAAGAATGCCATAAGGTTTTAAGTCATAAATTTGATAAGTCCATAAGACAAAACTGATAATGCTGATAATGATAACTGAAATCTAAAAACTGTCTAACTATCTGTACTAGTCTAAAAAGCCTCTACTGACTGAATAAGAGTTGATGGGATAGGCCTCAACTAACTCCAACTGACTATTGAACTGAAAACATAAAAATAAATATAGTCTGTCCTTGAATTATGAGGACTCACAACTGCTACGACTGATAATCTAGAAAGTCTATGCACAATCTAAAAGCTGAGCATCCGAACCTATGATATGATACATCATAGTGTAAGAAAAGAGTATGCGATCAGTACTTTGAATGTACTGGTATGCTAAATGAGGTAGGTTGATATGCATGGTTTCATTTGCATGAATAATAACTAACTGAGTAGCAGGAAGTACTGAATAGAAATGCATAAAATCTGTAAGTACTGAGTGTGCATGAAATTTGTAAATATTGAGTGTGCATGAAATCTGTAAATACTGAGTGTGCATGAAATCTGTAAATACTGAGTATGCATGACCAAACATAAAACATATTCTGGATATAATCTGTAGGCTGAGTTACTGAAATTTGATGACTGAATATCTGATATCTGTATGCTATGGTCAAACAACACTAAAGCTGAATACTGAGCTGATTACTGGATTGAGACTGTAGGAGGTATCATCAACATGCCCCGCTATGAACTGATTGGGGTTCAACCTATAACCCCAATTGAAAGGGTATTAATACCGTGCCACGGGTACTAACAATGGCTATGTGGATCTACTAAGCTACTGAAAAATCAGGATATCAAGCCTAAACTGACGGGTGACACTTGGGCGGAATCAAGCCTACTCTGACGGGTGAACCCTGGGAGGTAGTCAAACCTAATCTGATGGATGACTCTTCATTCTATGCTGGCTATGTAGTTCTAGAACATAGGGACTGCTATGAACGACTTTGTCTAACTGACGTGGAAGCCGTCATCCCTGAATTCGCTCTGTGCTAAATTCTACTCCCAATTGAAAGACGCTGAATTCTGAACTGATCTAAGTTTAACTTATTATGATGACTGATTGAACTGATAATGCTCATAACATATTCTGAAACTATTTTAAAGATACTGAGAAAAATTAAACAGCTAAGTTTTTGGGTATTCATAACCCCCCAGAACTCGATAACAATAATAGCAAAACATAATATGAAAGCATTTATTCAAAACTCATTCTTGTAGGCATTTCATCAAACACTTGATAGTTGTAGTTTAAACTAAGCATGAAAATAGCTAAAAGATTGTATTAATAGCATGATTTCAACATCAACAACAGTAATTATGATTTAAATTAGTGAATAACAACATTAAAACATATGGGGTTTGATAACAACAACAATTTCATATAAATATGGTATAAAATCGAGATTCACGGGGATACATGATTAAAATCACAATTGAAATCACAATAGCTTGTAAAAATCACAACTTTGAATTTGAAATTAGATTCTTGGACTTCATGGGTGAAAGGGACCCATGGATGAACATTTAACATACCTGGGTTGATGAATTCGTGAGAGTTGATGGTGAATTCTTGAGATTTGTGGAGGTTAGGGTTTTTGTTCTTGAAAGAGGGCTACTTTAATTTGAGTAATTTATGAAAAAAAGCATATACTACTCTTTTTGGACTTAAATCCCGTGTTTGGACGGATTTGGAGCTATGGGAAATGACCAAACGATCCCTGGACATTAAAAATCCCGATTTTGAGGCTTACCACTGAGTGGTATTGGTCCCACCACTATATTACCATTAAGAGGGCTAATAGCGGTGGCCTACTGCCTTGGGACAACTCCAATTTGCAGGTTTACCACTGAGCGGTATTGGCTTCACCGCTATTACACCGCCGAGCGGTGTCGTCGCAGCAACCCACTACCTCACACAAAAAATGCTATAACTTTTCACTCGGTTACCAGATTTAGGAAAAATAGGTATCGTTGGAAAGATAATTTAACTATCTATATTTTAGTGGGTTGTGAGATCCAAAATTCTAAGTAAAACGAAATATATTCTCATTTGAAGATGACTATAGTATCATCCTTAATATACATCAAACTCACTCATAAAACTATCAAAACACTATAATTTATTTCTCGTGAGCTTGAAGTATAGCCCTAACATTGGTTTGGATTTTTTGGGGTATTACAACTCAGTAGGCATCATCGACCAACTGAGCTAAGTAATGATAAAAAGATGATATAATGCCAGATAATCATAACTAAGTCAAGGTATAGAATTGAACCTGAATCATCTCCATCATCATTGTATATAATAATTAATCAAAATGGAATAATGATGTTGGACGTATTTATACGTCTAAGCACCATAACTTACCCATGTTTTAGCTAAGTTTTGAGGATAAAATACATAATTCTTGCACTTTTAGTCTATTTTTAGTTAAGTGAGCTGACCTATGTGATTAGCATGCTTTTCAGGTACTAATGAGGAAGATTACAGCACTTTGGGGACCTGTGGACAGCAAAGGAAACTTCACATAAAAAGGAAAGCAGCTTTTGGACTGAATGTGATGTATGGGAACTTTTTCCCGGGCAAACTCAATATTTTTAAATAGTTAAGGATGCAGTAGCAATTTATTAGAGAAGGATGTTATTAAAAGCCTTATGGCTGAATTTTTAGGGATGATTCACATTCTGTATTATTTTGAAAATAAGAGAAACGGCTTAGCTTGAGGACAGAGAGAGAGAAACGCTTTTCTCTCTTATTTTTGCTATTCATCTTTACCACCAAGATCGTTCTAAGTTTTGGTATGATGAATATTTCTATTGTGATTTCCGTTTTATTCATGAGTAGCTAAGTTTATTTGTTAGGGTTATGGAAACCTTGTAGTATACTCTCTATTGCTATGGGTTTTTGAATTTATGATGTGTTAATCCACTTATATCATTACTCTCTTCATTTTGATTGAATTCTCATGGTTGCAAACATAGGGAATGCGCCATTATAGCAATAACTTGTTCGATAGAAAAGTTACTGTTTAGAAAAGAGAGTGTGACAAGAAAATAGGGCTTCCAACCTCTATTTTACACGTTAATGCCTTAGCAGGATTAACTTCTTGGAGAGTTCGTACAATTGGTTGTACACTTTGGATTCGAGAGAACTAAGGTGAATAAATCCTTGATGGTTGAGAAACACTTGGATTTAGAATTAGAATACATCTCTCTATAAGTGCATGCATGTATAAAATCATTATTACTCATAGTTAATAGAGAAGTAGAAGCTACAAGGTGGACATAACCCTAATTTGTCATTCTCTGTGATCAAATATTATTACACATATCATCTCATCGTTACACTGATAATATTATTGTGCACCTAAACTAAAACCCCCTTACCTTGGAACCTTCGATCAACAGTCTAATAATAATCGCAATACTTAGTGATCATAGTATTCCCCGTGGGATTTGACACCCAACCCAGTTGGGCTCTATATTTGACAGCGACCGCTTGCACTTTGTAACGAGAGTTGTAATTTGGGCGTATCAAATAACAATATAACATAAAATATCCACACATGCCAATATCGTTGTACATAACAAGTAAAAATATTGGAATAACAATATAACATAAGGCACAAACGCATGCTTATATTGCTATACATAAGAATTAGACAATTCGAAATAATAATGTATCATAAATCATCAACACAAGCAACCACAAGTACAAAGCTGGCTCCCGTATGCCAACTGGTGCACAAAGTAAAGAACTCATCACAGTGTCCCATACCACTGAAGAGTACACCTAAGAGAAATGTAAAGGAATCTAATCAACAATATATCCAAATCCATCATTATTCAACTGTCAATCCATGCTTACCATCAATTGGTCAATTTATCAACATTCCACAATTATCATCAATATTCATAAATAAACAACATGTGAAAATATATGCATAACCATAACAATACCATCATTTAGAAAACTATATCCACTATACACACTAATAGCTATTTATTAGCTAGCCAACACTTATTTATTAATTCAAATACTCACTAGTCATTATATACCTTCTAATTGTTATTTATACACTATTTACCACATAATCACCATTCATGGTCCACCAACTAGTCATTCTTCACTAGCTAGCCAATAACTAGCACATAGCCAAAATTTATTACTAAGTCATATTTATCAACTAGCCAATATTTGTTTCTAGCCACCACAAACTCACTAATCACCATTGATCAAATAACTGCTAAACACCAATTATTCACTATTCAATTTATTGACTAAACACCATTTAGTGACTAACATCACTAATCCACAAATCCTAATCTGGCAACTAGTCATCATCATCGACTAAATCAATACTATCAACTAAACATCATTATAGCTTAATCATCATAATTAATAGTCGTCAATACCACTAGTCCTTATTATTGCTAAGATTCAACTATCCACAATTAATTGTTAACCTCTTAATTAATATTCACCACTAATCATCTTTTCAACCTTAAATCAATAAGTATACCACCCCATACCTTGATCACCAGAAAATTGTGGTCGGCATTTCTAATATCAACATTATACCCAATTATACATAATCATAAATAATATATTATTGCCATACATAGAGCTAGTCGAACTTGAACCGATATATGTACTTATAGGCACATCAATAATCATCCTCCGCTGGGTATGTACGTATCATCATCATCATCCTCCGTCCTTGTCGAGTATCATCAAATAATCATAATATCCTTCGACGTTGTCGAATATCATCATATCATCATAATATCCTCTAGCCTTTTGGGTATATCATAATATCCTCTGGCCTTGACGAATATTATTATATCATCATAATATGCTCCGGCCTTGTCGGGTATCATCATACCATCATAATATCCTCCGACTTTGCCGAACATCATTATAATATCCACATTAATAATTAATAATAAAGAGAATGCCTCACAAGCGCTAAAATAAATGAGAAGCTCCACGAGGGATAAAGTAAAGGACAAGCCCCACGAGGGCTAAAATAAATAAACGTAAAAGGAGAAGTAAGAAGAGCGTACCTTCATATTTCCTTATTCATCATCAATGTCACATTATCAATAAGTGTATATATGTAACATGAACTTTATAAGTCACAAGTCAATAATCTAGTCCATTGGACCATGAGCATAACCATAAGCATTATCATGAGTAATGGCCCACAAGTAACCTATTAATTGGCCCACCATTAGCATAAAAAAATATTTATCCCTAACTTGATAAATAGAAAATCCATGGCATAACCTATAGCATAGTCATACCATAGTTGATATTGTACTTTATGGCTTAAGCCATGCTATAGTCAAGGGCCCATTCAATAAGGTGTTCGTTGTACAATTCAATAGCCATGCAATAGCCCAATCAATAGACCAAGTGATAGAAAATCAATGGCTTAATGAATAACATTCTTTAATAGTATAAACAATATCTAATTATATCTTCATCAATAAATTTACCACCAAGGTTCCTCAATATTGCCTCAAGGGGCATTTTCTAGCCATTCTATAAACATCTATGGGTCTCACGAAGACTATCTCAATCTTGAATTAATATAGGTCAAGGACCACTTCTAAATCCCACAATATAACTTCTAAGTTCATTTCTACTCCAGGCTAGGCTAAGGTATCCAATTCAATTCTTAGATGTATAGCAAGTTGTAATACCCCTTACTTTTACCTAGCTTCGATTCATCTCTAGAACATCAAAGATCTTGCTTTATAGATGAATACCTTTTTATTCCTTGTGGTATTTTTAAGATTTTGATTTTTTATCATGTGGGAAATTGAATAAGCTTTCCAACCAAATTCGCCCAAATTCGACACTAGGGCGAAGAGTTAGAGATATTTTAGTAAGACAGTGTACCACCTAGTACTTTAGCGCGTCGAAGAGTTAGCCAAAATGGAAATTGTCAGAAACCAGTGAGACTACGATATTGGAGCGTCTCGCCAAGCTTAATTTTAGAATTGTCAAATTCCAGTGCACCAATGCGATTCCACCGCATCGCGCCGGCATGAAAATTTGGAATTTTCAGATTCCGTTATTTAATTCCAAGGACCAATTGGTAATTTTATAAAGCTCCTAATTAGCCTATATACGGGATTTAAACCCTTAATAGCCAAAATTGCTCATTTATTTTCACTATTCCTTAAAAACAAAAGCATTCTCTCTAAAAAATAGAAAACCCTAGCCCCCAAGTTTCAAAAGAAATTTCAACAATCCCTCCAAGAGTCTTTAAGAACTTCAAGAATCTAGATTTCCAAGTATGTTAGATGTTGATTCTTGGGTTCCTTCCACCCAAGAAGTTCAAGAATCATTTTCTAAATTCAAAGATTATATATTTATGAGTTTTCATGATTTATGTGAATTGAAATTGAAGTTCATGTTGTTATTGAGTTTTAATTTATATTTTGCTTACAAAGTTCCAACTTTTGATCCTAGTATGTGATGTTTATGTGATGTTCATGATAAACCCCTTCAAGATGCATGATGATTGATGTAACCATGTTAATTTGGTGTATTGAATAAAGTATGCTCCCTATATATTTGATAAAATGCGTTTGTGAAGGAAATAGAGTCATTATAGCATGTTGACAAAAAATCCCCAATTGTGTATAAGTTAATGCATGCCAATTGTTTGTTGGAAGGCCTTAGTGAATGAATTATAATATGTTGAATGCATTCCTACTCATGTGCATTCCTTATTGAATGAATTATGAGATAATAGTATGTACTCTCTATACATTTACATGTTTAATACTTCTAAGTTCTTGAAGAGATACCTCATTGATTGTGTTGTGAATGACAACCTGTTGCCATGTTATGTACGAGTTATCCTGTCTTGTATTATTTATGTTATCAAGTCCTGGGGGTATTTATACCCGATAAATTAGCTGTTTGTCTAGAGCCAGTGTCAGTTTCACGATAATCTCAGTCATTCTATGATTAGTGGTACTCTTAGTCAGTTATAGAACTCAGTAGAACTCAGACAGTTACAGAACTTAGGAAATCTCAGTAATCTCAGTATCAGTAGCATTCTAGCTTCAGTTCAGTAATCGATTCAGAACTCAGTAATATTCCGTCAGTCAACGGGACTTAGTGAATTTAGTTTAGGTCAGCCAAATAAGTATGATCATTAATAGTTCAGTCAAGCCTAGTATGAATTAGTAATCAATTCCGTGTCTATCAGTTAGGAGTAGAATTCAGCACCGAAAAAACCGAGGTATGGGGGCTCACCCGTTAGATAAGACTGAGATCCCTAGAAGCAATCCCTAAGTTCTAGAACTATGTATCCAATGTAGGTACGAGGTCACTCGTTAGAAAAGACTGGCATACTTAGGGATCACCTGTTAGATAGAACTGATCTTAGGGGTCACCTGTTAGATAGGAATGACTCTACAAAAGTTGTCTTTACCCGTGGCATGGTACTGATACCCTTCTAACTGGGGTTACAGGTTGGACCCCAAACTTATCTAGAAGGGGCATGTCAGTTAGATGACTACTTCTCACAGTCTCAGTTTCAGAATCAATCTCAATAATAGAATTCAGTTTTGTAGCATAGATTCAGAACTGTTAGATACAGTCGATCAGTATCATTATCAATAGATTCAGAGATCACCCACTAGATAGGACTGATCTTAGGCTTAATCAATCATCTTCATTATTAGTAAATTCAGAGATCACCCGCTAGATAGGACTGATCTCATACTTAGTCAATTGTTTTCATCATCAGTATATTCAGAGATTACCTGCTAGATAGGACTGATCTCAATCTCAGTCCATTATATAGCAGTATCAGTAGACTCAGTTATCAGAAGTTCAGTTAGTTGAATTCAATGTTTAGTATTTCCGTGACTTCAGTTATAGTTTAGGCAGTTATGTATGTATCCTCATTCTGTAGTCTCATGATATTTAGTCAGTATTATTTATGCATACAAACCCTTGCATTTAGCCTTACCTCATCTAGCGTACTAGTATATTCAAAGTACTGACGCATACGTTTATCTTGCACTATGGTGTCTTATACCATAGGTTCAGAAGCACAAGCTCCAGAGCATCCTTAACAGTTCAGACTCATCCAGCAGCAGTAGACTTAGCAGTGAGTCCTCATCATTCAAGGATGTTCCTTATTTTAGTATTGCATTAGATTCAGTACTTCAGTAGACAGAGTTAGTTAGGGGTTTGTCCCATCAACTCCAAGTTCAGACAGTTTAGAGGCTTTCAGACTAAAAGTTCAGACAGTTGTTTTAGTTTTGGTATTGATATATTTTATACAGTTGTAATTCATTTTGAACCTTATGGCATGTTTACCACCAGTTTTCTATATTTTTACAGTATATTATTCAATTATTGCAGTAGGTACCAGAAAAGGGTTAGCTTATGGTCCTTCGGAATTATGAGCACCATGTAGCATTAGAGTTTAAAATCTAGAGCGTTACAAACTTGGTATCAGATCCAGGTTCAATAGTATCCTATAAAGTCTGAAAGCCGCATCTAGTAAAGTCTTGTACATGGGTGTGTTGCATGCCATATTTATGTAAAGAGGCTATAAGATGTTTTAGAAATAGTTTCCCTTCTTTTAGTATTCATGTCGTACGAGTGAGCATGAGATTAAGTTAAACCCTCAGTCTAATCTTCTCCTCCCTTTCGTTTACAGAACATGTATTTCGGAGAAGCTAACGAAAGAAGTAATGAAAACCAGCTAGCTTCTTAGCTTATTCAGGCAAACCCCCTGGACGAGCATATTTCTCATGCAGAATTCAGAGCTGCCTTCACTACCTTACCTTATGTAGTAGTTGCTCAGAATAATTTGTAGAATGTTGTCCTATCTAGGCTTTTGACTTGTACTGAGCAGAATGAGGAAGGGGAGCATAGGGTGAATAAGAGGGCTAGAGCAAATAACTCTATACCTAGATCAAGGGGTAGTAACCTCTCCCAGTTCTATCAGAGATTCATAGCACCAATTCAGCTTTTAGGTTGAGTGAGAGCACCAGGTTCTAAGTCATTTGGTTGTGGGAAGGGTGTTCATACTAATTTGCCTTGTGGAGAATATAGTAGGAACCATAAGGAGGTATGTAGAGTAAGCAGTAATGTATGTTTTAGGGGTGGTAAGCCAGGACACAGACTACAAGAGTGTAGGGTTATATCTCAGAGAGGTAGAGATTCACGTCAGCATGGCGCTACCTCTAGCATCACCAGTGGGCAACGCCCATATAGGCTTGATGCACTTTAGTCCAGACAAGATCAGAAAAGTTCTCCTAATATAGTTACGGGTAGGTATGAGTCTTTCATCTTTATGTTTATGCTTATTTAGATCTCAAGGATTCAGTTATGTGCTAAGTTTGATATAGTATCCATACATGCTTCAGGTTCCCATGTTTTTTACCTTCCAGTTCCTTTCTTAGTGATGAGTAGTTGCTCAGATGGAAAAGAGTAAATGTTTCATGTTAAGAAAAGACTGTAGCACGCTTTCTTTACATGAGGCTTAAGTCATAAAGATAGGCTTGAATGTCATGTTGGTATGTAAGTGGATATATATATATATATATATATATATATATATATATATTTCAGAGGTTTGAGTAGGCTTGAACAATGCATGCAATAATTTGAGTTTGTTGATTTAAAACAAAGTATGAAGGTGTGTATATGAGTTAGAAGATTTGATCTTAGTAGTCTATGAAGAAATAAAAGCAGATGATGTGTTTAGTGAGACAAGCGTGTGTTGAAAATATTGTATGTACGTGACGATAATTGTAGGTGCTAAAGAAAGTTAAGAGTTGTATCCCATGAGATAGTATTAGCATTGGGTTTTATGCTTTCAGTTGCAGTCTTTCAAGATGAGTTTATCATTTATGTAAATTATTGCACCCCAGACTCTAGAGTAGATTGATTGTAGTTCAGTTCAGAGTTTAGTAAAGTGTTTACAGACTTATGGTGATGACTTGAAGTTAAATTGGAGAGTGTAGTTGAGAAAGTGCAGAAGAAGTACTCCAACTAAGCATAGGTTTTCAGTATGAATTAGTTTGAACAACCAGTAAGTCAGTTTAGCAGTCAGGCAGTCAGATTCATATGGTTTATTTTCCTATCTTTCTATCTAGTCATACTATCAAAAATCTTAAGAATGTAACTATTCCGAGATAGAGAGTCCCAGTAGTTGCAAGATCAACTCAGTTCATGAGTCATGCATTAGTTTCAGGTCCCAGATATTTTGTTATGATCCAATTCGTAGGTGCCTTGTGCATCGCCATATTTTTCTTCAAGTGTCTCAGTGAAGTAAGCCTTCTTAGAGGGTCCTAGTGTCCCAAGAGGGAGATACCCTATATTTCTCCGATGCTTTCATGTCTTTAAACCCATTCAGTTGCATATTTAGATGTTTCTTACAAAGTTAGTATCAATTATCTTTGCATATTCAGTCATGCATTCAAGAGTTAGTTCAGTCAGATATCCATGCATCAAATATGCATGTTCAGTATGAAATCTCAATATATCAGTAGTTCCAATCATATGTCATGTTTCAGATGCTAATGTCCAGTAAGTAAGTTTAGCCTACTAGTATTCTCAGCTTAATCAGTCTCATTCAACGATGAATGATCCTAAGGAGGAGATATTGGAATACCCCCTACTTTTACCTAGCTTCGATTCGTCTCTATAACATCAAAGATCTTGCTTCATAGATGAAAACCTTTTTAATCCCTGTGGTATTTTTAAGATTTTGATTTTTTATCATGTGGGAAATTGAATAAGCTTTCCATCGATGCCAAATTCTCCCAAATCTGACACTCGGGCGAAGAGTTAGAGCCATTTTAGTAAGACAGTGTACCATCTGGTACTTTAGCGCGTCGCGGAGTCAGCCAAAATAGCAATTGTCAGAAACTAGTGAGCCTCCACGATATTGGCACATTGCACCAAGTTACAATTTCAGAATTGTCAAATTTCAGTACACCAATGCGTTTTCCACCGCGTCGCGCCGGCATGAAAATTCAAGATTTTTAGATTCCATTATTTAATTCCAAGGACCGATTGGTAATTTCATAAAGCCCCTAATTAGCCTATATATGGGATTTAAACCCTTAATAACCAATATTGCTCATTTATTTTCACTATTCCTTAAGAACAAAAGCATTCTCTCTCAAAAATAGAAAAACCTAACCCCCAAGTTTCAAAAGCAATCTTAAGAATCCCTCCAAAAGTCTTCAAGAACTTCAAGAATCTAGATTTCCAGGTATGTTAGATGTTGATTCTTGGGTTCCTTCCACCCAAGAAGTTCAAGAATCCTTTTTTAAATTCAAAGATTATATATTTGTGAGTTTTCATGATTCATGTGATTGAAATTGAAGTCCATGTTGTTATTGAGTTTTAATTCATGTTTTGTTTACAAAGTTCCAAGTTTTGATCCTAGTATGTGATGTTCATGATAAACCCCTTTAAGATGTATGATGATTGATGTAACCATGTTAATTTGGTGTATTGAATAAAGTATGCTCTCCATATGTTGGATAAAATGCTTATGTGAAGGAAATAGAGTCATTATAGCATGTTGACAAGAAATCCCCAATTGTGTATAAGTTAATGCATGCCAATTGTTTGTTGGAAGGCCTTAGTGAATGAATTATGATATGTTTTATGCATTCCTACTCATGTGTATTTCTTATTGAATGAATTATGAGATAATAGTAGCCCTCCCTATACATTTACATGTTTAAGACTTCCAAGTTCTTGAAGAGATGCCTCATTGATTGTGTTGTGAATGATAGCCTATTGCCATGTTATGTACGAGTTGTTCTATCTTATATTATTTATGTTATCGAGTCCTGGGGGTATTTATACCCGACAAATTAGCTGCTTGTCTAGAGCTAGTATCAGTTTCACAATAATCTCAGTCATGCCATAATTAGTAGTACTCTCAGTCAGTTATAGAACTCAGTAGAACTCAGACAGTTACAGAACTTAGGAAATCTCAGTAATCTCAGTATCAGTAGCATTCCAACTTTAGTTCAGTAATTAATTTAGAACTCAGTAATATTCTGTCAGTCAATGAGACTCAATGAATTTAGTTTAGCTTAGCCAAATAAGTACGATCAATAACAGTCAGTCAAGCCTAGTATGATTAGTAATCAATTCAGTGTCTTTCAGTTGGGAGTATAATTCAGCACCGAGCGAACCTAGGGATGAGGGCTTACCCATTAGATAGGACTGAGATCCCTAGAAGCAATCCCTAAGTTCCAGAACTACATAGCCAGCGTAGGTAGGAGATGTCACCCGTTAGATAAGACTAGCATACTTAGGGATTACCCGTTAGATAGGAATGATATCAGGGGTTACCCGTTAGATAGAACTAGCTCCATAAAAGTTGTCTTTACCCATGGAATGACACTAACACCCTTCCAACTGGGGTTACAGGTTGGACCCCAAACTTAGCTAGAAGAGGCATGTCGGTTAGATGACTATTTCCCACAGTCTCAGTTTTAGAATCAGTCTCAATAATAGAATTCATTTCAGTAGCATAGATTTAAGACTGTTAGATACAGTCAATCAGTATCATCATCAATAGATTCAGAGATCACCCGCTAGATAGGATTGATCTCAGGCTTAACCAATCATCTTCATTATTAGTAGATTCAGCGATCACTTGCTAGATAGGACTGATCTCAGATTTAGTCAATTATTTTTATCATCAGTATATTTAGATATCACCCGCTAGATAGGATTGATCTCAACCTTAGTCAATCATATATCAGTATCAGTAGACTCAGTTATCAGATGTCCAGTTAGTAGAATTTAGTATTTAGTATTTCCTTGACTTCAGTTATAGTTTATGCATTCATGCATGTATCCTTATTCAGTAGTCTCTTGATATTTAGTCAGTATTGTTCATGTATGTAAACCCTTGCATTAGACTTACCTCATCTAGCGTACCAGTATATTTAAAGTACTGATGCATACTTTTCTCTTGCACTATGGTGTCTTATACCATAGGTTCTGAAGCACAAGCTCCAGAGCATCCTTAACAATTTAGACTTATTCAGCAGTAGTAAACTTAGAAGTGATCCCTCATTATTCGAAAATGTTCCTTATTTTAGTATTGTATTCGATTCAGTACTTTAGTAGACGGAGTTAGTTGGGGGTTTGTCCCATCAACTCCAAGTTCAGACAGTTTAGAGGCTTTCAGACTAGAAGTTCAGACAATTGTTTTAGCTTTGATATTGATATATTTTATACAGTTGTAATTCAGTTTGAACCTTATGGAAAGTTTTCTGCTAGTTTTCCATATTTTTACAGTATATTATTTAGTTATTGCAATAGGTACCAGAAAAGGGTTAGCTTATGGTCCTTCAGGATTATGAGCACTGTGTAGCGTCCGAGTTTTAAAATCTGAGGCGTTACACAAGTCACCATTAAGTCCAAGGTATGGATCCTACTTAAATACTATCACTAAGTCTACTAGAACTAAAACAACTTCATTAGAGTAAGCATTTAAGGCCAATCTTGCCCTAAGCATGAGTGACAAGGTCATCATTATCTAACTAGAGTAGTTCTAAGTATTCCCATATTAAGCATGAGACATTAAGTTCAATCTATTAAGGTTTGAGACAACAGGCTAGGCATTTCACTAAATGGGTCCAAATGACCTAAAAGATTCGACTAACCAGAAGTCTTGGAAAATAATTAACCAATACCTACCCCCCCAATCTAACAAGATATCACAATTATACTATGACAAAGCTTATTCTAACAAGGGATAAACCTAACCTATCATAAATTCGAAGAATGCTCAGCAATCTACTAAACTTTTATTTTCCCCTTTTGAGAAGCCTCTTCTAGATTCCAAGATATCAAAAACATAATCTACTTATTAATACGAGCATAACGATACCCATATTGCACCATTGTTCTCCCAAGTCACCCACAAGACTCAATTTTCAGTTATCTTACCCTTTTAGGGTTTTTATGTCTTAAGAATAAAGTGGAAATGCCCAAATTTGTGACAATGGGGTCTCTTTATAGCCCCTTCACATAAAGCGATATTGAGATTTCCATTACTTGGATCGTGATTTCCATTATATGATTTCCATTCACTTTGCGCGATTGTGGTATCCCCTCTATCCACAAGATATTAGCAAAGACAAAAACTTATTTTTGACCCTTGAAACTCATTTGGAACCCAAAGTGTAACACCTCCTAAAGTTTGAGAATTTTAATTTTGTCCCTCTCATGTTTGAAACATCAATTTTTGTCTTGAATTGTATTTAGATATATTTTGGGATGTTTCGAAAGAGTTTAAAAATTTTTTAGATGGGATTCAGAATGGTTTTAGACCATGAAGTTAGTGAGCCTCCGCGATATCCCGGTGTCACGAAGGATAATTTTATGATTGGGTCTGTGACACAAAGGATAATATTCTTGTTAGTATCCGTGGCATGGAGGTTAGCCTCCGCGTAAGGTGCCACGCCCCTATGTAAAATCCATGCAGGTTTCTTTTATTTATTTGGGATGAGGGGTATTTGGGTTCTTTCATCTATGTACGACCCTTAAGCATTACTTTTCTTATTCCTTTCAGTTTTAAGAGATTAAAAATTCCCAATTCCACTCTCCAACATAAAACCCCAAGCGAGCCTAAGGAATTCATCGTATGTTCATCTTTCGGGTTTCATGTTCCGAATTACTTTTCAATTCTTGTGTGTGTGAGGTATGTACCTCTTTTCCTATACTTTTATTTTATTAATGGCTTGAAATTTTTTTTATTATTTATGGTTTTGATATTGGGTTTTGAACTATGGGTTGAGAATTTTTCATATAAATTGTTTGAATAGTTTCCATGGTTTCTATTGATTTATTATGCATGAATTGTTTGTTGTACACTCATTTGGGAACATGGGAATGTTGAATGAACTTAGGGGTATAATGGATCCCCCAAATAATTAGTTTTGGTATGTAATTGATAATAAACCTCGACCCTTTTGCATAATTGGTTTTGGAATATGTATTATCATTTGGCTTGACTTATTTCTTTAAAACTAATGCATTGTATACATATAAAAATGGTTATGGATGGTTTTGAAAACCTTTTAGGGTGTAAATAGATCCCCCAATCAAGTTTTAATAATGGAGTCGGGGTTATAAAAGAATCCCATAACATTTGGCTAATGACATTGCCTGAAAGCTATAGTAGGTATGACGACGCCACTTAATGATGCCTTAATAATTATCTCCTGGAATTGGTAGTTGGTTTATGTGTTAAATATTTTAATATGGGCTTATAGGGGGTTCTGTAGCAAAGCTGTAAAGACGGATATCCCGGGGGGACTGATACTGGAAACTCACATTTGTCGACGTAAGGTTTGGTCTTGATGGACTTGTGCATGAGTCATACTTGATATATATTTTGGATGGATAGTTGCCTTGATGGCTCTAGTTTTACCTAGGGTTTTCTTTGGTTTGTGTGGCTAAAATACATTGGGGCACTTTCAGCAGGGGGAGCTAAACCCATATAGCCAGCGACTGATGGTTTAGGATGACCAAGCTACATAGTCCAGGTTAAGGTTTTGTGGTTCGTGCTAAGCCCTATTCTCTCTCTTGGCATGTGATCTATATATATATTGCATATAATATTGTGCACTGGTTTTAATAGTTTCTGTATTATGGTTTTTGGCATTATTTTATCCTATATCCCTTAGTTACAAACTAGTGCTCCAACCATTAACCATCTTCAGATGTTGTATCCCCACATGATGCATGGGGCTGCCCGTACTTTTACTCCTCCTATATAGTGACTAGGTGATTGGGGGACAACTCATGAGTCAGACTGAAGTGGTGAGCTTCTATCTATTTGAAGACCTCTTTTCATGTTTTGGTCTTCCTTGTGTATTGACTCTCTCTTTTGGATTTATTTTTGGCTATAATCGGGGTCATTTCCCGAGCGAATTATCTTTGGTTTTGTTAGAGGCTTTGTTGGACATTACCATGGACATGGATATTATGGTTGGTCATCGATACTAGTTATTGGTTGGTGGTTTTTGGATATTGATCTATCATAGATTCTTTGAGTTTTCTTATCATATCTTGTTTTATGTGGGAATTCATCCACTGCTAGGTGTACTTGATTCTGTTGGGTTAGGCTAAGGGGTGATCTCTGGTCCTTGCTGGAGTTAAGATGCCCATCACGGCTAGGCCCTAGTTCGGGTCATAAAAAAGTTGGTATCAGAGCCTAGGTTTATGTTCAATTGGTTGTCCACAAATCCGTGTCAAGTGAGTCTCTTTTATGGGTGTATAGCACACCACACTTATAAAAGAGAGAACACAAGGCATTTAGGAATGTTTTCCTTCCTTGTTGTCTTATTTCGGGCTATAGAGTCTAAGGTCTTGGATTCTTCTAACTCCCGTTTATTCGTTTTTAAGATCATGCCTCTTAGTCGACCTAAAGATTATGGAAACTCATCTATCCCACATGAGGACAATTTGGGAAGATCTTGTCCAACTTATGGGGTATAGACCCGGTCTAGGGTTGCTGCTTCTAATTTCCCCCATGGAGTTCCACCTGTCTCCACTGATCTTTCTTCAGCTGGTGGCACTCGTACTCAGCCATCTCATGGAGATATTACTTATATTGATTTCTGCCAGTCCAGTCATCCATTGACCCGATTGGTGATATCTCAGTTATGTCAGATGGGTTCTGCTGGTACTGCTGAGAGTTCATCTGAGGCCACTAGAGTTAGCCAGTTTATGAGGTTGATCCCTCCAAATTTCACTGGTACTAAGGTTGAGGAGGATCTTCAAGGTTTTATAGATGAGATGGAGAAGATCTTCCAGGTTATGCATGCTACTGATGTAGAGGATGTAGCATACCAATGGTATGAAGAGTGAGAGCATCTTAAGGGTGATGATGTTGAGTCTATTTTGTGGGATAATTTCTCCAGTGCCTTTATGTATGGCTTCTTTCCTCATGAGTTGAGGGAGGTGAAGGCTGAGGAGTTTGTGAATTTAAAGCAAGGCAGGATGACCGTGAAAGAGTATGCCTTGAACTTTCTCCAGTTATCCCATTATGCTCCAGAGTTGGTGTTCTCTATGAGAGTATGGCTAAGGAAATTTGCTTCTTGATTATCTCATGATTTGGTATTAGAATACAAGACTGCTCTGTTGAATAAGGATATGGATATCTCGTGACTGGTTGTTTATATGCAACAGGTTGAAGAGGAAAAGAGAAAATAATTAGAGGTAGGGGAGAGGTAGAGTAAGAAGTTTTGGTATTCGGATCAGGGTAGAGGTCAGCAAGAAAGTGGTAGAGATGGTGGGAAGTGCTCCAAGAAGAGCTGGGGCAACTCAGGTTCCTATTTGATGGCTAGTGAACCTTATTTGAAGCCATCCAGAGATCATTATTTTTAGTATGCTGATGGTTTTAGGTTACATGGTTCCCAATCTTAGGTCAATGGGTCCCAGTTAGCTCCATCATATTTTTTTTAATGACTTTTGTCAGTTGCATCATGGTTTCTATGATGAGGGGAGGAATCGGTGTTTTAATTATGGCTAGTTGGGACATATGCTAAATGATTTCAATGGGGGAAAGGTCTCAACGGGGACTAATAAGGTTCCAGTTGCCACATCATTAGCTCCTACTCCAAGGGGTGCTACTTCTAGCATTGGTACTGTCTGGAATTACCTGTAGGCTCTTACTACCCGTCAGGTATCTGAGGCATTTCCTGATGTCATCACTGGTATGTTAAAATTCTTCTCTCATTATGTGTACTATTTACTTGATCCGAGGTCCACCTTTCTTTTGTGACCCCATTTATGAATGTTCATTTTGATTTTGGTTATTAGTGTATTTCAGACCCCTTTTCTATCTACCTCGGTAGGTGACTCGGTGATTGCTAAAAGGTTCTATAGTAGTTGTGTAGTATCTGATATTTGTAGAGAAACTGTCACAACCCAAACTAGGGGCTGGCCATGATGGGTATCTCAAGTCTGTCGAGGATCGGAGATCACCCCCTTGAACCTAACCAACCACCAAAATATCACCCCTATCAGATGAATTCTAAACATATAACAAATCAAATTTCAAAGAATAAAAGATACTTCTGTAGTCAATAAGCAACAATCGACCAACATCTCCCAAGTCCACAGTAATCCAACAAAGCTTCTACCAAGACTAGATATTAATAAAGTGTCAGGACATGCCCCTGAATATAGCTAAAAACAAGTCTAAATAGTCTAAGACATACGAGACTAAAACATAAAATGTAGAATTCTGGTGTATGGAAGCTCACCACTTCAGTGTGAGCTCACGAACTGACCTCGAATCTGAATCACTGTGTAGGAGAAGTAAAAATATGTCCAATTCCTGCATCACGTGGGGATACATCATCTAAACATTGTTAGTAGGGTGAACACTAGCATGTAACTTAGGGATAGGGATAACATAATGTCATGATCAATAATTTCAAACTCATTCAAAATCCAATGCACATAATTAAATGCATACACACACACACACATATATATCACATGCCAGGATAGAGAACAAGGCTCAATGTTTACTTTAAAACTTTAGCCTGGGTCGTGTAGCTCATTCATCATATAATAGTACCCATAGGCTATATGGGCCCCAACTTTCACCCCTTAGTCAGTCCCTAGGGTATGTAGCCACACAAACCGGAGAAAGATCATATATATATGCATGGGGGACTCGAACTCTCCAATCATATACTAAGGTGACTTAGGCACCCGATCATGAAATATGATATGGGGGACTCAAACCTGCCAATCATAATAATATCAATAAGGTGGACTCAAACACAAGGTCATAAGAAAGGGGACTCTAACCCTCTATCCTTAACCACCCTCGCACTGGCTAACACGGTTTCCAGTATCGGCCACTCGTACCTCCACTTTCATGACTCAACTAAACAACTGAGATACTCTATTTGTCAAACCTTAGAAAATTTCTTGAAATTCTAATCTCTGGACCCAATATGACTAATAGGATAGATTCGTATGTTGGGGGTATGGATGGTATAGTCCGGCTATATGCTAACCAGTATTGGTTGGTGGGATAGATTTTGGTTACTGGAATGGATACGACTTAGGGGTACTAGTTGTATTGGTAGTCACAGATTATTTGGTTACTTAACTTAATCTTAGACTTGGTTACTTAGGTTGGATCTGAGTACGAGTGGCTCACCATAAGCCACAAGCTAGGTTTCGAGCCGTACCCAGAACTCGTATAGTGGATAGTGTCTAAATCTTCCTTAGGTTTAAATCTTCCAAGGTATAGGCAAAAGGTACGAATCATATGCTTTGGATACGATTTAGTTAGATGATTCATATGCTAGACAAAGTTTGATCCAAAGGTTGAGGCTAAGATATGAGTGGAGGGTACAACTCATATTGAAGGGTACTACTCATGTGGGTTAGTCATACCTATGTGATGGGATTTTGGTGCAACTTAAGTGGGGGTATTCTGGTAATTTCTCTACTTATCCTAATAAGGTCCCATGACTTCTAACCTACATTGAAGGTTATTTACCCTATTATTCTATCCATTAATACTTAGAAACTCTTCTAAACACTCTAAAATTCTCTCAAAAGCTTTTGGGCAAGTAAAGCTAGGGTTTCTACTATAGGATTGATTTAGGGCTTGTCTTTATGATTTTTTCCATCATCATCTTTGTTTAAGGCACCTTCTTTTCCCTCATTATTAATTCTATCTAATGGAATGGTTTTTATGAATGTTTTCATGACTTAATTGATTATATGATTTTGGTTTTCACATATGATTTGGGGGTTTTGCTATTAAATGGTTGGTTATGGTTTCCCATAGTTTTAATTATGATTTTATATGCATTATGGTGGTTTTAGATAATTGGATTGCACGAGAATAATTTAATGGTAATAGGATTTGGTTTTGGTCATATTATGCCCCCAATGTGTTTGAAAAATACTTATAAAGATATTTCATTACATTGACTACTTTTAATGGAACTCTTGCTCATTTTAAAACTTGACAAAGGAATTATGCATGGTTAAAATGATTTGAAAAGGTAAATGGTGAAATGGTTATGCTTGTGGGGTACATGGAATCCCCCAAGTGGTTTTATATGGTAAATGAAAGGGCAGTTGAAAGTCCTCGTAAACCTGTATATAGTTGTCTATGGATAATACTTACAAGTAAGGATTGGTATGACGATACCAATAATAATGGCCTTGGTCAGTAATTGGTTAATGGTTTGGTTATTTGGAAAATGGTTTTATTTGGGCATTAATGGTGAGATGTGTAGCAAAGCCGTAGAAGGTGAAGGCCCTGAGAGGACCAAAATTGGAAACTTATATTTGGCTATGTGAGGTGGGTCTTGGTGACTGTGTGCATGATGTCACACTATATTTTAGGGGATGTACTATTTATCCCAAGTTTTTATTCCCTAGTTGTGCGGCTACATATACTGGTACCTTTCAACAGGGGGAGTTGAACCCATATAGCCCATGGGTATTTTAAGACTGCAAAGCTGCATAACCTAGTAAAGGTTTTAAAGGCATGCTAAACCTGGTCCCCTTTCTAGGTATGGTTATATATATATGTGTATGGTAGTGTACGTACGGATGGTTTTGCTTAGTTTTTTAAATGGCATTAGTTTATCCTTATCTTGAGATCATACTAGTGTTCACTCGCTAACCCATCTACTGGCGGCTGTATACCTATGCTATGCAAGAACTGGCCGCTCTACTCATCCTATACAGTGATTGACTCGGGGATAACTTTTGAACTAAAGTGGTGAGATTCCATCCTTTCGGAAGGCTTTATTTTATGTTAGGATATTTTAAACACTTTGTTTTTATTTTGGATACTAGTTTTGGCTATAGTTGGGGGCATATACCAACTAGATTTTATTACTCTTTTGGTTAGAGGCTTTGTGGTACTTTTGTGGGTTAGAATGGGCAGGATCAGTATCGGTGTCGTCCTTGGCATTAGAATAAGCTGAAGGGCTAACATAATTGGATGATATTATTGGTTGGTCCATCGTATTTCATTTTGGGATTAATTATATAATCTTTTGGAACATCTTTCGTTATGGACCTTTTTATGGTCCTTGTTTTGATATTGGTTTGGTATAGTTGGATTGTTGGTATGGGATTGCTGTATCAGATTAGGTCAGTCATGATTGCGACCTTGTCCCAGAGTTTTCATATGAGCTGTTACACTATCTTGCTAAATGCTCGATATTCAGCCAACTCAGGGCAGGTGGTTGGAGGTTGGGTTGGGTAACAGGGGTGGTCTCTGGTCCTAGTCGAACTTTGGATATCTATTACGACAAGGTCCTCGGTAGGGTCACGTCAAGTTGGTATCAGAGCCTAGGTTCATGATCAATTGGGAGTCCACAAAACTGTGCCGAGTAGCGTTTTTTTTAGGGGTGTGTAGCGTTCCACACTCAAAAGAGAGAGGCTACAAGGCATTTAGGAATGTTTCACTTTCTTGGTATTCTATTTCAAGCTTGGAATCTTTTATAATCCTTATTTTTTCGTCTTTAAGATCATGCCTCATAGATCTCGAAGACAAGAAAATTCTTCTGTCCCATCTGAGGGTAATGATGAAGGAATGCATCCTACTTCTGGGGTTCATCTTTGATCTCATGAACCTATCTCTTATAGTTCTGGAGTTCTACTGGGTTCTACTAGTCCTTCTCAAGGAGAGGTGACTAATGTAGAATTTTGTCAGTCTATTAATGTTATTGCTCAAATGGTCATTGCTTAGGCTGAGCAGGGTATGACTGGTGCTTTATCTACTGAGGCCACAAAGGTTGGCTAATTTATAAAGATGGGTCCTCCCACTTTTTCTAGAGTGAAGGTGAAGGAGGATCCACAAGGCTTCTTAGATGTAATGAAAAAGATATTTCGGGTGATGTAGACTACTAATGTGGAAGGGGTAAACTTTGCAGCTTATCAGCTCAAAGAGGTTGCATATCAGTGGTATGGAGAGTGGGACATAGATAAGGGTGATGTAGAAGAATCAGTCTTGTGGGATAATTTTTCTAAGGCCTTTTTAGATCGTTTCTTTCCCCAAGAGTTGAGGGAAACAAAGATGGAGGAGTTAGTGAACCTCAAGCGGAGGAGGATGTCAGTCAAGGAATATGCCTTGAAGTTTCACCAATTATCAAGGTATGCTCTTGATTTAGTTACTGACATGCGGGTAAGAATGAAGAAGTTCGCTTCTGGGTTAAATCGAGATTTGATTTGGGAGAGAAAGACTGCATTATTGATTAAAGATATGGAAATCTCTAGGTTGATTATTCATATGCAACAAATGGAAGAAGAAAATAGAAAGCAGGCGGAGTTTGGGGATAAACAGAGTAAGAGGAGAAGTTTTTTTGACTAGAAAGGTGCTCAGTATCAGAATGGTAGGGATGATGGTAAATAAAAAAAAAGTGAGGGAGTTTTGGTTACTACTCTTCTACAAGTGCTCCTTACCAGGCTGGTGACAGACGTCATTAAGGTGGTGATTATTTCTAGGCACAGGGTACCCAATCTCAGGTAAGCAGAGGTCAATCAATTTCTTCATGCCCTTCTTGTTGGTTCTGAAGTCATCCTCATCAGGGTTATTATGGTGAAGGAAGGGACAAATGCTTTAAGTGTGGCCAGGCAGGCCATCAGCTCAGGGATTATTCGGTTAATAAGGTTGCTACGAGGGAAAATAAGATTCCTAAGGCTCCATTTCATGTTATGGATATTTCTAGACACTTTAATTTTATTTTGGATATTAGTTTTGGCTATGGTTGGGGGCATGTCCAAACCAAATTTTATTACTCTTTTGGTTAGAGGCTTTGTGGTACTTCTTTGGGTTAGAATGGGCGGGATCGGTATGAATGTCAGCCTTGGTATTGGAATATGTTGAAGAGCTAACATCATTGGTCGATAGTGTTGGTTGTTCTATCCTATTTCATTTTGGGGTTAATTATATTATGTTTTGGAACATCTTTGGTTATATCCTGGTTTATGGCTCTTGTTTTGGTATTGGTTTGGTAGGGTTGGATTATTAGTATGGAATGGTTGGACTCGGTTAGGTCGGTCACGATTTTGAACTTGTCCTAGAGTCTTTATGTAAGTTGTTGAATTATCTTGATACATGCTCGATATTCAACTAACTCTGGGCAGGCGGTTGGAGGTTGGGTTGGGTAATGGGGGTGGCCTTCAATCCCAATCGAATTTGGGATACCTATTACGACAAGGCCCTCGGTCAGGTCGCATCAACAACCCTCTTTTAAAGCCCAATTGAAATATTAATGTGTATTCCCATTTTCATTAAGCCATTTACATACCATGACATCCCATTGGTATTGTCATACAAACCTTGCTTGCAAGCTAATATCATCATGCTATGTTATCTACTCAACTAACTGGGACTCGAATCCATAGGTCAAAAGATATTCAAATAATCAATCCTTCGGGACTCGAACCCATTTAATCAACCAAACCCATAAGGTTCCAATTCCATCATTTATACATGGTCACCAAGGCCCTTCAAGGAAAACATGCATGCTTCATTATCCTTTTTATGCCAATGCATTATACAAGTGGGTAAACCAAACTATGTGGCAAAAGCCTTTCATTGAAAATTTTACAAACATGTTAAGGACATATAATTACAAAAATCATAATCAAGGCAAAATCATCAAATTGGGGGTGAACCATAACCCTTTAGTTTAATCATTATGCCCATGCACCCACAAGTTCAAAACCATATTCAAAGCATGATTAATCATATATAAACCATGGGAAAACATTGTTCAACAACGAGCATTCAAACCCCCAACCCTAGTTTCAAAACCATCATAAACATCTCATGGATAATAATTTAAAACACATGATTTTAACAAATTAACAATGAGGGAAGAGTAACATGCTTGAAATGTTCACAATTATGGAGCAGAAACCTTGGATTGACCTTTGGATGCTCAACCTTGAGGAAACCCTAGTTTGATTGGCTTGAGAGAATTTGAGAGAGAAGAGGATATGTTTCTATTGTGTTATGGGTGAGAATAAAGTCTTAATAGGACATATTGGTCGTGGGTTATGTTTAGGGAAAGAGGGAAAATGTCTAAAATGCCTGTATTAAAAGCTGGAAATTAAATCGTCATTCGTTATGGGTGACCTCACGGCTCGTAGGGTCACCCTACGACTCGGACCCTCTAGCCGTAGCCAAACTATAACCCCCTTGGCTCTTCTTTGTGAACCCTATGAATGGCACCCTACGTCTCATAATGAGACACTATGATTCGTAGTCTTAATAGTCCAATATAGGTACTACACTGGACATATTTCAAAATACCCTCCTTACGACTCGTTAGGAGTCTATAAAACTCGTTAAGTCTATTCGTTATCAAAGTAGTGACTTAGATAAATCCTTCTGGGCTCATTATTACTGGGTCCTATGAAATGTAAAGACACATTCAACTCGTAGGGTGAGTCATTATCGAGGCAGTGTGCTCAAAGCTCAAGAATTTTTTAAGGGCCAAAATCTGGGGGGTTTCAATTCTCCTCGAATGATAGGTCAAGGAAATTACAAGCACACTATTAAAACAACTAACTATCATAATTATAAATCAAGGAGTACTAACCGCATAACACAATGGTTTGTGCATCTATCAACCATACATTCAAGCCTACTTTTATACCCCTACTTTACGAATCTACCACCCAAAACTAGAAACTTCAATCATTATCGTGATGTATTTCACCACATCTCTTCTTCTTAACTATTTCATGTAACAAATGTTCTGATTATTCTCCCATCTTTATCTACCACTTTAGCCCGAGTAGTCACCCTAAAATTTTTACAATAAAGAATATCTACTCCCTCATCCAGAACATTACTATGCTTCTATAGCCACTACTATCCTAACATAAGAAGGGTCACTGAGGAACTAGAGTACAAGCATCAAGAATGAGGGGGGTTACTTCTCAATTACAACTCCTATTTGTCGTACTACTCAAGGTGAACCCGCAGAATAAGACAGAGTACAATAGGCACAAAGTACTTCATAGCAACCATCTAGGTTATAAATGGAGGGTCGTTTCGACATAAACATACCATAGCCAAGTCCTTAGGATTGGGCACTGGGAGAAACACGACCACATATATCATGGGTAATATAACATAAAACTGAGATTCATATTCAGGGAACAAGGAGAGGATTTCCACTTAAAACTACTATTTCTTATAACTAGGCATAATGTGAGACATGAATGTATAGATCATGAGCATCATGACATAGAGCTTGGACACTTGGAAGCTCAGATTTCGGAGAACCATTATTGTATTTAGTTCAGGGGCTTGAGTATGGACATACGCGGTATGCAGAATACGGCCCTTAGGTATAAGCACTATTAGAATGCGTACAACACTAGTAGAGTGCCCTTTTAACAGAAATAGGAGGGAATTGCTAGAATAGGAGTAAATTTACCCCAACTCTCCTCCGAAGCCCCCGCTAGGAGAAAATTTAAGATTAGCCCTCGATCTATATCTTACTACACCTATAAGCACAACACTCCGCTCTAAGGGGTATCACTATGGACACGTACTAGGGACACTTGGCTCTCTTATACTTTAAAAACTCATCTATGCAGATTATACTTGAGGTTCAACATACTTTACAAGTTCCATGCTTTAATCCATCCAATGACTTAGCCCCCATTCCATCAGTTCAACCTGGACCTCCGACCTATCTATCACAACTTTCCCACTCTAGTAATCCCTAATTCATCAACATTTTCTTTTCCGTGCCTATGAAGGCTACCAATTTACTTCCACAAATACCGCATCGCTATCCTCGATCTAACATACTCCTTTCACCAAAATCAATATCTAAGGTTCAAACTTAGTATCTATCAACCATTATGCAACACTAATAGAGTACCTCACATAAAAAATATATGTGGTCCACCCCACAAAGAGGTCACTCTAAATTCCTTATTCACCCGCTGATAACCTACACATATCCAGAGGAAATCATCCTCCTTACGAATAAAAGAACGAAAACACCCACGAAAAAATGCTAAGAGGGACAAACCCTTATTAAGGAGATCTTTCAACTTCTCCTTAAGTTATTTCAACTCAACTGAAGTTATTCCATAAAAATGGATAGAGATAGAACGAGTGTTCAGAAGGAGATAAATCCCTAAAATCTATTCTCTAATCGGGAAGAACACCAAGAAAATCATCAGGGAACACCTCAAAATATTCACAGACCACATGGACATACTGTAAGGAAGGACCTTCAGATCTAGAATCCTTACCATGCACTAGATGGTAGAGGAACCCTTTTAGAGATCAATTATCGGGCTCTAAGATACAAAATGAACCTTCCCTTAGGCAGTAGGAAGCTACCTTCCCATTCAATCACTAACTCATTTGGTAAATGAAAATTGACCCTACGGGTCCGACAATGAATGCAACCAATCCATCCCCAAAATCATATCAAAGTCTATTATGTCCAACTCTATTAGATCCGCCTAGGTCTCCCTACCATGGACCGACATCACACAACCCCTATAGACCCTTTTAGCCATATTAAAGTCACTCGCCAGGGTGGATACAAAAAAAAGATCCAGAATATACTCAGGATCAAAACCAAAGTGAACAACCACATAAGGGATCAGATAAGGGAGAGTAAACCCCAAATTAAGAAAGCAATACACATCATGGTGAAAGAGTTGTAACATACCATCAACAACATCTGGTGATGCCTCAGAAACCTGGTGGGTAGCAAGAGTATAAAGATAATTTTGGTCAGTGATGGTATTAGAAGTAGCACCCCTTGGTGTGAAAACCGAAGATCTAGCAGCTGGAATCTTATTGGATCCAGTGGCAATACTGATCGAAGGACAATGCATATGACTGGGTTGACCACACTTGAAGCATCAGTTCTTTCCATCATAATAAAACCCATGATACCACTGACTATAAAATTGGCAAAGAGGATAGGGAGGGACTAACTGGGCTCTACTAGACTAATACTGGGCACCCTGTTCCCTAGGACCTACACCTTTTTTTTAAAATGACAATTATCAGACGACTTTGGGTTAGGGGCTCTAGATAACGGGTATGAACCAAAATTTTCCTTGACCCTCCTGTAGTACACTGTCTTCCATGTCTACCACTATTGTGATAGCCCCTATCTTGATCTGAATATATGAACTTATTGCTCTGTCTCTCCCCTATATTTGTCTAATTTCATCTTCCCTTAATAAAACCAGTCTGACATGACAGAGAGACTACTATCTGGGTTAACAGATAAATAGAACGGCGAAACTCAACATTGGACACTTTGGCTTGAGGTGTTCGAGAAGGACTAAGGGTAAACAGTGGAACTCTATTAGGACGATCAGAAGAAACGACCCTAGACCAGGTTTGCACCTCAGGGGTTGGACAAGTTTCATTCACATTGTCCTTAGATGGACAAAAGAGTTTCTGTGAATATCAAATTTTCTGAGAAACATGATCTAAAAAGTAAACATATGAGAATAAGATGAGGTTTCATGAACTTAGACTCTATAGCCTGAAGAATAGATCACAAGAAAGGGAAATAATCCTAAATGCCTCATATCTTCTCCCTTATAAGTGTGGCACGCTACACACCTATAATAGAGACTCTACTTGACACCGTTTTGTTGGACACCCAATGATACCAAACCTAGGCTGTGATACTACTTTGTCATGAACCAAACCAGGGCCTGGCCATGTGGATATCTCAGGTCCGCCGATAACCGAAGATCACTCCCTTGCACCTAACCAACCACCACAATATCACCCCTGTCGGATAAATTCCAAACATGTAACAAGATAAAAACTTCAAAGAATAAAAAATACTTCTATAATCAATAAACAACAACCGACCAACATCACCCAAGTCTAGCGTAATCCAACAAAGCCTCTACCAAAAATTGGACATCAATAAAGTGTTCAAACATGCCCCCGACTATAGCCAAAAATAAGTCTAAACAGTCTGAGACATAAGAGACTAAAACATGAAATATAGATTTTCGATGTATAAAAGCTCACCACCTCAATGTCAACTCACGAACTGACCCTTAATCTAAATCACTGTGCAGTTGAAGTAGAAGTATAGTCAATTCCTTCATTGCATGGGGATAGGACATCCGAAGATGGTTAGCAGGGTGAACACTAGTATGTAACTCAGGGATAAGGATAACATAATGCCATGATCGACAATTTCAAACTCATTCAAAATCCAATACAGATAATCAAATACATTTAGATACATATATATATATATATCACATGCTGGGATAGGGAACAAGGCTAAACGTTCACTTTAAAACTTTAGCCTAGGTCGTGTAACTCAATCGTTATATGATAGTACCCACAGGCTATATGGGCCTCAACTCTCACCCCCTAGTCGAGCCCCAGTATGTGTATCGACCCAAATCAAAGAAAGATCATATATATATGTACGGGGGACTCAACCCTCCAATCATATACTAAGATAACTTAAGAACCAGATCATGAAATATGATTTGGGGGACTTGAACTCTCCAATCATAATAATATTAATAAGGTGGACTCAAACCACCTAGTCAAAAGCAAGGGGACTCGAACTCTCAAGCCATAACGACCCATACACCGGTTAGCATGATTTTCAGTATCGGTTACTCAGACCTTAACTTTCACGACTCAGTTACACAACCCTCTTTCAAATCTCAATTAAAATATTTAACACATATTCCCATTTTAATTAAACTAATTACACACCAAGGCATCTTGTTGGTATTGTCATACCAACCTCACTTGCAATCTAATATCATCATTCTATGTCGTCTACTTCTCTAATTGGGACTCAGACCCGTAGGTCAAAAGATGTTCAAATAATCAATTATTTAGGACTTGAACCCATTTAATCAACCGAACCCACAAGGTTCTAATTCTACCATTTATACATGGACACCAAGGCCTTTCAAGAAAAACATGCATACTTCATTATATTTTTTATGCTTATGCATTATTACAAGTGGGTAAACTAAACTATGTGACAAAAGCCTTTTCATTGATAATTTCACAAACATGTTAAGGGCATACAATTTCCAAAATCATAATCAAGGCAAAATCATCAAATTGAGGTTAACCATAACCTTTTAGTTTAATAACCATCCCCATGCACCCGCAAGTTCAAAATCATATTCAAAGCATGATTAATCATATATAAATAATGGGAAAATATTATTCAACAATGAGCATTCAAAACTCCCAACCCTAGTTTCAAAACTGTCATAAACATTTCATGAACAATACTTTAAAATACATGATTTTAATAAATTAACAATAAGGGAAGAGTAACATGCCTAAAATATTCATAAATATGGAGAAGAAACCTTAGATTGACCCTTGGATGCTCAACCTTAAAGAAACCCTAGCTTGTTTGTCTTAAGAGAATTTGAGAGAGAAGAGGACATATTTTCATAGTGTTATGGGTGAGAATAAATTCTCAATATGATTTATAGGTTGTGGGTTATGTTTAGGAAAAGAGGGAAAATATCTAAAATACCCTTATTAAAAGCTAAAAATTAAACTGTCAGTCGTTACGGGTGACCTCATGACTCATAGGGTCACCTTACAACTCAGACCCTCCAGTTATAGACAAACCAAAACCTCCTTGGCTCTTCTTTATGAACCCTAGGACTGGAACCTTACGTTTCATAATAAGAACTATGACTCATAGGGTCAAGTCATAGTCTCAATAGTCCATAGCGGCACTACACTAGATACATTATGAAATACCCTCCTTATGACTTGTTAGGAGTCTATACGACTCATTAAGTCCAGTCATTATCAAAGCGATGACTTAGACAAATCCTTATGGGCTTATTACGACTATGTCCTATGACCTATAAAGATATATTATGATTCGTAAAATGGGTCGTAGTAGAGACAGTGAGCTCAAAGCTCAAGAATTTTTCAAGGACCAAAATTTGAGGTTTTTCAAAAACTTTAGTGGACTAGATTGAATTAGACATGCTATATTTTGATGTCATCTTAGGGATGGATTGGTTGTATTCGTGCTATGCCTCTTTAAACTGTCGGATCCATAAGGTCATTATCAAATTCCCTAATGAGATGATCATTGAGTGGGAAGAGAGTTCCCTAGTACCTAAGGAAAGATTCATATCTATATCTTAGAGCCTGGAAATTGATTTCCAAGGGGTGTCTTTATCATTTGGTCAGGGTTAAAGATTATAACTCAGAGGTTCATTCTTTATAATCCGTTCCTATGGTTAGTAAAATTCTTGAGGTTCTCCCTGATGATCTTCCTGGTATCCCTTCTGATAGGTAAATTGAGTTTGTGATTGATCTTCTTTCGAACACTCGTCCTATATGTATCCCTCCTTATAGAATGGCTCTGGATGAGTTGAAAGAACTTAAGAAGCAGTTGAAAGATCTTCTTGACAAGGGTTTTATCAGCCTTAGTGCGTCTTTATGGGGTGCTCTCATTCTTTTCATGCATAAGAAGGATGGTTCTCTTCGGATGTGTATTTATTACTACCCATTGAATAAGGCGATGGTGAAGAATAAGTATCCTCTTTCTAGGATTGATGACCTAGTTGACCAACTTTAGGGTGCTAAGAATTTCTCTAAGATTGACCTTCGGTAGGGTTATCATCAGTTAAATATTAGTGAGGAAAATATCCCTAAGACTGCCTTTTATACCCGATATGGACATTTTGAGTTCTTGGTTATGGATTTTGGGTTGACTAATGCCCTAGAGGCATTTATGCATCTCATGAATTGGGTATTCCACTAGTTGTTGGATTTGTTTATGATTGTGTTTATAGATAATATTTTGTTATATTCAAAGAGTGAGGTGGATCATGCAAATCACCTCCGTATTATGTTGCATACTTTACAGGATTAGTGATTGTATGTTAAGTTTTTGAAGTGCAAATTTTAGTTGAATGTTGTTACTTTTCTGGGTCATGTTGTTTCTAGTGAAAGAATTATGGTGGATCCACAAAAATTTATGGTGGTTAAGAAGTGGCCTAGACCCACGACTCTAACTGATATTCAGAGCTTCTTGGGTTTAGCTGGTTATTTTAGGAGGTTTGTGGAGAGCTTCTCGTCGTTTGCCACACCTTTGACTAAGTAGACACAGCAAAAAGGTGAAGTTTCTGTGGTCCGATGCTTATGAGAGGAGTTTTGAGAAGTTGAAAGATAAATTAACTTCTGCTCTGGTTTGACCCTACTCGAGGGTACTAATGGCTTCCTGGTTTATTATAATACATCTCGTGTGGGGCTTGTTTGTGTATTAATAAAGCATGTCAAGGTGGTAGCATATGTTTCTAGGCTGTTGAAAGTTCATGAGAAGAATTATCTGACTCATGATTTGGCATTGCTGGCTGTAGTATTCACATTACAGATTTGGAGATATTATTTATATGGGGTCCATGTTGACATTTATTCAGATCATAAGAGCTTTCAATACATATTCACTTAGAAGGAGTTGAATCTCAGCCAAAGAAGATTGCTTGAGTTACTCAAGGACTATTACATGAGTATTCACTGTAACCCAGGTAAGGCTTATGTGGTTTATGATGCTCTTAGCAGGTTATCTATGAGGATTTTATCCCGTGTGGATAAAAAGAAGCGGGATTTGGTTAAGGATATTCACTATTTGGCTAATCTTAGAGTTTGTCTCTTAGATTTTGAGGATAGTAATATATTTGTACAAGAGGTGGCAAAGTCATCTCTTGGCACTGAGGTAACAGCGAAGCAGGTGTTAGATCCTATCTTGATGCAAATAAAAAATAATGTAGGTAGGCAGAAGATAATGGTTTTCGAGATTGGTGGAAATGGTATCTTGAGGTACCAATGGAGCTTGTGTGTTCCCAATGTGGATGGGCTGCAAGGTAGAATTTTGGCCGAAGCTCATGACTCGCGTTATTTCGTTAATCCTCATTTGAAGAAGATGTGTCATGACCTTAATGACATTTATTGGTGGAATAACATGAAGATGGATGTGCTTGATTTTATGGCTAAGTACATGGTGTATCAACTAGTGAATGTTGAGCACTTGAGGCCCGGTAGGTTATCTCAAGAAATTGAGTTGCCTGTGTGGAAGTGGGAAGTAATTAATATAGATTTTTTCACCGGCCTTCAATAGTATCGAAACTAGTTTGATTCTATTTGGGTAATTGTGGATAGGATGACTAAGTTTGCTCACTTCCTTTTGGTAAAGAGTAACTATTTTGCTGAGGACTATGCAAGTTTATTTATTCAGGAGATCGGTAAGTTGCATGGTGCTTCAGTTTTCATTATTTCAAATTGTGGTACTCAGTTCTCATCTTATTTTTGGTGGTCGTTCCTGCGAGGTTTGGGGACTAAGGTGAACCTTTGCACCATTTTCCACCTGCAGACAGATGGACAAGTGGAAAGGACTATTTAGACTTTGGAATATATACTTTGAGCTTGTGTAATTGACTTTGGTGGTAGTTGGGTTGACCATATGTCTCTTATGGAGTTTGCATACAATAATACCTATCACTTTAGCATAACGATGGCCCCGTTTGAGACATTTTATGGTAGGAGGTGTAGATCTCCTAATGGGTGGTTCAAAGTTGGTGAGGCAAGGTTATTCGATCCTGATTCAGTTCATCAAGTTATGGAGAAGGTGAAGGTGATTCGAGATAGGCTTAAGACTTCCTAAAGTCGCCAAAAGTCCTATGCAGATGTGAGGTAAAAAGAGTTGAACTTTGATGTGGGTGATTGGGTATTCTTAAAGGTGTCTCCCACGAAGGGAGTGATGTAATTTGGAAAGAAGGGGAAGCTCAGTCCCTATGACATTGTGCCCTATTTGATTTTGAAAAAAGTGGGGAATATTGCCTATGAGCTAGAATTACCTACAAGTTTTGGTTTTATTCACCCTGTGTTTCATGTGTCTTTGTTGAAGAAGTGTGTGGGTGGTCCTTCATTGATGGTGCCTCTTGGGAGTGTTGGTATTTCGAATTCCCTATCATACGAGGAGGTCCTAGTGGAGATCTTGGATAGACAAGTTTATAGATTGAGGACTAAAGATGTAGCTTTGGTAAAGGTCCTTTGGAGGAATCATAAAGTGGAAGAGGCTACTTGAGAAGCAGAGGAAGATATGAAGGCTAGGTACCTATTCTTGTTCCATGCATCGGGAGAAGAATCTTAAGGTATGAATTTTATTGTTCCTTGTTATTATCCGGGTTTATCATTTGATTCTAGTATAATTTTGCTATTCTCATACAAAAAGTATCCTAGCTCATCATTCGGGGATGAATAATCCTAAGGGGGGATAATGTAACCCCTCTTAACTCTAAGAATTATATTTTTGTCCCTACCGTATTTGAAACATCGATTTTTAACTTGAATTGTGTTAAGATATATTGTTAGGATGTCTTAGGAGAGTTCCAAAATTTTTAAATGGGGTTCGAGATTGTTTTGGTCCACGGAGGCAGTGAGCCTCCTCTTTATCCTTGCGTCACGAAGGATAATTTCCATGATAGAATTCATGACACGGAGGATAATCTTCGTATTAGGGTCTGCAGCACAAAGGTTAGCCTCCACGATAAGGTCTGTGCCACACCCCTATGTAAGATCTGTGCAGTTTTGTTTTATTTATTTGGAATGAGGGGTATTGAGGTCCTTTCACCTATATACGACCCTTAAGAGTTATATAGCATATTCCTTTTAGTTTTAAGAGATTAAAAATCCTCGATTCTACTCTCCAACTCAAAACCCCAAGATAGACTAAGGAATTTATCGTACGTTCATCTTCTGGGTTCCAAGTTCCAAATTACTTTTCAATTCTCGTATGTCTAAGGCATGTACCTCTTTACCTATACTTGTATTTTATTAATGGCATGAAAATTAGTTTATTATTCATTGTTTGGATATTGGGTTTTGAACTATGGGTTGAAGATTTTGGATATAAATTATTTGAATGTTTTTCCATGGTTGCTATTGATTTATTATGCATGAATTATTGGTTTGGACACTCATTTGGGTGCATAGGAATGTTGAATGAATTTAGAGGTATAATGGATTCCCCCAAATAATTGGTTTGGTATGGATACTTACATGACTGATTCTGGAATATGAATTATCATTTGGCTTAATTTATTTCCTTAAAACTAATGCATTGCATAAATGAAAAAATAGTTAAGGATGGTTTTGAAAACCTTGTGGGGTGTAATGGGATCCTCCAAGTGGGTTTTAATAAAGGAGTCGGGGGTACAAAGGAATTTCCAAAGGGTTAACTGATGGCATTGCTTTTAAGCTATAGTCGGTATGATGATACCACTTAATGACACCTTAATAATTGACTCCTGGAATTAGTGGTTGGGTTATATGTTAATTGTTTTATTATAAGATTAAAGGGGGTTGTGTAGCAAAGTCGTGAAGGTGGATCTCCCGGGGGGGGGGGACTGATACTGGAAACTCATATTTGCCGATGTGAGGTTTGGTCTTGATGACCATATGCATGAGTCACAAGTGATATATATTTTGGGATGTCTAGTTGCCTTGATGGCTCTAGCTTTTCCTCGAGTTTTCTTCGGTTCGTGCAACTAACACGCACTAGTGCCCTTTCAGTAGGGAAAGCTGAACCTATATAGCCCATGGGTGCCGGTTTAGGACGAACAGGCTACACAATCCAAGTTAAGGTTTTAAGAGTCATGCTAAACCCTATTCCCTATCCAGGCATGTGATATATATGTATTGCATATGATGTTGTGCACTGGTTTTAATGGTTTCTGTATTATGGTTCATGACATTATTTTATTCTATATCCCTGAGTTGCATGCTAGTGTCCAACCACTAACCACCTTCAGAAATTGTATCCCCACGTGATGCAGGGACTGTCCATACTTCTACTCCTCTTGCACAGTGACTAGGTTATTGGGGGACAACTCGTTAGTCAGACTGAAGTGGTGAGCTTCCATCTTTTGGAAGACTCATTTTCATGTTTTGGGTTTTCTTATGTATAGACTCTCTTTTAGATTTATTTTTGGCTATGATCGGGAGCATGTCCTGACCAGACTATCTTCAAGTTTTGGTAGAGGCTTTGTTGGACATTACTGTGGACATGGGCAGTAGGTTGGTCACCGGCACTAGTTATTGGTTGGTGGTTGTTGGATATTGATCTATCATAGGTTCCTTGAGTTTTCTTATCATATCTTGTTTTATGTTGAAATTCATCCACTGATAGGTGTACTTGATTATGTTGGGTTAGGCTAAGGGGGTGGTCTTCGGTCTTCGGTGGACTTGAGATGCCCGTCACGGCTAGGCCCTAGTTTAGGTCGTGACAGAAAGAATATGATCCAATAGTGAAATTTGAGTGTAAACCATATTTTAGATCTAATGGAATCATCAAAATTTTTATCTGAGATCATTTCGGCAAAAAGTGGAGCCCACACCTATAGTTTTATTTTTCATAAAATATGCTAATAGCCCAAAATAACTCTAAAAGCCTTGGGACCTGAACCTAGGGTTCCCCTAGCGTAAAATCGACGTTTCAAATCCGATGAAAAAGTTGAATTTTCCATCCGATGTCATTTAGATCAAATATGGGCCCCACACTCATATTGATAATTTTTCAACTTTTCGACCAATAAGTCAAAATGAGCTCAGATGCATTGGGACCCGAACCAAAAGTCGACCTAGCCTAACATTGATATTCCGGAGCTGCTGGCGTATTCAGAATTTGCATCCTAGATTATCTTACTGAAGTTTTCACCCGATGGCCATTTGAAACCAACGAAAACTTTTAAATATGGAATTGGTTCTAAAAAACAAACAAACAGTTCGGTAACCGATCTATCATCCCCAACAACTCATAAATGACTTAGGACAACTATGGAGAAGCCCTAACTGTGAATTTAAGCGAAAATATGAAAAGTTATTGGAAGGGTCATTACACTAGATCACCTTACTTGGTTACAAAATGAAAAATTAAATAAATGTGTTGGAATTAGCTTCTCATAGCTCCGCTCAATGATGTAATTGTGAGTAGGGGTGGACATGGTATGGTATGGTAAGGTATTTGAAACTTCAATAAGGTAATTTTGGTATTCGATTTTTAAAAGCATTATACCATTACCATACCATATTAATTCGATATGGTTCGATATTTTGATGCTCGATTTTGGTATTTTGCGGTATGATAATCGGTAATGATAGTTTGTTCAACTTCGATAAGATATACTCGTATAATAGAGTATTATCACTTTAATTTTTCTAAAGTACATCTCAATTGTTTCATAAATACACATTACACATGTTGAAATATTAAAAAAGAATTACAAACAACTCTTTTGTTAGTCAATTACACAAAAAAGATTTTACAATTAAGATAGAGTAGCAAAAATTTCAATATCCAAATATTTTTATACTAATACTAAGTAGTATATTTGTTATTTTCATTATATATATAGAAGTTATTTATGTAACTATATACTTCGGTATGATATTCGGTATTTTGGTATGTCATTTATATGGAATACCGTACTATATATCAAAAAAAATTAAAATGTATATCATAAACCATACCAAATACCATACTATCAAAATTAAGGTGTCAAAACTTTTGGTTTGATATGGCAATTCGGTATATACCATACCGTGACCACCCCTAATTGTGAGACTAGTTCGAATAGACGACTAGAGGATGACCATTCTCGAATTATAAAATCAATACCGTAAATCAACAACTAGATGATCGAATAAGTTGATGAAATGATTCTAAACATTATTGTTATCAAAACCATTATACTAGATCTATTTATTCATTAATTGTGTAAGACTCCGTTCTTTTTTTGGTTAATTAATCATTAGTTATTTTATTTTAATTTTTAATTTTTAATTTTATTAATTCATAAATACATCTTTTGAAATTTATTTCTTGAATAAATAATTAGCATTAGTCTAATTTAATAAAATAGTTAATCGAAAAGTTCCTATTGAGTATGATATTCTGACCTAAAAATTCTATATTACTTGCACGATCGCGTACACTTGTGTGCGTGTTTGAACGCAATAAGTTTTTGATGTTGTTGCTGGAGACTTCGGTGTTAATTATTAATTTATTTTTTGTACACAGTTATCTTTTTAGTTCCTTCTACTTTTCAATCATTGTACACAATTATCTTTTTAGTTTCTTTTACTTTTCTATCACTCTTCTTAATATGTCAGCTTGGGATAGATGGTAGTCCAATGATGATGATTTTTATTATTTTTGCAGAGGACCCCGCTGAGAGAGTATTTATTATAATTTTCAATAAAGCAAGTGGTGTGCACCTACTCAATCTGCTGAATTGGATGCGTGCAATATATGCGGTGGTCTGGATGGTCATTGAAAGGCCTGCCCCAACTTTTATTCCCCTTCCTTGGACCCCTATTATAGTCAGTCTATTGTTTGTGATGTTGGCAGGGAAGTAGACGAAAATTGGCTAATGGAACAAGACCAACAAGCCAAATCTTACAAATTCTTTCGGGATAGTCTCACAACCATGTCAACCCAAATAAGTAAGAGGAGAGATGAACCCATACAAGAGATAATTTGACTCAGATGTCCGTGACTTGGAGGCCCAACTGAATCAAAAGATTGAGACGTTTGATGTCAAATCACCTATAGTTGTGGATACTAGCCAGTCTGTGGAGAAGGAAGAAAAACTACTCTCTAATTGAGTCTGACATTATGAAAGTGTGTAAAAGTAAGCAAGTTGTAAATGGTGTTAGTTTGAAAGTAGGATGTGTTATGTCCCATTCAAAGAACTTTTGTACATTATGTTTAGATGATGACATGTCTTTGGAGTCATCTAACATGGTAGAAAAGTGTGAAGATGAGGACCAAGAATTCTATATTCTTAAATTTACACCAAACAAGCAACACAAAAACATGTCTCACTTCAAGGTCAACCGATTTAACATGTACCATCCATTACATGGTTCCTTCATCTTTGTACCACCACCCTATGAGCGAAGCAAAAAAAGATGAATGTGATGTTTGGGATGAAATTCATATCCTCAAGGTGGAGGAAAAATTTGATGTGTCGTGTTGTGACATTAAACTAGGTGCTTGTTTAGAGGCAACCCAATGCATGATAAGCAGTTTTATTTTAGTGTTACATTTGGTGTCGTTTTTACTTTTGCAAAATTTAGAGAAAGTCTGAGTCTCCAAAATTTGAATCTAAGAAGCACGTTTAAGTTTAAGCGTGGGATGCACGTCACCTTTGATGGAATTGGAGAAAAAAGCTGTTAGGGCCTCAAAGAGTATCTTTAATCCTTGTTTTACTTTATTTATTTCTTTGGAGACAAATTATGATTTAAGTGTGAGGTGGAATGTCTTTCAATATTTGTTCAGAATGAAGTATGCTATAAAATTTATCTTTTTTAGTTGCTTGCGTTAAGGAAAGAAGAAAAATTTAAAAATTTAAAAACACAAAAAGATTTTTATTTTATTCTTTAGATTAGATTAATTTTTATTAATTTTTAACTTTTTAATCTTTACTAGTATACGCATCTGCCCATATGCAAAAAGTGTTCGAGAAGAAAATTCTAAAATATTATTTATTTTCTTGATGATATAAATTATTTAATTATTTATTATTAATTATGAATTTAAATCATTTGATCCAATACCGTTTATAAGAAGACCCCATATGAAAGAAAAGTTTTTTATTCGTATTAATTTAGTAAGACTTTGTGTTATATATAATAAGACTCCAAATTTATTGATGAATTTATAAAATTACTTATTGGGATTAGAGAATTTTTTTTAATCCAAATTATTAACAAAAAGATATGAGGATTTTTTATTTGAATATCTTCTCATTATCATATTTATACAATATTTTGAATGATATTAGCCATTTGTTATTGTAAAAAAATAATTTGAGCAGCTTCTTAAATATTTTTTTAAGAAAATATTGAGGTAGACTGCAGAATGATTTGGGCAATTTAATTGATCAAAATCATATCATGAATATGATTAATGTTAAATCAACTACAAATGCTAATTGAATTGAATTAAATTAGAGGATATATACTACTTATATTATGTCTATGGTCAAATCCGTTCAAAAGGAACAAAAATATTATTTCAAAAAAGCTAAGAGTAAGATGTCCTTCATAATATGTATTAACATTAATATAATGTTGTTATATATTATTCTGCAGAATAATGACAAGCTAATTTCACAGATCGATTATAGATATAATATTGTTATATATTTACCATAGAGCATGTTATGGCAAGCTAGTCTCAAAATCTGGTTATTGATTATCGAAAATGTATTTACAAAGGAACTGAATTTCCTAGGTTAATTAATAATTATCATTTTCTGTATGTCCACATAAATTTTCGATATAAATTTACTTTCACAAAATAAAGTATTTATCATAAAGTCTAGACTAAAATTCAAGACTTTTAAAATAATATATCCCTTATTACATTACAAACATAACAATTAAGACTTTCAAACAATATATCCCAAGTAGTTTAGATAGGCATATCAGGAACTATTTTTGTGAGAAAGGTTAAACTTTGTGATATATATTATACATTTTAATATATGAAATATCAAGAAATAAAAAATAAAAGACCTGTAATACTTTAGTAGCATCCAAAAAATTAAAAATTTAACACATGTAGAAAATTTCTTGTACCATTGAATGTTTTATCGATGTTAGCTTCAATCACTATTTCCTTTGTTGTCATATTTTTTGTGATGCTTATTTGGTGCAAAACTTGTATTAAAATTCTTATGTTGAAATTGGGTTCTTGAAGTTTCACTCACAAAACTTAGGTATTACTTTGTTCACTCATATTTCGCGACATAAATTTGAAAAAGGGTCAGTTATTTTCTTTTGAGAATCTGACCAAGAAGGGGAGAATTTGTGGATGAGGTATAACACTAAAAAATATAAATTTAAAGTATACATAAACATTAGATTTAGAACCAGTTTGAAATTGCTTCTTTTGAGAAAAATGATTTCTTTTGGACAAAAAAAAGCATTTTTTTTTAAAAGATAGGAGTTTGTCTAACTTCTAAAGCGTTTTTAAATAGAAGTAGAAGCAGTTTTTTGTTGTTGGAAAGAAACAGAAGCAGAAAACTATTTTTTCAATGATATATATATATATATATATATATATATATATATATATATATATATATATATATATTTCGTAAGTTTGAATTTAAAATTTTATAATTTATTTTTTCATCATAAATTATTTATTTTATAATTTATATATTATTATTTTAGTTAACACCCTTTTTCTATAAACAAAATCAAAAATATCATTAACAATGATAATCAAAGAATATATAACTCTTTATTTTAATTTTTTAGTGACAACAAATGACCAACAAATCACGTTGCAAGACCATGTGGTATTTTGACAATACTTGTAAATATTTTCTCTTAAATATTTAACTTTTTAAAAAATAATTTATAAAAAGTGACATATTTATTACGATGCATAGTATACATACGTGAATAGAATGGTTGCTTATTTTTAGTAAAATTTTGACATAACAGTAAAAATGTATTAAAAAAAGATAACAAATGAAGCTACAATATTTGATCAAATTCTTAAAAGACAAGATCTTAATTTTTCTCAACCACCAACAGGTTAGTAATTTTAATATTATGTTTGTATATTATATATATATATATATATATATATATATATATATATATATATATATATATAATATTTTTATATTAATTAATTAATTTAATTTATATTGATGTCGATAAATATTATTAGTTGACTCATGTTACTCAGTAATGATTGGTTATTTAGTTAAATCATTATAGTAATATTATATTAATATTTACTATTTTAATGTATCTAGTATATATAAACTAGAGGGAACTGGAGCTAACAATTTAGTTATCGGGTAATTCATTTGGTTTTTAGAGACAATTCTCTGTTTTGAAGTCTTTGCTGGTCAGAATTGGCTACTGGGCAAAAACTTCAATCAAATGACCTCGTATTCTAAATCTGATAGTTCCAATAGCTCCAAAACATCGATTTTAGATTAGGTAGCCCCTTGGTTTGGCTTCGAGATTTTCAGACTCATTACGGGTTATTGATCGAAAGTTAAGAAAAATGACACTTGGGTGTGGGATTTATTTTTTATCGAAACGACCTCTTGTGAAAATTTTGATTGCGTCATTGATCCAGAATGTTGAATTTGATAGGGTAGCATAGTTTATTTGCTTATATGAGATTTCAAATGAATCTCGAGGGGTCAGCGGAGAGTCAGAAAAATTTCAAGTCTCCAGCTGGTGCATGCAACTGCTGTGATCGCTAAAGCGACCCTTTGGACGCTTTAGTGGCCCTTAGGCACTTTAGCGAGCCTGCGAGCTCAACGTGTGCCGCTTTAGGGCCGCTAAAGAGCAAGCCCCTTTGGTGCCAGTTTGTCAGTTTTAGCAGCCTGACAAGAGTGAGCAGGTATTAATAGGAGATTTTGGGATGTTCTTAAGCTTGGATTTCTTATTTTTTTTCGAATTCTTGGTAAGTTCTCATCAATTTCATCATGGATAATTCCTCTATAAATTCTCAAAATTCCTAGAATATTGATGGGTTGATTGTAGTACCATTTGAGCTTGGAATTCACCCATTCTTGAGGGTAAATATTTCTTGAGCATAGAAAATGGCGTCGACGATTTTGAAAGTGCAATTCCGGAAGCGAACTCCACTTGAAATTTTTATGTAATTTTAGATCCAAAGTACAAAAATACAATATGGGTAACATTGTTCTTGTTTTGATAAGTAAATTATGACTTTGATAGCGTGACGTCTTATGGAAGCTCTTCGAAAGGAAAATTCATTGATTTAGCCATTTTCACCGGGCATTCTTCTGTGTCGAGATAGGGTAAGTTTACCTTTCTTGTTGATTGAGCTTACTCGTAGTATATTTATGATAATGTGTTAGATATGGATTGGTAATTAGGTCTTAGAGATATAATTAGTATATTGGAACTTTTAGCCTATTATGTAACCATAAATTAGGCGTAATTGACTAATTATGCATGTTTAGGTAGAATTGCTATCTTAGATCTAATTGTGGTTTACTTAACATCTAAAAGTGAACTTAGATACCTTACCCTATTCCAGAGTAGAATTTGTCTTAAAATAAATTTCGGGAATCAAAAGTGGGGCCCTCTCACCCACCTTAGGCCAAGACTTTTGTTAGCTCATTCTAGATTTATTAGGCTTATTATACTTTAAAATCTCATATTTTAGAGTTTGTAGAGACAAGATCCTTTATACTTATGCTAGTTTGGTACTTGGGAGTTGATACTAATTTTGATTCCAATCTGGCGGTTTATGATCTTAAGACCGATTGGTTCAATTCTGACAGTATTCATGATATAAGTTTCGATTCAAGTTCGACATTTGATTACGAGCTTTGATTCAAGTCGAGCATTGGTGGGTTGTTTATGACAGTTGCGGAATTGGTTTTAATCCAAGGTTTATGGTATGGAAGGATTCTTAGTTATGTCTTGAGATGCGGTTACTTAGTATATTTTCGATTACTAGTTATCTTTGATTACACCCTCCAGACTTATGGGGGCTCGCGTTGGGTTATTTACTTTTTCGCATTTATTGTCATATGGGAGCCAGTCTTTTAGTATTACTTATGCTTTCATCTATATTATATTTGTTTCGGTTGTTTACTTACAGTATTGAACCATTATTTCTGGTTTGCCTTTTTACCTTGACTTACCTATTTATCTTGCATATTATTGTACTAATATTATTATTTAGCTCAGTCGGTCAATGATGCCTACTTAGTACCCGCGACTTTGGTATTTATATTACACTTCTATACCTTTTTGGTGCAGATTCAAGTACTAGTGGCTGTCGTTGATGCCGAGATCGTGTTGAGTTGAGTTCGGAGATAGGGTGAGCTTTCGGGGTCGGAGTTGCCCCCTTTTTTCTTCTACTATCTATATCTAATCTTTCATTATTCGAGACTAGTTTGTATTTGACTATTACAGTTCCTATGTTCCTTTTTGTTAGTGGCTCTTCTATCGACTCTACTAGGTCGTGGGATGTTATTTCTATTTTATCTATCTTTCAAACTATCAATATTATTTGAATTATTGTTGTAAGTGTTTACTTGTAAATTTCTGGCTTTTATCCCTTTTTCCATCAAATTAGCCTATTGTTTCTAGCTCCAGCTACAGTTTGGCTTACCTACCGGTAGGATAAAGTAGGTGTCATCATGACTCGTAAATTGGGTCATGACATAAATACATCTTTTGAGATTTACTTCTTGAATAAATAATTAGCATCAGGCTACATTTGTTTTTATTAAGATTTAAACATCTAAATCTAAATGCATATCTGAATGATTAAGATGTTGTCTTCAGATCTGAAATCTGAATGAGTAAGACTATTTATTTTTCAATATCTAAATATGCAAAATTTATTTATTTGCATATATAATAAAAAAATATAATTTATATAAAATATAATTATATATTAGAAAAATATTTGATTTAATAAAATAAAATTTTTATTTCATTGGAAAAAATATTTATATTTGTTAGTGATAATGGAGATGGTTTGTAAAGGTGGCGGTGGTGGTAATGATTGATGTTAGTGATTAATAATGTTGGTGGCGATAGTTGTGATGACAGAGATGTTTGATATTGTAGTGATTGCTATGATGGTAGCGATTGGTAGTGGTGGTGGTAGTGATGTGAAGTTGGTTGATGTTAGTAGTTGAAGGTGTTGATTGTGATAGCTTAATGAATGCATGATGGTTGACGAAGTAATGGTGGTAGTTTGAGATGTCGTTAGCTGTGATGGTGGAGATGATTATTAGTAGAGATATACTATAGTAGTGATGGTGGTTGAAGCAGTGGTACAGGTGGCGACATCGGTGACGGTGGTCGAAGAATGTGTGGATGTTGATGATGTGTCAGTAGTAGTTAGTGATGGAGCTAATTGTGATAAATAAGTTGTTTAGTAGTTGGAATTGGCTGATAATTGTTGATGATGGTGGTGTTGGCATTGGCGTTGGCGTTGATGATGGTGATAGAGACAGATATAATTAAAATAATGAAGGTGGTAGATATGGTAGCGGCTGAAAATAGTGGTTAGTAGTAATTATTATAGTAAATGGTGGTTGTGATGGTGGAGGTGGTTGGTGGTGGTTGACAATGGTGGGATGGCAGAGGTGGTTTCTGGTGGTGATGGATTATTATGGAGAGAGTGTGGTGAATATTATTCAATACAAGAATACCTCTTAATGATTAAGACTTAGTTTCAGATTTGAATAATTAAGACCTATTAAAAACTAAAATCTTAATAAAAAACAAATGCACTTAATGATCTGAAGTCTGAATCATTCAGATTCAGACCTCAATTAAGTGCAAACAAATGAGGCCTTAGTCCAATTTAGTAAAATAGTTTATCGGCAAGTCCCTGTGAATACGATATCCGAACATAAAAATCTTATATTACTTGTACGATTATATATACATACATGTGTGTTTGGACACAATAATTTCATATTTTTTTAATTAACTAAACAAATAAATGTTTCACATAAATTGAAACAGAGGAATCACTTCTTGCAATTGGATGGGATAAATTCAAATCAAACCCAAATTGACATGCTTCTGACTTGATTAAATTTTCTTGAACTATCTTTAGTTTTTGCTCAGGGGATGCATTGTCAGTAGAATCCTCAGTTCTCAGTGCCTTCATCTGAACTTCCATATACTACACTGTCCTAAACAATTTGATAATATGCTTCAGGACAGAAGCCATAGAAACTTGGAACTGAACTTGCTGAAATCCAAAAAAGAAAGAAATGATGATGATCAGTTACACTTGCAAAAGGAAAATAACAAATTCTGCAGCTGTGGTTGGATTGGAAAGAAATGATGATGATCAGTTACACTTGCAAAAGGAAAATAACAAATTCTGCAGCTGTGGTTGGATATGATAGTTCCTATTTCCTTATATCTTCTTACACAATATTCCTTGAGATACCAAGTATGTTTGCCTATTTTGCGCCTTCTCTGGTTTATCCTTCTTGCTTGCTTATTTATAGTTGGCTTGTGATATTTATGTTTTTGAAACTCTTTTCTTAGATGAATCAACCTCACCTTATACTTGAAACTCTCTGCCCAGTTCTACTCTGACCGTAAAGACGGAGTTAGGATTTGAAGCTTTATGTGTTTTGTATTCCAGTCCTTTAGAGATCTAGGTCCGCATTTTCATGTGTTTTGAAGAGGAAAAAATGAACTTCTCTACCAGCTGCCAACGTCCTTTGGAGGTCCAGGTCGTTTGCTTTTCATACAATTGTCATTTGATGAATCAAATCATTCTGCAAAGCAGCAATACTTAACATGAGCTTTGTTGGAAAAAAAAAAAAAGAGCCCATTCATCAGACAAAGTAGAGCAGAAATCACTTTACAATTGGGAACCTACAAGTTAAGATTTTCAATACCCATGTTCGGCGAAGTGTCGATCCAAGTCTGTCATCTGCCTCCAAAATAGAAAGAACCTGTTAACTAACAATTAACATTGTTAGCTGAACTATGTGAATTAACTACAAACTATAGTCTATGAACAAAACAGATAAATGATCTCTGTCTCAACTATCTATAAACCATCATGGTAATTAACTTAGTTTTGTTAGCATCTTTTGAGGCTTAATATGCAGGAGTATGATGCTGGCCAATAAAGTAAGCCCATTATTCCTATCTCTATCGTCCAGCATCATCTCTCCTGCGTAGCAAGCCTTCTGATGCTTCTCCTATTTCCTGATCGTGAATAAACTCTACTCCATTTATTAGGATGCAATAATTGTCAATGTTGGAACTGTTTGTCTTTTGTCATGTATTTTCTATTGTGGACAGGCAAGCCAATATGTGCAGCTTTATGCTGCCTTTTTCATGTAAATTTAATATTTTCTCCGGAAGTTTTAAAAATAACAACAGTTTGTCACAAAATTATTTTTTATAGCCGTAATTTATAATATTATTATTTATATTCAATGTATTCGATTCACATTTGTTATTCATTTTTATTCAATAGTCTGTATTTATATAAAACATAAATATATGAATCACATTTTATGTTTTATAATTTTTTTTATTTTCAAAAAATATAACTACATCGAATAAAAGTCATGGATAATGATGGAAACATCATAATCGCGCATTGTAATTATATTTACCTCAACAACAACAACAAACCCAGTGTATTCCCACCTGGTGGGGTCTGGGGGGGTAAGATGTACGCAGTCCATACCTCTACCTCTAAAGAAGTAGAAAGACTGTTTCCGATAGACCCCCGGCTCAAGACACAAGATACCACACAAATACATAGTAAAGCACCGAACAAAGTTACAATATTACAAGATTACATAACATAAATACGGCAGCCATAAATAGAAGAAAACAGGGGAAAGCACCCAGATTCGTACTAAAAACAAGGAGCACGGAATCAGGACAAGAATACTACCCCCAGCAAGTAAATCGCTACACTAGCGACCCAAACTGACCCTAGTCTTTTGCCCTAATTCGCGTCCTCCAGACCTTCCTATCTAGGGTCATGTCCTCGGTGAGCTGTAACTGCTCCATGTCCCACCTAATCACCTCACCCCAGTACTTCTTCGGCCTACCCCTACCCCGCTTAAAACCATCCAACGCTAGCCGCTCACACCTACGAACCGGGGCATCCATGCCCCTCCTCTTCACGTGTCCGAACCAGCTCAATCGGACTTCCCGTATCTTGCAGTCCACTGGAGTCACACCCACCTTCTCCCTGATAGTCTCATTCTGAACTCTATCCCCCCTAGTCAGCCCACACATCCAGCGCAACATCCGCATCTCTGCCACCTTCATTCTTTGGATGTGGGAATTCTTAACTGGCCAACACTCTGCTCCATACAACATGGTCGGACGGACTACCACCCTGTAAAATTTGCCTTTAAGCTTGGGCGGCACCTTCTTATCACACAAAACCCCCGACGCGAGCTTCCACTTCATCCATCCCGCCCCAATACGGTGCGAGACATCCTCGTCAATGTCACCATTCCCCTGGATCACGGACCCGAGGTACTTGAAACTATCCCTTTTACATACCACCTGTGATTCCAGCTTCACTACCACCTCGTCCTCCAGCCTCACGTCATTAAACTTGCATTCCAAATACTCTGTCTTGCCTCTGCTCAACCTGAACCCTTTAGACTCAAGAGTTTGTCTCCACACCTCTAATTTGTCATTCACACCCCCTCGAGTCTCATCAATCAGAACTATATCGTCTGCAAAAAGCATACACCACGGCACCTCCCCTTAAATACGCCGCGTCAATACATCCATCACCATAGCAAACAAAAAGGGACTAAGAGTAGATCCCTGGTGCAATCCATGCAAGACGGTGAAATGCTCTGAGTCGCCTCCCGCCGTCCTCACCTGAGTTTTCGCTCCCTCATACATATCCTTAATTGCTCTGATATATGCCTGCGGGACTCTACTCACCTCCAAGCACCTCCAAAGCACCTCCCTGGGGACTTTGTCGTATGCCTTCTCCAGGTCAATAAACACCATGTGCAGGTCCTTCCTTTCCCTATACTGTTCCACCAGCCTCCGTACCATGTGAATTGCCTCCGTCGTCGAGTGGCCAGGCATGAACCCAAACTGGTTTTCCGAAATAGACACTATCCTTCTCAGCCTCACCTCGACCACTCTCTCCCAGATCTTCATAGAGTGACTCAATAACTTAATCCCCCTATAGTTATTGCAACTCTGGATGTCCCCCTTAATCTTATAGAGAGGGATGATGGTACTCCACCTCCAAGCCTCGGGCATCTTTGCCGTCTTGAAGATTTTGTTGAACAATCCAGTCAACCACCCTACACCAGCCTCTCCAACGAACTTCCAAAATTCCGCCGGTATCTCATCCGGCCCCGTCGCCCTACCCCTTCGCATCCTGCGAACAGCCTCTCTAACCTCTGCTACCTTAAAACGTCTACAATAACTAAAGTCCCGACCCTTCTCAGAGTGCTCCAATTCCCCTAACTCAATAGCTCTATCCCCTTCGTCATTCAAGAGCCTATGAAAGTACGACTGCCATCTATCCTTAACGTGGCCGTCCTCCACCAACACTCTACCGTCCTCCCCCTTAATGCACCTAACCTGGTCGAGGTCACGCCCCTTCCTCTCCCTCGCCTTAGCGAGTCTAAACAACTTTTTCTCCCCTCCTTTCCCCTGTAACCCTGCATACAAGCTCTCAAAAGCGGTCGTCTTAGCTGCCGTGACAGCTGACTTAGCCTCCTTCCTAGCTAGCTTGTACTCTTTCCTGTTCACCCGCTTCTCTTCTTCGTCCTTACTCTCAACCAACTTAGCATACGCCCCTTTCTTGGTCCCCACTTTCTTCTCCACCTCTTCATTCCACCACCAATCCCCACGATGGTGCCCGGCTCGGCCCCTAGAAACACCTAACACCTCGCTTGCAGTCTCCCTGATGCACGTAGCCGCCTTATCCCACATACTATCCACGTCCCCCCTACACTCCCACACCCCCATTCCCGCCAACTTCTCCCCTATCTCCCACGCCTTCACTGAAGTCAGGCCGCCCCACTTAATTCTAGGTCTACCCTCCTTACTCCTCCTCTTTCTATTCTTCTTTATGCCCAAATCCATAACCAAGAGCCTATGCTGGGTCGAAAGATCCTTACTCGGGATGACCTTACAGTCCTTACACAACACCCTATCCCCTTTCCGAAGCAACAAAAAGTCAATCTGGGTCCTGGCTATCGCGCTTCGAAAGGTGATCAGGTGATCGACCTTCTTCGGGAAGCCCGAGTTCACCACCACCAGCCCAAAGGACCTCGCAAACTCCAATAGAGTAGTCCCCTCTTCATTTCTAACCCCAAAACCAAAACCACCATGCACATCCCCAAAGCCTCCCGGTAACGCCCCGATGTGCCCGTTGAAATCTCCTGCTACAACAATCTTCTCCGAGCAAGGTACGCCTCTCACCACCTCCTCCAAAGCCTCCCAAAACCGCACCTTCTCATCCCTCTCCGAGCCCACTTGCGGCGCATAAGCACTACACACGTTCAGAGTAAACCCCCGGATGACCAACTTAATAGTCTTCAACCTATCGTTGATCCTCTTCACCTCTACTACCTGACCTCTAAGCTCTTCATCTACTAAGATGCCAACTCCATTCCTACGCCTTTCACTCCCAGAGTACCACAGCTTGTAACCATCCACATCCCTAGCCTTAGTCCCTACCCACTTGGTCTCTTGGACACACGCTATATTGATCCTCCTCTTCCTAAGGATCTTCACAAGTTCTATGGACTTACCCTGAAGAGTCCCTATATTCCAAGACCCAACCCTCAGCCTACCATCACTATCCACACACCTTCTTGTACCACCCCCGCGGCCCAACCTTGGCCTCTCTCCCACTCCCGCCCTATCTTCATCCCCCGCCCCCACAGCAACCCTACTCCCCAACCCCCTCGAACATAACCCTATCCAACCATTACCGCCCACAGCCACTACGACGAGAAAATATATGCAAATATAAAAATATACACGAAGGTAGTAGCAAAGCAGCAACCAGAAATACAATTCACACAAAATCAAAGAAATAATCAAGAAATGAACCCAAGCCAATAACCCAATCCAAAACAGTGCAAGAAACGACCACAGCAACAACAGGCAACAGACAATATCAACAAGTCACACGCAAATCAAGATACAGGGGATAATAATAGCATAATACAAAGACTGAAATAAAGTAAAATAAAGTAGAATGAAATAAAATAAAATAACAAAGGTTAGAAGTCACCGGGTGGTCGATCGACGGCGTCATCGGGGGCCGGTCGACGGCTGCTGGATCCCGCCGGAGCCGGCGGATGGAGGTCTCGCCAGATCTGGAGACCGGGAGCTGCTGGATCTCGCCGGAGCCGGCGGCCGGCGGGTGGGGAATGCGCCGGAGCTAGAGTCGGCTGTTAGAGCTGGAGCCGGAGCCGGCTGTTGGATCTGGAGCCGGAGCCGGAGCCGGTTGTTTGGGGGGATCTCGCCGGAGCTTGTCGGCGACAGAGGCGCCGAACCGGGGCCGGCGGCGGCGGTCGGCAGGTGGGGGATGCGCCGGATCTGGCGGCCGAAAAGGGGGGGGAAGCTGGAGCCGGCTGTTGGGGGGGGATTCGCCGGAGTTTGTCGGCGACGGAGGCGTCGAAAAGTCGGCGGCGGCGACGACGACTAGGCTGGGATGTTGATTTATCTTCAAAGAATTAAAATAATTTTTTTAAAAAAATAATATCATACATGTCAATTCAATCACAAATAAGTATAAAAAAATCAGTAACTTGAATTCCTTTTGATCAGATAAAAGGCCACAATTGAAGGCAGGAAAAGGAAGCTTTCACTTCAAAACTTATGAAATGCTAAAATCGTAATTATATTTACCTCAATTTTTTTATTTTATTCTTCTTCTTTTTTTACTTTTTGATTTTTTTTCCTATTTTTGTTTTCTTTTTTCTTTTTCAATTTTTTTTTCATTTTTTGTATTTTTTTCTTTCTTTCTTCTTTTCTTTTATATTTTTGTTTTTTCTTTTTTTTTTGTTTCTTTCTTTTCGTTCTTTTTTTTTTAATCTCTAACTTCTATTTTTTTTTTGTTCTTTTTGTTTTTCTTTTTTGTACTTTTTTTTTCTATCTTATATTTTTTGTATTTTTGAAAAAATGACTATTCGAGTACAAGTTACGGATAATAACAAAAATATCATGATTGTTTATCATATTTGTATTCACATCATTATTTATATTTTTGTATTCGTTGATATAATTATATTTGTATTTGTATTTTATAGTTCACGCTTGTTTTTGTATATATATTATAGTTCGTATTTGTATTTATATTTTATAATTCGCACTTGTATTTGTATGTTATAGTTCGCATTTATATTTGTATTTTATAGTTCACACTTGTATTTGTATATAATAGTTCACATTTGTATTTATATTTTATATTCGCTATGTTTGCTAGTTCGCACCATCATTTATACTTTGAGAAAGGATCAAAAATACCTCTAAACTATCTGAAATGAAGCAAAAATATCCATCGTTAGTTTTTTGGCTCAAAAATATCCTCCGTTAAATTTTTGGCTCAAAAATAACCTTCTATATAATGGAATACACCAAGCACGCCACGTGAACCAAAAAAATCACATGGCCAGTCTACATCAACGTCCAGTTGAAAAATCACCCTATTTAATAGAACCAACCATAATGTTGCCTTATTTTCTTCGGCTGGGATGCATTCAAAGAATAGGTAACTTTTGACTTGAATAGTTCAATCTAGTTTTGATTACACAGAAAGGCGCAACATATTACTATAACACCACACCTCTTTATTTAAATGACTCAAGTATGATGAAAAAGAAAGCAAAAATAGTTTTACAAGCATTGGCGTGCATTTTTGGCCAAAAGATTCTTTAGACGTTACATCTTAATTACATTTTTAAAATATATTTATGATCAGGAATCACCCTTAAATTTTTTAAGCTTCGTCCTCATGTCACATGTTGTAGCAAAAATAACCCAAAATCGAAAGTTGCCTAACTGTGCAATGGGATTCATCTGACAGTAGCAAGGTTGTACCACCCTTTTACCACCAAATTATAGTTCGTTTCGCAGAACCCGAACAATATCTGTCATGATAAGATCGATTCTGATGAACTGAACTATCATTCCCTTGATGCAGAGAACAACGTGTTGAGGGTTCAACTTGCAAAATTGACTTAATGGTTGAATTTACTGAACTCACCCACACAATTTAAGATATCCATTTATTGAATGCATCCAGGAAGAAGAATAAGAAGGCAACAATTATAGCTAGTGGTATTAAATGGAGTGATTTTTTATGTGGACTAGCCATGTGACTTTTTTTGTCAAGGTAGAATGCTTGGTGTCATTCCGTTACATAGAGGGATATTTTTTAGCCAAAAATTTAACGGAGGGATATTTTTGAGACAAAATACTAACGGGTGATATTTTTGCTCCATTCCTGGTAGTTTAAGGGTATTTTTGACTCTTTTCTGTTTGTACTTTATACAATTCACAATTGTATTTTAAAGAGTTATTTTGTATTTGTAGTTTATAATTGACTGGACATTGTATTTATATTTGTGATTTTATTTTATTTGTATTTGTGTATTATTTTTATCGATGCACTTGTATTTTTAAAGAACTATTTTGTATTTATATTTGTAAATTGACCTCATATTATATTATTATTTGTAATTTAATTTGTTTCTTTTGTTTGTATTTGAATTGTAGTTCACAAGATCATTTGTATTTTTAACAATTGTAAAAGAATTTTTATTTTTCTTTCTACGAACACTTGTATGTCTAAAATGCTAAATTATACAAATATAAATGCTACATTTGCATCAAATGATACATGTTTATACAACTTGAACTATAGCATACAAAATGATACTTGCTTATATATAAATACAAATAATAAATTTGAAATTCAAATACTAATGATACATTTGCATTGAATGACACACTGCATATTTATATATTTAATACCCAAAAAAATACAATTAATCCATATGTTTTTTATACAAATCCAAATGATAAATTGTACATATTTACAATTAAACTATTCTGCTAGAAATAATAAATTTATTTAAAATATATAGTATAATATAAATAAATATAAAATATAAAAATATGTAAAATGTAAAATACAATAACAATAAAAAATGAGAGAAAAAATACAAAAAAAAAAGAAGAAGAAAAAGAAGGAGAAAAATGAAAAGGAAAAAAAAGAATAAGAAAAAATGGAAAAGAAAAAAAAAAAGAGAAAACGGAAAAAAGGAAAACAAAAAATGAAGGAAAAAAACTAAAAAAAAAAAAAGAGTACTAGAAAATAGTGAAAGAGTGAAAATAAATGAGGAGAATTATGAATTGCAGATAATTAATAGATAGGAGAGGGCTATGAATTATAATTAATAGAAATTTAGACTAAATAGAATAATTAAGAGTCCCCATTTTTAATGCCAAACATAATTTTATATTATAAAAAATATTAAAGTTTCTACAATTAGTAAATGTGAACTCATGTTCATAAAGCTTAAATCTGGAATCCTCAATCACATAAATTTTGTCTCTACAGTTCTTTTTTTTAAAAAAAAAAATTCAACTCATTCTTGGATGTCTCACGTTCTAAAATTCCTTTCATTAACTTTTTCTATCTTTTCCTTTGATTAGAGAAAACAAGAGTCCACAGTAGTATTTGGTGCATCGTCCCCAGCCATATTAAGTCAGTATTTTAAGGACCAATAAATCATCTTCAATCAAACAAAACAAAATAGGACAAAGAAAAATATACACCAAAGTTGAGGGAAGAAACAATCTAAAAATGTGGCATTTAATGTTTTACTATACACTTGTTGGTTCCATTTGAGTGGCTTGAATTCCATTCTCGTTATATGCCTCATCTTCTAGATATGGTGATGTCAATACTCTTACGTCACTACTTTCTGAATATGAAGCGGAGGTTTTATTTCTTCTTCTTTTTTTCCTTTACACACCAATAACATTAATGTTTCAACTAGCAAATGGTACATATAATTTTACTAACGACTTTAAGTTTTATATATAGAATACAATCAAATCATCTAAGAAATAATCTAGTAATAATTGTCGTTTATAATAGCGAGGCCATTAGTTCCTAAAATATAAGATACCATCAAAGGGGATTATGGTTGACATCCATCCGCTTTTACAAGCCAAACACATATGTGGCTTTTATACTTTGTCCAAAATTTTTATTTAGACACTTAAATTTTATCTTGTTTCAATTGAACACAAAATTATACATAAATTTATATTTTCTCCATTTCAAAATAGTTGACCTTTTTTTACCTGATACTCTCCTTAAGAAAATATTTATCAGGAGTTTATTTTAGCAAATTAATCTTATTAACTATGTTTTGAAAATATAAATTTGAGTAAATACACTTTATTTAGTCATTTAATGTTGAGGGTAGCATTGGAAAAATATAATAAAATCCTCTTGATTTCATCAAAGAGACAACTAAATTAAAGCAAATATTTTTAGAAAGAGGACCAACTAAAATGAAATGGAGGGAGTATCTAATCAAGCCCAAAAGGCTGACTTGGCATACGTTGTTAGTTGCGCAACATTTAGGCACGTGAGTGTTGGCACAAGATGGATCACAACAGTAATATTACAATCTCTAAAAGCTTTGTTTAAACCCCAGTTTCTTTTACACGATTTTGATTATCATCTTTTTCATCATTTTTTTGGGTTTTTTTTTTTGTCCAAATTAGCTCATAGAAACGAATCTCTTTCTAATTCTTGTGTGTTTTTAGACCATTTTTCAGAATTTCATTCTGATTTTTGCCTCCAATTTCTGTTGGAATTGTTTCTATGTCAATTTCGTCGAACTCATTGAAGGCACCTCCCACTGATGTTTACTGTAACTGTTTTTATGTGGCATTCTTAAAATATATGAAATAATTTTTTCCATGTTAGACGGTAAGTACATGGGTTTATTTGTGAAATGTGTCAAGTCAGCTCTTTGTGTCTGATAAAAACAAATTTGTGAATAATTTTGTTTTCAATTAAAATAAGATAAAGTTTAAGTGTTTAAATGAAAGTTTTGGACAAATTTAAAGAGCCACATATGTGTTTGACCGGTTTTATATAACTTGATGTTTCATATTTATAGCTTAAAAAATGAAAAGTTTTTTGATTGAAAGCGCTTCATCCCTAATTAGTAAGCCTACTTGTTTGTAAATTTGATACAAAATCAAACCAACAACACCAAGAACTTCAAGTAGGCTCGGATTTCAGTCCAACAACACAAGAACAACAAGTTTAAGTTTCGGTTTTTCAGCCCACAACACAAGAACAACAAGATAGATAACAATGCTGGTGAATCGAAAAGAGCCCCACACGGCTTCACTAGACTTTAAGATAACAAAATCAACAACAACAACAAGATAAAGAAAGATAGATAACTTGACATATAACATTCAAGAAACTAAGAACCCTAACATCAAGAGAGGACCCTAAGTCTAATGAATATAAACACCATGTTCTTACGAGGACCAAGAGGCACTCAACGACCTCAAAACCCTTGTTACTAGCCAAAGAGACAACACAAGTATCCCTCTACTTGTGAGATAATAGGGGCGGCTTCTATGAGTGGAAGAGAGAGGAAATGTTTAGTGTTTTAGGTTACAAAAATCAGCATTCAAAAACTAAGGGATGGCTCTCTAACATGTTCTATTTATACTACAAACAAAAGGGGTAAAATGACCCATCCGCCCTTGCTTCTTGTGCCAACCTTGGAGAGTAGTTTATTACACATTAGGACCTCTCTTCACACATAAAAACGTTTAGGTCCTTGGTTGGTTCAATCACCAACTCACACACGGACATTTGCATGAACAAAGCTTGGAGTTTTTATAATTCCCGAGCTTGGCTTCGTGTGAAAGGCCGTGTACCTGTGGAGGCTGCCCTAACCGTATCATCCTCTCCATCTTGAGAGGAATTTGACCTCAAATTCAGCATTTGGTCATCTTCAACCGCATCCACGAGGGAGAGATCACCAACGTTGAAAGTGTTGTGCACTTGATATTCCGGTGGAAGGTCAATCTTGTAGGCGTTGTCATTGATTCTCTCAAGTACTTGGAAAGGACCATCACCCCTTGGCAGCAATTTGGACTTCCTTTGAGCTGGAAACCGATCCTTTCGAAGATGCACCCACACCCAATCTCCGGGTTCAAGCACAAGCCTTCTTCTCCCTTTGTTTACCCTTTTTGCAATCTCTTGGTTCTTCTTTTCAAGCTTGATCCGCACCGTCTCATGCATTTTCTTCATTGCCTCGGCTCTTTTATTTCCATCTAAGCTGGTCATGAGATCACTAGACAAAGGAGTGAGATCTAAAGGGGTAAGGGGATTCAGGCCGTAAACACATTCAAAGGGAGTCATTCCCGTGCTCGAATGTATTACCCGGTTGTATGCAAATTCCACCAAGGGTAGGTGATCTTCCCATGAAGTCAGTTTACCTTTAACCATAGAACGTAGCATAGACCCCAAGGTTCTATTTACTACCTCCGTTTGGCCATCGGTTTGTGGGTGACAAGAAGTGGAGAAAAGTAACTTCGTTCCAAGCCTACCCCACATGGACTTCCAAAAGAGACTTAGGAACTTGGAGTCCCTATCGCTCACAATAGTCCTCGGTACCCCGTGAAGCTTTACAACATGTGCAACAAATAATGAAGCTACACTACGAGCATCATCGGTTTTAGCACATGGAATAAAATGAGCCATTTTAGAGAATCTATCAACAATAACAAAAATGCTATCTCGGCCCTTTCTAGTCCTTGGCAGCCCCAAAACAAAATCCATCAAAATGTCCAACCAAGGCCTAAGGGGAGTAGGGAGTGGGGTGTATAATCCTTGAGGTAGGAGACGAGATTTTGCACTCCGGCAGGCCACGCATTGACTACAAATTTTAGTGACGTCTTTGCGCATTTTGGGCCAATAGAAGTTCTCCTCTAAGATTCCGAGGGTCTTGTCTACCCCAAAGTGACCCATGAGGCCTCCGTCATGGGCCTCCCTCACAAATAATTCCCTCCAAGAACTAGAAGGAACACACAACCTCCTCCCCTTGAACAAATACCCATCGAACCGAGAGTAGGAGGAATGGTCATTCTCCTTAAGCCAACGGTCCCTTCCCCACTCTTCGCATTCCCTAAAAATAGGAGCAAAGGTAGGATCCTCGGGATACAACAACCGCAAGCTCTCAAAACCCATCAATTTCGAAGACAAGGTAGCAACAAGCACATGCTTCCTAGACAAGGCATCGGCAACAACATTTTCCTTTCCCCTTTTGTAATGAATTACATAAGGGAAAGTCTCGATGAACTCAATCCACTTAGCATGACGCCTATTCAACTTGTCTTGGCTCTTAAGGTGTTTCAACGACTCATGATCCGTTCGTATCACAAACTCCTTAGGCCACAACTAATGTTGCCAATTTCCCAAGGCTCTAACAAGGGCGTACAACTCCAAATCATAAGTTGAGTAATTAAGAGTTGCCCCTTTGAGCTTTTCACTGAAATAAGCAACGGGATTACCTTCTTGCATCAAAACAGCCCCGATGCCAACCTTACTAGCATCACACTCTACTTCAAACATCTTATCAAAATCGGGCAATTGCAATAAAGGCGCCGAGATGAGCGTAGCTTTCAAGGCCTCAAAAGCCCTAGCCTGCTCATCACCCCATTTAAAGGGTCCGTCCTTTCTAATTGCCTCGGTCAAGGGGGCTGCTATGGAACTAAATCCTTTGACAAACCTCCTATAAAAGCTTGCCAACCCGTGGAAACTTTGGATTTCTCCAATAGTTTTAGGGGTCGGCCAACTTCGAATAGAGTTTATCTTGGAATCGTCCACTTCCACACCCCTTGAGCTCACGACAAAACCCAAGAATATAACTTTATCAACACCAAAAGAACACTTCTCCATGTTGGCATACAGCTTCTCCTTTCGGAGCACATCAAACACACATCTCAAATGCATTACATGATCATCGATAGATTTACTATACACCAACACATCATCAAAGTAAACCACCACAAACTTTCCAATATAAGGCTTCATTACATGATTCATTAGCCTCATAAATGTGCTAGGAGCATTGGTAAGGCCGAAGGGCATGACCAGCCACTCATATAGACCGAATTTGGTCTTGAATGCGGTCTTCCACTCATCACCGGGTTGCATGCGAATTTGGTGATAGCCGCTCCTAAGGTCCACTTTAGAAAACAAACAAGATCCGTGGAGCTCATCTAACATATCATCTAGTCTAGGGATTGGATGACGATACCTTATCGTGATTTTGTTGATGGCTCTACAATCGACGCACATGCGCCAAGTTCCGTCCTTCTTTGGTACCAAAAGCACCGGAACAGCACACGGACTCATGCTTTCCTTGATGTATCCCTTGTTGAGAAGCTCCTCAACTTGTCTTTCAAGCTCCTTAGTGTCCATGGGATTGCTCCTATAGGCCGGTTTGTTTGGAAGTTGTGAACCCGGCACCAAATCAATTTGGTGCTCAATTCCCCGAAGTGGGGGCAATCCTTGCGGAAGTTCTTGAGGAAATACATCTTCATACTCCTGCAACACACAAGAAATCAAAGGGGAAATGGAAGAATTAGTGGGGTTAGTATTAAAACAATGGGCCAAAAGTAACATCGGCTTGTTTTCATCATGGTCCACGAAGAGTTCTTTCCTCCTAGCCAACATCACTACGTTTTCCATCTCCCTTGTCGTTGGGACAGCCTCGGATGTCCCTACTTCCTCACCTACGGCATCCCCCTCCTTTTCTCCCTTTCCGGATTCCTTCCCCTTTCCCTTTAACTCTCTCATCTTTTGATGCCACTCATTTACTTGGGAGGGTGAAAGAGGGTGAAGTGTGACCTTTCGGCCATCCTTCTCAAGCGTATACCGGTTGGACCTCCCATCATGCTTAGTAGACCTATCATATTGCCATGGCCTACCTAACAACAAGTGACATGCTTGCATTGGGATCACGTCACAAAGCACTTCATCGTGGTAGTTTCCCACCTTAAACCGAATCACACATTGCCTTATGACCTTTAATTCACTACAATCGTTCAACCATTGTAGCTTGTAAGGACTAGTGTGTAGTGTAGTTGGTAGCTTCAAGAAATTTACCATAGCATGGCTCGCAACATTTGTACAACTACCACTATCAATCACCAAGGTGCACACACTCCCCTTTACAAGACACTTAGTATGGAATAGATTTTCCCTTTGACTCGGATCATCCATTGCCTTACTAATCATGACACGTCTAACCACAAAGTTTGGAACCACACACTCCCCTTCTTATGGATAGACATCTTCACTACCATCTAATTCATCATCATTCGGCCCATTTTCAGCTCCCTCTCCATCTTAAGGCTCGGCCTCATCCTCCCCCCTTTCAGAAACCACCTCCTCACCAAGGTAGTACACTTTCCCTTCTCGTAGGATCACATTGCGCCGGTTCGGACATTCATTGGACTTATGCCCCCAACCTTGGCACTTGAAGCATTGGAACCCCTTTGGGTTGGGATATTTGTGAGCCTCCGGTTTCGGAGGGAACTTAGGGACTGTTTTGGACTCGGGCAGCTTCGTAGGGGCGGGTTGGTCCTTGTTTTTGGGCCAACCCGAGGGGGTTTGTACCCTTGCCTTGAAGGCTGATCTCTCCTTAAGTTCCCTTTCAATCTCTAGGGCCGCTTGGAATATACCGTCAATGGTTTCAAACCGGTGAAGGGTCAAATGAGTGGAGATCTCTTTGTTCAACCCACACTTGAACCGGATGATGTCGTGACTGATTTGCTCCCCACGATGATCAAGTTTCAACATGAGTTGTTGGAACTCGTCAAAATAGGCCATCACACTCTTGCCTCCTTGCCACAAGCCATATAATCTAGCGAGCAACTCATGACGATATCTCTCGGGAAGGTATCGTTGTCTCATCAAATACCTCAACCGATACCAAGGTGGTGGCTGCCCATCCACTAATTCATTACCAAATCGTTTAACATACTCCCACCAAGTGTTAGCATAGCCCTCGAGGTGAGCTATAGCGTAGCAACTCTTCTTTTCTTCCGAGATGTCATTAACTTGGAAAACTTTGTCACAAGCCGATTCCCAAGTTAAGTAGGTCTCGGGGTCACTTTCACCCTTAAAGATGGGTAGGCTCAACTTGATGGTGTTGATGCCTACGTCTCTCTCTTGGTGTCGGTTTCCCCTATCTCCATACCCCCGGTATCTCCTAGGTTCTCCTCGACCCCCTCTTAACTCCTCCTCCCTCATATAAGCATCATCAAAGGCTCCATCTCCTTCATACTCCTCTCTACCGTATCCTTCAAAGTGGGCTGGCCGGCCTTGGCTGTTTTGATTCGGAGGATTTGGAATTTGCAGTCTTTGGGTTAATGGAGCTTGGAATGGAGGGTTCGGATTTAGTGGAGGTACTTGGCATCCAAATCCCTCTTGTGGCATTGGAGGGGCTTGGAAATGTAGTGGTCTAGTGGAGTCTCGGTTTGGAGGAAAATAGGTAGTTTGGCTTGCGGTATTAAGTGGAGCTTGGGGTGCATTTAGCATTTGGTGGACTGTTTCGGGGGTGATGGTTGCGGAGGAGGTCCTATCATGACCATTGGTAGATACATGTAGAGGAGTAGAAGGACGAGAGTTCCTTTGACTCTCCACTTGTTCTAATCTCCCACTAATAGTCGACACTTCCCCCCTTATTGCTGCCAAGTCCCCTCTCACGGCCCCAAATTCCGAATTCAACCTTTCAAGTATCCGGGTAACGGCCTCAAGAGTGACCCTCATATAATCAAGGGCATTAGTATCCACATTATGAGATGTAGCTCCTTCCATTGTCAAGGTATTATCCGTTTTAGTTCACCACAAGTTCGTGTTCCACAAGTGTTGTATAATTGGCTAGTAACCGTGAGATTTTTAAGGTATGAGTAAGCTCTTATCCGGAATGGATTCTTGTTTGAAGACTCAAAGAATTCTTGCCGGACTAGAGTCAAAAATCAGCAATTCGTTCAAACGAATAAAAGCACTCAAATAATCGTTGACACGAACAAACGGTTCAAGGAACTAGTTGACAACCTAGTAGGAAGGTACTAGTTTGTTAATTAGTTCTAGGACCAAGTAAGGGAAACCAAGGATCAACAATTAGCAACCAAAGAATATCCTAAGTTGAGCTTATAGCGACGTGGCAGCATGCAATGGTCCCACACGTTCTTCTTCTCTCTTTTTTTTTTTTTTGTTTTGTGTTAATATTCACACAACTTGTTATAGTTTGCAAAGTGTTTTGGTGGGAAAAATAAAATCTTGTAGTATTTCACCCTTTTCAAACTCAAGAAAGTGGGGTTTGGTTGACTAATCCAACAAAACAAGGCTCCTTGAATTAGGGAAAAGTGATTGACAAGACTAAAAGGTGATGGGTGCAAGTCTTTCACAACAACTTTATAGCTTGTCTTACCACTTGAGCACACAACAAGATGAACAAGTTCAAAAGATGAACACCTCAACAAACTTCATCAACTTCTTTAGCACATAAACACACAACCACCGATTTTATTTTTTTTTGGTTATCAACAACATACAACTTTCGGCCACTTCAAGTCACTACACAATGTTCAAGTTTTCAAGCTCAACTTTTGGATCTAGACACTTTAGTGTTGGTGAGAAAGAAACCAACACTAGAAACTCACTAAACAAGCAAAATAACACCTAGATCTAAACATACAACATCATTCTTGGTTTCAACTTTTAATGGACAGATTTTCAGAATTTCTTTTTGGTGTAGTTTGTTTAAGCCGTGAACTAGCCCAAGATGGGTTATGTTGGAACACAACCGGTCTTGCTTTGATACCAAATGATACAAAATCAAACCAACAACACCAAGAACTTCAAGTAGGCTCGGATTTCAGTCCAACAACACAAGAACAACAAGTTTAAGTTTCGGTTTTTCAGCCCACAACACAAGAACAACAAGATAGATAACAATGCTAGTGAATCGAAAAGAGCCCCACACGGCTTCACTAGACTTTAAGATAACAAAATCAACAACAACAACAAGATAAAGAAAGATAGATAACTTGACATATAACATTCAAGAAACTAAGAACCCTAACATCAAGAGAGGATCCTAAGTCTAATGAATATAAACACCAAGTTCTTACAAGGACCAAGAGGCACTCAACGACCTCAAAACCCTTGTTTCTAGCCAAAGAGACAACACAAGTATCCCTCTACTTGTGAGATAATAGGGGAGGCTTCTATGAGTGGAAGAGAGAGGAAATGTTTAGTGTTTTAGGTTACAAAAATCAGCATTCAAAAACTAAGGGATGGCTCTCTAACATGTTCTATTTATACTACAAACAAAAGGGGTAAAATGACCCATCCGCCCTTGCTTCTTGTGCCAACCTTGGAGAGTAGTTTATTACACATTAGGACCTCTCTTCACACATAAAAACGTTTAGGTCCTTGGTTGGTTCAATCACCAACTCACACACGGCCATTTGCATGAACAAAGCTTGGAGTTTTTGTAATTCCCGAGCTTGGCTTCGTGTGAAAGGCCGTGTACCTGTGGAGGCTGCCCTAACCGTATCAAAATTCTACTAAGTAAATTTCGAATATCAAAAGAGTAAACTAAAAAAGTAAAAGAAAACATAATAGCATGGGAGAATTAATTAAGGGTGACTAAAAGTTTCAAAATTAGGTCTAGGTGACGCAAGTTTTAATTAGTGAGTGTGAGTGACAAATATTAAATGATGGAGTAAGAAAATTTGATTCATACGTGAGAATTGCTCTCTAGTTTTCTATTTACACTTTGGCTCAATATAAAAACCCTAATAACTAAAAATGGAAGGAAAAAAGAATGCAACTGCTGCTTTATTTTCTCTCTCTTTGCTTTTGGTGTGCTTTTCTCTCTAGTTTTTGTTCATTGTTGTTGCTGCTTTTCTTCTTCATCATCAACATCGTACTCATCATCTTGTTCTTCTTCTTCTTCATTATCATCATCTTCTTCTTGTTCATTATCTTTTTCTTTTATTGTTTGTCGACTATTGTCGTTCTTATTTCTATCGCTACTGCTGCTACTGCTACTGGACTAAATTTTTTGATCAAATTTTATTCGTATATCACTGGGCATTACTTCATAGATGATTTTGGTAAGTAAAATAATGATTTTTAGTTCAATTTCTCATATGAATATGTTTGTTGTTTTTTCAATAATTTTCAGTAGCTTATCCAACAGTTGTTGTATTCATTTACAATAGTTGTTGGATAGCTTTCATTATTATTAAAGTAGTTCCAACAATTAAGTCATCTTTTGCAACAGATGACCTACTTGTTGATTAGTTTTGTAATATGAATCCAACAAATAAGTCATTTGTTACAACAGATGAGTCATCTATTACAATGAGTGACTCATCTATTGGATTCATGTTATAACACCGGATAAAATCTGAAGCTAAATCCAATAGATGAGTCATTTGCTGCAACAGATAAATTATTTATTAGATTAATATTACAGCACTGATAAAGAACCTGAAGCTGAATTCAACGGATGAGTCATCTATTGCAATCGATGATTCATTTATTGGATTTATGTTACAACATTGGGAGAGAATTTGAAGTTGAATCCAACATATGAGTTATCAATTGCAACAGACAACTCATCTGTTGCAAAACATGGGACATTGATAATGATAATGCATCTAATTTTTTATTGTATACACTCTACTATCATTATTAATTTTACTAAACTATCATTATTAACTTTTTAAATAAATTTCTTTAGGTACCATTATTGGAGGAATCAACAACAATAGAGGTTGATTGTCATGGTGAGTGGATGGAGAAAAATAATTGATTTATTTGGCGTTGAAAGAATAGTGAAATATTAGAGATTATAGTGACGACAGTCAAAGAGATGTTTTGTATGATGATTTTATGAACTTAATCATCAACTTTTGTGGACTAAATTGCCAACCAAAAGATTTTGTCATCAGTTGCATGCACATCTCTTTTGAAAATCAGAGGGTCCTGTCTTTTAAGATAAGCAATCAGGTTCGTTTGCGTGCTTATCTGAGTAATACAGCTAGGCCCATTTTAAGGGTGTACATAGTTGAAAAAATGATAGAGAATTAGAATTTAGAACAAGAACAACAAGATATGTTTAATGATAAATTGGATGTTGTGGACATAAATATTTCAGATGATGAGAGAGGAGATAAAGTGAAGGAGGACCAAACACCTACGCCCATTATTGCGGGCAATACAATGTGTAGTTCTCAATTAAACAATCGAGCAATCTTTAAGATGATGAAAAAGGTTTTTACAAGAGAATGACATTCAATAACAAGGAAGAACTAGTCATTTCATTACATATTGCTTGCTAGAAAAAATATTTTAGACTCAAGAAGGTGATTAATTCACGTAGTATATATTGTTTAAGATATGCACATTAGAAATGCAAGTGGTTGTTGAGGGCTGTGAAGTTCATAAGTTCTGACAGATTCTGCATTAGAACTTATGAAAAGTATCACACATGTGGTTCAAAGCATATTACGAGTAATAATCAGTATGCCACAACAAAGATCATCGGTAATTACTTCAAAAATAGTTTTTCCAATAACAAAGGCCCGTCTATAAGAAATATGACAAATCAACTTCATACAGAATTGGATTGTAAGGTGAGTTATTGAAAGATTTATAAAGGCACCAATATGAAAAAGTTTTTGGTTAGGATAATACATGAGCACGGATATGCAGTGCTTTATTATATGCTTGAGTTCGTAAATCCAGAAAGTAAGACGACATTGCAGGTTGATGATAATAGAAGTTTCAAGTGCTTTTTTGTAGACTATGCATCTTGGATTCTTGATTATCAATAAATAAGAAAAGTCATATCCAACGACGGGATATTATTGAAGAGCAATACGGAGTTTTGTTACAAGCGGTGGCATAGGATGCAGAGAATCATATCTTTTTAATGGTTTTTTTATGTAGCAGATAAGGAATGTGATGCCTCATATCAATATATTTTGGAACAATAGGATGCTAAGTAGATGATATCAATGAGTTATGTATGATAGACATCCATGTATTCGAAAGATAATTTCAATTATCTACCATTTAGCTCACTATGTTTTTTGCATAGGCACTTTGGGAAACGTATTCGAAATAACTATCACAATTCAAAGGTCGTGTCTCATTTTATAAAGCAGCAAAAACATATGATGGAGTTGAGTTCTTTGACCAATTCTATCAAATAAGGGATATGGTACCCAAGGTAGCCAAATTTTTCGAATGTATTGGATTCGGCAGATTTAGCAGGACATTTTATTTGGAAAATAGGTACATTATTATATATTTAATGTCTTGTTTGAATTTATTGTAATACTATGTATTACTAAGTGATTTTTTCTAATAAGTACAATATTATGACGTCAAATTTTGCTGAACTGATGAATGCATGTTTGACGTTGAAAGAGAATTTCTTATTGTTGACGAAATAAATATGAGGTTTGTAAATTTTTTGCACGAGAGGCATATGGAGTTGGTCAACTCACCAAACAAACTTTTTCCTTTAATGCAAAAACAAATATCAAAGTACATCAATTCGGAGAATAAGTTATTGACCCGTTAAATAACCAATTACAAGTTCAGTATCAAGGGTCATGGTGATGTTGCCACGGTCGATCTTCAAAGAAGAACTTGTATATGTAAAAGTTTTGGCTTTGACAAAATACCTTATCCATAGGCTATACAGCGCTTCAAGCCCAATATGGTGCACATTTGGAAATCAAATTTATGAATACTCATCTTTATATTATCCGGTGGAAAAATACATAATTACATATTATGAGGATACTAATCTGGTGCCTCCTGAAGATTCTTGGATTGTTCCTATAGAGATTATGAATAGATAAATACCTCCTTCATATGATCACCAAAGGAAGAAAATGAATGAAGAGTAGGTGTGGAGTCAGAGAACCATTTCCAACAAGAAAAAAATTAGTGCTCCACATGTAAGACGGTTGGCCATAAAAGAACTACATGCCCGAACCAAAATCCACAATAATTATTGTAAGAGTAAATAGTTTTGTTGTTGGTTTAGTTATGAACTTGATAATTTTAATTCATTATTGGTAATGTATGTTATTTACTATATAAAATATATTTTTTATTTATGATCTAATAATTAATTTGTGCATCGACAAAAATAAGGTAATAGAAAATTAAATCAATACAATATAGTATAAAATTATTTCCATCAAATGACCCATCTGTTGCAATAGGTGATTCATTTGTTGGAAGATATCAAGCCTCTTGAAGAACTTTTTTGATCTCTTCCAATAGATGACTCGTCTGTTGCAACAGATGGATCATCTGTTGGAAAAAATCAAACCCCTTGAAAACCTGTTTTGATTTCTTTCAATAGATGACCCATCTGTGTAATAGATAAGTCATCTGTTTGAAGAAATTAAATAATTAGCAAGACTTGTTTTTATTTCTTCCAACGGATGAATCATGTATTGCAAAGAAATCAAACAACTTGCAAGACCCGTTTTGATTTTTTTCAATAAATAAATCATTTGTTTTAACAAATGTCTTTATATGTTTGATAATTTTCAACAGATGAGTCAACTGTTGCAATAGGTTTTCATCCGTTGCAAAATATATCTAGATTTGTTTGACTAATTTTATGCAAACTGATTCATACTAAATTATGATTAGTAATAAATAAATAAATTTAATATCTTTCAATTAATAAGTTCAATTATAATTTTAATTAATTTCATAGTAATTACATGTCCAAATAAGTGTATTCTCCCTAAATAGAGTGATCAATTGACTAATTTGATACAAAATAATTCATATTGAACCTTGACTAGTAATAAATAAATTGATTTAACAATAATTATCTTTCAATTAATAAGTTCATTTACAATTTTAATTAATTTCATAGTAATTACATGTCCAATTAAGTGTATTCGCCCTAAATATAGTGATCAATTGACTAATTTGATGTGAAACACTTCATATTAAACCATGATTTGTAATAAATAAATTGATTTAACTATAATTATCTTTTAATTAATAAGTTTAATTAATTTTATAGTAATTACATGTCTAATTGAGTATATTTGCCCTAAATAGAGTGATCAGTTAACTAATTTGATGTGAAATGCTTCATATTAAACCATGATTAGTAATAAAAAAAGTGATTTAACTATAATTATCTTTTAATTAATAATCTCAATTACAATTTTAATTAATTTTATAGTAATTACGTGTTCAATTAAGTTTATTCGCCCCAAATAGAGTGATCAATTGACTAATTTAATGTGAAATGCTTCATATTAAAGCATGATTAGTAATAAAAAAATTAATTTAACTATAATTATCTTTTAATTAATAATCTCAATTATAATTTTAATTAATTTTATAGTAATTACATGTTCAATTAAGTTTATTCGCCCCAGATAGAGTGATCAATTGACTAATTTAATGTGAAATGCTTCATATTAAATCATGATTAGTAATAAATAAATAAATTTAACTATAATTATCTTTCAATTAATAAATTCAATTACAGTTTTAATTAATTTCATTTTAATTACATGTCCAATTAAGTGTATTCACCCGAAATAGAATGATCGATTGACTAATTTGATGTGAAATGATTCATATTAAACCATGATTAATAATAATATCGATTTAACTATAATTATCTTTTAATTAATAAGTTCAATTATAATTTTAATTAGCTTCATAGTAATTGCATGTCCAATTAAGTGTATAACCTATTGCAACACATTATAACCTGTTGCAAAAGATGTCTCATCTTTTGAAAATTATCAAACGGATATATAGACATCTATTGGAACAGATGTCTTTATCTGTTTGATTATTTTCAACAGATGAGTCATCTATTACAATAAGTTAGTCATCTGTTGCAACAGATGTCTCTATCTGTTTGATAATTTTCAACAAATAAGTCATTGTTGCAACAAGTTATTTATCTATTGCATTATGAAAATGCCTATATCTATTTGATTATTTCTAATAGATAAGACATTTGCTGCAACTAATAATGCATCTGTTGAAACAAATGACTCATCCATTTGATTATATTCAATAGACAAGTCATCTGTTATATTGTAATAGATGTCTATATCTGTTTGATAATTTTCAACGGATGTCTATATCCATTTGATTATTTTCAATAGACGAGACATCTGTTACAACTGATAATGCATCCCTTGAAATAAATGGCCCATCTGTTTGATTATTTACATCAGATGTCTATATCTATTTGATTATTTTCAATAGATGGGTCATCTGCTGCAACAGATAATTTATTTGTTGCAATACTTGGACTTAGTAATCTATTTTTAGTAATAATTTATAAATTTTCAAATCTAAGAATAAACTAAAATTCATGACAAAACAAATGGACTTCAATTTAAATTACCAAACTATTGTATCACCAATTAAATAGTACAATTAACTAAAATACTAAAATGAAATATTTTCATTAACAATATTGTTACACATCTAGATAAACAAATTACAACCCAAATCAAGGCTTTAAACTTTTACAGGCTACCCAAGTAGCCCAAATCTCTTGCATCTTTGTCACTGTGTTGTCATTCAATAAGGTCATTGAAGTTGTCATAATAGTGTCAATTAGAAAATTCTTAATAAATCAAGCAAGTATGACCCGCATGAGACACCAGTACCATTTTTGGAAAGATCCTATTTTCAACCTTCAAAAGAGCATCTCTCATTGTGCAACTTTTTCGGCAAGTGATTCATTATGCCACTTTGCTTCAATAATTTTGCGAACAACTCCAACAGTAGCTCCATACAAATAAAAAATTCACATTCCTCAAATACTGATATGTTGCAGTCGTAAACATTCATGACTCCTTCATTCATGAGGATCTCAACAGTCACAATTGTTTATTCTTCAAATTCATCAATGCAAGAATCCCCTGTCCTAATTTAATCCATGGCACCTAGATATGACCTCTTTATCCTACAATAGTCAATGATATTCTTATCCCATACACACTTAATAATTAAATCCTCAATTAACCTATCACTGGGAGTTGTCGCTTCTTCGCTGAGTTTGTTGTACCTACTTAAGAAGTTATTGTAGAAGTTGAGGTTTATGATCCTATACCCAAGATCATAGTACTCTGTGAATTTAAGGTGCCTCTCTCGCATGAGGTAAATAATTTCATCAACATACTAATATGAGAATACAATTTAAATAATTGAGTAACTTATAATAAAAATTGAAAAGATACAATAGATGGGCCATTGGTTGCATAGGTTGTCTGAACCTGCTAAAAGATTACCCATCTACTATAACTTATACAATAGATGAGTCATCTGTTGCAATATATAGTTCATCTATTACATAGGTTCTCTGAATTTGCTAACAGATTACCCAATATACTGCAACTTATGCATCAGATGAATAGACTGCTGCAGCAGATGAGTCATCTGTTGCATAGGTTCTCCGAACGTATTAACATATTACCCAATCTATTGTAAACTAATACAACAGATGGATAATCTATTGTAATAGATAACTTAAAAGGTTAGAAATAGAATAGATAGAAGGTTATATAAAGTAAACTTACCCAGTCCTCATACCACTGCTCCATATCTATTATGTTTTTTAAGTCTTTTGGCCCAAATTCATACACAGAGTAGACTTCTTGAGCCTTTTTAGATCTGATCAGTGTGTTCATCTTAGACTTCTTGATGTCTTTCACCAACTTATAGATATTCACCTTCTTTAGTTATCCCTGCTCTTGTTTGGCCCCTTGAACTTGCTCAATTGTGGAAGAAAGAGGAATTGCATTTTTCCTTAATTTAATACCTGATAGGAACTTTGAAATTGTTTTCCCCCCTCTTAACCTCCAATAGAGTAAATGAATCTATCAACTTTCTTAATGGTATGACACCCTCTTAGATATCAATTCCTTGACAGAACTAGTTATATCATCAATGCTTTTAATTAAGTTTTCATGTCTGTCCTTGCATTCTTGGCATTTGCATGCAGAATATGAGCTTGAAGAGGGACCAAAAGTGGTAGTATGCCCACTAAAAAAGGTGAATCCACCATATCTATCATATCCACCATAGCCACCACCAGTATGACCATCATCATGGTCAACTCTTTTTTCAAATAAATTTTCATGAGCATTATAAACATGTTCATCACCATCCCTACACCAGTCTCACCAAGTCTATCTCCAATACCAATATCAGAACCAACAATATCATAAACACCATCATTACCATCAGCATCCAAATCTGTTACAGCATTACGAAAAACCTCAAAAACAAGCTCAATAAGAAAAAATTGACCTTCCTTAGTTGCATCTCTTTTGATGGTTGTTGCTCCAATAAATTCTTTCTTTATTAAGTCCATCTTTTGATCTGATTTTGTTCATCAATACTTAGAGTAAAAAAGACAGGTATCTCCAACTCTTTCTCAAAAGGTACAAGCCAGAGATGCATAATCTATACATAAAAATAGATATATTAAAATCAAATAATAATTTATAAGAGATTTACAACAGATAAATCATATTGTAACGATCAAAAAATTTGATGAAATATGTAAAATTTGTGATTTTATATGAATTAACTATTTTACCTCCTCTTCGTCGTTGCATTATGGTATTTTTTTGGGGTGTGGGAGTGATTGACATGGTTTTCGATGTATTTTGGTACCATTTATATGATATTGTGATTTTTGATGGTTTCGAGATCCTTATTTTAGACTTATGAGAATACGTTTTGATCCATTCAATAGATGGCTAAATAGACTATGCCATCAGCTCTAAAATATCAATTTTAGGCTAGATAGACCTTTGGTTTGAGTCTTGGTGCACCCGATCTTATTTTGATCTATTGATTGGAAAGTTGAAAAATTAGAAATACCAATGTGGGACTCATATTTGGTCAAAATGACCTCTAATGGAAAATCCAACTTAGCTAGAAGATCCGAAATGTCAATTTTAGGGTGGTAAGATATTTGATGTGATTTTACAGCTTTTAAATCTCCTTTCGACTATTGGTTTGGAAAATTATAATTTTGGGTTTTGGGGGTCAACTTTTTGAAAATAATGTCTTTTCAAAAATAGAACTTTGTCAGCGCGTTTGGGACGTCAATTTAGTGTGGTTAAAAGTTAAAAAAACAACAGGTTTTCCTTGTTAGTGCAGATTTTCTGCACTATTAAAATAGTTTTGGGGTCTATTTTGCTCATTTTTCATCTTGCCTCTTGAGAGCTAAATCTTAAAAGAGTATGACAACATGAAAGTGAAGCTTGGAAATCTAGATTGACATCTATCTCTTGATTTTATTATGGATTTAAAGAAAGAATTCACTTTTTTCTTAGTAATTTCTCGATAAATTTCTCAAAACCCCAAAAATCTTAGGGCTTGATTTTAAACCCCAATTTCACTCATTTTCACTGGACTAATGCTTTTATCTTATAATTACTAAATTTTTTTTATCAATTTAACCTTCCAAACAAGTCCGATTCTTGATTTTAACTAAGATTTTAAATATTTTATCCAGTAAAACTCAAAAATAGTTTTTATTTGATTCGAACCTTGTTTTGACTCTATTTAACTTGGGATTTTAGATGTAGTTTCCTAATACTATGAAAAACATGTTTTTAAAGTAAAGTTTTAATTTTGCCCTTCTTTTTTAGAAACCCGTTCCGGTTGTCCGTTTTGACCCCGAACTAAAAATAGTCAATATAAGTGTCTTTGGTTTTGTTTTGAAGTGTATGTTTCATATTTTATGTTTTTTAGTAGAGTTCAAGATTGTTCGTTAAAAGTAAGGTCGTGGGTTTGAAGTATAGCGGACCGATTTCGGCTTTTGAGGCAGGTTATGACTTAACTCTTTCAAACTGGGATGCATAGTAAATGATGGTACCAAATACATGTTAAGGGTGTGAAATAATTATGAAAAATGGTTATTTATGTGTTTTCCCATGTGGGGGCCTATATGTGATGTAATCGTTGAAATTGAGATATTATGTGATATATGTGACTGTGTGAGGTCCTATTTGATATTGATAAACTTGAATACATGTTAATAATGTATTGTGTTGTTAGAATAATTAATTTTTAACCATTGGTGTATTGTGAGATTCATACTTTATTGGTATATGAGACAAGTGAAAATTCATGGATGAACAAAAATAATGACTGGATATTGACTCACATGGTTGTGAAAATATATCATTGTGGTTGGTTGTGGATATATATCATGTGTTGGTTGTGAAAATACTCCTTGTGATTGGTTATGAGCATTACATCCCCATATCATACTCATTCATGAAATAATGATACCACTGTGGCAACACCTGAGTAACATTGGCAATATTTTTTGGAAAACCCTCCCCAAGGGATGTGCCAGGGAGGAGATATTGTAATACCTTATAAACCCCTTTTCAAGGAATATGCCAAAAAGGAGATATGAGATATGTGGATTGTATACGAGTTGACGAACCCTCCATGGGTCCCTATGTTGGGAAGTTTTAGCTCCGTAGGTATATATGGGGATCGTGCGATGAGCTCGGAGGTTGTTCGATGACCTCGTGCATCATCATCATCACTATCATCATCATCTTATACATTGCATTTACTTTATTGTGTTTATATTATGTTGTGTTGTTGTATTGACTTGCCATCTATGTAATTATCTTATCTTTTTTTACTTGTATTTGATGATCTTGTTTATGCATGTTCCCCCTTGTTCTACTTATATGTAATATAATGTATACGCGTGTTCTATCTTGGTGTGTACATGATATATTAGAACTGTTAGAGCAAGCGGTATGGGATACCGTTATAGGATATTTTCTGATTGTAGGTGACGTGCCCTTAGTGTAGATTTTGTATGCTTTATTTACTACTTTTCTTGGTCGGCCTACGATACCTACTAAGTATAAATGGACCGTACTCATGCCTACTGTGCCCTTTTAGTGTAGGTCCTAGCTCGAGTGTGCCTTAGTTTGCTTGACTCGGGCGATTATTGGAGCTTCCAAGGTAGCGGTTGGACATTTATGTGTCCAAAGTTCACCTCAATCTTTCTATAGTAGTTATGTCTTTATAAGTATTCAGAGACAGATATTATTCCCTTGTGGTTATTTTTCTGATGTATTTGACTCCTGGATTGTATTGGTAGTTCTTACACTATTGACACCTGGTTTTAGCCATGATTGGTATTTTGGATAAGTTCTTTTTGCATTGTTATGATTAGTTATATAGTTTAACTTCGTTCTAGAAGCCTTACCTTGGGATATTTCTGTTTTTCCTCTTTTTATATCAGTTTGGATGATAGGCTTACTTGTCAAGGTACGCCGCGACAAGTGTCATCATGACCCTCATTTTTGGGTCATGACAAATTGGTATCAGGGAAGCCAGGTTTTATTGGTCTCAACGATTTAAGAATGAGATTTCTAAAAGAGTCTCCTAGATTGGTACGTAGATATTCATATCTATCTTCGAGAGGCTATAGGACGTCTTTTTGAAACTTCCCTCATTTTATTCTTTATTGTACAAAGTTCTTTCATAACTTGTGTTCTGAGTTGTGTTTCACTCTTTCTGCGCAGATAGTGTGGCTTATACTATTATCAGTTGAGAGATACTGTGAGAGATTGGTAGAGATTATTTGTTGGTTATAGGCCTTTTGATGCTCCTGAATTGTTATAGGATCAGTTTGTTGATGCCTTTCCTGAGAGATTCGCGCCTTACAGTTTGAGGGATCGGATGCAGGACGAGTTTGATCATTTAGAGTAGGGCTTCATGACAGTTGCTGAGTATGAGACATGTTTCTATGCCTTGTCTAGATATTCCTATGATAGCATTTCTACTAAGTCTATGAAGATTTCAAAGTTTGTGAAGGGTTTAGATGTTTCTCTTTAGTTGACTACATCTCATATGGTTGTGTTTGGGGTTTATTTCCAGAGTATAGTGCATCTCAGGGAGGCGCCAGGAAGGCACGACATTTTGGTGAGTTCAGGAGTCAGACCTCTTGAGGTAGATATTTTAGAGGTTCTTGTGGATACCATGGTAGGCCAGTGACATCCTTATATAGTTCAGGTGGTGGATCTTTTAGTTCAGTAGTTTAGGGTAGCCGTTCGGGCTCAGTTGTACCTTCTAGTACTGAGGTTGGTCATAGAGGTTGTTGTATGTGTGATAATATTGGCTATGTGGCCAGGGATTGTCCCCATTGGGTGATTCGGGCTACTCCTATTTCAGTTGTGAGATGTAGGAATTCTACCAGAGGCGTGAAAGGTAAAGATAGTAGAGCCCGTGGTGGTGGTAGCGGGGCCACCCAAGTAGTTGGTGGTCGTGGTTAGTGTTATACTATACCATCCAAACCTGATACAGAGGCTTCTGATGCTGTGATTACCAGTATCATCCTTGTTTGTTTTAGAATTGCATCTACATTATTTGATCCTGGATCGGCTTTCTCTTATGTGTATGTGTATTTTTCTTCGGGTTTGATTTTGTTAGTGAGCCTCTTCCATGCCTATTCATGTATCTATCTGTAACGACTTGAGACTACCCCCTTGTCATTACATGGTGCTTACGATCCTGAGAGACCACAAGCTAACCTTTGAGTTGGTACCAGCTGTAAGCACTGAATAATATAACCATGAATGCGGAAGAATAACTGAAGTGCCATAAGGTTTTAAATATTTGAATTCAAACTAAAATATAAATCTAGGAAAAATAAATTTATGAATCTGATAAAGTACTGATAAACTGAATAACTAACTAACTGTAATATCTGAAAAGCCTCTAAGACTGACTGACTGAGAATTGATGGGACAAGCCCCCAACTAACTCTACTGACTAGTGAAATAAAAATATGAAATAAGATAGTCTGTCCTCGAGTGATGAGAACTCACCACTGGTAAAGTACTATTGAGAATCTGAGGGACTAAGTGCAATTCGGGAACTGAGCGTCATCACCTATGATATGAGACATCATAGTGCAAAAGAAATGTATGCGATCAGTACTTTGAATGTACTGGTATGCTAAATAAGGTAGGCTAACATGTAAAGTTTCATGAATAGAAGTAATGATCTATCTGAACACACATGTCAAGCATGGAATACTGAATAGAGAACATGAAATATGTAGATACTGAACATGTATGAAAGTCTATAAAATACATGAAAATCTCTAGACTCTGAGGATACGTGACCAAGCATATGACATGAACTGGATGAAATCTGTGAACTGAAATACTGAAATTAACTAAAATCTGTACGCTTTGGTCAATCAATACTAAGACTGAAGAACTGAACTGGAACTGTAACTGAGACTATATCTGAAACTGTGGGAGGTATCATCTAACAGACATTCCCTAATTTGAGTTAGTCGGGGTCCAACCTGTAACCCCAGTTGGAAGGGTGTTAGTACCATGCCACGGGTACTAAGGTTGGCTTTGTGGATCCACTAAATTGATATTATGTCCAAAGGACTAAGCGTGTCAAGCCTGAACTGACGGGTGACCCCTGGGAGATAGTCAAGCCTAATCTAACGGGTGACTACTCATATCATACGCTGGCTATATAGTTCTGGAGTATAGGGACTACTACTAATGACTCCGCCTATCTGACAGGGAATTCGTCATCCCTTACACTCAGTCGGTGCTAAATTCTACTCCTATCTGAACGACACTGAAACGCTAGACTATTCTGAGTTTAACTGACTGTTCTGATAATGCTCATGATATAATATGAAGTTATTCTGAAGATACTGAGACAACATTGAATAAACGGCTACAATTTCGGGTATTCAATACCCCAGGACTCAAAACAATAGTAGTAGCATGACACTAAAACATTGAAGGGCATAGCATGAAGACTCTTATTAAATCAATTGCTCTTGCAGGCATTTTATCAAATACTTAAAGTTCATGGTTTAAAATAATCATAGAGTTGCTAAAGGACCGGCATGATTGACATGAAATTATCATGGAAAACACTAAGTCTTGATTTAATTCACCAAATGATGACACTAAAACATGAGGAATCGAATAACAACAATAACTTCATTAAAACATGGTATTAAATCAAAGTTCATGGAGATTAATGGATGAAATCATGATTTAAAATCAAATAACTTAAAAAGATCATACCTTTACAATTAAAAAGGTTACTTGAGCTCCATGGATGAATATCTAACATACCTGGGATAATGAATTTGGAAGGATTGATGGAGGGTTCTTGAGAAATTGCCTTGAATTTGAGAGCTAGGGTTTTTTGTTCTTGGAAAGAGGATCTTTAATTTTGAAGAAGAATTGAATAATGATGAGTATTTAGGATGTTTAAGGGTTAAATTTCATGTTTTAGGCTAATTAGGGCCGTGGAAAAAGACCCAAATACCCTTAAATGAATTTAAAAACTGAAGCTGAAAACTGACCATCTCGATTTTTGGCCTTGGCGTAATGCGCCAACATTATGTCAAGCCACTGGAAAAGGGAAAAATGGGACCTACACAGATGGCGTGATGCGCCACGATGTCGGTAAGCCTTGGAATGCCATTTTGGCCATCTCCGCAACGCGCCATGATCGCAGAGGCCCACTAAAAATTGACAAATGGGAAATTAGCCTGCTCCGCAATGCTCCATGATTGCAGAGCCATAGTGGAAATTGACAATTGTCATTTGGGCTTCCTAAGTGATGCGCTGAGGGTTAAAATGACGGTGTTTAATGACCAAAACTTAAAATTGGCATAACTTCTTACCCGATTATCAGATTTAGGCAAATTTTATATCGTTAGAAAGCTAATTGAATTTCCTATGCAATAGCAGGCTCTAAACTAAAAAATAACAAATGTTTCAAAAACTTTATATATGAATACTCATGCACTGGGACTTAGATTATGCTATGGAAATACGGGGTGTTACAATATCTCTCCCTTGGGATCATTCATCCCTGAATAAAACTGTTAAGCTAAGGGAACTGATGGACTGATCTTACACACTAAATATACATGTATGATGCACAAAATGTATGACTGAACTGATTTATGAATGTACGACTAACATGAACATGATGTGCAACTGAAACTGAGTATTATAGAGAAAAATCTTAAGAAGATTTGGTACCTTATAATGAATTTGGATTTGCGGAGAAAAGATGAGGGTACTATGTTCGCTTATCTACTTCTGTTTCCCAAGTGGCTCCCTCAACGAACTAATTCCGCCAAAGAACTTTGACTAGTGGAACTAAAATACTGAAATTAACTGAAATCTGTATGCTTTGGTCAAGCAATACTAAGACTGAAAAACTGAACTGGAACTGTAACTGAGACTATATCTGAAACTGTGGGAGGTATCATCTAACAGACATTCCCCAATTTGAGCTAATCGGGGTCCAACCTGTAACCCCAGTTGGAAGGGTGTTAATACCATGCCACGGGTACTAATGTTGGTTGTATGGATCCACTAAATTGATATTATATCCAAAGGACTAAGCGTGTCAAGCCTGAACTGACGGGTGACCCCTGGGAGATAGTCAAGCCTAATCTAACGGGTGACTAATCATATCGTACGCTGGCTATATAGTTCTGGAGTATAGGGACTGCTACTAATGACTCCGCCTATCTGATAGGGAATTCGTCATCCCTTACACTCAGTCGGTGCTAAATTCTACTCCTATCTGAACGACACTGAAACGCTAGACTATTTCGAGTTTAACTGACTGTTCTGATAATGCTCATGATATAATATGAAGTTATTCTGAAGATACTGAGACAACATTGAATAAACGGCTACGATTTTGAGTATTCAATACCCCAGGACTCAAAACAATAGTAGTAGCATGACACTAAAACATTGAAAGGCATAGCATGAAGACTCTTATTAAATCAATTGCTCTTGTAGGGATTTTATCAAATACTTATAGTTCATGGTTTAAAATAATCATAGAGATGCTAAAGGACCGGCATGATTAACATGAAATTATCATGGAAAACACTAAGTCATGATTTAATTCAACAAATGATGACACTAAAACATAAGGAATCGAATAACAATAATGACTTCATTAAAACATTGTATTAAATCAAAGTTCATAGAGATTAATGGACGAAATCATGATTTAAAATCAAATAACTTAAAAAGATCATAACTTTACAATTAAAAAGGTTACTTGAGTTCCATGGATGAAAGGAATCCATGGATGAACATCTAACATACCTGGGATGATGAATTTGGAAGGATTGATGGAGGGTTCTTGAGAAATTGCCTTAAATTTGAGAGCTAGGGTTTCTTGTTCTTGAAAAGGAGATCATTATTTTGAAGAAGAATTGAATAATGATAACTACTTAGGGTGTTTAGGGGTTAAATTTCATGTTTTAGGTTAATTAGGGTCCTGAAAAAAGACCCAAATACCTTTAAACGAATTTAAAAATAGAAGCTGAAAACTGACCATCCCGATTTTTAGCCTTAGCGGGATGCGCCACCATCGCGCCAAGCCACTGAAAAAGGTACAACTGGGACCTAGACAGATGGTACGACATACCACTATCGCGGTAAGCCTTGGAAGGCTATTTTGGCCACATCTGCGACGCACCATGATTGTGGAGGCCCACTAAAAATTGACAATTGGGAAATTGGCCTACTCCGCAAGCACCATGATCATATAGTCACACTGGAAATCGACAATTGTCATTTAGGATGCCTACGTGACATGCTGAGTGTTAAAATAATGGTGTTTAATGAATGGAACTTAAAATGGCCATTTTTTCTTACCCGGTTATCGGATTTGGGCGAATTTTATATCGTTGGAAAGCTAATTGAATTTCCTACGCAATAGAAGGCTCTAAACTGAAAAATAACAAGCGTTTCAAAAATTTTATATACGAATACTCATGCACTGGGACTTAAATTATACTAGGGAAATACAGGGTGTTACACTATCCCGATAGGTAATTCTTTAGTGATGGATCGGTGCACCGATCTTGTGCTATAACTTTTGTCATGCGTGAGACTTTGGTAGAATTTCTTGTGTTAGACATGGTCGATTTTGATATTATTTTGGGCATTGATTGGTTAGCTTAATATCATATGGTCTTAGATTATTTTGCCAAGACTGTGACTTTAGCTTCGTCGGGTACGCCAAGGATAGCTTAGAAGGGTGCACTTCATTTGGGTCCTAAGAGGATTATATATTATGTTTAGGCTCATAAATTGATTGAGAGGGAATGTTTTTCATACTTGTCTCATATTCGTGACACCAGTGTTGTTTCACCTCCTTCCTTGGATTTTGTCCATATTGTCTATGAGTTTATGGACGTGTTCCCTAAGGACTAGCTTAGTATTCCTTCGGATTGAGATTTTGATTTTTCTATTTATGTTGAGCCGGACACCAAGCCTATCATTATTCCTCCTTATAGTATGATGTAACACCCCATACTTTTCCTAGCTTAATTTTATTTCTAGAATGTCAAAGACTATCTTTAAAAATGTATAACTTTTATTACATATAGAATTTTCTAGATTTAGACTCTCCATTGTGTGGAAAATTTAATTAGCTTTCCATCGATACCAATTTCGTCCAAATCCGATACTCAGTTGAAAAGTTATGGCGATTTTAGTTAAGCAGTATCCCAACTGAAAGAGCACTACGTCGCGATGGATGCCAAAATGGCAATCGTCAAAATCCAGTGGACCTCCGTGATTACCCCACGTTGTGATAAAATTTCAGGTCTCATTTATCATTTTCCAATGGCTCACCGCAATGGTGGCGCATTGCAGTGATGGCTAATTTTCCAATTGTTAATTTTCAGTGAGCCACTGTGATAGTGGCACATCGCGGTGGCATGTTAAATCGGAAAATTTGACTCATTTTTAGTTCTGATTAAATTTTAAAAGGGTTACTTAAGTCAATTCCCAAGCCCCCAATTCGTGAATAACACAAGATTAAACTCATTCTAAGCCTATTATGCTTATTTTTCATCCATTCTCTCTCAAAGCAAAACCTTAGAGCTCAATGCTTGCTCTTCAAGAAATCAAATTCCTCCATTTTTTCTCCAATAGAACTCAAAATTGAGGATTTCCAAATAAAGATAATCAAGAACTTATCCTCAAAAGTTCAAATAGAGATTTAAGTTCAAAGATTTCTTAGAGATTTCATCAATTAAGGTATGTGGGGTTTATGAACAAGGATCCTCTTTCTTCTTTGTGCCCAAAACCAAGTTTTTATATCAAATTTACATGACTTTGAATTATTATACATAAGATTTGAATTAGGACTCATACCCATTATTCATAATTGCAAGATTAAAAGATTTCAAGTGTTTTAGAAGTTGTTGCATGATTATTTTTTATATTTTCAAGCCTATCACAATAATTTCCAGATTTTGAGATGAATTATCATTGTTTTCATTACCAAGCATGATTATTATGATTTTTTGACATTAGATTGATGCATGGGTCATAAAGCCTTAATTGAATATTGTTATTTCAAGAACGATTATGCTTTAAGCATCAAAGGATCAGTTTATTTTTAGATTTTTAGTAAAGATTTGTCTTTTGATACTCAGATGAGATTTGGAATCCACTTTATAGATTTATTATAGATTACAGAACTCAGAATATCTTTACTTACAGATTGAATCAGATAAATGCATAACTGGCTTTAAAATAAACCCTTATGCTAGTTTTTAAAGTGGATTTCCAAAAGAATGAGCATACTTATTAAAGGGAGTAGTATTTAGCACCAAGCAGGTAGTGTGGGATTAGTGTGCCCTATCTTCCACAGAACTATGTAGCCAACATAGGTACAGATTATTCCCAATTCTATATGGATGACAGTTATAAATATGATCACTTAGATTAGGTTATACTCCTTGGCAAGAGTATGACACCTCTCCCCATCATGTGGTTTTTCCCATAGGGGAACAAGACATTGGACTCCATGTTAGCTCACATGGTTTATGTCGATTAGAAGAACCTTCCTACTTTTAATGAAAAGCTTTAAAAGAATTTCCTTCAGATAGAGTATTTTCCCTAAAAGAAAAAAACTACAGAAAAGCTTTTAGAAAAGTAAGTGTAAAGGCGCATAACTTTATTCAGATTATACTTTGCAGAATGACATTAGCTATAGATTTCATCTATCAAATTTCAAATACAGAAGTGAGTCCTTTTACACTTAGACAAAATAATTTACAGACAAATCACTAGTACAGCTTTTAGAACTAAATGTTGTGACTCACTAGATTTATTCAATATATTTTACTACTCATGATTACAGACTTCAGTTTCTCAGTTACTTAAGATTATGTGAGTCATTTACATTTGGCATGCACTATTTTACAAATGATGATGATGATTGATATACTATTTTTACGTATCCATTTCACCCTCATATACTCAGTATATCCTCAAAGTACTGATCCATATATACATCTATGTGCTACATTGTCTCATAATGTAGGTTCAGGCGCTCAGTTACCGCAGCGTGAATGATCTCAAGCATCTCCATCTACATTCGTCAGTTGGTGAGTCCTCATAGTTCGGGGAATAAATCATTCAATTTATTTTCAGCTTAACAGATTAGATAATTTAGTATTTTTGGACTGTCCGAGTCAGTTGGGGGCTTGTCCCAGTGGCTCTCTAGATGTTAGTAGTAGAGGCTTGTCAGACTGCTAGATATAATTTAGATAATTCAGTTTTGATTGTCCAGGCTCTTAAGTCTATTATTTCATATGTTATGATTCAGATATTCTCAGTTAGTTCAGATGGATTTTCATATTTAGTATGATTTTAAATCTATATTTCCCCTTATTATGAGATTTAGATTTAGTAGAAGGCAGACAGGGTTAGCTTATGCCTACTCCTAGTCTTGATCACCGTGTGACATCTCGAGATAAGGTTTCGGGGCATTACAAAACTTGGTATTAGATCCAGGTTTATAAGAGTCCTAGGGAGTCATACAAGTCGCGTTATGTAGAGTCTTGATCATGGATGTAAAGCGCACCATAGTTATGAGCAAGAGGCTACGGTATGTTCTTAGGAAATCATCTCTTTCTTTCATGATCTATCATGCTTACAGTATCTCTAGCTGCTTTTAACTCATGCTCTAACGTGACATTTGAACATGCTTCCTCATCGAGCTAACACCCATAGAAATAATAGCAAGCCACCCCAGTCTGCTAACCCCTTGAATGAGAATGTATCTCATGCTGAATTCAAGGCTACCTTTCAGGTGTTAGCCCAATATGTAACTTCTAATGTTCAGAGCATCCATCAGGCGGCAGTTCTACTTCAGTAGAATGGTGATTTAGCAGCAGCCAGAATTAGAGATTTCATGAGAATGAATCCGCCAGAGTTCTTAGGGTCGAAAGCAGGTGAGGACCCACAGTTTTATTTAGATGAGGTGAAGAAGATCATCAGATTATGCATGTTTCTGAAGAGGAGAGTGTAGAGTTAGCATCCTATAGATTGAAGGATGTAGCATATGACTGGGTAGTTATGTGGAAGAATGGTAAAGGTTAGAATACAACTCCTATAAGTTGGTAGGTATTTTGAGATGCATTTCTAGACAGGTTCTTTTCGTATGAGATAAGGGAATCTAAGATAGAGAAGATTATGATTTTGAGGTAAGGCTCAATGACAGTGAAGGATTACTGCCTTAAGTTCAATTAGTTGTCCAAGTATGCCCCTGATACGATGTCTGATCCTAGGGCAAGTATGAGTAAGTTTGTTATTGGAGTATCTAGATTGGTAGTCAATAAGTTGTAGGACTGCCATGCTTATTGGAGACATGGGTCTTGCTAGGTTGATAATTTATGCTCAACAGACTGAGGTAGATAAGTTGAAGGGAAGAGATATAAGTAATAAGAAGGCTAGAACAGGGAAGTTTAAGTATGGCCAGACTAGGTCTGGAGGGGGGATCATTCCCAGTTTTAGAATCATTCATCTATGCCAGCACCATCTTCAGCTAGTGCTCCCGCTCCCAGAGTTAGGCAGGAGTAGTGGGGTAAGTCTTCCATGTTTAGATCTCAGAATTGTATGAGTAGAAGGACCAGTTATCCTCCATATGCTAAGTGTGGTAAAAATTATCTTGGTGAGTACTTGGCTGGACAGAAGGGTTGTTGTAGTTATGGTAAGTTGGGTCATGGAATTAGAGAGTGTCTGCATACTAAGCAGGAAAATAGAGATGTTCATCCCCAGACACAAGCTACTAATACACCAACTCCTCTAGGTCTTCCAATCCCTTCTCAGGGTGCGTCATCAAGTACCGGTGGTAGTCAGCGCCAGAATTAATTTTATGCATTACATCCCATCAGGAGTAAGAGGATTCACCAAATATTATTACTGGTATGCTTTGTATCTTTCATCTTGATGTTTATGTGTTGTTAGACTCTGGGTCGATTTCTCCTATGTGACCCCATTAGTTGCAGTGAATTTTGAAATAAGTCCTGAAAAGATCCCTGAGCCCTTCTTGGTTTCTACCCCAATGGGTGAGTCAGTTGTTGCTAAATAGATCTATAGAAAGTGTCCTATCACTGTCCTTCATAAAATCATATTAGCAGATCTAATAGAGTTAGATATAGTTGACTTTGACCTTATTCTTAGTATGGATTGGCTCCATTCTTGTTATGCCTCTATAGATTGTTGCACCCGAGTGGTGAATTTTTAGTTTCCATATAAGCTAGTCTTTGAGTGGGGAGGTAATTTAGTATCTCTCAAAGGTTATTTCATATCCTATCTTAAAGCTAGAAATTTGATTTCCGAAGGGTACATCTATCATCTAGTTAGGGTCAAAGACACTAAATCTAAGACTCCAATAGTTCAGTCAATCAGAGTAGTCAATAAGTTTCCTGATGTCTTTCTCAAAGATTTTCCAGGGGTACCTCTCGATAGGGAAATAGAATTTGGCATTGACCTTCTTCCAGATACTCCACCTATCTTTATTCCTATTTACCGTATGGTTCTAGCAAAGCTTAAAGAGTTAAAAGAGCAGCTTAAAGATATTTTAGATAAAGGTTTCATAAGGCCTAGTGTTTCCCTATGGGCACTCCCATCCTATTTGTGCGAAATAAAGATGGTTCTTTGCGTATGTGTATTGACTATTGTTAGCTGAATAAAGTTACAGTTAAAAACAAATATCCTCTCCCTAAAATTGATGACTTATTCGACCAACTCCAAGGTGCAAGTTACTTCTCAAAGATAGACCTTAGATACGGCAATTATAAACTTAAAGTAAGGGAATATGATATTCCAAAGATAGCTTTCAGAACCCGTTATCATCATTTAGAGTTTCTAGTCATGTTTTTCGGGCTAACCAATGCCCCAGCAGCCTTCATGCACTTGATGAACAGAGTGTTCAAAAAGTACTTGGACAAGTTTGTCATAGTCCTTATAGATGATATTTTTGTCCACTCTCATAGTGAGAATGATCATACAAACCACCTTAAAATTGTATTGCAAACTCTTAGAGATCACCAGTTGTTCACTAAATTTAGCAAATGTGAATTTTGGCTAAGGTCAGTAGCTCCTTGTTCATATTGTTTCCAATGAGGGTAATCGAGTTAATCCCCAAAAGAGAAAAACAGTAAGAAATTGGACTAGACATATCTCTCCGTCGGACATTAGAAGTTTATTAGGTTTGGCTGTCTATTACAGACGTTTTGTTGAAGGTTTTTCTTCTATCAACAGAGAAATTAGGATAAAATTAAAGTATATCGGGCCATCGGTGAGGTTACTTTGGATAACTCCTAAGAGAGAGTCGTCAAAGTTTAATAGACGAGCATCTCTTAAAATAGCACAGACAGGGATATCTAAGCCCTGTCGGAAAAGTGGCTTTATAGCAACTTGAACAAGTCCAACATGCAGATAGTTAAACTGATTTTTGAATTTGTTTATATCTAACTCGTTAAGAAGTTGAATAATTTCTAAAGAATTATTAATGGCAACAGTAGACTCAGAGGTCTTGATATTATGTTTTTTCAAACAATTAAACTTTCCGATTTGATAAATCGTATTGAAAGATTCCTCTGGAATACTCCAGTTTTGAAGATCATTTTCAATTGTAGCAATCGGAGTTGCTTGAGAAGATAGGTTAACAGTGTTTTTAATATGATTGTTCATTTTTTTAAACATGCTGTCTAGAGACTAACTAAGAAAACATACATATTCATATAATCAAACATATCACAGTAAACAAGCATGAATAAACTTAAACCTAATTATATTAATACATCTATGGCTTATGGGATCTAACAAGTTTTCATGGTTTTACATAGGATTCTTCTAGTGTTATATTAGTGACGGGACTACCAATTTGGTTGGTATAGGAGGAGGAAGCTTGGGAGCTTCTGTTAAAGCTGAATACCTATTTTGCAATGGAGATTGTATCGCCATTTTGAGTTCAGATCTCTGAGGAACTGATGATCTGGATGCCGTCGGAGGATCAAATGGTCTTGCCATTCTGAGTGAATCTTGGTTGTTGTTTACTTGGGCTTTCCCCAGCGTTGTTGGTCTCATGATGACCCTGTAAAAATTCTCTTATTAGAAAATCGGGGAGGGAGTTATTTTCTCCTTTAATAAATTCAATTTGAAAATCGAAGCTAGATAGGAGAGCTTGCCATCTAGCAAAGATTTATTTGGAAACCAGATTTTTTACATCTTTTTGTAAAATCTCTTTAGCGTATTTGCAATCAACTCGTAGTAGAAATTCCTTGTTAACAAGGTCATCTTGCAATTTGGTGATACATAGCACTATAGATAAGACTTCGTTTTTCACAGTGCTGTAGTTTCTTTGGGCTGAATTCCATACCCCAGAAGTAAATCGAACTAATTGTTCTGGAGATTTGACCTCTACTCTTTGTTTCAGGATACCTCCATACCCTATATCAGAAGCATCAGTCTCTACGATCATGAAGGCTTCAGGGTTTGGAATACCTAGACAGGGAAGGTTTTGTACCAAAGACTTAACCTTAATGACTGCGTTGGTCTGGTCAGGACTCCAAGGAACTGGATTTTTCTTAAGACATTTATACAAAGGTTCATAGACCTGTCTAATATGAGGAATGAAATCTGCAACATAATTAAGGCTTCCTAAAACCTTTGAAGTTGGGTTTTATCCGTGATTTCATCAGGAAATTTGGAAGAGAACTCAATGGCTCTACAAATAGGCTTATAACTACCTTGGTGCAGATCATGACCTAAAAATCAAATAGAAGTTTGGAACAACTTCATTTAACGACCAAACCATTTAGTTTAACGATCTTAAAGAAAGTATTAAGGTGCTTAAAATGAGAATCAATGTTTTCAGAAAAGATTAGCGCATCATCAATATAAGCAATTGACATGTAAGAATAAGGATTGAAAATATTATTCATAATATTCTGAAATTCGGATGGAGCATTCTTAAGCCCGAATGGTAAGACATTCCATTCGTAGTTCCCAAAAGGGACGTTGAAGGCAGTCTTATATTTATCTTCATCAGCAATTTGGATTTGCCAGAAACCCGACTTCATATCAAACTCGCTGTAAAGATTGGCTTTAAAGGTCCTTTTAAGGAGATCCCTTTTATTGGGAATCGGATGTCTAATCCATTTTAAAACAGCATTCAAAGGCTTGTAGTTTATAACAAGCTGGGGATTTCCACGTTCTTTTTCTGCACTATTGTTTACATAAAATGCAGAGCAACTCCATGGAGAATTGGAGGGTCTAATGATCCCGTTTGTGAGAAGATGGTTAATTTCTTTTTTGCAAATTTCCATCATTTCTTGATTCATTTGGATAGGTCTGGACTTAGTAGGAATGGAGTGTTCCTCAAAGCCAGAGATATAAGGAAGTTCGACTAAATGCTTTTTGCGTTCCCAGAAAGCATTAGGTAACTCGGAGCAGATTTCGTCTTCAAACTTCTTTTGGAGAATGGCAATTTTGGTAACCATCTCCGGGGTTTTTAAAGTGTGCTCAATATGCTTGAGCTGAATATCATGTTTAAGAAAACAGATATGAGAGGAAAGTCGGTTAATTTTAAAAATGATTTCCTCTTTAATTTTGCATCCTTCTTCTTGAGATAGAGGGCGCAATAATGGGAAGAACAATTTGCTACCTAGAAAGGTGGTACGAATACCATCGTAATCACTCCAGAAAGGTTGAATTTGGTTAATGAAGGGTATTCCCAAAATGATATCTTCAGTGATATCCTCGGTGATGACAAAGTCGTTAACAAGGCATATGTCATTGTTGCAGACATGAGCTTTAGGAAGCTGATAATGAATTTTCATTTTCTCGCCGGTGGCTGAATAAAGTTTAGAGGTACTTCTCTCTAGATACCGAGTGGGGATAAGGCCTTTGACAATACAGTTACTGTCTGCGCCTGTGTCAAAAAGGGCGACTCTATTTAAAATAAAGCCTTTACCGATGACTATTTTAATGACAATGTGTTCGTTGTAAGCCTTAATAGTTGCTACAGCTTTGCTGGAAGTAGAAGGAGTGTCCTCGCCAGGGAAAGTACTAGATTCTTGGAGATGATTATTCGGGATAATCGATAGATCTGGAGAGGATTCTGGTAACAAGGACTGTTCAGGAGAAGCAGCCTTTAGGACTTGATCTATAAGAATGTTAAGTTCTACATGGTCAAGTCTGCTCTTAAGGTTTCTAATTTCGCTTTTGAGAGAAGAAATTTCTCCTTTGAGCTCAGAAATGGTAGGTTTCATAGGTGTGCTAAATTTAGCCATAACCTGTTTCATGCTAAAAGGCTGAATAATAGGTTTAGGGAGGCTTTCTTCATGAGAAAGCATAAGTTTTTTGAGCTCATGGAGATACTTGCTCCGTTGTTCATCGTTAGGAATATGTTCAATTATGTCAAATAGGATTTCTCTGGGATTTCCTGAGATGACATTAATCATTTTGTTTGAGCAAGTACAGAAAGTACCTTTACAGGCACACTCTTCCCCCGACTGGGATTGATCAGACTCGTAAGCGGCATTGATAAATTCTTCGTCGCTAAAGTCTTCTCTTGAAGAAGAGTAGGAGTCTGAAGTTTCAGAAGAATCTTCCATAATGGAGAATAATTTTTCTTTAGCTTCGTCAGGTAGATCAAGTTGGTTGATCTTCTTTTTCTTGCTGGATTTGCAATCTTTAGCTCTATGGCCAGTTTTGCCACAAGTCCAACAAGTATCTTTAGTTTTGGAAGCTTTGGAAGATTTCCGATTAGTCTTTCTACTAGGTTTATAAGACTCTTTTTTAGAAGTCCGTTTGCTAGAAGAAATCTTTTTGCTAGACTTAAAAGATTTCTTTCTATGCTTTTTGCGAGAAGATAAGTCGGTAAACCCATAATCTTGACAAAAGGTTCCCAGACCATATTTGGAGGTACTATTTTATTTAAGCTCTTTTTTCAGCCTAAGGTCGGTACAGAGATCTATACCTACGGTAGTAATGAAACTTATTAAGTCTCCGTAGGTGAGAATTCCATAAGGGATTTGTCCTTCAAATCTATCCTTAATTTTGGTTCTAACCTTATCGGCGAACAGAGGAGGAAGACCACTAATGAACCTTTCTTTCCAGAAGTCATTGTTGCAGTCTGGTCTGATCATAACTTTTACAAGAAAGGTGTCTTTATACCACCTAAAGTCTGCTAAGTCTTTGCAGCGAAGATTGTTAAGAATTTCTAAGCTCCTATCTTGGAAAAGCTTAGGTTCTCCTATGAAATATCTTGCTATGTGGTAGAGGAGGGTGGTGCAAGCATCTTCTTTTGCAACTTGCTCAAGAATTTCTTGGCCATTTTCAACCTTGACCTTAGTCTCGGTGGACGTAGCATCATAGATGAGATTCCTTACCTCATCGGTGATGTAGTTATCCCACCAGCAGCCTTCATGCACTTGATGAACAGAGTGTTCAAAAAGCACTTGGACATGTTTGTCATAGTCCTTATAGATGATATTTTTGTCCACTCTCATAGTGAGAATGATCATACAAACCACCTTAAAATTGTATTACAAACTCTTAGAGATCACCAGTTGTTCACTAAATTTAGCAAATGTGAATTTTAGCTAAGGTCAGTAGCTCCTTGTTCATATTGTTTCCAATGAGGGTAATCGAGTTAATCCCCAAAAGACAAAAATAGTAAGAAATTAGACTAGACATATTTCTCCGTCGGACATTAGAAGTTTATTGGGTTTGGCTGGCTATTACAGACGTTTTGTTGAAGGTTTTTCTTCTATTGTGTCTCCTATGTCTAGATTGACCCAAAGAAAATTTAAGTTTCAATGGTTAGATTCCTGTGAGAAGAGTTTTCAGGAGTTGAAGACTTGACTCACTTCAGCCCCAGTTTTAGCATTACCTGAGGGTACAGTTGGTTTTGTGGTATATTGTGATTCCTTTAGAGTTGGTTTGGGTTATATGTTGATGCATAGAGGTAAGGTTATAGCCTACGCCTCTAGACAGCTTAAGCCTCACAAAAAAAATTATCCAACCAATGATCTTGAGTTAGCTACTGTTATGTTTGCTTTGAAAATCTGGAGACACTATCTTTATGGGGTGCATATTAATGTGTTTACTGATCACAAAAGCTTGTAGTATGTGTTTACTCAGAGAGAGTCTAGTCTTCATCAGAGAAGGTGGTTAGAATTATTAAAAGATTATGATATGAGTGTGTTGTATCATCCGGTCAAGGCCAATATAGTAGCAAAACACCCTTAGTAGATTATCTATGGGCAGTATTGCTCGTGTGGAGAATAATAAGAAAAAGGTAGTTAAAGAAGTTCACTGATTGCTAGATTGGCTGTGAGATTAGTTGATTCAGCTGAAGGGAATGTTTGGGTTCAGAGTAGTTACGAATCTTCTCTAGTATCAAAATTGAAAGAGAAACAAGATAAGGATTCTAGTTTGGTCAAACTGAAGGAGTCAGTTAGAGACCAAAAGGTAGAGGTTTTCTCCCAAGGGGGAGATGGTGTATTGAGGTACTAGAATAGATTATGTGTGCTATATGTTGATGATTTGAGGCAGAAAATTATGGCGAAAGCGCATGGTGCGAGTTATTCTATTCATTCAGGTTCTACCTCTGCCATCATGATTGAATGTAGAGAGGTATGGATTTTCTTCGAATTGGACATCAGGAGGGGAGGGTTTTTTGTAATATTTTTTTCTAGTTGAAAAACGTTCATTGGTGAGTTTAGAAAGAGAGTTCTTCTGAGCACTAGACTCTCCTTGTTAGTTCCTTGCTGAGGACTTTAAACCTCGAAAGTTTGGTGTTGATTTTTTCTAAAATCTGTTCCGAGAGTTTGAAGTCTTCATTGAGCTCTGGGAATTTCTCCTTTTGAAATTTGGGTATCTTAAAGATAGGATTAGAGATAGGTTTAGAGCTTGCCGAGCTCTTAACCGGTTGGGGAGATTCAAAAGGAAGGGTCGAACCCTTGGTTTCTCCTATTTGCTGGGAGATGGTGTGGAGAACTTGATTAGTGTAATTGTTTTGGTCAATTATTCTATCAAGGTTTCTATTTATAGGGGCCATAGTAGGTCTATCATGCTTCTTATTGAAAGGAGAAGCACTGAGTACTTCGTTATGATAAGGAATCTTTATTCCTTCGAGGGGAGGAGTCACCGATTCTATGACTTGGTGATTTTGCGTATACCATTTGTTAATGATAACGTTAAGGGATTCATTCTGGTTTCCCATTCTACCAGTACATTCGAACCATTTGAAGAATTCGATGTCACATCGGAGTCTTTTCATGTCGGCTATCCATAGTCGACCAAACTCCTTTTGTTGTTCTTTGGAATAGGTACTGGTGTACCATTTCCGTTTAATAGCGTCCTTAGGGAGATACCATAGGACCTTTAAGGCTTGGAGGTCAGGAATGTATTCTTCCTCTGAGTTGATGACAAGTAGGCTAGGATCAGTCCTAATCTTTTGATGGGATGTGGAAGGGGGAGGTTCCATATCTGAGGCTGTAGGACTGCCAGGTGCGTAAAGATTTTCAGGTTCATTAACCCTAGTGTGTTGTTGATAATAAACTTTTGGGACAGGACCAGAGAAGTCAACTCCTCGAATCTTTCCCTTGTCATTATCGTGTTCATCACTTTCTTCCGGGGGTTTGGAAGTGGAAGTACGGGTGGAGACCGACCGGCGGAACGAAGAATGCCGAGAGGAGTCAATCCCGAGGAATTTTAAATCAATAAATCCATCAGGGTGTTGGATAACCCGTTCGATCTGAGATTTTTCTGAATAAGTACGGATAGGTTGGGTAATGGCATCAAAATGCCATTCGTTGCCATGAAGAATATCATCCCAGGCTAGATCCTTAGGAACAAAGACTGTGCTGCGGTCTTTGTTTGCTTCCATCAGGGTGGTGACCCCTTTAGGGCTCGTGAATCTAGCTTTCGGTGCTAGAGTTGTTCCCATAAGGCGATAATATACACGGTATATGATCGCTATCTCTCTGGTGTTTTCCTTACTATTCATGTTTTTTGTTTTAAAATTAAGGGTTAAAACATCCATGATGTTAGGATCATTGATATCAACAGAGAAATTAGGATAACAATTAAAGTATACCGGGCCATCGGCGAGGTTACTTTGGATAACTCCTAAGAGAGAGTCGTCAAAGTTTAATAGACGAGCATCTCTTAAAATAGCACAGACAGGGATATCTAAGCCCTGTCGGAAAAGTGGCTTTATAGTAACTTGAACAAGTCCAACATGCAGATAGTTAAACTGATTTTTGAATCTTTTTATATCTAACTCATTAAGCAGTTGAATAATTTCTAAAGAATTATTAATGGCAACAGTAGACTCAGAGGTCTTGATATTATGTTTTTTCAAAAAACTAAACTTTCCGATTTGATAAATCGTATTGAACGATTCCTCTGGAATACTCCAATTTTGAAGATCATTTTCAATTGTAGAAATCGGAGTTGCTTGAGAAGATAGGTTAACAGTGTTTTTAATATGATTGTTCATTTTTTTAAACATGCTGTATAGAGACTAACAGAGAAAACATACATGTTCATATAATCAAACATATCACAGTAAACAAGCATGAATAAACTTAAACCTAATTATATTAATACATCTATGGCTTATGGGATCTAACAAGTTTTAATGGCTTTACACAGGATTCTTCTAGTGTTATCTTAGTGACGGGACTACCAACAGGGTCTAATGCTTACCTTAGCTGCGACCACACTTTCAGGCTGACTAACATCTAAGACCGGAAATTAATCGGTTCCTTCAAACCCTCAGACAGAAGACCGTTACCCCATACTTGAATTAAAACCCCATTATAAGACAAGATATATTAAAATAATTAAAGAATAAGTAAATTCATACTCGATTAAAGTAATATGTTCTTATAAGAACATAGTTTTGCTCATGCTCTAGACAGATTATGTGTTTAGCTGCTCATGCTAGGCACACAATCTGCCAAAGTGGCTCTGATACCAGAAAAAGGATCGTGAATATTATAGCGGAAAATTTAAAAACAAAACTTTAAACAGAGATTATAAAACTTACAAATTTTATTCAAACTTGGAAAACATGTACAAGAGAGAGAGTACAGGAGATTGGGCAAGAGTAAATTTCTAAGAGGGGAAATTTCCGATGCCTACTCTAAGGGATTACATGGTCTTTTATAGACAAATGAAATACATCTAGTTTGTACAAGTGGAGGGCTCAGATGTTGCCGACAATTTGTTTTGGCTTCTTACTTTTAGTAAAGTAGATTCCTTCTGAGTGCTGGCGTGCCTTTTAGAAAGCAGATGCTTTTTCTTTTGAAAAGCTGATATGATAAGAGTGCTTTTATAAAGCAGTCCTTTCTTTCGGCGTCTTCTGGAGACAGCAGAGGGCCCTTAGATAATTCCGGTTCTTTGAACCTCTATCTCTTTGAAAGGTTATTTCCCCTTTTCTTAATAGGGATCTAAGTAGGCCATAGCTATCCCTGTAGGATTTAGCATATCGCCATTGTTGTCACTGCTGCTGGTGGAAGAAACTTCATCAAGAAGTTGTAATGCTTCGTCTTCATTAGTGTTTTCTTGGCTTTCCATATCAGCCAAGGCCTTTTTCAATTTTTCTTTCAATGCCTTCTTATTCTGCGAGGAGCTGGACGAGGCAGTTACAGGTTTTTCCTTATCAGGAGTCCTTGGAGCTGTTGGCTTTGGAGTCCAACCTTTTACTCTTATCTCTTTGGATAAGTATTTAATCCAATGTTGTTCTCCTTTGGCAAAGTTCCAGGAGATGATGTATGATACCCTTTTCTTAATAAAAAATTTACATATTTAAATGTGCTCAGGGATGGTACTGCAACCTTCTTTGGAGCAGAAGTCAGAAAACCAGTTGAGGAATTGCTGGGGAAAAATTTCCTTGATTCCTCCGAAATAGATCCACCATTCGTAAAACCATCTGGGGATGATGGCTTCTACCATGGCCGGACAATATTTAACAAACCATGTATGTCCTGGGCGAACAAATAAGAAATTGAACCAGGCGGACTTGTAGTCATACCAGTTGTAGGTTTGAGGCCTATGTGGCATCGATAGGGCAATGGGAGTGTGCAGATGATCTGCAAACCAGTTAAAGGGGGTTAATACCCGCTTAATTGTAAACTTTGAGTAATCAATATATTCGGGATTTCGGTCATTCATTGAATGCTCGATCTTAATGGAGTCTGTATCGACTAAGATGGCTTCATAATATCTATGTGTTTTGAGTGGATTTTCAATATCCACGAAGTTTTTATCGTTGTAAACTGGCTTGATTAGCTGGTCCAAAGGATATCCTTCGTATGCTTTATCCAAGGCAATAATGGTCATCACTTGAGTAGTGATAAACTTGAATTCTTCTCTGGGAGGAGATGGAGTCGTTATTTTCCCCGCTGAAGGGTCTACTGCTTGGGCAAAGGTCTCGGGGGCCTTCATCGCATAGCTTTGCTTGGTTTGAATGGACGAAATTGCTGGTTGTCCTTTGTCAAACGGTTTACCTGTTTTTAAGTCTACCAATTTGGTTGGTATAGGAGGAGGAAGCTTGGGAGCTTCTGTTAAAGCTGAATACCTATTTTGCAATGGAGATTGTATCGCCATTTTGAGTTCAGGTCTCTGAGGAACTGATGATCTGGATGCCGTCAGAGGATCAAATGGTCTTGCCATTCTGAGTGAATCTTGGTTGTTGTTTACTGGGGCTTTCCCCAGCGTTGTTGGTCTCATGATGACCCTGTAAAAATTCTCTTGTTAGAAAATCGGGGAGGGAGTTATTTTCTCCTTTAATAAATTCAATTTGAAAATCGAAGCTAGATAGGAGAGCTTGCCATCTAGCAAAGATTTGTTTGGAAACCAGATTTTTTACATCTTTTTGTAAAATCTCTTTAGCGGATTTGCAATCAACTCGTAGTAGAAATTCCTTGTTAACAAGGTCATCTTGCAATTTGGTGATACATAGCACTATAGATAAGACTTCGTTTTTCACAGTGCTGTAGTTTCTTTGGGCTGAATTCCATACCCCAGAAGTAAATCGAACTAATTGTTCTGGAGAGTTGACCTCTACCCTTTGTTTCAGGATTCCTCCATACCCTATATCAGAAGGATCAGTCTCTACGATCATGAAGGCTTCAGGGTTTGGAATACCTAGACAGGGAAGGTTTTGTACCAAAGACTTAACCTTAATGACTGCGTTGGTTTGGTCAGGACTCCAAGGAACTGGATTTTTCGTAAGACGTTTATAGAAAGGTTCACAGACCTGTCTAATATGAGGAATGAAATCTGCAACATAATTAAGGCTTCCTAAAAACCTTTGAAGTTGGGTTTTATCCGTGATTTCATCAGGAAATTTGGAAGAGAACTCAATGGCTCTACAAATAGGATTATAACTACCTTGGTGCAGATCATGACCTAAAAATCAAATAGAAGTTTGGAACAACTTCATTTAACGACCAAACCATTTAGTTTAACAATCTTAAAGAAAGTATTAAGGTGCTTAAAATGAGAATCAATGTTTTCAGAAAAGATTAGCACATCATCAATATAAGCAATTGACATGTAAGAATAAGGATTGAAAATATTATTCATAATATTCTGAAATTCGGAGGGAGCATTCTTAAGCCCGAATGGTAAGACATTCCATTCGTAGTGCCCAAAAGGGACGTTGAAGGCAGTCTTATATTTATCTTTATTAGCAATTTGGATTTGCCAGAAACCCGACTTCATATCAAACTTGCTGTTAAGATTGGCTTTAAAGGTCCTTTTAAGGAGATCCCTTTTATTGGGAATCGGATGTCTAATCCATTTTAAAACAGCATTCAAAGGCTTGTAGTTTATAACAAGCCGGGGATTTCCACGTTCTTTTTCTGCACTATTGTTTACATAAAATGCAGAGCAACTCCATGAAGAATTGGAGGGTCTAATGATCCCGTTTGTGAGAAGATGGTTAATTTTTTTTTTGCAAATTTCCATCATTTCTTGATTTATTTGGATAGGTCTGGCCTTAGTAGGAATGGAGTGTTCCTCAAAACCAGAGATATAAGGAAGTTCGACTAAATGCTTTTTGCGTTCCCAGAAAGCATTAGGGAACTCGGAGCAGATTTCGTCTTCAAACTTCTTTTGGAGAATGGCAATTTTGGTAACCATCTCCGGGGTTTTTAAAGTGTGCTCAATATGCTTGAGCTGAATATCATGTTTAAGAAAATAGATATGAGAGGAAAGTCGGTTAATTTTAAAAACGATTTCCTCTTTAATTTTGCACCCTTCTTCTTGAGATAGAGGGCGCAATAATGGGAAGAACAATTCGTTGCCTAGAAGGGTGGTACGAATACCATCGTAATCACTCCAGAAAGGTCGAATTTGGTTAACGAAGGGTATTCCCAAAATGATATCTTCAGTGATATCCTCGGTGATGACAAAGTCGTTAACAAGGCATATGCCATTGTTGCAGACATGAGCTTTAGGAAGCTGATAATGAATTTTCATTTTCTCATCGGTGGCTGAATAAAGTTTAGAGGTACTTCTCTCTAGATACTGAGTGGGGATAAGGCCTTTGACAATACAGTTACTGTCTGCGCCTGTGTCAAAAAAGGCGACTCTATTAAAAATAAAGTCTTTGCCAATGACTATTTTAATGACAATGTGTTCGTTGTAAGCCTTAATAGTTGCTACAGCTTTGCTGGAAGTAGAAGGAGTGTCCTCGCCAGGGAAAGTACTAGATTCTTGGAGATGATTATTCGGGATAATCGATAGATCTGGAGAGGATTCTGGTAACAGGGACTGTTCAGGAGAAGCAGCCTTTAGGACTTGATCTGTAAGAATGTTAAGTTCTACATGGTCAAGTCTGCTCTTAAGGTTTCTAATTTCGCTTTTGAGAGAAGAAATTTCTCCTTTGAGCTCAGAAATGGTAGGTTTCGTAGGTGGGCTAAATTTAGCCATAACCTGTTTCATGCTAAAAGGCTGAATAATAGGTTTAGGGGGGCTTTCTTCATGAGAAAGCATAAGTTTTTTGAGCTCATGGAGATACTTGCTCAGTTGTTCATCGTTAGGAATATGTTCAATTATGTCAAATAGGATTTCTCTGGGATTTCCTGAGATGACATTAATCGTTTTGTTTGAGCAAGTACAGAAAGTACCTTTACAGGCACACTCTTCCCCCAACTGGGATTGATCAGACTCATAAGCGGCATTGATAAATTCTTCGTCGCTAAAGTCTTCGCTTGAAGAAGAGTAGGATTCTGAAGTTTCAGAAGAATCTTCCATAATGGAGAATAATTTTTCTTTAGCTTCGTCAGGTAGATCAAGTTGGTTGATCTTCTTTTTCTTGCTAGATTTGCAATCTTTAGCTCTATGGCCAGTTTTGCCACAAGTCCAACAAGTATCTTTAGTTTTGGAAGCATTGGAAGATTTCCGATTAGTCTTTCTACTAGGTTTATAAGACTCCTTTTTAGAAGTCCGTTTGCTAGAAGAAGTCTTTTTGCTAGACTTAAAAGATTTATTTCTATGCTTTTTGCGAGAAGATAAGTCGGTAAACCCATAATCTTGACAAAAGGTTCCCAGACCATATTTGGAGGTACTATTTTGTTTAAGCTCTTTTTTCAGCCTAAGGTCGGTACAGAGATCTATACCTACGGTAGTAATAAAACTTATTAAGTCTCCGTAGGTGAGAATTCCATAAGGGATTTGTCCTTCAAATCTATCCTTAATTTTGGTTCTAACCTTATCGGCGAACAGAGGAGGAAGACCACTAATGAACCTTTCTTTCCAGAAGTCATTGTTGCAGTCTGGTCTGATCATAACTTTTACAAGAAAGGTGTCTTTATACCACCTAAAGTCTGCTAGGTCTTTGCAGCGAAGATTGTTAAGAATTTCTAAGCTCCTATCTTGGAAAAGCTTAGGTTCTCCTATGAAATGTCTTGCTATGTGGTAGAGGAGGGTGGCGTAAGCATCTTCTTTTGCATCTTGCTCAAGAATTTCTTGGCCATTTTCAACCTTGACCTTAGTCTCGGTGGACGTAGCATCATAGATGAGATTCCTTACCTCATCAGTGATGTAGTTATCCCACCAGCAGCCTTCATGCACTTGATGAACAGAGTGTTCAAAAAGCACTTGGACATGTTTGTCATAGTCCTTATAGATGATATTTTTGTCCACTCTCATAGTGAGAATGATCATACAAACCACCTTAAAATTGTATTGCAAACTCTTAGAGATCACCAGTTGTTCACTAAATTTAGCAAATGTGAATTTTGGCTAAGGTCTGTAGCTCCTTGTTGATATTGTTTCCAATGAGGGTAATCAAGTTAATCCCCAAAAGACAAAAACAGTAAGAAATTAGACTAGACATATCTCTCCGTCGGACATTAGAAGTTTATTGGGTTTGGCTGGCTATTACAGACGTTTTGTTGAAGGTTTTTCTTCTATTGTGTCTCCTATGTCTAGATTGACCCAAAGAAAATTTAAGTTTCAATGGTTAGATTCCTGTGAGAAGAGTTTTCAGGAGTTGAAGACTTGACTCACTTCAGCCCCAGTTTTAGCATTACCTGAGGGTACAGATGGTTTTGTGGTATATTGTGATTCCTTTAGAGTTGGTTTGGGTTATATGTTGATGCATAGAGGTAAGGTTATAGCCTACGCCTCTAGACAGCTTAAGCCTCACAAAAAAAATTATCCAACCCATGATCTTGAGTTAGCTACTGTTATGTTTGCTTTGAAAATCTGGAGACACTATCTTTATGGGGTGCATATTAATGTGTTTACTGATCACAAAAGCTTGTAGTATGTGTTTACTCAGAGAGAGTTGAATCTTCATCAGAGAAGGTGGTTAGAATTATTAAAGGATTATGATATGAGTGTGTTGTATCATCCGGTCAAGGCCAATATAGTAGCAAAACACCCTTAGTAGATTATCTATGGGCAGTATTGCTCGTGTGGAGAATAATAAGAAGAGTAGTTAAAGAATTTCACCGATTGCTAGATTGGCTGTGAGATTAGTTGATTCAAGTGAAGGGAATGTTTGGGTTCAGAGTAGTTTCGAATCTTCTCTAGTATCAAAAGTGAAAGAGAAACAAGATAAGGATTCTATTTTGTTCAAATTGAAGGAGTCAGTTAGAGACCAAAAGGTAGAGGTTTTCTCCCAAGGGGGAGATGGTGTATTGAGGTACTAGAATAGATTATGTGTGCTATGTGTTGATGATTTGAGGCAGAAAATTATGGCGAAAGCGCATGGTGCGAGTTATTCTATTCATTCAGGTTCTACCAAGATGTACCGCGACTTGCGGGAAATCTATTGGTGGAGTGGTATAAAGAAAGATATAAAAGAATTTGTGGCCAAGTATGCAACTTGTCAACAGGTTAAGGTAGAGCACCAAAGACTTGGTGGTACATTACAAGAGTTTGGTATCCCCACATGGAAATGGGAAGAAGTAAATATGGACTTTGTGATTGGATTACCCCATTTGCGTCGTCACCATGATTCGATTTGGGTGATAGTAGATAGATTGACTAAGTCAGTACATTTTTTGTGAGTTCACACATCTTACATAGCTGAAGATTATGCCAAGCTATATATCAGAGAGTTAGTCAGATTGCATGGAGTTTCTTTGTCTATCATCTCAGTTAGGGGTACTCAGTTTACCTCTCGGTTTTGGAAAGCCTTGCAGAAGGGTCATGGTACCCAAGTTCATCTTAGTTTAGTTTTTCACCCACAGACAGATGATCAGGCAGAAAGGACCATTTAGACTCTAGAGGATATATTGAGGGCCTATATTCTTGATTTCAAAGGTAGTTGGGATGACCATTTGTCATTAATTGAGTTCGCTTATAATAACAGTTATCATGCTAGTATTCAGATGGCTCCATTTGAAGCTCTTTATGGGCGGAGATGTAGATTACCAGTTGGTTAGTTCAAAGTGGGTGAGGCTACTTTGTTTGGGCCAGGAATGGTGTTTGAAGCCATAGAGAAAGTTCGATTGATCCGAGAAAGATTAAAAGCAGCTCAGAGTCATCAGAAATCTTATGCAAATATAAGAGAAAGAGATCTTGAGTTCGAGATTGATGATATTATGTATTTGAAAGTGTCGCCCATGAAAGGGGTGAAGAGATTTGGTAAAAAAGAGAAGCTTAGTCCCCGATATATAAGCCCCTTCTGAATTTTGAGCCACTTGGGAAAGGTATTGTATGATCTTGAGTTACCCACAGATGTATCCTCAGTTTATCCAGTATTCCATGTGTCCTTGTTGAAGAAGTGCATGGACGATTCAGCCGTTGTAGTTCCTCTAGAAAGTACAAATATTTGGAATAGCCTTTTATATGAAAAAGTTCTAGTAGAGATTCTTGATCCTCAGATCCGTAGACTAAGGAACAAAGAAGTTCCCTTGGTCAAAGTTCTATGGCAAAATCAGTCTGTTGAGGGTGCCACTTGGGAAGCAGAAGCATACATGCGTACCCAATATCCTCATCTCTTCTCCACGAACTCAGATTTAACCGAAGGTAATAGTTTTCCTAATTTAGGTCTTTTCCAATCTCAGATTCATCCATATAGTTGTTTTCATGTAAACTCATGCACTTGTAGATCAGTTCAATAGCTCATTGTGTTGAGATTCAGTCATACAATTTATTTTAGTTGTACATGATAGCTTATATCCTCAGATTCCTCAGTATTTTAAGTTTATCTAGCCACATTCGAGGATGAATATTCCCAAGGGGGAGATATTGTAATACCCCATACTTTTCCTAGCTTAATTTTGCTTTTAGAATGTCAAAGACTAGCTTAAAAAATAGATAACTTTTATTACATGTAGAATTTTCTAGATTTAGACTCTCCACTATGGGGGAAATTGAATTAGCTTTCCATCGATACCAATTTTTCCCAAATTTGATACTCGGTTGAGAAGTATGGCGGTTTTAGTAAAGCAATATCCCAACTGAAAGAGCACCGCATTGCGGTGGATGCCAAAATGGAAATCTTCAAAATTCAGTGGACCTCCATGATTGCCCCGCATTGTGTTAAAATTCCAGGTCCCATTCGTTATTTTCCAATGGCTCACCACGATGGTGGCGCATCACGGTGATGGCTAATTTCCCAATTCTCAATTTCCAGTAAGCCACCGCGATAGTGGCACGTCGCGGTGGCATGTTAAATCGGAAAATTTGAATCATTTCCAGTTCTAATTAAATTTTCAAAGGGGTACTTTGGTCAATTCTCAAGCCCTCAAATCATGAATAACACAAGATTAAACCCATTCTAAGCCTATTATGCTTATTTTTCATCCATTATCTCTGAAAGCAAAACCCTAGAGCTCAATGCTTGCTCTCCAAGAAATCAAATTCCTCCATTGTTTCTCTAATAAAACTCAAAATTGAGGATTCCTAAATCAATATAATCAAGAACTCATCCTCAAAAACTCAAATAGAGGTTCTAGTTCAAAGCTTTCTTAGAGATTTCATCAATTAAGGTATGTGGGATTTATGAACAAGGACCCTCTTTCATCCTTGTGCCCAAAATCAAGTTTTTATATCAAATTTACATGATTTTGAATAATTATACATGAGATTTGAATTAGGGGTCATACCCATTATTTCTAATTGCAAGATTATGAGATTTCAAGTGTCTTAGAAGTTGAATTACATGATTATTTTACATATTTTCATGCCTATCACAGTAATTTCCAGATTTTGAGATGAATTATCATTGTTTTCATTACCAAGCATGATTATTAAGATGTTTTGACATGAGATTGATGCATGGGTCATAAAGCCCTAATTGAATGTTGTTATTTCAAGAATGATTATGCTTTAAGCATCAGATGATCAGTTTATTTTCAGATTTTTAGTCAAGATTTGATTTTTTTATCCTCATATGAGATTTGGAATCCACTTTACAGATTTATTATAGATTATAAAACTCAGAATAGCTTCACTTACAGATTGAATCAGATAAATGCATAACTGGTTTTAAAATAAACCCGTATTCTAGTTTTTAAAGTGGATTTCCAACAGAATGAGCATACAGATTAAAGGGAGTAGTATTTAGCGTCGAGTGGTAAGTGTGGGATTAGTGAGACCTATCTTCCACAGAACTACGTAGATACAGATTATTAAATTATTCCCACTTCTATGTGGATGACAATTACAGATATGGTCACTTAGATTAGGTTATACTCTTTGGCAAGAGTATGATACCTCTCCCCATCGTGAGGTTTTCCCCATAGAGGAACAATACATTGGACTCCATGTTAGCTCACATGGTTTATGTCGATTAGAATAACCTCCCTACTAGTAATGAAAAGCTTTGAAAGAATTTTCTTCGAATAAACTATTTTTCCTAAAAGAAAAAGACTACAGAAAAGCTTTTAGAAAACTAAGTGTAAAGGCACACAACTTTATTCAGATTATGCTTTGTAGAATGACATTAGTTACAGATTTCAGCTTTCAAATTTCAGATACAGAAGTGAGTCCTTTATATACTTAGATAGCATGATTTACAAATAGGTCACTAGTACAACTTTTAGAACTAAATGTTATGACTCACTAGATTTATTTAATATATTTTACTACTCATAATTACAGATTTCAATTTCTCAGTTACTCAAGATTATGTGAGTCATTTACATTTGGCATGTATTATTTTACAAATGATGATGATGATTGATATACTATTTTTACGTATGCATTTCACCCCCATATACTCAGTACATCCTCAAAGTACTGATCCACATATACGTCTATGTGCTACATTGTCTTATAATATAGGTTTAGGTGCTCAGTTTCCGCAGCGTGAGTGATCTCGAGCATCTTCATCTACATCCATTAGTTGGTGAGTCCTCATAGTTTGGGGAATTAGTCATTCAGTTTATTTTCAGCTTAAAAGATTTGATGATTTAGTATTTTCGGACAGTTCAAGCCAGCTGGGGGCTTGTCCCAGTGGCTCTCTAGATATTAGTAGTAGAGGCTTGTCAGACTGCTGGATATGATTCAGATTATTCAGTTTTGATTGTCTAAACTCTTAAATCTATTATTTTAGATATTATGATTCAGATATTCTCAGTTAGTTCAGACAGATTTCTATATTTTGTATATTTTATATCTATATTTCCCGTTATTATGAGATTTAGATTTAGTAGAAGACAGACAGGTAAGCTTAAGGCTACTCGTAGTCTTGAGCACCATGTGACATGTCAGAACCAGGTTTTGGGGAGTTACAGATGGCCCCAGTAGAGTTAAAGAAATTGAAGGGTCAGCTGCAGAAGTTTTTGGATAAAGGATTTATCCGACCTAGTATTTTACCTTGGGGTGCGCCTGTCTTTGTTGTGAAGAAAAAAAATGGGACTATGCAGATGTGTATTGATTATCAACAGTTGAATAAGGTGATGGTTAAGAATAAGTATTCTCTTTCTCGGATTGATGATTTATTTGATCAATTTTAGGGTGTTGTAGTGTTTTTAAAGATTGATTTGAGGTTCGGTTATCACCAATTGAGGATTAGAGCTTCGAATATTTCGAAGACAGCTTTTCAAACTCGATATGGTCATTATGAGTTCTTAGTCATATCTTTCGGGTTGACCAATGCCTCTGTCGTATTTGTAGAGTTGATGAACTGAATATTTCAATCGTATCTTGACTCTTTTGTTATTGTATATATAGATAATATCTTGGTGTATCCAAGAGTGGGGTTAAATACGAGGAACATTTACAGATTGTGCTTCAGAGATTGAGGGATGAGAAGTTGTATGCTAAGTTCTTTAAGTGCAATTTTTGGTTGGAGTCTGTTTCTTTCTTGGGTCATGTAGTGACTAAGGAAGGTATTACGGTTGATCTAGCCAAGGTTGCAGTGATTTATGATTGGGATAGACCTACTTCGCCCATCGAAATTTAGAGTTTTATTGGCTTGGCAAGTTATTATCGGCATTTTATTGAGGGTTTTTCATCCATTGTAGCTCTATCGACCAAGTTAACCCAGAAGAAGATTTTTTAGCGGTCCGATGCTTGTGAGGCGAACTTTCAAAAGCTCAAGGATTTGTTGACTTCAGCTCCTATCTTGACTTTGCCCAAAGAGGGCATTGGTTTTACCATCTTTTGTGATGCTTCAGGTGTTGAGTTAGGTGATATGGATGTAGGAGGGAAAGGTGATTGCTTATGCGACTCATCAGATGAAGACTCAGAGAAATTATCTTACCCATGATTTAGAGTTATGTGTAGTTGTATTTGCCTTGAAGTTGAGGCAACACTACTTGTATGGAGTCCATTGTGAGATATTCTCAGATCATCATAGCCTTCAATACTTCACCTAATGAGATCTTAATATGAGGCGGCATCGTTGGCTTAAGTTGCTAAGCATTATGACTTTACTGTTCTCTATCATTCGAGGAAAGCTAATGTGGTTGCGGATGCCTTGAGCTGAAAGTCGACTAGAATGGGTAGCTTGGCGCATATTTTGATCTAGGAGTGGTCTTTGGTCTCAGAGGTTCAGTCTTTATCTAACCAGATGGTTAGACTTGATATTTTGACACTGGGTGTGTTTTGGCATATATAGAGGCTAGATCTTCTTTAATGGAGCAGATTCAAGCTCATTGATTTGATGATGTTAGATTGAGGTTGATTCTAGATAAGGTGTTGACTGGGGAGGATAAGGAAGACTCACTTGATTCAGATGGAGTTTTGAGGATTGGGGGCTGATTTTGTGTGCCAAGAGTAGGTGATTAGATTAGGTTAATCTTGGAGGAGGCCCATTGTTCCAGATATTCTATCCATCCAAACGTGACTAAGATGTATCCTGATTTGAGGTAGCAGTACTGGTGGGGTAGTATGAGGCGAGATATAGCAGATTATATGGCTCGTTACCTCTGTTGTCAGCAAGTGTAGGTCGAGCATATGAGACTTGGTGGATTATTTCAGAGGTTACCTAATACCGAGTGGAAGTGGGAATGGATCACCACAAACTTTGTGACTGGTTCACCTCGTACATCTCATGGTTCTATCAGTGTTTGGGTAATCATAGATCGATTGACCATGTCAGCTCATTTTATTCCAGTTCGGGTCTTATTCAGTGCTGAGAGGTTAGCCCCTACCTTTATTGGCGAGATTGTGTATCTGTGTGGTGCGTCAGTGTCCATTATTTCAGATCAAGATTTTGTGTTCACATCTCACTTTTGAAAGACTTTTCAGGATGAGTTGGTTCCTCGGGTTGATCTTAGCATAGCATTTCACCCCAGACTGATAGCCAGTCAAAGCGAACTATCCAGGTTTGGGAGGATGTTTTGCGCATGCGTGGTGGATTTTGGTGGCTAGTGGGAGCAGCTTTTGGCTTTAACAGAGTTTGCATATAATAATAGCTACTGTTCCAGTAGTGATATGGCTCCTTTTGAGGTGTCACTCCCCAGTGGGTTGTTTTGATGTTTCATAGGTGAGACCACGAGGTACAGACTTTCTTTGTGAGTTTTTGGATAGAGTCTGGGTCATTCAGAATAGACTTAGAGCGACTCAGACTAGGAAGACATGCTATGATGATCGTACACTTTGTGCCTTAAGATTTGGTGTTGGTGATCGTGTTTTCCTTTGAGTTTCACCCATAAAGGGTGTGATGAGGTTTGGGAAGAGGGGAAATCTTAGCCCCAAGTATATTGGTCCATTTGAGATTCTTTGGACTGTTGGTGATATGGCTTATGAGTTGGCTTTGCCCTCTAATTTATCAGTTGTTCATCCAGTTTTTCATGTTTTTATGCTTCGTCTCTATATTTCTGATAAGTCTCATGTTATTTATTGGGAGTCGGTCCAGTTAGATGAGTGGTTGTGTTTTGTTGAGGAGCCAGTCTCTATTTTGGCTAGGGATGTTACGCGGTTGCACTCTAGAGTTATCCTTGTGGTTAAGGTTCAGTGACGACATTGACCTGTAGATGAGGCTACTTGGGAGGTTGAGTTGATATGTGTAGTTCCTATCCCCAGCTCTTTTTTGATTCAGATATTTCTTTGTCTTAGTTCAAGGACGAACTAGATTTTTAGTGGTGGATGATGTAACGATCTAAAAATTTGATGAAATATGTGAAATTTATAATTTTGTATGATTTAACTATTTTACCCCTCTCCATGTTGTATTATGGTATTTTTTGTGTGTAGGAGTAATTGGCATGGTTTTCGATGCATTTTGGTTCAATTTATGCGATATTGTGATTTTTGATGGCTCTGAGAACCTTATTTTAGACTTATGAAGATATATTTTGATCCATGCGAGGGATGGCCGAACGGACTACTCCAGCAGCTCCAAAATATCAATTTTAGGCTAGGTGGACCTTTGGTTTGGGTCCTGATGCACCCGAGCTCATTTCGACCTATTGATCGAAAAGTGAAAAATTAGAAATATAGGTGTGGGACCCACATTTGATCGAAACAACCTCTAATGGAAAATATGATTTTGCCAGCAGATTCAAAATGTCAATTTTAGGGTGGTAAGATGTTTGGTGTGATTTTACAGCTTTTAAATCTCATTTCGACCCTCGATTTGAAAAATTTTGATTTCAGTTTTCGGGGGTCAACTTTTCGAAAATGATATTTTTTTTCAAAAATATGACTTCGCCAACGCATTCGAAACATCGAATTTAGTGTGGTTACATAGTTTGTTTGCATATATCAGACTCTAAATGAATCCCGGGCACCCCATCGAAGTCCGGTTGGACTTGAAAATTTAAAAAAAAAAACAGTTTTTCCTTGTTAGTGCAGATTTTCTACACTATTAGAATAGTTTTGGGGTTCATTTTGCTCATTTTTCATCTTGCCTCTTAAGAGTTAAATTCTAAAATAGTATGGGAGCTTGAAAGTGAAGCTTGTGGGAGCTTGGAAAGATAGATTAACATCTATCTCTTGATTTTATTACAGATTTAAGCTAAGAATTCACTTTTTTCTTAGCAATTTCTTGATAAATTTCTTAGACCCCAAAAATCTTAGGGCTTGATTTTAAACCCCAATTTCACTCATTTTCACTTGAATAATATTTTTATCTTATAATTACTAGTTTTTCATCAATTTAACCTTCAAAACAAGCCTGATCCTTGATTTTAACCCGAATTTTAAAGATTTTATCCGGTAAAGCTCAAAAAATATTTTTCTTCTATTTGAACCTCATTTTTTACTCGATTTAACTTGAGTTTTCAGCTGTTGATTCCTATAAATATGAAAAACATATTTTTAAAGTAAAGTTTCAATTTTCTCCTTCTTTTTCAAAAACCCGTTTCGGGGGTTCGTTTTGAGCTTGAACTAAAAGTAGTCAATACGGATGTCGCTGGTTTTGTTTTGACATATAGATTTTATATTTGATATTTTTTGTGGACTTCGATATTGTTCGTGAAAAGTAAGGTCGTGGGTTCGAAGTGTAGTGAATCAATTTCGGCTTTTGAGGTAGGTTATGGCTTAAGTCTTTCAAACTGGGTTGGGTAGTAAATGATGGTACAAAATGCATGTTAAGGGTGGGAACTTATCATGAAAAATAGCTATCTATGTGTTATGCCCATGTGGGGGTCTATATTTGATGTGATAGTCTAAATTGAGATATTATGTGTTATGTGTGATCGTGTGGGGTCCTACATGATATTGATAGCCACATGTGAATAATTGTATCGTATTTTTAAAATGCTTAATGTTTCACCATTGGTGTATTACGATTATATTCATACTTTATTGGCATATGATAATGTGTAAATTCATGGATGAACGAAAATAATGAGTGGATATTGGCTCACATAGTTATAAATAATGTATCAATATGGTTGGTTGTGGATATATATCATGTGGTTGGTTTTGGAAATACTCATTGTGATTGGTTGTGAGCATTACATCCTGATATCATACTCATTTATGAAACATTGGTACCACCGTGGCAACACCTGAGTAAATAAAAATCTCCCTGAGGGATGTGTCGGGGTGGAGATATTGTAACACCTTATAAACCCCTTTTCGAAGGATGTGCCGGAAAGGAAATATGAGATATATGGATTGTATAATATTTGACGAACCCCCTATGGGTACTACGTCAGGAAGCTTTAGCTCCGTAGGCGTATATTGGGATTGTGTGACGACCTCGATCATCATCATCATATACATTGCACTTACTTTATTGTGTTTATACTGTGTTGTATTGCCGTATTTACTTGTCATCTATGCAATTTCTTTATCTTCTTTTACTTGTATTTGATGATCTTTTATATACATGTTCCCCCTTTTTCTATTTATATGTGATATAATTCATACTCGTGTTCTATTTTGGTGTGTATGTGATATATTAGAACTGTTAGAGCAAGCGGTGTGGGCTACCGTTGTGAGATATTTTTTGATTGCAGGTAACGTGCCCTTTGTGTATATTTTGTATGCTTTATTTACTACTTTGCTTGGTTGGCCTATGATACCTACTGAGTATATGTGGACCGTACTCATTCCTACTGTGCCCTTTAGGTGTAGGTCCTAGCTCGAGTGCGCCTCAGCTTGCTTGACTTGGGCGATTGTTGGAGCTTCCAAGGTAGCGGTTGGACATTTAGGCATCCGGAGTTCACCGTTATCTGACTATAATAGTTACTTCTTTATTAGTATTACAAATATTATTCCCATGTGGTTATTTTTTTTATGTATTTGACTCCTATATTGTATTAGTAGTTCTTACACTATTGGCACCTAATTTTGTACATGATTGGTATTTTGGATTAGTTCTTTCTGGATTGTTATGATTACTTATATGGTTCAGCTTCACTCTAGAAGCCTTACATTGGGATATTTCTGTCTTTTTGTTTTTTTATATCAGTTTAGGTGATAGGCTTACTTGCCAAGGTACGTCGCGACAAGTGTCATCATGACCCTCATTTTTGGATCGTGACACATATATTGCAACATATCACCTATATGCTACATTAATTTATAGTAAATTGGGTCATCTGTTAATAAATTCAGAGAACTTTTACAATAGATGATTCATCTATTGCAACAGATTGACCATCTATTACAACAGATGATTCATCCATTGTAATAGATTATCAATCTGTTGCACAAGTTGTTGTAGATGCGTAATTTGCAGAGATAAGTTGCAACAGATGAACCATCTGTTAGAAATAGATGGATCATCTATTGCAATAGATGATCCGTTTGTTGCAATGTGTTAACTGGTTAACTAGAGTAAAATTATTATATTTAAAAGAATACTTACTGCATCATCAAGAGAGATAAAGAGATCAAGGGGATTCATTCTTGAGTTGTTCGTGGAAGACAACCACATAAGGATCCTTAGATGAGAAACCTCTTTTGAGTAGTCCTTGACCTGCTGCTAGAAATAAGAAATGACTTCAAATGCCCAAGCCTAAAAATGTAAACATGATGTAAAAAAATAGTCAGAATAATTATTCAATAACATAAATAAATGAAACACTAAAGAAATAGGAATGAAGTTTACCATAAACCCCAAGGAAAATCATATAAGTTGATCTTTTTTGGAGATAAATATGTCAATAAATATTTAATAGTCAAGAAATAGCTTTCATATCTCCATGGATAATATTTGAATGCCTTCAAATCCCCAGCAAGAACCAATAATTCAAGTTCTATGACTTTGTTGGTGTCTCTGGCCTATAAAATGGAATGCACAAATCAAACTAAGCACAATGGCTACTTGTACTTATTCAAAAACCTTTTATTTTGAAGATCAACTATCAACTGCATGGCTTTCTAGCTAGGTCCAACAATGGTCAACAACTCATTTGTTTTTTCCATTGCCTTTGTTAGTTTTGGTGGGTGGCTTAGTTAGTGTTTTTCCTTTCTTTGATGCCTTGACTGATTTGATGTCCTACTTACCTTTGACTTTTTCTAAGGGTGATTGTTGGAAGAGGTTCAGATAGAGGATGGCATCTCAGGCCAGTCATAAGGCAAATTCTTTCATGTCAAAACAAACCGACATGCCATAGTAGTTTATTCAGATTTCATCCATATTTTTATCCTCATGCTTTAATGTTTCTTCATCATCACTCTTATACTTGATCTTGTGCTTGAGAAGATTAGACACCTTGGTCATTTGAAAAACGTGCATTATTGTCCTTCGACAGATTAAGAAAGTATCCAAAGTAGCTGGAATTAAAGTAATCCTCTAATTTTTCATCTCTCAAAATCTTTATAAATTCATCAAAGTTTTCTTCCATGACAAATTTAACTACAAAATCACCAGTCAAATTTGTAGAGTTATCTATAGGCATCTCAACTTGAAACTTGTCAATATTAAAAGTTTTGACAAGATCATACTGGATTTTCGATCTATGTTCACGTTCGATCAATGATATAACAAGATCATCATCAACATTATCATTAACTATTTCCTCTTCATCCTCTTTAGATCCATCTTCTTCCTTCTTATCTCCTTTCTCACTTTCTTTTTCCTCTTCATCGTCATTTTCATTCCCACATTCCTCTTCATCTCCTTTATGACTTTCTTCATCATCTCCATCCTCACGATTTTTGTCTTCTTCCTCATTTTTATTTTTTTATTTCCCCTATACAATATTTTTTTCATCTCCTTCAACTTATTTTTATACATCATCACTAGATCTTACAACTATGTCTCCTTAATAGATTGTGCAATATCTCTATTTTTTTCATATATTCATTTTCTATCAATGGTAATACTTCATTTGTTTGTGAAAAAACTTGTTCATCAAACTCTTCTAGTGGTATTTGTAATTTAGCCTTTTTAATTGCTTTGTTAGAAATTGACCCACTTTTTTTTTTGAGGGAGCCATTTTTTATCTACAAATAAGAGAAAAATAAAAAAGATTACAATTGATTTATGAATCATTAAAAAAAGGTAACAAAAAATTTAATAAATACAATACATTACAAAAATATTTTCAACAGATGACCTATCTGTTGCAATAGATTACTCATCTATTGTAACAGATGGGTTATCTGTTGGAAAAAATCAAGCTAGTAGCTAGAATATTTTGATTTTTCCAATAGATGATCCATTTGTTACAATAAGTGGGTCATCTGTTAAAAGAAATCAAAACAACAAATCAATAGATAAATAGTTGTTTCCAACAAATAATCTATTTGTTGCAATAATAAGAAGACCAACACTAACACCAACAAAATCAAGAACATCAATAAAAACAACAAATTCAATAAAATCAAGAACTCCAACAACACCAATAATATCAAGAAAATAAAGAGCACCAACAACACCAACAATACCAACAACAATAACAATAATACCACCAACAACACCAACAAAATTAAAAACATCAAGAACATACCTAAAAGACAAACAATACCAACAAAACAAATAAACAACATCTGTTGAAAGAAATCAAATCAAACCTATTTTGATTTCTTTCAATAGATGACCCATTTATTGAAACAAATGGGTCATCCCTTGAAAGAAATCAAAATACGTCTTGCTGCTACTAGTTTGATTTCTTTAAATAGATAACTCATCTGCTGCAAATAGATTGGTCATCTGCTGAAAGAAATCAAATCAGTAGCAGAACTTGTTTTAATTTCTTTTAATAGATGACCTATTTGTTGTAGTAGATAAGTCATCTGTTGGAATAAATCGAAATAGGTCTCGCTATTATTTTGATTTATTCCAATAGATGACTCATTTTTTTCTGTTGGAATAAATCAAACCAGTCAAGCAACAGATATATAGTTGTTTTCAATATATTACACATTTGTTGGGCAATGAATAAGAACACCAACAACAACAACACCAAACTGCTATATCACCACACACTTGAACAACACCTATGTTTTTGTTTTTGCTAATACACCAACACCATCACCACTAATAACAACAACAACAATACCAACACCACCACCACCACCAACACCAACAAAATAAAACATACCTAAAACACAAACAGCACTAACAAAACAAATAAACAACACTATCATTCACCAACAACACCAATAAATATCAAGTGAAAATGCTTCAATACAACAACACAAACAACAAGACAAAATTATCACAATAGATATGTCTGAAAAGGTCAAAGTTCAAGTTTGTGCTATTTTTACAGCAATGTTCAAAAACAAGAATAACAAAAAAAAATCATATTTCACACAGAAAAGATACCCATTCATATCAACCATCATATTAAGAAAACAACTACCATAAATTAGAATTTTCTCGATTCTTCTTACTTTTTTTAGCATTAAAACTCAAAAATGTTGGCCTATACTTGAAGATAATACAACTAAAGTTCTTCTTTTTCTTCATTAACTAGAACAATCCCAACTTTTAGAAAAATAATAAATATAGAAGTCTTACCTCAAAGAGAGAGAAAGTGGCAACTACAAGAAAGAAGGAAGTCGAATGTAGGCTCTCTCAAACAACTGATAAGGTAAAAATAACAGAAAAATTGATCTGTTGTGAAGGTTTGAAACAATCTGTTGAAAAAAAAAGTTAAGTTATTGAGAGAAGACAAAGAAAACGTTTGAGATTTTTTTTTTAAAAACTAATTCGTCTGTCTGATGATGAAAAAATGATTTACCATTTATTTTTACTACACATTAATTAAAGTATTAACAAATTTTAAAAATATTAATTTAGTCCTAATTAACTAATCAATTTATTTAAAGAACTTTTGACTCTTATCTTTAATCAATATGAGCAAAATTTAAATAGAGACTTAAAAGACTTCTTTTATTCAATTTTTTCTAGTAACCTAGATGATCTACTAGTGGAGTATACTGGGTTGTAATACACTAGTAATATGATAATTGCTTACATTCGAACTCGGAACCAAAATGAGCCATGAAATTAAAAAGTGATCAAAATAGGCCACCTATTTAAAATGTTACCAAAATAGGCTAAACGTAATAATTTATTACGTTTTTTACTTTTTCGTTAACGGTCAACTAACGAAGTTGACTTTTATAAAAACGTAAAAATTTCGTACGTTTTACACATTTATTTGTAAAACGTAAGAAATTTTTACGTTATGTCAGAAAAACATGTAAACATAAAAATTTCTTACGTGTTACGCGATAATCGAGGAAAAAAATGCAGTGAGTCGTCAAATCAATTAAAAGTAACTTTTCAAAAAAATGTCCTTCCACATAATAAATAATTACGTTGTTCTTCCTTGGTGGTCCCCACAGTCCTTTTTCAAAAAAAATGCTCTTGCTTTTTTAGCAACATTTTGAGTGGAATGACCAAAATAAGTAGTTTTTTAATATAAAAATTAATTTTGTCTATCAAGTTTCAGTAGTTCGATAATCATTCAAGCAATAAAGTATCACATAACCTGAATTGATTTCATTCAAAAAAACTAGTTCATCAAAAGTTCATAACGGCTATTTGATTTCAAAGACAGAATGTAGATAAATTTCAGTTTCTAACCGTATGAATAAATTAAGTAGTATATGATAATTATCGTTAAAAATGTGATGGGATAAACAAAAATCAATTTAAGCTTAATAAGCTATTTTGAATTTAAAATTACTGTATTGTTGGATTAAGTAAGTTCAAGATGTTCTTAATATAAGATAATATTATTAGCTTTCGGATCAAATTGACACTTTTTTTTTCTCAATGGCATCATATCATTAGCTTCACCATTTTTTAAAATAAAATTATCAACGTAAGGCTTTACTCACACATTTCACATTAAATGATAAAAAAAAATCTAATACAAAATATTACAATTTCACATATAATTAGTCGTATGTGGTGTGATTTTAATGTATTCAAACTTATAAATTCAAATAACAGACCATAAAAATAGTAATAATAATAATAATAATAATAATAATAATTAATAATAATAATAATAATAATAATTATTATTATTATTATTATTATTATTATTATTATTATTATTATTATTATTATTATTATTATTATTATTATACACTCAATCAATTTGGATGAGCTCATAATTTATGATTTATAAATACTCCTATAAGTTATAAATTAAAACTATTTTAATACATTAACTAAAATTAAATGCAAATTTAATTTTATCTTACATAAATACTAAAAATATTTTAAAACTACTTTGACTTAAAAAATATCTAAGCTAATTCAAACAATTTTTCACTCCGTTTCAAAATAATTGACCCTTATTGACTTAACACTCACCTTAAAAAATATTTATTAGAAACTTATTCTATCAAACTAGTCTTGTTTATTATGTTTTTAAAATATATAATTGAATATACACACTTAGTCATTTAATGGTAGCATTAGTATTTAAAAAATATAATAAAATTCTTTTAATTTATAAATAAAATAATTAAATTAAAATAAATATTTTTAATAAAAAGATCAACTAAATTTTATTCATTAAATAAATAAATTAAAATAATATTTTTACGAAATATGTCCACTAAAACAAAACAAGAATATATAATAGAGTATTTTTAGGTACTTCTCTCTACAGGATTTCTCACTCCAATTATTTTTCCCTTTTTCCAAAGAAAACATTTAACTCCTAAATTAGAAAAATCAAGTCTCTTTCTTTTTTGAGTTGTGCTTAACTAGGCTTCCCCGCCCCCCCCCCCCCCCCTCCCGAAAAAGGACTGTGGGGGACCACCAAGGAAGAATAACATAATTATTTATTACGAGGAAAGATATTTTTTTTGAAAAATGACTTTAATTAATTTGACAATTCACTGTAATTTTTTCTCTCGATTATCGCATAACACGTAAGAAATTTTTACATTTTACGTGCTTTTTTAAGATAACGTAAGAAATTCTTACATTTTTATAAAATTCAACTCTGTTAGTTGACCGTTAACGAAAAAATAAAAAACATACTAAATTATTACGTTTAGCCTATTTTAATAATATTTTAAATAAATAACTTATTTTGATCATATTTTTAATTTCATGGCTCATTTTTGATTCCAGCTCCCTTACATTCAGTAAAGTGAGATGCATTATTCAGATAAAAGCTGCATCAAATAACTTCTGACGACAAAGCATGGTACCGACCCCAGGTCACCCCCTCCCCTTCCCCTTTCCCAAACCCACGCACCCGAAGTCCCGAACCTCCAAACAAGATCCAACTCTTCTTTTTTTATTTCACTCTATCTAAGCTAAGCTGTAACTTCATATAGTAAGTTAGGGGTCCTCCGTGTAGTGTATAAGAATAATGTAAAATATTATATATTTATATCAGTAATATTTAGTTATTCTTTCATTATTTATGTTTGCATTTTTCTTATGCAATATTTGATTTGATGTATTAAAAATAACATGAATTATATAATTTTTTAAAAATATTTTATTTACAAAATTACCCTCTATAAATATAATAGAAATGACGTGGAAAAGATTTTAAGGAACAATTGTGACTTTAAGCATATTAGTGCATGAGTTAAAATCCATTGCATTACTAATATAATGAATTTTTATGTATTAGTATACACTACTTAATATTAAATAAAGTGTAAATGCAAGGCATTAATAATTTATAAAATAAAAAAATATATCGCACAAGATATTAGTAATATACAAAGTTAATTCATATACTATTTCTTTTAACACACTCTGTCAAACGACCCTTTAAACTTAAAGAAGATAATTGGTGACATACATCTACATCTAAAAATTAAAATAAGAGTAAAAATGATATATTCAACCAAAAAGAGAAAATGGCAAAAATGGTTCCATATATTTGAGGGTAAGTTCAAAGTAATCCCCTAACTATGCACTAAACAATTTTAGTATTAAAAATTAAAATAAGAGTAAAAATGATATATTCAACCAAAAAGAGAAAATGGCAAAAATGGTTCCATATATTTGAGGGTAAGTTCAAAGTAATCCCCTAACTATGCACTAAATAATTTTAGTATTATATAAGTTTGTTAAAAGTTAATATTTTTAGTATCCGATAAATATTTACTGAATTCTGTCTACAATATTTGACCAGAACAATGAAAAAAGAAAATTAGCAGGAACTTATATTTAAAGGTGCAATTTTTATAGTTTGCGCTATTTTTAATTTATTTGTAGAGTTGGTTGCAACTTTTTGATATGCAATTTAATTTTGCTATTTTCGTATCGTTTTAATATCTAGTGCAGGTTTTTGTATTCTACATTTCAGGATATTCTAAATATACGTAATTTATCATGGTTGATGTATAAGTTTGGTATGTAGGTATTTGTAAGAGTAGGTAGGTAGGTGTGGTATGTAATTTATTCTAGCCATAAAATATTTATTAAATATTTTTTCCCATATGATTTTTCTTATATCTACAATTTCTATATGTTTAAGTACATACGAAACAAGCATTTTAAATTTATCTACAATTTTATCAGATAAATAAGTATTCATTTTTCATATAATGCTATTTCAAAATATTCCCTTCAATCATATACATAACAAAATATGGTCATCTTAGATCACTATATACTAGATTATTCTTAAATAATTATGTTACTCTGTCACTATTAGCATGGTAGTCTGGATACTTTTCCCTTAAACAGCGTCTCTACACTGGTTACTCTCCTATCACGGCCTTCTTGCCTCACCGATTTCACCTTTAGGATGGCATAGTCCTAGAGATTTTTCTCCGTTTCCTCTTTGCTAATAAACTTTGTAACATATTATTCTTCGAATAATTCTACTATATAGTACCTAACATGAACTTATTTTATCATATCATGATTGTCAGGAATTTATGAATTTACCTATTCATAATCATAAATAAATATACCTGTTTTGGTAGGTTTGATAATTTTGGGTTTTGTTCATCCATAGTTTTTCCTTTGAAATATCTTTACTTTTATTAAATATTCAAAAGTTATTTTTGTACAATAAGAGGTTTGCTTCAACTCATGAAGTTTTGCCTTCTAACTTGCCGAAGACTTACATATTTATAGACTAAAAAAAAATGCGTAAACTACTTTATACTATTCCATATCATAATTGATGTGGTATATTCTATATATTGTTTCTAGTCTTTACATTTGTCCTAAATTCTTACAATTTTTCAAAAAGTAAGAAAGACTTTAAAGCCTAAAAAGACAAAGACTTATTAAAAGCCTTGCCAAAAAAGTCAAAAAAGCTAAAAGTTAATAATTCCTATACAATTATTTACGTAAAGAAAGTTATCTAATTTATTCACACATCGCTTTCATAATTTAATATCTTGTCTTCTTCCATTATTGTTCCGTTGTTTATCTTTTTTGTCGTGTCTCTCCTGTTGTTCTAATTTTTTCGTTTGATTCTATTGTAGTGTTACTTCTGGAATAATATTATGTCGTCCGCTACAACAACTGCATTGATGATCATCATATCTCTGTCCAATTAATTTGCAGAATTGTTTCATAAGTCTGTCAGAAATAACTCCTTTCTTGATAGATCTTGTGAGAGGGTTATCTTTTGGTTTTAATAATGTCATTGTCCATCTACGAATTTCTTCCATATCATTTTCTCTTATGTTACATGTTGAATAAACCAATAAATGATCTCTAGAATAATAATTTCAAACTGGATTACGGTTCAAATAATTATGTGCTAACTCTTGTATAATTGTGCTCAAGCCAATAACTCGTTTGTTCTTGAAAAAGTCTGGTATCTCGATTTTTTATATTTCGTCTTGTTCAAATATTTCTTCTGGTATAATGTAGTCTCTTGTCATACCAATTTTTACTACTGTCACCACTGGTTTAATTTCATCAAATAGTATCTAAGCGGGGGCCGAATAAAATCTTACGTAAAATAGTTATCCTTTTGTAATTTTTATATATGTCATAATTCCTTTATGTACTTCAGGAATCATGGCTAATTCTTTCCCACCTGTTGTATATACTGTTGATAATAATTCATAAGAATAACATGTAGCGATTAAATTTGGGTTGGTTCCTGGGAGTACAATAAGCTTATTATAATTTTGTAACTTTTGGGTTATATACCCTTGGTGTTTTTTGGATAGCTCAATATCTTGGACGGATTTAGTATTTAGTAGGGTTTGGATTGTATATAAATTTTCAATATAAAAACGGGTTAAATGGTTGTAAGCTTGTTTTTCTGGTTAATTGCTTCTGAATAAGGGTATAACTGCGGGGGTACAAATAATTTATTCTTTTGGATATTTGGTGGTGCATAAGGTTTTTCAAATATCTTATATAGGTTGCAATTCATTTTCTTTGGTAATTCAGATTTTGGTAAATATTTTGTAGTGGGTAATTCCTTAGCTGTACCTGATGTTCCTGCACATGTAACAACCGTTTCGGCTTTAAGGTGTGTCCGAACATCACCTTCTAGGTCTAGTTTTTTAAAGTGCTCTTCATGCACTATATCTGTGCCTTTGGCTTTTTCCTATTTTTTAGAGTGCTCAGATTGCACTTTTAATTCTGCGACTTCAGTAGTCAGTAGAGTAACTTGTTCTTTTAATAATTTCACTTGTTCAAACAATTGAACTAGTAAATCATTTTGAGTAACTTCAATAGTAACTTCTTCTGTTGTTAAATCAGTCTGAGTAGCCTTGTCGTGACAAATAATCTACAATGACATTTTTGTTAGTACTAATTACTTCAATTGTAAATGTAAAATTTAACATGTTCAAGACTAGTCTCTGTATTTCCTTTGTTGTAACTGAATTTTGTATTTTCTTTGTCAACCACCAACGTACCTTCGTATTATCTGTTCGTACAATAAACTTGTTATATACAATATATGGCTCAAATGCTAATAAACATTTATATAATGAGCATAATTCTTTTCTATTTATTTCTCATTTTATCTTTGTTTCATTGAACTTGTCTGAGTAGTATCTACAATGATGTTCTAATTTTTCTTCTTCATATCAATATTTAAGTACTCCTCCATAACTATATTCACTTGTGTTTGTTTCTACTATATATGTACATTTTTTATTTTCGTTTGAAAATTATAATTTTGGTAATTCTTTACAAAGTATTTTTATTTTCTGAACTTGTTTTTTATCTTCTTCTTTGCAATTATATTCTACATTGTTTTTAAATTTTGCTTTAATGGCTTTAGGTTTTCTGCTAATTTTGGTATATATTCTCTTACTTGGTTTACTAATCCTAAAAATGATTGTAATTTTTTTTTTGTATCTAATTCTTCTTTTGAATTTATTATTTTTTGTACTATATGTTGTTGCATTTTTACTCCACTCTTATCTATTTGTATTCTTAAAAATTCTATCTGATTTTTTATAATTTTAGTTTTCTTTTCACTTAAGCTTATTCCTGATTTTTCTATTATATCTGTAAATTGTTCTAGTAATTTTAAATGTTCTTCTTTGGTTTTTGTGTATAGTAGTATTTCATCTATATATACTACACGATTAGGTAATTGTTTAAAATAACTATCCACAAAATGTTGATATCTACCTGGTGCATTTTTATATCTGAATGGTAATACGTTTCATTCATAAAATCCTTGTGGTACCGTAAATGCAGTTAATTCCTTAGAATCTTCATCTAGCTTTAAATGGTAAAATCTTGATTTACAATCAAATTTACTAAAGTAATTATATCCTTGTATTTGTCTTATTTTTAATATCTTATTTGGTATTAGATAATTATATGTCATAGTTTTTGTATTTAGGTTTCTATAATCAATAACCATTAGGTTTCTATAATCAATAACATTCTACTTTTTCCTCTATTTGTTCACTATGTTTATTTACTATAAATGTTGGACTATTGTGCTTACTATTACCTTTTTGTATGTATTGTTTTTCTAATATTCATCTATCTGCATTTTAAATTCTTTTAAATCATCAAAGTTATATGTTAATGGTTTTTAGGTTATTATGCTATTTTTATCTATTAGCTCAATTTTTACAGTAGTTTTATGTTTTTCCCATCCTTTTAATGGATCTTCACTGTATAGTTGTCTTAATTTTTTCTTTATTATTTCTACCTTATCTATTGAAAATATAGTTATTTCTTCTTTATTTATTGAAAATATAACTAGTTCTATTGTGTCTTCATTATTTTTTATATTTTCTAATTTTTGTGTGATTTTTTCACTTCCTTTTATCCAATCAGTTTTCTTTCTTATTTTATTAATAATTCTTTTTGCTCTTACTTTTTGTTTACATGGTGTTGTAAACCACCAGTGTGTTCTAGTTATTATATGTGGGTATAATTTATCTAAAAATGGCATTCCTAAAAGCATATCTTTTGATGTTAGTTCATAATTATAAATTTCTTCTATTGTTAATATCTTATCTCATACTTGTATTTTTACATTTTTAGCCTTATAAGTAATTAAGTTTCTTTCGTTATTAAATCCTCTAACTACTATTGGTGTTTTTAATTTATCTCATTTACTTTATGGTAAATAATTATATCTACATAAATTGGCTTCTGCTCCTGTATCTATCATTGGTGTATAATATCTATTATAATATTCTTCTACTATTATTTTCATAAGTACGTATATTTTCATATCATGTCAAAGCTCTTTTTATTAATAATTTTTCTCTATTATAGGTTATGGTTATTTGTGTATATTCTATATTGTAGGGTTTTACATGTTCTAACCATTTTATTCCTAATATTATGTCTGTTTTTTGCATATCTTCCTTTATTTTAAATTCTATTTTTATTTTCTAACTCCTATTATTATTATTATTTTTGTTGTATCTTCAATGTTTATTAGACTTCTTGGTGGATCTGGACACATATTACTATTGGATTTTATTTCTTCATTTTTACTAGATATTTTGTTAGGTAATTTTCTTCCTGTCCTGCATTTATGAGTGTTAAATATTCTTTTTCATTTATTATTCCCGTTATATAATATTGAGTTAAATTAACTGTTGAAGTTGTTTCATAATTTGTTCTTTTGGATGAGCTTGATGTAACTATTTTTTCATAAGCTATTCTTTTTGTTGTACTTAGTCTATCATTTATTATTTCTAAATCTTCTTCTATGTCTATATCTTTGTAACTATAATCATTGTTATCAATTGTTTTTACGAATTGTTCAAAAGGACTTTCTATGTATATTTTATTAATTTTATTCTTTTCAGTTATTTTATGTTTTGTTGTTAATACATATAGATTTTTACATCTTGCTGTAAATATTTTACTTCCTGGGGTTAGTTTTATTCTTGATATTTTTCAATATAATACTAATGATTTATCTATATTTTTATCTGTTAATGGTACTGAATAATTTGCACTTATTATAAATTTGAATTTTTGGTATATTAAATTTCCTTTTATGGCACAAATTATGCTTTTTTCTATAGGTTTTACTATCCTATCATCTCCTAAATATAGTTCTATTGATGTATCTATTCCTTCTCTAAAACATACTTTTATTAATATCTCTGTACCTCCAAGGTGTACATATTTTATTGGGTGTTTACTTTTTATATCGTTTATTTCTTTATTAATTATTCTTTTTGTTACTAGTGGTATACTAGCTTTACCTCTTGCATATTTATAATCTATTACATGCTCTTTTGGGCTTACTACATAGTATTTCTCTTTTCTTCTACTAAATATATTTTTTATTGTTGATATTTTAAATATTTTTCTACACTTGGGTCTAACTCTTTTCCTTTTATTTCTTCAAATATATTACTATCAAATATTAATATTTGGTCAGTTCCTTCTTCATTTAAATATTTTTCCTTTGTTATTATTTTTATTTCTTCTTCAGTCATTTGATTTATCTAATTCACTATCTATTTCATTATCCGTTTCATGTTTTGAAATTTCATATATACTATCTTCACTTTCTAATTCATAATCTATATAATCTATTTGCATATATTCTGCATTTTCTATCTTTATTTCTGATATTTGTTTCTTTTTTGGATCTTTAGGCATTTTACAATCTCTAGCTAAATGTCTTAGTTTTCCACAATTATAACAAGTACATTCTTTTATAGATTTATTTTCCCTATATGGTCTTTTATGTTTATAATTTTTACATAATATCTTTTTCTTGATTTCTTATACTTATATTTTGATTTTTTGTATTTCTTATATTTCTTATGTTTTTTTCTTCTCTTATAATATTTTTTCTTCACATCCAAATTGAGGTGCTATTTTATCTTCGCAACATGCTAAATTTTTTATTAATGTTTTTTCCATTTTCATTTCTTCTCTGTAGTTTTCAGATAAATTTCTATACCATTGTTATAGAAATTTTATTCTTGCTCCTAGAGTATCTACTATGTTAGCTTCATCCCAACTCTTTATTCTTTTTAAACTAAATGGTTTAGATAATTTACTAGAATATAATCTCCTCACTTCTTTACTTTCTTCTCCATTATATGCTCATTTATAATAGTATTCTTTAAATGCACATGTATATTCATCTATATAGCACATATTATATATTGCTAGTTTTAACATTAAATTCCTATTTGTATCTTTTTCTTTGTTTTGTTTTTCTTCTTCTGTTGGCATACTGCTAAATTCATCTCTTATAGTCATTTCATATTTTTTCAATATTTCTATAGGTGTTAGTTTAGTTATTGTTGTTTCTTGTGTTTCTTTATCATTCCTTAAAACCTTTTTACTATTTTCAATTAAATTTAAAAACCATAATTTTGTTGTTTCTATTAGTGTTCTTTCTATATATTCTGGTGTATCTATTACATTTATACAATTGTCTAATAATTATTTTGCTATATATCCTATCCATAATTGTATCGTTTTATCTACATCTATTACACAGTCTAAGTCTAAGAAGTTATAATTTTTATTAATTATTTGTTTTGGTGTCCATTTGTTATATTCATTTTTTAGGTTATATTTTTTAAACTTATCTTTATAATAATATGTAAGTTTTCTTATTTCTGATGTACTAGGTATTATATTTTCATCGTCTTCTTTATCAAGAGTATTTATTTCCGTGTTTGTATTTTCTAAGTTTTCTTTATTAATTACTTCTTGTTTTTCATTAATTTCCAATTTTTCTATATTTGTTAAGATTTCTGTATATGTTTCACTATCTTCCGAATCATAATTATTTGTTTCTCCAGCATCTATTGTGTTTATTTCTATTTCATTAGTTTCTAATTTTTTATTTTCTTCTTCTAATTTTTCTTTAAATTGATTTATCTCAATTAACAATTTTTGTTCTTTATCCTTTTCTTCTTTTTCTTTCTGTCTTTTTTTCATACAGATCTTTTAGCATTTGTAGCTCTTTTTCTAATTCAGCAATCCTATTATTTTTAGTTTCCTCTATTTTTCGTATTTCTTCTGTAGTCTGTTGTTTTATTTTATCTATTTCCTATTTCCTAACTATTTCTTCATTTTCTTTTGCTATTCTTACCATAGCTGTTAATTTATCTTCTAATTTTAATTCTTCTTTTCCTAATATTAAATATAAATGTTCACTTATTTTCTTATATCTTCTTCCTAAATTGGAAAATACTATCCTTATTTTTAATCCTTCATGGTTTTCATATGTTTTTTCATCTATTATAAATTCTTCTTTGTTCATTTTATCTACTTGATAGTATATAGATCATGTTGATATATGTATTCTAGACTATCTATTTGTGATTCTAAATATGATATTTTTTCTTTTTGTGTTTTTATTGATTTTTGACATACTTCTACAATTATGTCATATTGTAGTCTTTCTTTTCTTATTTTGAATTCTCTCCGTTTATTGAATATTATTTGTTTTAGTTCTTTATATTTTTGGAATTTTGTTATGTTATTCATCTGTACAATATTTATAATATTTTGGTGGATATCGAAATCTGATTTTATCATAATTAGGTGGTATATATCTCATTCTTCTAGATTTTAAATGGATTATTAATTTTGCCTCATTGCTAGATATTAAGGTAATTAAGTAAGTTAATCTGTGGGGATTTTCTTTTGTTTTACTTAACTTCGTATATTCTGGGTAGTAACTAGTTAAAGTTTCTTTAATTTTTCTAAAAGCTTCTATATTTTTAAATGGTCTTCTCATTTTTAACAAATAAATAACAACGTAAATAATAATAGCTCATAATTAATAAATACCACTAAATTAACTTTTGCAATTTTTCTCATAATTAACACATAGCTACTTGTACATTTTTTAAATAACATAGGCTCTGATACCAAAGTAGAGGGTGCGGATAACTTGGGTAATCTGCGTGGATAGCTTATAGATAACTAGTACTTACTAGTTCTATCATGTTAATTGAAATGCTATGTCATAGTATTCCTTAATGGAAAATATACAAGAATTATTAAGATTAAAACAAACAACCAGTAAACATTATGATAAAGCATTTAATAACCCATAAATCTAATTCCAAGTTATTCGTAGAAACCTAAGTATCAAATGAACAATATGACAAACTATATATCTGATGAAATTAAAATACTTGTTTTATATATTATTAAAGACTTAAAAATAGAAGACATAAAGAAAATAATATGGGAAAAAATATTTCATGAAGAATCGTTAAGTCTAGAATGGTTAGAAGATATGCACGATCTTAACTTATATTAGTCAAATAGTTATTACTCAGATAATAACAATTATTACTCGGATAGATATTATACAGATTAAATGTTAGAATATATTAAAAGAGTTAGAGAAAAACAAAGTTGGCTATACGAAGAAATTAATTATAGAAATTAGCTTAGAAGAGGAAGAAAACAATTAAAAAAAAAGATTAATTTGGATAGATAAAACCATGAAACAACTAGAATTAAAAGACAATTTAGAATATGATTTAGACATAGAATTATTCATAGAATAAAAAAACAGGATAATTAACGAAATAGATAACCTAGAATTTAATGTCAGATATAGTACAATTAGAATAAATTATTACAAAGAAATTTGCAGTATTACAACTACTTTAGGATAAGATGATAAACTACGAATACTTAGAATATTGGAGAAAAGATATGGAGGAAATAGGATTAACAAAAATACTTATGAAAGAGAATTTACTTGACTACCTAAAAACTAGAGGTATGGAACATATAGAATACCTTAAAAATAATATAGAAGAATTAATAAAGTCAAAACATAAAACTAAGAAATACTATGACATAGTATTTCAATTAACATGATAGAACTAGTAAGTACTAGTTATCTATTAGTTATCCATGCAAATTACCCAAGTTATCCGCACCCCACTACTTTGTAGTAATATGCGAAGTTAAGTAAAACAAAAGAAAATCCCCAAAGATTAGCTTACATAATTACATTAATATCTAGCAATGAGGCAAAATTAATAATCCATTTAAAATCTAGAAGAATGAGATACATACCACCTAATTATGATAAAATCAGATTTCGATATCCACCAAAATATTATAAATATTGTACAGATGAATAACATAACAAAATTCCAAAAATATAAAGAACTAAAACAAATAATATCCGAAAAACGGAGAGAATTAAAAATAAGAAAAGAAAGACTACAATATAACATGATTGTCGGAGTATGTCAAAAATCAATAAAAGCACAAAAAGAAAAAATATCATATTTAGAATCACAGATAGATAGTCTAGAATACATATATCAACATGATCTATATACTATCAAGTAGACAAAATGAACAAAGAAGAATTTATAATAGATAAAAAAACATATGAAAACCATGAAGGATTAAAAATAAGGATAGTATTTTTCTATTGAGGAAGAAGATATAATAAAATAGATGAACATTTATATTTAATGTCAGGAAAAGAAGAATTAAAATTAGAAGATAAATTAACAGCTATGGTAAGAATAGCAAAAGAAAATGAAGAAATAGTTAGGAAATAGGAAATAGATAAAATAAAACAATAGACTACAGAAGAAATACGAAAAATAGAGGAAACTAAAAATAATAGGATTGCTGAATTAGAAAAAGAGCTACAAATGCTAAAAGATCTGTATGAAAAAAAACAGAAAGAAAAGAAAGAAAAGGATAAAGAACAAAAATTATTAATTGAGATAAATCAATTTAAAGAAAAATTAGAAGAAGAAAATAAAAAATTAGAAACTAATGAAATAGAAATAAACACAATAGATGCTGGAGAAACAAATAATTATGATTCGGAAGATAGTGAGACATATACAGGAATCTTAAAAATATAGAAAAATTAGAAATTAATGAAAAACAAGAAGTAATTAATAAAGAAAACATAGAAAATACAAACACGGAAATAAATACTCTTGGTAAAGAAGACGATGAAAATATAATACCTAGTACATCAGAAATAGAAAACCTACATATTATTATAAAGATAAGTTTAAAAAATATAACCTAAAAAATGAATATAACAAATGGACATCAAAATAAATAATTAATAAAAATTATAACTTCTTAGACTTAGACTGTGTAATAGATGTAGATAAAACGATACAATTATGGATAGAATATATACCAAAACAATTATTAGACAATTGTATAAATGTAATAGATACACCAGAATATATAGAAAGAACACTAATAGAAACAACAAAATTATGGTTTTTAAATTTAATTGAAAATAGTAAAAAGGTTTTAAGGAATGATAAAGAAACACAAGGAACAACAGTAACTAAACTAACACCTATACACATATTGAAAAAATATGAAATGGCTATAAGAGATGAATTTAACAGTATGGCAACAGAAGAAGAAGAAGAACAAAACAAAGAAAAAGATATAAATAGAAATTTAATGTTAAAACTAGCAATATATAATATGTGTTATATAGATGAATATACATGTGCATTTAAAGAATACTATTATAAAGGAGCATATAATGCAGAAGAAAGTAAAGAAGTGAGAATATTATATTTTAGTAAATTACCTGAACCATTTAGTTTCATGGGATGAACAGGGGCGGATCTAGGGTCCCGGGTGGGGGGTCCCGGGAACCCAGTAACTTTCGTGTGGATCTAGTATTTATATAGATAAATCTAGTAAATATATAAGAATTATAAGTTGGGAACCCGTAAACAAAGTGTATTGTTGGCTTAGTGGAGTAGGGGGACTTGTAAAATTTTTTTGGACTTCTAGGTTGTGAGTTCAAATCCCTCTAGTTACTGTTTGATTTTATTTTTATCTAACATAGGGAACCCACAAACTTTAAATCCTGAATCCGCCTCTGATGAACAAAGAAAACCAAGGGGTCAGTCCTGTGGACTACTAGAAATTTGTTGTGTATATTTCTTTAGTCTATTGACAACTAATACTTTTCCTAGTTATAAATTCTATTATGTATTGAAATGTGTATTATTAGTACCTAAAAAATTTATGATACTAATAATGCAATGAATTTAATGTATGCATTAGCATGAATTGTCCATCGAAACCTTTTTCACATTCTTTTTATCATATTTGTAGAGGTTATTTTTATAAACAAGTACTTTCTTAGATAAAAATATTCAGTGCAATGCATGTTAATTTTAATACATCAAATCAAAAAATCTTAGCATATCTAATGTAAGCATAACTAATACTAGCATTATTAATACGCGATACTTTACACTATTCTTATACATCTTTATCAAACGAACTCTAAAAAGTTATTTGGTGTGAGGTATAAAAGATAAATAGTCGGAAAATAAAATGAAAGACTATTTATTCCATGTTTGGTGTGAAGTATTGATTAGTATCAGGATTATTTATCTCACTATTTACACCACAGTGATGAGATAAGTTATCTCATATATATGATGAAATAGCTAATTCCGAAATAACTAATTTTGAGATTAATTATTCCGAAATAACTCTTTCCCAATCAAACGATAAACGGATAATTATTTTTCACATTAGGAGATAAGTCGAACAACCTGAGAGAGTAAAGGACAACAACAATCACAATGAAAAATGAACTCTTGTAAAACTTAGGTATATTGTACTTTAAAACTATTCTTAGTCCAATCTTCTAGAGAAGTAAAGGCGTTAGAATTTTCATTGAGAGGATTCAAAATATGAAAAAAGTAAACACACAAATAAGTGAAAGGAAAATAATATCTATAATATAAATATAAAAATAATTTTAATCATATAAAAATAATATCATCTTATTAAATGCTATCAGATGAACCGATCCCCTCTTTTTGAAGACTTCATAACTCTTGCTTTATGCCGGAGATAGAAAAAAAAAAGGAAAGTTCTAAATTGCCATAATTTGGCCATAATAACAAAAAGACTATAATAGCCTTTTCCTTTAAAATAAATAAATAAATCTTTACTATTTTCTAAATTCAAGAAGTTAAATGTAACTAAAATTTATGTTGAATAAATCATGACTGTCATTAAATATGAAAGAGGAATATTTATTTAACTTTAAAATGGGAGACCCACCTTAATTTCACCTTCTATCCAATCACACCCTCCCTTTTCGTCCTTCTCCCTCGATTTTTCTTTAGTTTTTTTTTTATAATCAAAATTTAAAAATAATTTTATTATATATTAATCATAATTCTGTAAAATATTTTTGGATAAAGGTCATCAATGGTTAACTAAATTTTGAATTTATCACAAAAATTTATTTATTTATTATATAAAAGTCATTTCATTCTAAAGTTTATCACAAAAGTGTTTTTCTTAAAACATTAACTAGGTTCAACAAATATGAAAAATGTGATTTTTATAATGTGCTAATGTTTAGCATGTCTAAAATATTTTGAATTTTTATTATCATTATGGAAATATTTCAAATTAGACTTATAAATTATTTAAATATAGTTTAAATTAATTAAAATATAATAATTAATTAAAACTATTTAATTAGAGGATATAACAATAGTGAATATAAGTAATTTTCACAAGTTATCAAATTACCGTAATATAGAGGTACAAAATTACAACAATAATGCATCTTGATATCTTTAGTTGTTGTTCACTAGGGTCTACAAATATAAATTTTGTGATTTTCACAATTTCTATAATGTGCCAATATCTATTATGTGTATAATGATTTGAATTTTGACTGTCGTTAATGAAATATAATAAATTTATATTTAAAATTTATCTAAATATATAACTTAAATTTTATTTAAATATAATATTACTTAATTAGAGATCATATTAATAACAAATATAATTATAATTTACAAATTATAAGATCGATGTAACATAAGGGTGTAAGACGACAACATCAATGCATGACTCTCATGCGTTGGTGTTAACTAGGATCAGAATATATGAACTATACGATTTTTCTAATATGCCGATGTCTACCATGTTTAAAGTGTTTTGAATTTTGACTGTCAATATTGAAATATTTTGAAATTATATTTAAAATTATTGAAAGAAAAGTTAAATTTATTTAAATATTATATTTAATAAAATTGCTTAATTAAGGGACATATTCATAAAAATTATCAGTAATGGTTCACAAATTATCAAATCAGCATAACCTAAGGGTCTAAGTCTATAACATTAATGCGTCTTGATATCTCGAGTTGTTGTTAACTAGGGTCAATACATATGAACTGTATAATTTTTAGGATTTTATAATGTGTCGACGTCTATTATGTCTAAAGTGTGTTTGAAATTTTGACTGTTGTTATTATTCAAATTATTTAAATATATATTTTAAATTTATTGCAAGTTGGCTCAGACACCACGACTATAAAAAATAATTTAAACATAATTAATAATTAGAGGTTATATTAATAACATATATAAATGATAATTTGCAAGTTATCAAATCGGCGTAACACGAGAGCATAAGCCCCCCCCCCCCCCCCCAACAATAGTGAAAGACTATCTAGGATTGTTGTTAACTAGATTGACACACATGAATTATATGAGTTTTATGATTTCTATAAGGTAAAATGCTCTTCTGGACCCTTGTATTATGTCGGTTTTGTAAGTTGGACACTTCTACTTACATGTTTGTCATCTGGACCCCTAAACCCACTAAAAAATAATATTTTAAATCCTTTTTTGGTGAGTGTCACACACTCTCCCCACGTTAGCTGCCACATCATTTAAAAAAAGTATTACATTAAATTTCAAGTCATTTTTAAAATGATATAACAAATTAAATATTAAAATTAATTTAATTAAATAAGAAATATTTATAATTGTAGAAAATTTTGAATAATCATGTTTTTATTTTTTCTCACAAATTAAACATCAAATCCATTCCAAATAATTAAAATTCTTCTCTAACTAATTTAAAATTTTAACTATAAATTCATATATACAAACATAATAAATTTTTGATTTTTAAATTTGAATATCTTAAACAAATTCACAAAAAGTTTAATTTTTTTCAAGCGAAATTCACTAATTTTTTTCAATATTCACTATCACTCACTTTCAATTCAAATTTAAATTTTAATCCCGCCCCAAAACAAAAACGATTTCAAATTTTAATTTTAATTCAAAAAAAATGAAAAAATTGAATTGAGGGGAAATTAAAATAAAAAATAAAAAGTGAAGGGGGGGCTGGAAGAGTGTTGGGGTGAGGTGTGGGATGTGGGGGCTGGAAGGGGCTGGGGGTGGGGACGGGGATGGGAGGGGTGTGGGTGCTGGGGGTGGGGTAGAGAGGGGCTGGACGGGGCTGGTGGGATTGGGGGTAGGGTGGGGAGAGGCTGGATGGGGTTGGTGGGGTGGGGGGTGGGGACGGGGTTGGGGTGGGGGTGAGGAAAGGCTGATGGGTGTTGGGGTGGGGGGATAAAAAGGGCTGGGGGTGGGGTGGGATGGGGCTGGGTGGGGTGTGGGGGTAGGGACGGGCTGGGGAAGGATGGGGAGGGAAAAAATATTTTTATTTTTTAAATTTTTTTAAAAATATTTTTAAATTATTTTTAAAATTTTTAAAATATTTTTAAATTTTAAAAGATGGAGGAAAAAAATGACCCCTTTTTAATTATTTTTTAAAATTTTAATATTTTTTAAATTATTTTAATATGAAATTGGCCAAAAATTGACCCTCACTCGCACCCCCAGGCGAGTGACTACACTCTCGTTGTCCTAGTCATCATTTTAATGCCACATAGGCAAGGTCAACAGTCAAAGGGTGCAAAATATTACTTTTAATGGGTTCAAGGGTCCAGATGACAAACGTGTAAGTAGAAGTGTCCAACTTACAAAACCGACATAGTACAGGGGTCCAGAAGAGAATTTTACCTTTCTATAATGTGCTAATGTCCACCATATCTCAAGTAAGACTTGTATTTGATATCAACTAACCCTTATAAATGATACTAACTTGATATTCAAGATACATATATTATTTATTAAAAATATATAAATATATATATATATATATATATTTATAACTAATATTATAAAAATAATTGATTCATATTTTTCGATATTTTTTTATGACCCACGTAATTTAATTCAAAAGAAAAGAAAATATGAATCTATAACCTTGTTCAACAATAAAATTCTATTTTAATTCAATAATGAAAATAATAGTGTAGTTAATCAGTTATGCTAGATAAATAAATAAATAAATAAATAAATAATAAAAATAAGTGACATAACATAAAATTACAAGAAGTAATGATTGACAAATAAAAAGAAAGAAAATGGAACATAATTAATGAAAAATAAAAAAATTAAGATTAAAAAGCAAAAACTAAAACAGTAACAAAAAATCGAATGATGAAAAAGGTTAAATATCTATGCGACACCTTTTAATTCGGAGAGAAATTGATGAAAGAGGCTAAATTGGTGTTGTTTTTCTTTAATTTTTAATTTGAAAATAATTTAAAATAAAAAGTTAGCAAATGTATAATTTATTTATTTTATAAAATAATTTTTTGTGTCCAATGAGTGTGATATGAAATGATACAAATTATTTAATAGTATAAACCGACTATTAGTAATAATTTGTTTTCACTTTAAATACTTAAGTTATTTGTAATTTTGTGTAAATATAATATTTTATATTACTCTTTCACTTTAAAATTGTTTTATACATAATTTTTAAAATGTTTAAAAAATAGGTATAATATTACGGAAAGTATAGGTGCAAGATTTTCATAATATAGCATATGTATGCTTGATGTTAATAATTAAGGTCGACATTTATGAATTGTATAATTTTTGTGATTTCTATAATATGTCAATGTTTATCATAACTAAAGTAACTTGAATTTTGAGTGTTGCTATTGAAATATTTAGAATTTATGTTTTAAAAAAATTAAATATATAGTTTAAATTTTATTCAAACACAATAATTTATAAAATTACTTATTTAGAGCTCATATTAATAGCAAATATAAGTAATGATTCATAAGTTGTCCAATCAGCATAAATAAAGGGCACAAAAACTACAATATTAATTTGTTAGTACTATTCAAGGTTCGTGTTAACTAGGTCGAATAAACTTCTTTGAAAAAAGATTACAAAAATATAATACTAAATTTATATTGTGTCTACATAGTGATTAAATTTTTTTATCATAAAATCAAACACTAAGTTTCATCACAGTAATATATTTGCCGATCTAATTAAATTAGATTTTTAATCATTTGATTTGATTTGATACAGTCTTACCGAGTCTTACAAGTAAATTTGAAATATAATTTAAATAGATCAATGATTATAATGTAATTATTTGTAATTAACTAATTATAGCTGATTTAAATAAAATTTTACTGTGTTTAAACTTAAGTTTTATCTTGATAAGATATTTTGATAATTGTTATGACTCTCAAACATTATTTATTGAAATAATACTTTTATGGTCTATTATTAAATTAAATTAACTAATAATTACTGGAAATGTAATTATTGTTAGCTGAAGAAGGATTAATAACTAAACATCATAATTATAAAAGTGTATCTATACAATAATTTATATCTAAATAAATGGATAATTATTTAATTGCTTTTAATCAACTAATTATATTAATTTTAAATAAATTAATTTCACTAAGTGTTACGTTATGTTTGTTCGATAATAATACCTTTATTGCAATGGCGTCGATAGAAGTTCAGTATTTTAAAATGAAATCTATGTACGAAATTATAGTCAATTTTTGGATGAAATAAAACCTCTTTATAAAGAGAAAAATGAATAAATTAAATTTTATTTTTTGACTTAATTATCAATTAGAAGATTTAGCTTGTATGAATTATTATTGATTTGATACCAATAATGAGCTATTTCAGTATCTTGAGCATATATATGTATATCCACGATTAAAATTAATTGATGGTCTTGTCTCACATATAGAGTATTTGAAGTGTCATTAAAGTTGTCAACGATTGAATCTAATTTTATAGCTTGTAAATTTTAAATGTAATTTTTAAAAATAAGTAATTGTATTAACTAATTACATCAAATCTAAACAAAATTTTAATAAGTCTCACACAAGCTTATCCTAATCATAAAATCGCTATTATAGCTATTATAAGTCCTTTAATTTTTTATTTTCTAATAGTACACAAAAATTGTGGTCAAATAATTTTTGTGTTCTAAATTTTAAAGATAGAATATTTTTATATCACAAATATATTAATTTTTAAAGTTAAATGACGTTTATGTTTGAATTTTTTTATGTGATAGAATCAATGTTAGGTAATAGCAGATAAATTTTATCTATCTTTGATTTCAATTATTCAATTTTTCAATTCTTTTAAATTTTCACCTACAACATGCCTAGTGTAAGTGAAAAAAATATTTTTCACACGATAAAAGTTAATTTAGCAATATTAACCTCAGCTTGTAGTCGTAATAAATTATTTCAAACAAAATATTATAATTAATCAATATTTCTACTTCAGGCTATTAAGAAAGGTGAAAAAATTTAAATGTAGACATAGTTAATTTTTATTTGAAGTACTAAGAAATTATGACAATAGTTAGCTTAATAGCTATAATGAGTGATTATTTTGGGTTGATGTTTACTAGGTCAACAATTATGAACTCTATAATTTTTATAATGTGTTAATATCTATCATGTCTAAAGATTTTTGAATTTATACAATCATTATAGAAATATTTTTTAATTATATCTTAAAACTATCTAAACATGTTGTTTGATTTTGTAAACATAAAAATAAAATTACTTAGTTATATTTCATATCAATAACAAATATAATTAATGATTCGCCAGTTAATAATTATATTTTTAATTCACCAGTTAACAAATATAATAATTAAAGTACGTAGGATCACAAGACTATAACATTAATGTGTGACTTTCTTGAATTGATGTTTAACCAACATCGACCTTTTTTTGAACTGTATAATTTTTATTTTGTGTCGATATCTATCATGTCTAAAGTAATTTGAGCTTTGACTATCACTATTGAAATATGTTAAACTATATATATATATATATTTTAAAAAACTATTCAAATATGTTGTTTAAATTTATATTAACATAAAAATCAATATAGTTCCTTAATTAGAAGTCATATATATTAATAAAAATATAAATAATGGTTCCTAAGTTATCAAATCGACATAACATAGTGACGCAAGACTACAATATCAATGTGTGACTCTCTTAGATTATTTTTAATTAAAGTCGACATTTATGAACTATATGATTTTTATAACTTGTCAATGTCTACAACGTCTAAAGTGTTTTAAGTTTTTATTAAAATATTCTCATATTACATTGAAAATTATTTAACTATGAAAACTTTAAGTTTTAAAACTCGTAAATATTTTTAATTCTTTTCTTTATATATTTTTCTTATCATTTATATATAATTTAAGTGTAAGATTAACATAGGGTAAAAAAAAAATTCAACTAAGAATTTTTTTATGTGAAAATTTCAAATGTTATGTTGACTTCTTTCCGCTCTACTTCTAAAAATAGACAGAAAAGATTTGAAATGAAAAAAAAAATCATTTGAATTATCATGAGAAAAATTATAGCATGATTAAAATTATACAACTGAATTAATAAAAAAATAATTAACTTTTTGTGTTGACAATTTCGATAATTGCTTATTTTATGTAGTACTAAACTACGAATCAGATTTCAACAAAAATAAAAAACTAAAAGTTATTCAAAACATTGATAGATTTTAAGAGATATATCTATACCTCCTATTTATCTATATAAAATAAAGAGATATAAAATTTAAAATTAAAGATTAAAAAAATAGGAATTATTTATATGATAAAACACATAATTAAATAGATATGATACATAAATATATAATGTTAAATTAAAAATTTCAGATAATACTACTTTGGTCACACTGATTTTGGATATATGAGAATATAATTAATTAATTTTATATTATTATTTTTATCCTAGACTATTCTTTTTAAGCAGTAAATACTATGCAATCATATTTATGAAAATTAAGTTAATTTGTCCATTCTCATGTATTGTATAGTTTCCAATGTATTAGGAAATTGTAATAAAATAAGTAATGAAAGAATTTTAAATTTAAGATGAAAAGGGAAAAAATGTCCAAAAGAAAATTAGTTTATAGTGTGAATAGAATTTATTACTATTATGGCCAAATTATGTCCAAAAGAAGTTTTCCAAAATAAAAAAAATCTGAAATTGCCAATAAATTTTACCAACCATCCAAATCAAAATTTCGGGTAATATTTACCAATGAATTGTCAATTTCATAGCAATATACTAAGGGGCGTTTGGTAGAGTGTATTAGAAAACTAATGCATGCATTAGTTTAATGTATATTACTAATACCTTGTTTGGTATACTTTTGCACCCTATGTATAACTAATGCCTGCATTAGTTATACACTCTATTGTGTATTAAGGTGTGTATTACTAATACCTCAAAATCTATTATATTAGCAATGCAATGGATCCAATACATGTATTAACATGATTAAAGACATTATTATCCCTCAAGAAAAAATTCACAATCTTTCTAACATATATATGGAGGATATTTTTGTAGTTTTTTTTTTTTAAGAAATTATTTAATTTATATTATTTTTAATACATCAAACCAAACACTACATAAGAAAAACACAAGCATAACTAACACACCATATTTTGTATTATTTTTATACACTCTACCAAACAACTCCTAACAGAATACCAATGAAATATATTTTTCAGTAAAATTATCAACCTATTACGTACCTACGGAATTGAAAAAAAAAACAATTTTACCAACGGATAAATGGAACCAAATATAGGTTGGTAAAATTAATGGAACTATCTAAACTAAAAATTACATATATACACAAGGTAACTTTACCTTATTACATAAAATTCTATATTGGAAAAGAAATTACAAAAATCCCAAAGTAATTATTTAAATCCCTTAAATTTACTCTCTCTCTCATCTCCCTCATACATATCAAAATATCATTTTTTGCTCCTATTTTAGTGCACCAATTTTTGCACCATATTTGTGCTCCTTTATTTATGCCTACAATCAAACTAAAGTAATATGAGGAATTTTAAATTGTTCAATTATCACTATAAAAAATAAAAATAAAAGGTCTTTTCTTCAAAATATTACTCACCAAACTTCCTTTTGAACATGGCAACGTCTCATTGGTTCAAACCAACAATAAATTTCGATTTCGCAACCTCAAGCATACGCTCATCTCTTGAACTGTAAATTCCTTCTTCATCTGCAAAAAAATCCTAAATTTATCAAAAATCCCTAAAATTCCACCCAATCAAAACCCTAAATAAACTAAAGAGCAAAAAATCCATCAAAAAACGAATAAATAATCTCATAAATCTGTTTTTGATAAATCATTAATATCAGATACCCATCGATCATGTTGTAACTTAATTCGATCTTCAAGTATAATTCTTTCTTTTGCGAGGGATTCAAGCTGCGTTTGTTGTGATGACAACATGTGGACTAAACAGCTATGTATGAACCAACTTATACATTAAGTAATAATACCATACATTATCTATATACTACAAGAAAGAATACAATTAGCAACAAATTCTTAACAACAACTCTGTTTTTGTTGGCTTATATTAATAAATGGCAACAACTTAATTTAGTTATTGCTATATCTTGCAATTTTTTTATTGTTGCTAAACATTTTAGTCTTGTTGTCATATCTAATATTAATAGAATCCTGCTAAATGATCATAATTTTTTGGCCATAAATGTACAAAGACCATACTAACCTTTTACTTAAATAAAAAAAAGAGTAAATTTTTAATATTAAATGCAACTAAAATTTATGTAGGATAAGTTATTACTATTATTAAATGTAAAAGAAAATTAAATTAACTTTACTATGTGGGACCCACCTAACTTCAGCATTTCCATCTTTCTCCCTCAATCTTCAATTTAGTCTTTGTTTTTTTTAAGTGAAAAAAATTATTTTTCACACGATCAAAGCTAATTTAGCACAAGTAACCTTAGTAAATTATTTCAAATAAAATATTATAATTAATCAATATTTCTACCTCAGTAATTGTTGCTAATGCAATTAATTTTGCAATAACTTTTGTAGATTGTGGACAAAAATTATTTTTTCTCTTTTAGAATTTTCTGCCAAAACAACTAAAGGGCGGCAAAAATATTCTACTTCCCCCAAATTTTAGCGGGCTTTCTTGCTAGGTTTTCTCTTTCTATTGTTAATCCTTGAATTTCTTCAGCTTTTGCTTACTCCAAGTCAGTTTGTTGTTTACTTCTTCTGCGTTCTACCCGAAATTTGGTAAGTTGTACTTATGATTTTGCTCTATATAAAATTTGGTGAATTCTCTCGGATAATTTATTAGCTTGTTAATTTTTTTTTTCTGATACTAACCTTGAAAGTTTCGAACTAGAAAATAGTTCATTTTGTTTTGAATTTTATGGGTATTTAAATATAGCTTGAAACCTCAAGATATTGTGAGATTCCAGTAGAAGGAATCAATAGTAGTAATTGTGGTTATCAATCTATACGAGACTAGGCTGTCGGAGGTCGGAAGAATTCAATCCCTACTACTTTTGATGAATAGAATTTTGAACTTATTGTGAATGACTTGTGAGTAAAAACTTTGAGGTGCAGCTCTCGACCGTCAAATGGCTCTTTGCTATTTTGGTATGTATCTACAACAACAACAACAAACCCAGTGTATTCCCACCTAGTGGGGTCTGGGGGGGGTAAGATGTACGCAGTCCATACCTCTACCTCTAAAGAAGTAGAAAGGCTGTTTCCGATAGACCCCCGAGATATGATTATTTTGTGTAAGGTAGATATAGGAACTTTGAAGATGGTAACAAATACTTTGGAAAAAATATGAAAAGGTGTCTAGCCTGAAGATTAATAAAGATAAAAGTGCTTTATATTTGCACAAGGGAGTTTCTAATGGTACAGTAGTAATGGCTGAGGTTGCTACAGGAATATTGTGACAGGAGTTCCCTTTTACCTACTTAGGTTGTCCAATTTTTTATATAAGAAAGAAGAAGGATTATTATCAGCCCTTAATGAATAGGATAAATAGCGAGTTGCAAAGCTGGAAAGGCAAGTTACTATCTTATGGAGAAAGAGCTATATTGATCAAGCATGTTTTGCGAAGCATTCCTATTCATTCTCTCTCTGTTATGAATTATCCTCTCAATGTATAAGCAAAATACAAAAAATATTTGCTTAATTTTTTTGGAGTAGTACAATAGGGGGAAGAGGAAGACACTGGGTGTCATGGAAGAGTTTGTGTCTACCAGAAGAAGAAGGAGGGTTAGGTTTTAGAATGTTACATGATATATCTACAGCCCTATTCTGCAAACTATGGTGGACATTCAGAACTACAGATTCCACTTGGAGTAAATACATATACAATAAGTATTATAAAAAAAAATCATCCTAAGGAGGTAATGTGGAAAGTTGATGGAGGGGGATCCCAAGTTTGAAAAAAAAAATGCTTATTGCCAGAGATCTTATTGACCATAATATCTTGTGGCAGATTAGATAAGGGAACACAAATATCTGGTTTGATAACTAAACAGGTTTAGGAGATTTGTATTCTATACTGCAGAAAAGTGTGGAGTGGGATGAGAGATATCAGCAGGTCAAGGATTTGACAAGAATGGAAAATGGAATGAGGAGGTGATGCAGTCTATTTCCAGAGGAAATTGTCCAACATATACTCAACAAGATACATCTACCTGGCCAAGGAAATGAAGAGGATAAAATAATTTAGAGTATCGACTCAAAAGGTCTTTTTACAATGAAGACAGCTTGGTAGTATATTAGGCAAAAAGAGTGGATAAATGATACTTATAAAGATATATGGTTGAAAGGCTTGCCTTTTAAAATATGTTTTTTTTTTCTGTGGAGGTTATAGAAGGGGAAGGTCCCAGTAAACTATAACATCAGGAGATGGGGATTTGAAGGTCCATCAAAGTGTTAGTGCCATACTAATCCAGCACAAGAAACTATGTGTCATGTGTTCTTGTGATCAAATATTGCTAACAGGACTTGGTCCTACTTTGCTAATTTTGCAGGTATAAATATTCAGGGACTAAGCTTAAGGGAATAATACTTAAATGGTGGAAAGTTGATGTGAAGCCTAGGGAGAAAGTGTATTTTAAGGCATTTCCAAGAGTCTTCATCTGGGAATTATGAAAGATGAGAAATAGCAAAAAACATGAAGGGAAAGAAGTAAATGCTCAAATACTGATATTTAACATTACAAGGAATATAAGGATGTTATTGAAAGTGAGAAAGCCAAAATTGGAATTCTTAGTTGATTAGATAGGGATACTGAGGGATTTTACATTACTAAAGCCTACGATAAGAGTTACTACTGTGTTATGGGATCTACCTAAGGAGGGATGGGTGAAGTATAATATGGATAGAGCTTTAAGAAGGAACCCTAGAAGTAGTTCATATTCTTTCTGTCTAAGACATGACAAAGGAGATTTAATGCATGCTGAAGGGGCTATAATAGAAGACACTAATAATATGGAAGTTGAAGCAATTGCTATTCTAAATGCAGCAAAACATTGCAGTCATATGAGGTATGAAAAGGTCATAATGCAAACAGACTCACTGGCAATGCAAAAGATTTTAAAGAGAGGGTAGGATTGTCCATGGAGCATAGAAGGTCATATACAACAAATATGGCAGTTGATAACAAGCAAACAAGTTCAATTTCAGCATATATTTAGAGAAGGAAATCAGTTAGCTTATTTATTTTTTGCTAATTTGGCCCTAGATAATGGAGACTTCATATTCACAACAGTTCAGCAGATACATGCAGTAGGAAATAAAATTATTGATAGTGATAAACTACAATGCCCTTATCTGAGATTGTCACCACCATAGGGGTGAGGGGGCTAAGGAAGGCTTAAGCTAAGTTTTCACAAGGTGATATATTTACATATCAACATGATAGCAAAAATAGTGAATCAACTAATTAGCCTAAACTACGACGGCCAATAAAAAAGGACTCTCAGCAAAAGGGGGGATCTGATGGTCTGGTTGAGCTTCAAGAACCTAAGGAAAAAAGTAATTTCCAAACACTTCTGGTTCTGAGCATCCCATTATCTCCCTACTAACCATGTTTGATCCTAATCTATGCTTTCTTTATTTTTTTTTGTTGTACTCCAATTTTAGATTTTTTCAACTGTATATACTGAATACCAAAATCATAATTTATTTAATTCAATTTGGTTTCTCCTGTTTTGTTCGGTTCAATCTTAGGTAAGAACGTAATACTCCTAATATTAGCATGACAAAACTTATGTTGCTCGTACTCTTTAAAAATGTATGTGAGAATGTAAAAATGGACTTGATTGGAACTTGGACCTATCCATTTGAGCTTGAGAGTTTACTCTGCACATTGCAGTTAGGGAATAGAAAACAATTAAACAAGATCAAAAATAGTTTAGTCTTCGATTTATTTTTGTGAACATTGATGCTATTCCCGAGACAAAAGACCCGTCACCCGAAAAAGGGAACCAAAATAGAGGACCTGTGAAGATTCACCCAAAGATTTCCTACTGGCTGCTCTTTCACTTTAATGTTTAAATATCTACAGAATCATGCAGGTACTTGCAACTATGCCCATAGTAGCATCTACCTTGAGCATAAAACCGACAAGGCTTCTGTTGCTCCTCACACTGTCCTTGAAATGGCCGCTTTGTAGCTTCTACATTACACCAATCATTCCTTGATTTCTAGTCCATACTCTGTGAATGGCCATATGTATACATATGACCATGTTCATGCAATGGACTTCTACTAGTATTGCTGTTGTTGTAACCTCTATCGCTATAGCCCCTTCATATTGGGAATATTATGTGCATTAGAATTTTGCATTCTTGATGGACTATTATAGTTGTTTGTGTTACCTCCATAGGTTGAGCCCCTCCATATTGGCAGATGCATATTTGAGTTATACACTCTTAATGGACTCTTTGAAGGATTGTAAGTGTAGCTTTCTCCAAAGCCTTGTTGTTGTTCCCTTACTCCCTGTAAGAACTTGGATCATTCAAGTTCACATTAGTCAAAGGTTGCCTCTGATTAGGGAAGACATTTTCCTGGATGACATTTGTATACTTTCTGCATTCTTTTTGTTCATCTTTTTGGCCATTGTCCACCACTTCTACCTGTGGCTGATCTTTCTTGTTCACGGATTTCATTGAGCGAGAATGCATCTATTTTCCTTTATTGTGCGCTATATTCATTTGGTGTTGATGTGGCATCCTAACTTTACTCTCAGCTATTGCTTTTTTCTCCTGGTAACCTGTGCTTACCCTATTTTCTGATAGCATCCAGGCTGGCCCACTTACATTAAGATTGCCAGCTTCAATGAAATCAAGAAGATGCTTATACTTATGTAGTAGGAAAAAATATATAAAGTAGCATACTTAACTATAAGAGGGATGGCCTTGGCTCAGCGGTAAGCTTGCTTACCGTGGTGTGCCAGGGTCGGGGGTTCGAAACTCCCCTCCAGCAAAGCTGGGGTGAGGACGCGTAGGTCAGGCCTGGAGTGGTCCCCCCTCCCCGACACCTACGAAGTAGGTATGAACCGGGTTGTCCCATACTTAACTATTAAATTACAAAAAATAACAACACTTTTATCAAATTACATTTTGTAGCATATGTATTTATATGTATTTGTATTTTTGTAGCAACAGTTTGCAAAAATACAAAATACATATCGATCATAAAGACAGTAAAAATCATATGTATTTGTATTTTTGTAGCAACAGTTTGCAAAAATATAAAATATAACTTGCTATATTATGTAATTATGAAACTGTTGCTATGAAACTCATAATTAAGGGGATAAGTATGCTATTTCAGATGGATTATTGACAAGATATTGAAAGATAATTGGACACAAATATTCAGACCATCAATGTTCGAGATGTAATGGAGAAGATAATATTGTCCCAGATATACAGATTGAATAAAGTTAAGCATGCCAGCTGAAAAGAAGATAAAAAAGTAGCAGATACGATAGAGACAACAACGAAGGAAAATCAACTACGGATAAAGAAAAGAAGACAAAAGTTATCAAAGTCATAAAAAATATGAAAAGGACATATGACTTATAATTTTCAACATGTGAATTATAATAGATTTTGATTTCTTTTACGTAAAAGACATTGTATAGTTCGGTTAGGTAGCTTATCTAGGTTTTTTGACTTTTTAGCCAAAAACATTTATGATTTTGTAGACTTTCTTGTAAATTAGGTTAGAGAAATAATTTTTGAAGACTTTTATAAAGAATTAGGTAGGATACATGTACAAAAATTAGGGAAACTTTTGTAAAGTTTCTTATTATAAATGAAAGGCATCGAAGGCAGAAAGAAGCAAGCCTTCATGCGTTGAAGCAAAAATCTCTCTCTTGTCTACAACAAATATTTTGCTTATTTAAAAAAAAACAAGTATATATTTCAATGAAAAAAATTATGGAGGAACAACGCTTAGAATTATCAAAACTACCAGAACAGGTATATTCATTTACTATTATGAATAGCTAAATTCATAAATTCCTAACAATCATGATATAATAAAATAAGTTCATGTTAGTTATTTTATAGTAGAATTATTCGAAAAATAGTATATTAAGAAGTTTATTCGCAAAGTGGAAAAGGAGAAAAATCCCTAAGAACTATGGCATCCTAAAGATGAAACAGGTGAGGCAAGAAAGCCGTGATAGGGGAGTAACCAGAGTAGAGGCACTATTTAAGGAAAAAGTATCCAGATAACCATGCTAATAGTGACTGAATAATATGTTATTTAAGAATAATCTAGTATATAACAATCTAAAGTGATCATATTTTGTTATGTGCATGATTGAAGGGAATATTTTAAAAATAACAATTTTATGAAAAATGGATAATTATTTATCTGACGAAATGGTAGATAAATTTAAAATACTCATTTTATATGTACTTAAGGATATAGAAATAGTAGATATAAGAAAAAATCACATTGGAAAAAATATTTGATAGATATTTTATGACTAGAATTAATTATATACCACACCTACCGAACTACTCTTATAAATACTTACATACCAAACCCACACACTAACTATGATAAATTATGTATATTTAGAATCTTGGAAAATAGATATAAAATATATATAATTTCTTAGTGAAAATATAGAAGAATTAATGAGATTAAAACAAACAACTAAAAAATATTATAATAAAGTATTTAACCAATTTTAAATGATAGATAATCTTAAAATATTAATCTTATATATACTTAGAGATATAAAAATTATAGATATTAAGAGAATAATATTAGAAAAAGTATTATACTATGAAATTGAAACTATAAATTAGATAGAACAGTTATACCTTGATAATTACCCAGATGGATATTATTCAGATTAAGAAATGTTAGAATATATTAGAAAAACTAGAGAAAATCAAGATAATCTAAACGAAGAAATTAATTATAGAAGACGAATTAGAAAAATAATGGAGAATCTAAAAGAAAAATTAATATGAATAGAAAGAACCCTAGAAAATTTAGGAAAAAGTAGATCTGATCGTTTATATAATTTAAAAAACTCGCTACGAGAAGAACAACACACGATAATACATATCATTGAAAATCTAGAATTAGATATACATTACTGTACAATTAGGATAAATTATTAGACAAATATTTATAAATCTACAATTACTACAGGCTAAAATGATAGACTATGAATATTTAAAATATTGGAGAGAAAATATGAAAGAAATAATATAATTAGAAAAACTTATGAAAGACAATCTAATTGGGTATTTTGAAACAAAATATATAGAATCTTTAGAATACCTTCAAAATAATATAGAAGAATTACAAAAATAAGGAGCGAAAATAAAGATTACTATAGTAAAGCATTTAATCAATTACAATATAATCACCCCCCAAGATATGAATATCGATAAAACTAACATAAATAAACTCAAAATAAAAATAAAAATAAAAATATTTAGAGAAATTAAGAAATATCCACGCACAAGTTATCTTTTTCTTCTTTTCTTTCTGTCTTTTTCATACAAATCTTTTAGCATTTGTAGTTCTTTTTCAAATTTAGCAATCCTACTATTTTTAGTTTCTTCTATTTTTCATATTTGTTTTGTTGTTTGTTGTTTTATTTTTTCTATTTACTTTTTCTATTCTTATCATAGCTGTCAATTTATCTTCTAATTTTAATTCTTCTTTTCCTAACATTAAATATAAATGTTCACCTATTTTCTTATACATTCTTTCTAGATTAGAAAAATACTATTTTTATTTTTAATCCTTCATGGTTTTCATATATTTTTTTTCTATTATAAATTCTACTTTGTTTATTTTTATTTAATTGTTAATAGATCATGTTGGTATGTATATTCTAGCCTATCTATTATTGATTCTAAGTTTGATATTTCTTTTTTTTTTGTGCATAGGCTCTGATACCAATTGTAGGGGGGTGCGGATAACTTGTGTGGTTAAATAGATCTATTATAAATACAATGGATCTATTTGTATTTGTGTGTGGATATTTCTTAACTTCTCTAAATATTTTTATTTTTATTTTTATTTTGAGTTTATTTATGTTAGTTTTATCGATATTCATATCTTGGGGGGTGATTATATGGTAATTGATTAAATGCTTTAATATAATAATCTTTATTTTTTTCTGTAGTAATTGTAGATTTACAAATTTTTGTATAATAATTTATCCTAATTGTACTGTAATGTATATCTAATTTTAGATTTTTAATGATATTTATTATTTTGTGTTGTTCTTCTCGTAGCAAGTTTTTTAAATTATATAAACTATCACATGTACTTTTTCCTAAATTTTCTAGGGTTCCTTCTATCCATATTAATTTTTCTTTTAGATTCTCCATTATTTTTCTAATTCGTCTTCTATAATTAATTTCTTCATTGAGATTATCTTGATTTTCTCTAGTTTTTCTAATATATTCTAACATTTCTTAATCTGAATAATATCCATCTGGGTAATTATCAAGGTATAACTGTTCTACCCAATTTATAGTTTCAATTTCATAGTTTAATACTTTTTCTAATATTATTCTCTTAATATCTATAATTTTTATATCTCTAAGTATATATAAGATTAATATTTTAAGATTTTCTATCATTTAAAGTTGGTTAAGTACTTTATTATAATATTTTTTAGTTGTTTGTTTTAATTTCATTAATTCTTCTATATTTTCACTAAGAATTTATATATATTTTATTTCTCTTTTCCAAGATTCTAATTATACATAATTTATCATAGTTAGTGTGTGGGTTTGGTATGTAAGTATTTATAAGAGCAGTTCGGTAGGTGTGGTATATAATTAATTCTAGTCATAAAATATCTATCAAATATTTTTTCCAATATGATTTTTCTTATATCTACTATTTCTATATCCTTAAGTACATATAAAACGAGTATTTTAAATTTATCTACCATTTCGTCAGATAAATAATTATCCATTTTTCATAAAATTGTTATTTTAAAAATATTCCCTTCAATCATACACATAACAAAATATGATCACTTTAGATTGCTATATATACTAGATTATTCTTAAATAACATATTCTTCGACCACTATAAGCATGGTAATCTGGATACTTTTCCCTTAAACAACGCCTCTACTCTGGTTACTCCTCTATAATGGCTTTCTTGCCTCACCGGTTTCACCTTTAGGATGGTATAGTTCTTAGGGATTTTTCTCCTTTCCACTTTGCTAATAAACTTCTTAACTTGCTATTTTTCGAATAATTCTACTATAAAACAACTAACATGAACTTATTTTATTATATCATGATTGTTAGGAATTTATGAATTTAGCAATTCATAATAGTAAATGAATATACCTGTTCTGGTAGTTTTGATAATTCTAAGCTTTGTTCCTCCATAGATTTTTCCATTGAAATATATACCTGTTTTTAATAAATAAGCAAAATATTTGTTGTAGACAAGAGAGAGTTTTTGCTTCAACACATAAATGCTTATCCTTTTTTCTGCCTTCGGTGCCTTTTATTTATAATGAATTCTTTACATGGTTCCTGATGTTACAAAAGTCAAAAAAAGAGGCTATCCTATTTTATACCTGTCCTAATATATCTTTACATGTTTTCTCTATACATTTGTCCTAAAAAAACCAATAATGGTTAGTGCTAAAAACTAATGAAGAAAAGTCAAAAAGTCTATAGTAAAGCTATTAAAGCTATTCAAATGATTCACATATTTCATATTTCAAAGTTAGCTTTTTTTTTTCTCCGTATGTCGCTTTCTTCCTTTAATGCTTTGTCTTCTTCTATTATTGCTCGGTTGATTTTTATATTCTTATCGTATCTGCTGCTTTTCTATCTTCTTTTCATCTGGCATGCTTATCTTTATTCTAGCTGTACGTCTGGTATAACGTTATCTTCTCCTTTACATCTCGAACATTGATGATCCGGATATTTGTGTCCAATTATCTTGCAAAATCTTATTAATAATCCGTCTGAAATAAATTCTCTCTTAATTGCCCTTGCAGTAGATTATTTTTCTGGGTTAAGTAATGTCATTATCCATTGTCTAACATCTTTCATATCTACTTGTCGTAGTTCTTTTGAATTTGAATAAATCATCTAATGGTCTCTTGAATAATAGCTTCATATTCGGTTTCCATTGGTATAATTATTTGCTAGTTTTTGAATAATTGTAGCTAGTCCAATAAGTCGTTTGTTTGCATAAAAATTAGGTATCTCGATTCTGGATACCTCTGGCTGCTGCACAATATCTTCTGGTATAATCATATCGCTAGTTAATCCTATTCTTACAACTTGTATAACTGGTTTTATCTTGTCGTATAATATCTCTGCTGGTGCAGTATAACACTTTATATAAAATAGTTTTTCTTTGGTTACTCTTTTATAGGTGTTGAATATTTTTTGTAATTCTTCCATAGCTGATAGTTCTTCTCCATCTTGGGTGTATATGGTATTTAATAATCCATAATCAAAACAAGTTTTTATTAAACTTGGGTTGGTTTTGGGTAGTGCAATTAGCTTGTTGTGACCTTGTAATCTTTGAGTTGTATAGTTTGTGTTGGGTTCTTTGATATCTATAACTCTGGGGTTAAGGTTTAGAAAAGTTTATACTCGGTAGATATTTTTTATGTATTTTTGGGCTGTATAGTTATAAACTTTTTTATCTTGGTTCAGACTATCTCAATATGTGGTAATTTGTGGGGGTATGTTCAAGAGGACTTTTTGTATTTTTGGTGTAAATGGTTTTCAAATGTCTTATTTAAGTTCATATTCTGGTATCTTTGTCCAATAACTCCTTTGCTTGTACCTGCAATTGTAGATTGATAAACGTTATGGGTTTTACGGAGTGTCCAAACGTCTTCTTCTAGCTCTGGAATTTTAATGTCTTCCGATCGACATAGCTCTGCACATTGCTGGGTTAGCTGATTTGTAGCTACAGACTTCAGTTTATCTTCATTAGTCTTTAGCTTTTCTATTTCATTACTCATACTGTCCACTTTCATTGAAAGCGTAGTTAGGGTTTTGAATATCTTTTCTAAAGCATCATCTTCTATTATATCAGTCTGTGTAGCTTTGTCTTGATATGTAATCTGCAATAACGTTTTTGTTATTACTAATTACTTCAATTGTAAATGTAAAATTTAATATATTCAATACTAATCTCCGAATCTCTTTTGTTCTAACGGAATTTTGTATTTTCTTTGTTAGCCACCAACGTACCTGTGTATTATCTGTTCGTACAATAAACTTGTTATATAGGCTCAAATGCTAATAAACATTTATATAATGAACATAGTTCTTTTCTATTTATTTCCCATTTTATTTCTGTTTCATTAATCGTTCCAGAATAATATCTACAATGATGTTCTATTTTTTTATTTTCATACCTATATTTAAGTACTCTTCCATAACTAAATTCACTAGCATCTACTTCTACTATATGTATAAATTTTCTATTTTCATTAGAGAATTGTAATTTTGGTAATTCTTTACAAAGTGTTTTTATTTTCTGGACTTGTTTTTTATCTTCTTCGTTATAATTACATTCTACATCCTTTATTAATTTTTTCTATAAAGGCTTTAGATTTTCTGTTAATTTTGGTATATATTCCCTTACTTGGTTTACTAATTTCAAAAAATGATTGTAATTTCTTCTTTTGTATCTAATTCTTCTTTCGAATTTATTATTTTTTGTACTATATGTTGTTACATTTTTACTTCACTTTTATCTATTTGTATTCCTAAAAATTCTATCTGTTTTTTTTATAATTTCAACTTTCTTTTCACTTAAACTTATTCTCGATTTTCTATTATATCTGTAAATTGTTCTAATAATTTTAAATGTTCTTCTTTGGTTTTTGTATATAATAGTATATTATCTATATATACTATACAATTAGGCAATTGTTTAAAATAACTATCCATAAAATGTTGATATCTACCTGGTGTATTTTTATATCCAAATGGTAGTACATTCCATTCATAAAATCCTTGTGGTACCGTAAATGCGGTTAATTCCTTAGATTCTTTTTCTAACTTTAAATGGTAAAATTCTGATTTACAATCAAATTTACTAAAGTAATTATATCCGTGTATTTGTCTTATTTTTAATAACTTATTTGGTATTGGATAATTATATGTCATAGTTTTTGCATTTAAATTTCTATAATCAATAACCATTCTACTTTTTCCTCTTTTTTGTTTACTATGTTTATTTACTATAAATACTGGACTATTGTGTTTACTATTACTTTTTTGAATATATTGTTTTTCTAATAATTCATCTATATGCATTTTAAATTCTTTTAGATCGTCAAAATTATATATTAATGGTTTTTAAGTTATTATGCTATTTTTATCTATTCATTCAATTTTTATAGTAGTTTTATGTTTTTTCCATCCTTTTAATGGATCTTCACTATTTAATTGTTCTAATTTTTTCTTAATTATTTCTATCTTATTTATTGAAAATATAGTTATTTCCTTTTTATTTATTGAAAATACGACTAGTTCTATTGTATCTTCAGTATTTTTTATATTTTCTAATTTTTGTGTAATTTTTTCACTTCCTTCTATCCAATCAGTTTTCTTTCTTATTTTATTGGTAACTCTTTTTGATCTTACTTTCTGTTTACATGGTGTTGTAAACCACCAATCCGTTCTAGTTATTATATGTGGGTATAATTTATCTAAAAACGGTATTCCTAAAAGCATATCTTTTGATGTTAGCTCATAATTATAGATTTCTTCTATTATTAATATTTTATCCCATACTTGTGTTTTTACATTCTTAGCTTTATATGTAATTAAACTTCCTTCGTTATTAAATTCTTTAACTATTATTGCTGTTTTTAATTTATCACATTTACTTTTTGGTAAATAATTATATCTACGTAAATTAGCTTCTGCTCCTGTATCTATCATAGGCGTATAATAGCTACTGTAATACCCTTCTACTACTATCTTCATTAATACATATATTTTCATATCATGTTAAAGCTCTTCTTAAGAATAATTTCTCTCTATTATATGTTATAGATAATTGTGTATGCTCTATATTATATGGTTTTACTTGTTCTAACCATTTTATTCCTAATATTATGTCTGCTTTTGCATTTCTTTCTTTATTTCAAATTCTATTTTTATTTTTCTAACTCCTATTGTTATTTCTTTTTTTGCTATATTTTTAGTGTTTATTAAGCTTCTCGGCAGATCTGGGCATATATTATTGTTAGATTTTATTTCCTCATTTTTTATTAGATATCTTGCTATATAATTTTCTTCTTGTCCTGTATTTAAGAGTATTAGATATTCTTTTTCATTTATTGTTCCTGCTATGTAATATTGGTTTAAATTAGTTGTTGAACTTGTTTCATAACTTATTCTTTTTGATGAACTTGATGATTCTGGTTTTTCATAAACTATTCTTTTTCTTGTACTTATTCTATCATTTATTAATTCTAAATTTTCTTCTACATCTATGTCTCTATAACTATAATCATTATTATCAATTGTTTTTATAAATTGTTCGAAAGGACTTTCTATTTGTATTTTGTTAATTTTATTTTTTCCCGTTATTTTATGTTTTGTTGTTAATACGTATAGTTTTTTACATCTTGCTGTAAATATTTTACTTCCTGGGGTTAGTTCTATTCCTGATATTTTCCAATATAATACTAATGATTTATCTATATTTTTATTTCATCAAATATATGACTATCAAATATTATTTTTTGATCTGTTCCTTCTTCATTTAAATATTCTTCCTTTGTTATTATTTTTATATCTTCTTCAGTTATTTGGTTTATTCTTATATCTTCTTCAGTCATTTAATTCATCTAATTCACTATCTATTTCATTATCTGTGTCATTCTCTGAAATTTCATATATATACTATCTTCACTTTCTAATTCATAATCTATATAATCTATCTGCATATATTCTGTATTTTCTATTTTTATTTCTGATATTTGTTTATTTTTTTGGGTTTTTAGGTAATTTACTACTCTAGCTAAATGTCTTAATTTTCCGCAATTATAACAAGTACATTCTTTTATAGATTTCTTTTTCCTATATGGTCTTTTATGTTTATAATTTTTTACATAATATCTTTTTCTTGGTTTATTATATTTATATTTTAATTTTTTGTATTTCTTATATTTCTTATGTCTTTTTCTTTTCTTATAATATCTTTCTTCACATACAAATAGAGGTGTTATTTTATCTTTGCAACATGCTAAATTTCTTATTAATGTTTTTTCCATTTTTATTTCTTCTCTATATTTTTCACATAGGTTTCTATACCATTGTTGTAAAAATTTTATTCTTGCTCCTAGAGTATCTACTATTTTTGCTTCATCCTAACTTTTTATTATTTTTGAACTAAATGGTTCAGGTAATTTATTAAAATATAATTTTCTTATTTCTTTACTTTCTTTTGTATTATATGTTCCTTTATAATAATATTCTTTAAATGCGCAAGTATATTCATCTATGTAACACATATTACATATTGCTAATTTGAACATTAAATTCCTATTTATATCTTTCTCTTCATTTATTCTTCTGTTGTTGTCATGCTGCTAAATTCATCTTTTATAGCTATTACATATTTTTTTTAATAATTCTATAGGTGTTAATTTAGTGTAGTTGTTGATGATGTTTCTTCTGTAGGTTTGTCAGTTCTTAATGCCCTTTTACTATTTTCAGTTAGATTTGAAAACCATAATTTCACTGTTCCTATAAGTGTTCTTTCTATATATTCTGGTGAATCTGTTATATTTATATTATTATCTAATAATTGTTTTGTCATATATCCTATCCATAATTGTATTTTTTTTTCTGTATCTATTATACAATCTAAGTCTAAAAAGTTATAATTTTTATTAACTATTTGTTTTGGTGTCCATCTGTCATATTCATCATTTAGATTATATCTTTTAAACTTATTCTTATAATATGTAGGTTTTCTTATTTCTGATGTTCTAGGTATTATATTTTCATCTTCTTTTTTATCAAGAATATTTATTTCTGTGTTTCTATTTTCTAAGTTTTCTTCATTAATTACTTCTTGTTTTTCATTGATTTCTAAATTTTTTGTATTTGTTAAGATTTCTGTATATGTTTCACTATCTTCTGTATCATAATTATCTGTTTCTTCAACATCTATTGTATTTATTTCTAATTTTTCTTTAAATTGATTTATCTTATTTAATAATTTTTGTTCTTTATCTTTTTCTTTTTTTTTCTTTCTGTCTTTTTTCATACAAATCTTTTAGCATTTGTAGTTCTTTTTCTAATTCAGTAATCCTACTATTTTTAGTTTCTTCTATTTTTCGTATTTCTTCTGTAGTTTGTTATTTTATTTTTTCTATTTCCTTTTTTCTATCTATTTCTTCATTTTCTTTTTCTATTCTAACCATAACTGTCAATTTATCTTCTAATTTTAATTCTTCTTTTTCTAACATTAAATATAAATGTTCACCTATTTTCTTATACCTTTTCTCTAGATTAGAAAATACTATTTTTATTTTTAATCCTTCATGATTTTCATATATTTTTTCATCTATTATAAATTTTTCTTTGTTCATTTTTATTTAATTGTTAATAGATCATGTTGGTATGTATATTCTAGACTATCTATTGTTGATTCTAAGTTTGATATTGCTTCTTTTTGTGCATTTATTGAGTGTTTACTAACTCCGGTAATTATGTTACATTGTAGTCTTTCTATCCTTATTTTTAATTCTTTACGTTTTTTAGATATTATTTGCTTTAATTCTTTATATTTTGATAATTTTTGTACGTTATTCATCTAAATAATATTTTGGGGACTATCTAAATCTAGTTTTATTAGATAAATCATAATTAATAAATTTATCAAATAAATCCAAATATATACTACTTCCGTAACTTTAAACAGCATAGGCTCTGATATCAATTGTAGGAAGTTGCGGATAACTTGTGTGGTTAAATAGATCTATTATAAATACGATGGATCTATTAATTTATTAATACAGAAAAGGCCAAAGGTATTGTTGCAACTTTGTTGATATGATTGAGAAACATTACAATCAAATTGTAGCACTCGACAGTTGGGACACTTGGAAACTAAATGAATAAGATGCTAATATTGAAGTACCAAAGGTTATACATCTCCGTTATTATGCTGGTAAGTTAGAAATCCAATGGGGAAAAAAGTATATCATCAATTATTTCTTGTTCCTGAAAATATTTATGTTCACTTATCGGCTGGGAAGATAAGTTCATGGGATGACTATTCCTGCCAATGGACCATATCATGTTCAATATTGGATGAACTGATTCGGTTTGCTATTCAAATTATCTCATTAAATTTTCCTCTTCTTGTGTTTGCTTGAAGATTGTCCCTACTTTAGCTTGTTATGATTGTGTCATATTAAAGATGAATAATCAAACCCCATTATCTGCAGTCTTAAGTAGCAAATCTATTGCAGGAGGAAACATTCAAATTTCCTCTTTAATTGCCAAAGAGAGTTGTTCTGCACAACAAGTCCATAGGGTTTCATCTTTTTAGAATCATATATGAGTGAAAGAATAAGTTTTTCTTTTCAAAATTTTCAAAAGTATTCCATAACACCTGAATATTTTAATTACTTCTTATACTACTACAAAAACAACATACTCAACGCAATTTTATAAGTAGGGCCTGGGGCTTGGGGAGTGAGGAGGGTGGTACATAAGCACCCTTACCCCTACCTTGTGAAGTTAGAGAGTTACTTTTATTTTCATCACACTGTTTTTTCCGCATGCTACATGTTGTCTATTTAGTTATTTGAATATACTTTATACTTGAAGATGTTATATTTTGTCCCTTACAAGTAAAAATGTTAAAATATTTTTCAGTTGAATAGAAAATCAACCTTCTTATCCTACAAATTTCGTTTGTATCCCGCTTGAAATAATAGCCTAAAATGTGTATTATGGAAAATTGACTTTTGAATACTTGTACAACGAGTCTAACCCGAAATTGTAAAAGACTACCCTATCAATGCTTATTTTAGTTCCATCTAGAATTTTCATCATCCATTTTCCCTTCTAGCTTCTCTATTTACTTATTCCATCTTTCAAGATGAATAGCTTTTCCTATGATTTACCTTGTATTATGGATGTACAATTCAATTTACTCCCATTAAGCTTTATTGTGGCTTAACGGCTGAATTCTTGACTTATTTATTTATTCATTTGTAACTCATGATATTCCTTACTTGAACATCTCATATAATGAGCTATGAGATTTTCTATTTGGCTAATTAAGTAGCGACATAAAAAGTTTGTTCCTATACAATATAATTGGTTCTATACTCTTATTTTCTTACTAATAGATTGCATCGATGTTTTGCCTTCTTACATAGGAATATTGTGTTGTGCCCAAGCGCACACGAAAGTATGTGGTGGTCTTACCAAGTAATATAGTGGCCTTTTACAAGCCAAGTATGGATCCATTATAGACTTGTGTTAACAACTATCTTAGACTAGTCCAACTATTAAGATTAACTCAGTGCTAACGTAACCACAAGATTGTTTGAGAGTAAACTAAGAGCTAACGTAACAATATGGTAAATTAAAGGTTCTTGAACGCCAATGGATAGAAATCAGGGTTAAGCTACTATGAAAAATCATACTACGTTATAGAACTTCATTGGTTAGGTTAATTGTCTTGGTTGTTGGTTCACGACGCCTATACTATGACTATGACCTTCCGAACCTCTAATCAATTATCTAACTTAGCCCCACAACTACATCATTGAGCGGGGATGTGAGAACTAAGTCAAATATGTTCATATTTCATCCTGTAATTGAACCAAATAGAGCATATAGGTATATTTATATCCTAAATGAAAATTATAACTCTTTTCAATTAGAAGATTACGATTCTATTCTATCTATCCCACATTTTATGCTCTTGCTCCTCCTCCCAGGTTCACAAGATGATTATGCATGTATTCTAAGGGACCCAGCCCTTACAATAGTGATAACAAGGATAAATAAACAACCAAATATTATAAACAACAAAATCAAATAAATTCATAACAATAATACTCATGTTTTTGGCCTTAACCTCCGAAAAGGGTTTTTAGTTGATTATAGGCATAACTGTAATCATAATAGATGAATACATGTCAAAATACATAAAAAAACTAAAGTAATAGAAGAAAAAACGTAATTTAAGTGTTCTCCAGCCTATCTCCATGTCCCAAAATCGTCCAAGGTGTCCAACACAATATCCAACACAATAACTAAGTATCCTATTTATACTAGGAACACAAATGCCATTTTTGACTTAAGGGCGTGCCATGTAGGCAGCGTGGCACACCAATAATGCGGTGGATCAATGGAAATTGTCATCGAGGAAGTTTTCAAGGGTGTTTCATGGCCATATCACGGCACCTAGGAAGCATGGCATGCCAAGCACATCAAATCGCCCAACTTTGATCAAGCCTTGTCCATTGCTTTAGTCCTTTTAGTCCAAGATTTGTGGTGTTTTTTACATGTCATTTCCAGTTTTTTTTGCATCCCTTTATCACCATAATAAACTTAACAAGCTCCCTAAAACATCAAGCACCACACATTAGAGCACAAAAAACATATAATTCAAGACAATGAACTAGTAAAGGCCATATCTCAAGCTAAGTGTACTAGCTTTTGTCCCTTGATTCTTAACTTAGTGTTTTGAATCCAAACTTACTATGAACACACTTTGAACAATATATTTACATAACATAAAACTTATATGCTTATTTCAACCAAGAATTACTCCTTAAGCACAAGATAAAACCTCTAAACTAAGCTAAATAAGCCCGGATGCCAACATTGAGGTGCATAAATATACCTCAGATCATCATCCCATACTTAAAAGCTTTATTCTTCCTTGAACAACTCTTTACTCCGAGCAAGAAGACTCCACACTTCTTTAACCAGCAATATACTTAATCTAGTTCTATAATGGCGACACAAAATGCAAGTTTTTACATTAAGCATGTCATACACAAAATTGAAGGCTCAAGAATACTACTCCAAAACATCCTAATCTCAAGAATTGACTCACCAAGTTGGAAAAATCATGCATCTTATTCATTCTAAGATGTCATACAAATCACCCAACTATCCTTAAATATGTTCCCTCATAACAAGAGAGTTACCCATAATCACTCAGATATATGCAATTTATCACAAAATGGGTACAAGAATCAAGTTATACTCACTTTCACAAAGAATTCACAAGTTACACAAGATGAACCATAGGCTTTCCCTAAATGTAGCACCCCACTAATATCAGAATGTTAAAACTTAGGATCAAATAGTCCTTTAGGGATTGTAATGCGGGAAAAGGGACGGGTAGGAACTATTTTGGCCAAGAATAGTGAATATCTCCCTAAGCAGTTTAATACATCACAAGAACATTAAGATCAACCTCTAAAAACCAAACTTAATACTTTATCTACCTTTACACATATCTTATTTTGCCCAATCTCATTAAGCTAATTCACATATACTATGGTGGGAGTATTATCTAAACTATTTAATTTTGAAAATTCTTTATTCTCTTCATTGCACAACTCCCAACCATAACACATATCAATTTTCAACACCAATAACTATTTCTTGAGGGCTTTACTTTCACCTCTTTTTATCTTGTTTTTCACACTCCCTAACTCATTAAGTTTTCCAGTAAAGTGATTAAGAGCTTTGAGCCAAATTAAAGTAAAAATAATAATGGAAACAGGCTACATATGAGTCTACCAAAGAGTAGACTAAAGGCTCAACCGGGATAACTAGGATTACGTATAAGGGTAGGTCACAAAGGGTATGAAGCATGACTATCATGGAAATGCCTATATCATCTCTTAAACTTACACTCTATATTTTGATTTGCACATACATTAGGAAAGTTCTAGACATCAAATACAACAAGAAATACACAAGAACTCACTTCACACATGGCACATGCTCAACTCAAGTAGGATCATCATAAACTCTCGTTCAAACAATCACACAAATTTAGTATTAAGACACCAATGTACAAGAGTCATAAACTAGAGACTAGGAGTCTCAAAAGTAGTAGTATCACACAACAACATGCTTTTACAAACAAAACCCACTTGAAACATGCAATCATACATAGCGCCAACAAGAACATCTCAATATCTACTCCTAAAAAAAGTATACTGGGTTCAAGGGGCACCCCCACGTAAAAGAATCAAAAAGAACAACCACAGAGTGGGTGAAATGTGCACCTACTCAACAAATACTCTACTAACTAAAATCTAAAAACTAAAAAGAAAATCCTTTTGTAATTTTTTTCAAATTTAGGCAAAAACTAGAATAACAACTATAAATTAAGATCCTACAACATCACTTCACCCGAAACATGGGAATTTTCATACCCCACACTTAAAATTCTACTTTGTCCCCAAAGTTGAATTAAGCATAGATGGAAATTCTACCTGAGGCCTCAAGGCCTAGCTAGAACCATTTGTAAATATCAAGAGGGTACAGGAACCCCACACTTAGTCTCTGCCATACTCTATAGCTCAGGTTTTCGACACTCAAACGTCCCATCAATTAGTGACTTAACAAAAACAAACACTACATGGAATAAAAACTAAAAATATGAAAAATAAAACCTACCTTAACTTGGGTTGCCTCCCAAGCAGCACTTGATTTAGTATTGCGGTATGACTCAATTATCAAAACTTAACTATTTTTCTCCATTCTCTCCCTTATGCTTGGAGGCCATCTTCTTATTCATTTCTGACCTCTTGAGTGTGTACTCTCAAGGTTAATAGATTTCTTAATAATATCCTTATCAGGCTCATCAATTATCATCTATTTAAGATTAGGTGGTGGCTCGAGCAACTTAATGTGACTGTTCAAAGAGATCTTTAGTGTTGCACTCTCTATCACCCTATACTCATCCACTCTTATCACTATAATCATACATAAATCTTGTAATGGAAGGGTGGATTAAGTGGCTTATAAACTCTAAAAACTAACTCTTCATTATCCAATCTCTTTGTGAGAGTGCTCTCTCTCACATCTATCAATACTCCACCCGTGGCTAAGAATAGAAACCCCAAAATGATTGACAGCCTGCTATCTGCATCAAAGTCCATAACAATAAAATCAGCTAAAATTACAAACTTACCAACCTTTATAAAGACATAATGTATTATTTCTTTGGGCCTAATATGGTCCTGTCCACTAATTAGATCATCAAAGGTCTTGGTTTTGGCTCACCTAACCCAAGAGTTTTGAACATAGACAAAGGCATCAAATTTATACTTACCCTCAATCACTCAAGGCATGTACCTCTTCACCGTCACCAATTTGAATGAGGAGGGTGAAAATCTCTGGGTCTTTAAGATATTTGGCCAGCTTTTGTGCTACCACAGATTTACACTCTTTAGTCAAAGACACCGTCTTAATGTCCTGTAGATTTACTTTATTAGTTAGCATATCCTTCAAGTACTTAGCGTACTTGCTAATTTCCTGCAAAATATCTAAATGAGAAAGGTTAATGTGAAGCTCTCTGAACGTGTCAAAGAAATTCTTGAAGCATGCATCCTTCTTTGCTTTCTAGAACTACTGTGGGAATGATGGTGGTGGTCTTTCTTTCTCAATAACTTTTGTTTTCGGGTACTCATTTTCAGCAACTTTATTTGCAACCGATTGAGGGACCAACTATACATCTACCTCTTTATTTGACTTTAGAGGCCTATTATTTAGATCTTTACCACTCCTCAAAGTGATTGCAATTACTTATTTCAGTGGTTCATTATCACTTGGAAAACTACCCTGAGGCCTTGTATTCTATGCTTGTGCTAGTTGCCCCACTTACTGCTCTAACTGCTACTAAAATTATTGCTGCTGGTTGTTTCCCTAAGGATATATTGGTTGAGTCTGCCACTTCTAATTGTAGGCATTACCATAATTCAGCTTTTGTGCATTGCCCACAAAGTTGACAGATTCAGGATTTGCACCACATAAGCCTATAGATGGCTACTATTGCCACAAATATCACACCATACTAGATCCTGCTGCACCGCATTAACCTAAGCCTGAGGCTGCTGCATACCAAACTTGATGAATTGATTCATCATTTAATTATGCATAGCTGAAGTTGGAAAACTAAGGCTATTATGCTATCAACTTCGATCATACCACCAATATTTTTCATGAAGCTACTTGAGGTATCACTATTTCAATCCTTTTCAACAAGGTGTGTAGCTCATCATATGTTTTTTTTCCAAAGCTTGACCACCTGCAGCTAAATCTAGTAAAATTTTTGTGTTATGGTAAAGTGACTCAATAAAGGTATGAGCTAGTACCTCATTAGACTGCTGATGATATGGTTGTCCCAAAGAAGAGCTTTAAACCTCTCCTAAGAATGATAAAGGTTCTTATCTGACCTCTGCTTGAAGCTTAAGATCTCACTGCATAGTCTCGTAGTCTTGCCAGATGGGAAGAAATAGATGAGGAACTTTCGAGCTAAGTCATTCCATGTTGTGATTGGACCTGCCGGCTCAACATTCAACAACTTCTTTGCTTTCCACAAAAGTGAAAAGGGTAAGAGTGTCAACCACACATAATCAGTTGACACACCCTTAGAGATGAATATGTCACTGATCTCCAGAAAGTTTTGCAGGTGGACTTGTGCATCTTCATGTGATAACCAAGTGAATTGTCCAAAACTATGAAGAAACTAAACCATGTTCTACTTCAATTCAAATCTGCCTCCAGGATCCGGTCTGTACATAGTGGAGGTCACATTAGTCGCAAGTGGGATTCCTACTTTGCAAACTGTCCTACGGGTTGGTGGATCCTCAACCATAGGAGCAGGAATATCTTGTTCCTTATGAATTCATAGGATATGGTAGAGAAGCACTACTTCTCTCCTCTATTGATGAAAGCATTACTCAAGTTCGATGTGTGGTTCAACCAAATCCCTATCCCTTGCCAGTTTACTATCCTGCTAACCTATTGCTTGCAAATTCTGAAACCAATACCAAGTGAAAAGCACCAAAGAAATTAAAAAGTAAGACTAAAACTATGACGGTTTCCATATTACAAGTCCCTGGAAATGGCGCCAAAAAATTGCTACGCCCAAGCGCACACACAAGTGTATGTGGTCTCACCAAGTAATGTAGTGGGCTTTTACAAGCCAAGTATCGATCCTTTAAAGAATTGTGTTAACAAATATCCCTGTCTAGTCCAACTATTATGATTAACTTAGTGCTAACGTAACCACATGAATGTTTGAGAGTAAACTTAACAATATGGTAAATTAAAGCTTCTTGATCAACAATGGAGAGAAACCAGGTTTAAGGTACTATGAGCAATCATACTATGTTATAGAACTTCATTGGTTAGGTTATGCATCCATTCTAAGAGTCGTGAGTCCTTAAAATAGTGATAAAAAGGATAGCTAAACAACCAAATATGATAAACAGCCAAATCAAATCAATTCATATCAATAATACTCATGTTTTTGGCCTTAATCCTAGAAAAAAGGTGTTAGCCGATTATAGACATAACCGTAACCACAATAGATGAATACATGTTAAAATCCATAAACTATCACAGCCCAAAAACTGATAGGTCATGATGGTACTTGTCGTAACACACCGTATAAGTAAGCCTATCACTCAAACTAATATACAAAAGGGAAAAGATAGAAATACCCCCAAGTTAAGGCTTCTACAACGAAGCTGAACCGTGCAAGTATAAATAATGCGGAGATAAACATTTCCAAAACCATACATTCTCAAAAATTAGTGTCAATAGTGTAATAACTACTAATACAACACATGAGTCAAATACATAAGAAATATCCATACATGGTCAACATCTGTGTCCGAATACAAATAAATAGATAACTACTATAGAAAGATAGAGGTGAACTTCGAGTGCATGAATGTCCTATCACTACCTTGGGTAATCTAAAGGTGCTCGAAATAAACCAATCTAAGGCGCACTCGAGCTAAGACCTGCACTAAAAGGGCGCATTAGGAGTGAGTACGATTCACTTATACTTAGTAGGTATCATAGGCCGACCAAGCAAAGTAGTAAATAAAGCATACAAAATATACACTAAAGGCACGTCACCTACAATCAAATAGTATCCTACAATAGTATCCCATACTGCTTGCACTAAATATATAATATCCATACATAATACAACGACACACTAGGTAGGGATATAAATATACACAATATCACATACAAGTAGAACAAAAGAGGAACATATATAGTCAAGATCATCAAGTACAAATAATGGAAGATAAAACAATTAGACATTAACAAGTCAAGATATAGAACAAATAAATAGATGAAAAGTCAATATGGCAATACAAGCACAACATATACACAATAAAGCAAGTGCAATGTATATGATGATGATGATGATGATGATGATGCATGAGGTCGCCACACAACCTCTGGGATCATCGCACAATCCCCATATATACCTTTGAAGGAAAGAATCACAATGTGGGACCTATATATAGGGGATTTATCAACCCATATATAATCCATATATCCATATCCATATCTCCTTCACAGCACATTCCTCGGGAAGGGTTTTATAAGATGTTAGATTTTCTGTCATAAAAAGGTGTTGCCAGTGTTTCTCAGGTGTTGCCATGGTGGTACCATTTGTTTCATGAATGAGTATGATATGAGGATTTAATGCTCACAACCAATAACAATGAGTATTTCCATAACCAACCATATGATATATTTCCACAACCAATGAAAATGATATATTTCTATTTCCATGCGAGCCAATAATTACTTATTATTTCCATTCATCCATGAATTTCCACATATTTGATATGCCGAAAGTATGAATATATATACCACAATACCAAAGGCATCACAATAGGCATTTGCAACAACAAAATATGATTATTCACATGCATTCAAGGCTATCAACATCATAGAGGATTATGCGTATCACATAATATCTCAATTTCTACAATTACATCACATATAGGCCCCACACGGGCAGAACACATAGAAAGGTATTTTTCATGATTAGTTCCCACTTTCCTCATGCATTTGGTACCATCATTTACTATCCAGCATAGTATGAAAAGAGTTAAGCCATAACCTACCTCAAATGCCAAAACTGGTTCGCTACACTTAGAACCCACAACCTTACTTTCAATGAATGATTCTAAAATCAACTGACACCAAGCAATATAGAATCTACGCAAGAACCCACAACCTTACTTTCAATGAATGATCCTAAAATCAACTAAAACCAAGCAATATAGAATCTACATATCAAAGGAAAGCCAACGATACCCATATTGCCTACTTTTGGTTTGGGGTCAAAATGAACCCCTAAAATAAGTTTTCAAAAAAGAAGGACAAAATCATAACTTTACTTCAAAATTGTATTCCCCATATCTTTAGGAATCTACAGCTAAAACCCTAAGTCAAGTCGAGTAAAAATGAGGTTCAAATAGAAGAAAATCTATTTTAAAGTTTTGCCGAGTAAAATCTTTGAAATCTGTGTTAAAATCAAGAATCAAAGTTTTTTGGAAGGTTAAATTGATGAAAAACTAGTAATTATAGGATTAAAACATAATTTAAGTATAATGGAGTAAAATTGGGATTTAAAATCGAGCCCTAAAATTTTTGTTTTGAGAAATTAATCAAGAATTAAAGAAATAATGAAATCTCACTTTAAATCCATAACAGAATCAAGGAATAGATATTAATCTAGCTTTCTAAGCTACCACAAGCTTCATTTTTATGCTCACACACTACTTCAGGGTTTAACTCTCAAAAGAAAAGGTGAAAAAATGGGCAAAATGGGCCAAAAGGGCTATTTTTATACTATGCTAGGTACCAGGGATTTTAAGGCATAAATTAGCCTAGGGGATGCGATTTGACTTTATGTATCTGGTTGCACCAGTAACTTGGTGCACTAGATATTTTTAAGTCCAAACAGACTTTGATAGGGTGCTCAGGATTCATTTGGAGTTTGATACATGCAAACAGCCTATGTAACTACACTAAATACGATGCTCCAGACTCAAGGGCGATATCAGATTTTTTGAAAAAACATCACTTTCCTAGAGTTGACCCCTAAAACTCGAAATCATAATTTTCCAAACTAAGGATCGAAATGAGATTTAAAAGCCATAAAACTTAACCAAACATATTACCACCCTAAAATTGGCATTCAGGATGCATTGACGAAGTCAAATTTTCCATACGATGTTATTCCAAATAATTTTGGGTCCTACACCCATATTCTAATTTTCTAACTTTTCGACCAACAGGTCAAAATGAGCTTGGGTGAAATGGGACACAAACCAAAGGTCTACCTAGCCTAAAATCAATATTTCAAAGTTGTTGACATAGTTCGTTCAGCCATCCGTCGCATAGATCAAGAGATAACCACACAGGTACATAATAGGTCTCTTAAAGTCACCAAGAATCACAATATTGCATAAATGGTACCAAAATCCTTCAAAAATAAATCAATCACCCCTATATCTCAGAAATATCATAATGAAACTATGGGGAGGGTAAAACTATTAAATCACACAAAATCATAAATTACACATATTTTATCAAATTTCAAATCGTTACATTATCCACCACTAAAAATCTAGTTCGTCCTTAAACTAGGGCAAAGAAATACCAGAATCAATGATGAGCTAGGTATATGAACTACGAATATTAGACTAGACCTGTCAAGTAGCCTTATCTACGGGTCGATGTCACCACTGAACCTTAACCATCGAGATAAATCTGGAGTATAATCGTCGAACATCCCTAGCTAAAATGGATATCAGTTCCTCAACAAAAGACAAACGGTCATCTAACTGAACCAACTCCCAACGGATGACATGAGACTTATTAGGAATTTAATGATAAAGCATAAGAAAATAAAAAACTAGATGAACAACTGATAAATCTAGAGGCAAAGCTAACTCATAGGACACATAACCAATGATTTGAAGAATATCAAATGGACCAATATACTTGGGGATAAGCTGGCCGCTTTTCCCAAGCCTCATCACATTCTTCATGTGTGAAACTCGAAGGATAATATGATCACCAATACAAAATCTCAAGGCACGAAGCGTAAGATCTCCATAGCACTTCTGCCTACTCTGAGCCACTCTAAGTCTGTCCTGAATGACTTGAAATCTATCTAAAGACTCACAAAGAAAGTCCATACCTCCAGGTCTAACCTCAAGAACATCAAACCAACCTACTGGCGAGCAACAATGCCTACCATACAATGCCTTAAAAAGAGCCATATTAATACTTGAATGGTAGGTATTATTATATGCAAACTCTGCTAAAGACAAATGATGCTCCCACTAGCTCCCCAAATCCATCATACATGCATGGGGCATATCTTTGAAAAACTAGATAATCCACTCTGACTAATCATTAGTATGGAGGAAAACACTGTGCTAAGATTAATCTGTATGACCAACTCATCCTAAAAGGTCTTTCAAAAGTACAAAGTGAACACAACCCCGATCTAAAATGATATACATCAACTTACCATACACAATCTCGTGAATATAAATATGGGCTAACCTCTAAGCACCGACAGTGACCTGCACCGAAAGGAAATGCATCATTGATCTATGATGACCCAAACACTATTAGATCCATAAAAAGTGTGTTATACCCTAATTTTTCAAGATCTAGACCTCTTAAATGAGAGGCCACAAAGTTAGTTTTCCATCGCTTTAAGCCTCAACTTAATCCAAGGTTATGGAAAAAAGTTATGAAAGACTTCCCTTAATGTCCCTATAAACTGCCAAGGCTATGACTCAAGGTAACAAATCGTAACAACTCATGATGATTCATCACAAGTGATTGGTAGTCACTCTAGTGAATCCCTCTGCTCAAGTTCAATAACTATGACTACTCACTACGACTCATAATCAGTGGCTACAAGTCGTATGGAAGGATTCATAGTCACCACAATATGTAATCTAGGAATTCAACCCAGTGGGTACGAGTCCAGCATACAAATCATAACCAAACATTATGAGTTGTTATTAAGACTCATAACCTGACCAGTAAAAGATCCTAGAATTGAGCCTCATATTTTGGTAGGTTTATTAATGTCTTAGATATATATTAAGACCTCAATTATCTCCCAGCTTATAGACAAGTCAAAACATCTATTAAGGATTAAATTATTAAGATGTATACATCTATAGTCATCTTAAAATGAGCATATATTTTCTTCTACTAAGAATTTCTGAGCTTAGGATCCACCAATAGATAGGTAATTGAATTATCTTTCCAATTATACCATTTTATCCTTAATCCAATATCGGGGGTGAAAAGTTATGGCAAACATACTAGAGCACTATCAAAGCTTCCCAAACTACAACTCATAATGTCTTATTACAAGTTGATAAAAGGGAGTCGTAGTCTAGGTAGTAGAGACTGAAATGGGGCTTCTTATGATGACTCAAATTATGATTCATGGCTAGACTTTACGAGTCCTGACCTAAGTTTTCGAGACGTCTTCCAAACAATTTATAGAAGGTTCCTAAGGTTTTTTTTTTTTATCTTTTTCCACTCTCTCAACCTAAAAATACATTGTTTCACCCCCAAACGCCCAATACACGAGTTAAAACCCAAATAGGGTCATTATATTCCCTATTTCTCTTCAGTTATTATACATAAAACCCATACCCTATCCCAAGAATGTTAAATCAAGCATCTTCTCAAGGATTCAAGGATTCAAGGTCCAAATCACAAGCTTTTTTCAAGGATTCAAATAATTAAGGTATGTGGGGTATTCATCAATGGGTTCCTTTCACCCATTAAGTTAAAAAAATCTCCTTTTTGTCTTAAAGTATAAATTTCTCCTCTTTTGATGAAAATATACACGTTTAAAATGAATTAATCCATACTTTTCTTCGTAAATCTAAATTCAAGCCATGTTAACGTGTATTCCATGTAAATTAGGTTATTTTATGCTTTGAATTTCAAATACCCATGTAATATTCAATGAAATTATAAAATTATACATGTTACCTCATTGATTTACATTCAAGCCATGCTAATAGTTCTAACCCATGTGATTTATGCTCCTATATACTTGAAGTTTTGATACCCCATGTCATGTTTAGTCAATATCATGTCAAATTCTCAAATTATGCTTTAAAATGTATCAACATGAGATTTTACCAAGGTTAACTCATTCCTATGTTCAATTTTATGTAATTTGTCAGTCTATTGAAATGTCTTATTCTTTGGGTTTTTGAGTTATGTCTTTATGTCACTATTTTAAGTGTTGTTATTGAATTTTGTAATCATTCAATACTGGCGTGTTATGAACACCCAAAACCTACATGTATACTTGTGTTTCAGACTTTTCAAGTAATGAGTTAGTTAACTTATTATTTTATTATTATACCCTATATTGTTTCATGTTAAATTATCAGTTTTACATGCTCATGATTTCTTTAGATTAGGCATCCACTATAAGTTTTAAAATACCTTATGTGAGCAAATCAATTATTAGTGCATTCATTAGTTAGTATTTCAGTGTCTTTCAGTTGAGAGTAGGATTTTGCACCGAGAGGGAAGTATAGTCTTAGAGCATCCTTCCCTAAAACTACGTGCCACCATAGGTTTAGGGGACTCACCAGAGAGTGTTTCCCCTTGCCTAATATAAGATGAGTTTAGTGATCACTCTAGTTCAGTTTAGGTTCTATTCTGATGGCAAGGATAGAATAACCCCACTCAGCATGGGTCAGATGTTAGAATCTATGATAGCCCACATGGTTTATGTTTGTTACATGATAGCTCCCATAATTTCAATCAGTACTCAACTTATATTACTTCAGTTTCTCTTAACCAAGTAAATGTATTACTATTTATTTAGTTAGACATTTTTATATATTTGTCAATATTCAGATCATATTAGTAAATACCTTACTTGGTCTTGCATTCATCTTACACATTCATGTTTTCAAGCTCAGTATTCATACATGATCCTCAGTTCTGTTTTACAACATCTTCAACTTTACATGAGATTTATAGACAATATTCATGTTTCTACCGCTTTCTATCTTACAAAATTATTTTTGGCTTATGATTTAAAAATCTCACTATGACTTAAAGTTTTCACGTATAGCCATGTTTTAAATGTATGTTTCAACAAATAACTTATATTCTCAGTTTGAAAGCATGTTTTAAATATTTTCATTACTTAGTGAATGTCCCCATATACTCAGTACATTCTAAAGTACTAACTATATATATGCATTTGTGACTACATTCTTTCATGATATAAGTATCAGATATAGTCCATATACCAGGGTCAGATAGGTCTCAACATTCAGCCAGTAGGTGATAAGTTTTCTTATTTCAGGAACTCCAATCAGTTATAGTTCTTGTACTATATTATTATTATTCTTATGTATTGATTCGTGGTAATTAGAGGCATGTCCCAACTACCTACAGTCAGTATAGTAGAGGCTTTATAGATAGTCAGTTAGAGTCATGATATGTAATTCAAGTTCTTTCTTTAGTTTTATCTTTTTGTAAACTTTATCAGTACTATATTTATTCAGATTTTCTCATGATTAAGCTTCTACTCAACAAATTTAGCTTGTATATATATTTTAAATTAGTTACTCAAGTGTCATTCTAATAAGTGGGTTAGCTTGGGATCACTTGTAGTTGTAAGCATCATGCTATGGTTAGGGAAAGCCCTGGGTCATGAAAAACTTGGTATCGGAGCACAAGGTTCAAGTGTCCTAGGGTATCTATGGAGTCGTCTCTAGTAGAGACTTGCATAATGGTACGGAGATGTCTGTACTTTTCTTTGAGAGACTACAATGCATTTAAGAAATGTTTCCCTTCTTTTATATCTCAGATCGTGTTGTAGAGATGTTATCAAAGAAACTTATAAGGATTCTCATCTTGGTCTATTTATGCTAACTCTTCCTTATTCTTGAGGTAATAGAAACAATCAAGCTTAAATTCCTACAGATAGAGTTTTCTCAGTCAATCTCTGTAAATAGATATGACATTCTACGAAGGCTTGAAATGATTCTATTAGTGCCTTTATATTCCAAAGTTTGAAAGATTTCATTCATTTTCATGAAAATCGGGCACTAAGCCAAAGTCATATGTGCCCTTAGATGCCTTCTCAGAATCCTATGACAACATATAAACTTGAGTTAGAAGCATGAACCTAGAAGTTTAACAGTAGTAAAGTGGGGATAGTGTTTATCTGGATTTAGTAGATTATGTATCCATGGGGCTAGTTGTATGAAAAGTGAATCAGTAGGCTTGAAATAGTGTATGCAAGAATTTATATTTATTATTTCAAAATTAGGTATGATGATGTCGGTATAACTAGAGGTATACCCAAGGTGATATGAGATACTATTATTTCTAAGTTTTCTTAAAGTAGGTGTGCTTAGATAGTACCCCTTTAGTTGCTAAGTGAAAATGAGGCTAGTTAGGTAGTATATGATGTTCTTACCAACTAAGTTATGGGATATAGGTTGTTGATATTAGGTATTTCGGTTGCATGGTAGTTATCATGGTTTAGGGAAAAATATAAGTTTGGAGATGTGATATTAGTAGGCTATGAAGGAAAGTGGTGAGGCATGTATATTGTCAAGAAGGGTGTAAGTATGTGATGATTGTTGAAGCTAAAGAAAGTTAAGGAGGATATATGTTAAGGGAGTGTTCAATAATAAAGTTAGTACAGTTCATTAAAAAGTTTAGGGATATCCATATTATATGCAAAAATCTAAGTTTGAATCTTGGAGGATTGAGCTAATAGAAACAAGAGTTGAATTCTAGATGGTGTAAACTCAGGGTATGGTGATACTCCTGAAAATTCTAAGTTAGTTAGTATTTAAGTTATTATAGGATGAATATTGGGGATATTAAAAGTTAAGATTTCTATCTCAAAAGGAAGTATTAACAGTGGGTTTTACACTTTTAAGTATAGTCTTTCAGGGTGAGTTGTTAATTTTGTGCATTATTATATCTCGGACTCTAGAGTAGAGTGGTTGCAGTTCAGTTTAGAGTTTATTAAGGGGATCTATAGACTTAGAATAATGGATTAAGTCTAAGGGGGAGATGATAGAACAAGGAACTAAGTTAGGCTCTTAGATTCTAGTAGTGATGCCAGTGTATTATAGAACATTATTAAGGGAGGAAGATGGCAACCTATTCTTTTATTATTATAAATTTTTGTGCCTCAGTCAGCACGACATTTACTCAAACCTCACTAGTTAGATCCATGATCATAGCTCATATTATACATTTTCCATAAAATCATGTACGCTCTCAATTCTTAGTATGAGCAGTTCCCGTTTGCTCAGAAGTACAAATCGTATTCTATGAATTTATGAACTCCAGGTCATGCAGCTCATGACTCATGCACTCATTCTTTACAGTATGCTCAGCTCCCATATGTTATGGTTCATTCTTAATGACCAATGAAATTCATATTATGTCATGTATGTCCTCAGTTTTGACCTCTTTAATGAATTTATACTTCCGATACTCTATTCCTTGGGCCTTAGTTAAGTGTGAAGTTATGGATAGTACTCTTTCATGCTTCAGGTCCTTATGTTCTAACCTTTCAATGACCTTTCCTTAATATTAAGATAGTGGTGATAAAAGAATGATGATCAATGGTTTAGATGGGAAAGAGTAAATATTTCTTGTTCAGAAAAGATTATCGTATGCTTGTTTTATCTAAGGCTATAAGTGTGAAGGAAGATTGAGGAAGAGCTTTTGATATATCTCATGGTTAGTTAAAATTTCGTGTGTATTTTCTTGGGGATTGTGCTGGGATTTGTTATTGACAAGAGATATTAGAGGATGTGGGAAAAAAGTTCCTAGGTGGGTTGTTTGCCTAGAATTCATATGTGGTTATAATGATAGGCTTGAATGTCATGTTGGTATATAAGTGTATGGGTGCATTGTGCGCTAATGAAATCCTAGTAGGAGGTTGAATTTTGTTGTTAAAGTGGTAAGAGAAATTATTCTTGAGATGAAAGATGTGAAACATGCATGGGGTATCAAATTCTTGGTTTCGACTAGTATTATGGTGTTATGTGTGGTACCTTGTGACCTTGAGTAGGATTGAACATGGTGAGAGAATTCAGTTCAGTTTAGACTTTAGTAGATGGAGTTATCAATGCCCATTTGAGAATTATAATTTGAATCAAATGAACATGGTATTTAAGGGGAAAATTATAGTTAAGGGAGTATTTGAGAATGTGGCTAAGCTTGAAAGTTAGCAGTTGCATTAACTAAGGCCTAGCAATTTTACTTAGCTTATGTTTTATGGGCCTATATTCCACGTTACATATTTAAAACCATATTGAGATTCCTTATTCAAATATCAAATTCAGATTATGTGCAAGAATTATTTGCTCCCTAATGTTATTAGAGATTTTTAGAAAAGTGTTGGACAAATACTCCAGTTGAGTATAAACTTTCAATATGATTCAACCCGTATAGATAGCAATTCAGATAAGCAATCAGATAGATAAGCTTCTATGGTTTTCTTTCATTCCATCTAGTCTTAATATTTGAATTTTCATGAATATGGCTAGTCTATGAGGTAATTCATTCACGTCCATTCAAATTATGAATTCATTTCATCCTATGCATCATGTTTCAGATTTAGTCATTTAGTCATGATTCATATCATTAGTATTCAGTACACGATTTCAGCTCAAATAGTTTTATTCGAAGACAAATGATCCCAAAAAGGAGATATTGGAATACCCCAAATTTTTTAAGCTCTACACCTCTTAAAAGATAGGCTACAAAGTTAGTTTTTCAACGCTTCAAGACTCGTCTTAATCCAAGGTCATGGAATAAAGTTATGGAAGATTTCCCTTAAGGATCTGATAAGCTGCCATGGCTACGACTCAAGATAACGAGTCGTAACCATTCATGACAAGTCATCATGAGTGAGTGGTATCCACTCCAATAATTCTCTCTACTCAAGTCTAGTGACTATGACTACTCACTATCACTCATAATCAGTGGCTACGAGTCGTGTGGAAGGATTCATAGTCACCATAGTATGTAATCTAAGAATTCAACCTAGTGGTTACAACTCCAGCATAAGACTCGTTTCCAGACATTACGTCATTATGAAGACTCGTAGCCTGACCAGTAAAAGATCCAAGAGTCAAGCCTCATGTTTTGGTGGTTTTATTAGTGTCTTATATATATATATATATATATATATATTAAGACCTCAAATAACTCCTAGCTTATAGACAAGTCAAAACATCCTTTAACGATTAAATTCTTGAGATGTATACATCTATAGTCATCTTAAAACGATCTTAAATTTTGTTGTACTACGAATTTCTGAGCTCAAAACCACCAACAAATGTATATATATACATATATATATATATAATTGAATTAGATTTCCAATTATACCAATTCTGACTTAATTTGTTATCAGGATGAAAAGTTATGGCCAAAATATTGAAGCACTGTCAAAGCTGCCCAGACTACGACTCGTAATGTCTCATCATGGGTTGATACGAGGAAGTCGTAATCTAGAAGTACAGGCTAAAATGGGGCTTCTAATGATGACTCAAGTCTTGACTCATGGACAGACCTTACGAGTCGTGACCTAAGTCTTTGGGATGGCTTCCAAATGATTTCCAGAAGGTTCCTAAGTTGTTTTTGGTCTTTTCCCACTCTTTCAACCCCAAAAATACGTCGTTTCACCCGTAAACGCCCAATACATGAGTTAAAACCCAAATAGGGGCATTATTTTCCCTATTCCACTTCAGTTATCATACATAAAACCCATCCCCTTTCCCAAGAACGTAAAATCAATCCTCTTATCAAGGATTGAGGCATTCAAGGTCCAAATTACAAGCTTTTTTTTCAAGGATTCAAACAATTAAGGTATGTGGGGTATTCATCATTGGGTTCTTTCCACCCATTAGCCCAAAAATCACCCTTTTGGCTTAAAGTATGAATTTTTCCTCTTTTTATGAAAATATACATGTTCAAGATGAATTAATCCTTGCTTTTCTTCGTAAATCTAAATTCAATCCATGTCAATGTGTGTTCTATGTAAATTATGTTATTTCATGCTTTGAATTTCAAGTACCCATGTAATATTCAATGAAATTAGAAAACTGTACGTGTTCCCTCATTGATTTACATTCAAGAGATGCTAATAGTCCTAACCAATGTGATTCATGCTCCTATATACCTAAAGTTTTAAAACTCCATTTCATGTTTAGTCAATATCATGTCAAATTCTCAAATTATGCTTTAAACTATACCAACATGAGTTTTTCCAAGTTTAACCCATTCCCATGTTTAATTTTATGTAATTTATCAGGTATTGAAATGTTTCATGCTTTGGGTCTTTGAAATATGACTTTATGTCATTGTTTTAAGTGTTATGAAATTTTGTGTTCATTCAGTAATTGCGGGTTATGAATACACCTGATACCAGCATGTTTGGTTGTGTTTCAGACTTTTCAAGTAACGAGTCAGTCTACTCATGATTTTATCATTATACCCAGTATTATTTCATGTTAAATTATTAGTTTTACATGTTCATGATTTCTTCAGATTAGGCATGCACTATCAGTTTAAAAATACCTTATGTGATCAAATCAATTATCAGTACACGTATCAGTTAGTATTTTAGTGTCTTTCAATTGGGAGTAGGATTTAGCACCAATAGGGAAGTATGGGTTCACCGCATCCTACTTTCCAGAAATTACGTGCCACCGTAGGTTTAGGGGATTCGCCAGAGAGTGCTTCCCCTTGCCTAATATGGGCCCAGTTCTGTCATAACTCCAGTTCAGTTTAGGTTCTACTCCGATGGAAAAGATAGAACAAACCTCCTCAACGTGGGTCAGACATTGGACTCTATGATAGCTCACATAGTTTATGTCGGTTACATGATAGCTCTTATAGTTTTATTTAGCACTCAGTTTATATCAGTTCAGGTTTACTTGACCAAGTAATCAAATTACCTGTTATTCAGTCAAATAGTTTTACTGATTATTCAGTATTCAGATCATGATAGTACATGCCTTACTTGGCCTTGCATTCATCTTACATGTTCATGTTTTCATGCTTAGTATTCATATATGATCCTCAGTTCAGTTTTACATCATGTCCATCTTTACATGAGATTTATATATAGTATTCATGTTTCTATCGCTTCCCATGTTATAGAATTATTTTTGGCTCATGATTTATAAATCTTACTATGACTTACAGTTTTCACGTATAGCCATGTTTTAAAGGTATGTTTCAACAAATAACTTATATCCTCAGTTTTAAAGCATGTTTTGAATATTTCCATAATTTAGTGCATGTTGCCATTTACTCAGTACCTTCCAAAGTAATGACCACATATATGCGCTTATGGCTACATTCCTTCATGATATAGGTATCAGATGTAGTCCATACATCAGGGTCAGACAGTTCTCAACAATCAGCCAGCAAGTGATGAGTTCTCTTATTTTGGGAGCTCCACTCAATTGTAGTTTATGTACTATATTATTATTATTCTTATGTATTAATTCGTGGTAGTTGGAGGCATGTTCCAGCCACCTACAGTATAGTAGAGCCTGCATAGATAGTCAGTCAGAGTCATGACATGTAATTCAAGTTCTTTCTTTAGTTTTATCATGTTGTAGTGTTAATAAATAACCTTGAATCCATCCCAAACTCTTTCTTAAACTTAGAAAATAATGTAGGCAGTAACTGCTTTAAGGTATTGCCTTGCTCAATGCCTAATCTATACAACGCCAATGGGCAAGGTGTTGTAGAGCCTACGCTACTTTGATGATTCTTTTAAGTTTACTGGCCAAGGCGTCATAGAGGCCATGGCCTTATCCTATAGGATGTTCGCCTGGGTGGTGCCCTGACTTCTACTTTTTCCATCCCAAATTAGTATTCTCCCCTACTTCCTCAATTGTTTGCTCATATGACCTTGGGCTAATTCCTAACTAATTTTTTAGGACAAATAACTTGACTCTGGAGCTTTAACACATATGCGTGATGATCCAAAATATGATTTGATATGTCTGGTGTTACAACATCTCTCCCTTGCGATCATTCATCCTTGAATGAGGGTCATGGATAAAAAGAAAATGTATGAACCATAAGATAGACTCTCTTGATCTATGATTTATCAACAGAAACTTTATTCAAATAAAGAGTTTCATAATCGGTCACAAAAAGGAACATTTAGGCAAAAGTTACGGAATGCATGAAATATAGCATAGAAATGATATCTTAAGGGTTTATTTAAACATAGAGGACATAATATAAAATATTAGTTTCATGGTTGATGAACATTAAAATATAATTAGGAATTCATACGATCATGGGTATAAAGTAGGATCATTACATTAAAAATCTTCCCTTCAAAAAAGTGAATGAGTGATAATATTTTGTTTTCATATATTATTTTGCTTTTTACGTAACCTTTTTAGTATAGAAAATTGAAGTGCTCCTAACATCTTGCTGAAACTTTATTTTAGTGAGAATGAGCTTAATCTATTACAAAATTAAGAAGTTAGATCAACAAGGAGCTGGACATAGGAGTTATCCTTAAATTGGAAGATGTGTATGAAGAGCATATTAAGATTGAAAAATTTACAAATTGAGCATGAATAAGTATGAAGCTTATATGTATGTATTATCATTAAAAAGGGGAAAACTATTGAGCTACCACAAGATACGTTATTGTCATGACCCGAGATGAGGCCTTGGCCGCAACGGGCATCCCGAACCACGACAGCTTGAGTGACCCTTTAGCACACTATCATAAGCATAATTAACTAAAATAAAAGTGCAGAAGATAAACTAAGACATGGAAAGGTTCATACTAAAATTTAAATACATCATAACACCAATCCATGGAAACCCAAATCCATTATGAGCCAATCAACGAAGTCTCCATTGAAACACTAGTCTGTCAAAGCAGGGATAAGGCCCGCAGCTGGCCATAAAACTTAAAGAAACCAATATATGGATAAAGTGACTTTCGAAGTAAGGGAGGTTTACCAACTCTGGATTTTTGAAATTAATCTACTGTTGAGCTGGACCATGAGACTATTCCTCAGAACCTACATTATGAGACAATGCAGCCCCCACAAAGATGGTCAATACTTGGAATGTATTGGTACGCAGCCCAATCCAAACATAACATATATTTTATGTAGAATAATCAAGAGCTTTGTGAGAACAACTTAACATAATAGAGACCAAAACAAATGGGCATGGTGAAAAGAATACTTCAATTTACCTCGTAAAGCATAAAATCAACTTTTTTCTTTAATTTAGAACTAGATGGTATACCCTAAGACATAGTACCAACGGGCAATATGGGTCTGCCATTAACCCGTTGGTCATGCCCCTAATTCGAGCTTGCCATAAGGATTGGAGTGCCATGAAAGAGAATGTATGCCCCCTTACCGACATACCATATATAATATTTCATAAAATACACATCAACAAAACACAATTTCCAACAATGAGTAATCTAAACTTGTGGCTTCTTTAGGTAACCATTAAGCTCTCTTTAAGCCTAAGTTTTGTCTTTTAAAACATGATTTAGAACATTCATTTCTTTCATACTAAGGGCATTTCATGATAGGTATCGTCATACCTAGACTTGTAAGAAATATCTTATCATATCATGTTCATAGCTCCTTTCATTCAAAACATGTTAATGACCACCAAAGTGTTAAATAACACATGCAGATTCTTATTTCAATTACCATGTTAGGGCTAATATGTAAATATCCTATTTCAAGATCTCATCATAAAGTCGCCAACTCTTTCATAAATCACATGTAATTCACCATAAGAAAACAAGAACATTTGAAATAAGGAACATATCATTGAAAACATGTAAAATAACAATTCATAATTGATAAAGCGGAATTCAAAACCCAAGCTTATTATTGTTCATAAAACAGCCCCAACACTAGTCACAATTAAATCTCATGATCGAAAAAGGGACTTATAGTTCATGCTCTCAACTGAATTTCACAATTCATTGCGCATACTCATAAATACATTTTTTTATGGTTATGGAAAACCTCTAAGTTAATACATGATTTTGTTATAATGTGGGGTTCTAAATTCATGCTCCTTAAAATAATTTCAAAACCTATACCATGAATATGTAACACAATTTAGGGTGCAAATCAAATAAAATTTTGAAGACCGTTATTAGTAGGATAGCTCTACGTACCTTACAACAGATAGAATTTAGTGTAATTGACCAAAGGAGATTGAGAAACTTGAACCCTAGGTGTTTTTTCTTATCTCTATCTATTAGAATAACAATTAGGAGATTGCTCATGTGAAAAGTCAATTTTAAGACCCTAATCACGCACACACAGGTTTGGAAATAACTTGGGGGAGGGGGTGAAAAGACCCTAGTACCCTTAAAATATACTAAAGATGGAACATCTTTTAGGCATGGAGGTGAAGTTCACTATGCGACCCCCATCAGGTACCAAAAGGTTCACAGCGCAACTCTTGTGGTGAACTTGGAGCTTCGTGTCCAGGACCTGAGGAATTAGCCTATCGCGGGCACCTCTCCGGTGCTAAGTGATATATGTAGTTCTTATGATGATCAGCTAAACTGCAAGGGACCAGGTCCTTGGATATGCAAAGTATAGTACAGCTAGCACATAGTATCTGTACAGTTTTGTCCTCTTATGTAACAAACTTGCAGGTGCTATTTTATACTGACTTGGATAGCTGGTCCAATAATATTTTATCCCTAATCATCACTCAAATATAAAATAAAAGAGACACATCTTCATCAAATGGTGTTTGCAAATTCTAAAAAGTGAAAAGAGAGGCAGCAAAACCCCATTTCAACACTACTCAAGTTCTTAGCTATTTATGTGAGCTTAAATAGAAATTGTTCTTGAGTGAGCTTTCATTTGTAACCAAACTACTCAAGCTATAAGAGTAGTGTTTTTCTATTTGAGTAGAGAGTACTTAGGTAGAATTGCCTAAGCATGATTAGATTTAATCAGCAGAGAGATTCCTTGGTAGAGTTATCAAGATGAGCTTGTAATAGAGTTGTTATAAGTGAAAGGAACCTAGAGTTAGGTTTTCAACCGAGTATGCAATCAAGAGGTTGGTTAAAATGTATTATTTATTGCTTGTGAGGACAAGCCGTGGTTTTTGCATTCTTAGGTTTCCATGTAAAAGTCTTGTGTTCTCACCTTCCTGTATTGCCTTTTTCTTTCCAACGCCTCATATCACTTGTGACTGACTTTGAGGGACCTGGTTTGTCACTGTGTGGTGCAACCCCCAAGGGTTATAACATGGGGTTTCCTCGGGGTTCCCATTTTACAATGCAAGGGTCCCTTATATGACTAAAAAAGTGCCCATCCTAGTTAAACCCATCCTGAAGTGTTCTATCCTTTATATTGGGGTCTTAAAGGCTCATTTTATACACTTTTTAAGCGTCAACAAGGTTGGGGTGTTACATTATCCCCCCTTGGGATCATTCTTCCCCAAATGATGACTCAAAATACATTAGGCATGACTTAAAGAGTTACATGGAATAAAATAAGCATAATAAGATTAATACCTTCCATGATATCATTCGGTGACTCAAAAAGTGTTGGGTATCTTTCATGCATATCATCCTCCAATTTCAATTAGCTTCCTTTATCTTTTTATTCCTCCATAGCATTTTAACTGAACCTATATCATTTTTCCTTAATTTTTAAATTTTTTGATCCAATATCTCTATGGGTACTTCTTTGTACGATAAAGAATCCCTCACACCAATCTCCTCAAATAGAAATACAAGTGAATGATCTCCAATACATTTCTTAAGCATTGACACATGGAGTACTGGATGAACTAAAGCTAAACTGGCAGGCAAATCTATCTCATATACGACTCCACCAATCCTCTTCATAACCCGATAAGGACCTATGTAATTATGACTGAGCTTTACTTTCCTCCTAAATCTCATGAATCCCTTCATAGGGGAGAGTTTCATAAACACACAATCATTAACCTCAAATCCTAACTCCCTCTTTCTCATATTGGCATAGAACTTTTGGAAACTTTGGGCGGTCTTAAGTCTCCGTCTAATGACTTTCACTATCCCAATTTCCTGATGGACAAGTTCAGGTCAAAATAAATGAGTTTCGCCCACCTTATACCAACCAATCGGTGATCTACACCTCCTTCAATAGAGAACCTCAAAAGACCCTATTTGGATGCTCTAGATGTAACCATTGTCATAGGGGAATTATATTAGAGGCAAGTGATCTAACCAACTACCTTTACACTCAATCATGCAAGCCTTTAACATATGCTCTGAAGTCTAAATGGTACATTCCACTTGACCATCCATTTGAGCGTGGAAAGAAATGCTAAGGTTCACTTGGTTACCAAAACCTTTTTAAAATACTGCCAAAACTAAGAAGAGAATTGCGTACCTCGATCGAATATAATAGATACCAGAGCCATGCAATCGAACTATCTGCTAAATGTACAACTTCGTAGAATCATCTCCCAAATAATTAATCCTCATAGGGAAAAAGTGAGAAGACTTTGTCATCCTATCCATGATAACCAAAATGGAATCCTACTGGTTTTGGGATCGGAATAGTCCAATAATAAAGTTCATGTTGATCATCTCCCATTTCCATAAAGGCAAAGATGTGTCTTAGGAGGTACCACCTGGCCTCAAGTTCTCCACCTTAACTTGTTGGCAATTCAAACACTCAGCTACAAAGTTAGAAAAATCTCTATTCATGTTATTCCACCAGTAAATATCCTTCAGGTCATGATAAATTTTAATAGAGCAAGAGCGAACAACAAACCTAGAAGTGTGAGCTCAATCAAGAATCTTTTCTCGAAACCCATCCACATTTGGAACAGGCAACCTACATTGGTATCTCAAAATACCATATACTCCAATATCGAATGCCATAACCTTTTGTTGAACCACATCTTCCTTGATCTGCATGAATATGGGATCTCTAGCTTGCTTTTACTTAACTTTGGCACATAAGGATGATATAGCAACTTCTTAGACTAACAACCTTCCTTGCTCGGATTCCAGGATTCAAAATCCTAAATTAGAAAGTCGATGAATGTCCTTAACCATATTCCTTTTCTATTCCTCGACATAAGAAAGTCTACCCATGCACAACCTGCTAAGAGCATCAACAACTACGTTAACTTTCCTTGGATGATAGTGCAGGATCATGTCATCATCCTTCAATAGTTTAAGCCACCGCCTCTACCTAAGATTCAACTTCATCTGGGTGAACACATACTGAAAACTCTAATGATTAGTAAATATGTCTACATGTACGCCATAAAGATAATGATGCCAAATTTGAGTACAAAAACCACAACCGCCAATTCTATATCATGGGTTGGATATTTTCTCTCATGGAATTTCAATTGCCTTGATGCATAGGCGTACACCTTACCATATTACATAAGTACACACCCAAGTCCTACTTAGGATGCATCATAATATACTACAAAACCCTTCGTACCATCAGGAATGGTCAAAACAATCACATTAGTTAGCTTGTCTTTCAATCTCTCAAAACTATTCTCACAAACATCAGACCACCAAAAATTTACTTTCTTCTGCATCAACTTGGTAAACGGGAAAGTTATAGATGAAAAATTCTCTACAAACCTCCTATAATATCCTGTCAAACCCAAGAAGCTCTGAATTTCGGTTGGATTCATGGGTCTAGGCCATTTCCTTACTTCCTTATCCTTTTAGGGATTAACCTTAATTGTTTTACTAGAAATAATAATTCCCAACAAAGCTATTGCACTAAGCCAGAATCCACACTTATTGAAATTAGCATACAACTCATGATCCTTAAGGGTTTAAAGGATGATTCAGAGGTGATTAGAATGATCTTCCTCACTCTTAGAGGAAACCAAAATATTATCAATGAAAACTATAACAAATAGGTCCAAAAATTGATAGAGCACCTTATTCATGAGGTCCATAAATGCATCAGGGGAATTAATCAGCCCAAAGGACATGACTAGGAATTCATAATGATCATACCATGTTCAGAAAGTTGTTTTAGGAATGTCAGCCTCTCTAACCTTCAACTGATGATACCCCAAATAAAGGTCTATCTTAGAGAAACATCTAGCACCCTAAATCTGATTGAAAAGATCATCAATTCTGGTAAGAGGGTACTTATTCTTAACAGTCACTTTATTCAACTACTAATAATTTATACACATACAAATGGAGCTATCTTTCTTATGTACGAAGCATATAATAGCACCTCAAGGAGAGATACTAGGACTAATAAAACCTTTATTAAGAAGATCTTTTAACTATTCTTTTAATTTATTTAATTCTGTAGGAGCCATTCTATAAGGCTAAATAGAGATAGGATTAATGTTCAATAATAGGTCAATACCAAAATCTATCTCCCTATCTGGGGGTACCACAGAGATATCATTAGGAAAGACTTCTAGGAATTTATTAACTATGGGAACTAGATGAAAAAAATGATTTTCAATGCTAGAATGCTTGACCCAAACAAGATAGTACAAACAACCTTTAGATATAATCATACAGTCTCTAAAATAAGATATGGAATTTCCCCTATGTGCATGAGAATATGATAACGCTCAATCTACAGCTCTCGTAGGAGTGTAAAACGGTCGTAGTCAAATATAGAACCCAACTGGGTTGGGTATCGATCCCACAGGGAGTAGCTTGGTCAACAAGTAAGCAAAGATTACTAGACTTTTAGTGCAAGTATCGTAAAAAAGGGGGGAGTTTTGTCGTGCAAGTAATGTAACCAAAGTAATGAAGTAAAAACAGAAAATAAAGGAGTAAAAGCGGTTTGCTTGGTTGGTTTACGATCAATGAGAATTGAGAAGTTGGGGTTATGTCCACCTTATGAGTTGTACGTCTCTATTGTCTATGAGTTGTGTGGAATTCAGACATGCATGTGCTTATAGAGAATTGTATTCGATGGTAAATCCAAGCGTCTTTCGACCTAAACAAGGACTATTTCACTTTAACTCTTTCGAGCTTAAAACGTATCTAACAGTACAAATTCTCCAAGAGGTTAATCCAGTTATGACACTAACTTTTTAATAGGGGATGAGACCCTATTACCTTGACATTATCTCTTTTCCAGACATATAACTTTTCTTTCGAACAAGTTAATGCTATACTGGCGTTATTCTATGCGTCTGCAGCCACAAGAATTTGCATTAAGATGAAGAGAATAATGATATAAGCAACACACGTGTCACGAATTCACAAAATCATAGCAATAGATAGTAGCTCATATGGCTTCCATAACCCCAACAGAGAAGTTTAGTTACCCATGAGTGCGAAGGAAATCACAATCAACATTGTTATTATACCACAATAAAGATCTCGTGTAGTAAAGTGTGGTAGGCGTTTAGGCGTGAACTCCCTTGCAAAGTAACGTTTCTCTTGTTGTGGAAAATAAGAATTGAATAGATGAAAAATAATGTCAACAATGAATTAATAAAGAGAATTGTTTTGATGGATGGATGGATAGTGGATGGATGGGAATTGATGGAATGGGGGAATTGTGTGGAATGTATTAAAATCTCTAGCAAAATAGGGTATTTATATCACCCATATCCTACTCCTACTAAGCTAATGAATTACTTAACCCAATCCTACTAGGTTAAGGTATCATTATACTAATCCTAATAAATTACTACTAGTCTCCAAAGTCTTCAGAATTGCTGTTTTTGCCCGGGATAGATTTTCCATGCGCCACTTTTGGTCCTTGGCGTGTAAGCTTTCCCTTCCTTCTTTCGTGAAGCTTTCTTTGGCGTCAAGTTATCCATAAAATGCTGAATTCTGCATCATTTATACCTGAAAACTTGCTAATCATGTTCGTTAGCTCACTTACAGGAAAAAGAACTAAAAGTGCATGAAATATATAATTTGTTCTCAAAACTTGGCTAAAATATGGGCAAAATCTAGTGCTATAGGCGTGTAAATTCGCCTATCATCAACACCCCACACTTAAAGCTTTGTTCGTCGTCGAACAAACTATCATATCCATCTAAACATCAACTTAGGGTTTCACAGTATCAACACAAAATATTCGTCAAGACAAGCACAATAATTATCAACAAAGAGTAGTTCTCCGATCATTAGTAGAAACAATTTAACCTCTAGCATAGACTAGTAATGGTAGTTAATTTGTATCTAAAAGTTAAGGTACAAAGAATCATACACCACTACCCAAAAATCATCAACCATGTGTGTCTCATAATATATTACTTATAATCACTCTCAAGCATAGTATATTTATCAAACATGGGTATAGAAATATCCTTGCTCTCGCTCTCACAAAGAATTCATATGCTGCAACTGATGACCATAGGCTTGCCCTTAGTGTAATGCTCCACTAAATGTCAGAATGCTAAGCTTAGGATCAAATAGGTCTTTTGATGGTTGTAATGTAGGCTAAGGGACGGGTAGGACTATTTTGGCCAGAAATAGTGACTATGTTCCTAAGCGCTTTAATACATCACATTGTATCATTAACACTTTTCTTTCAAACAACCTTTCTACTTTCTTTTATTCTACCACCCCTTTTTCTCCTCTTTTGTTCAATTTTAAACATGACTATCTTTTCAGTTTTCCTTTCCTTTTTCTTTTCATAACATACCTCTTATGATAGCACTTTTCTTTTTCATAATAAATTCAAGCACCAATACATTCTAAAGCATCATACTCACCCAATTTCCTCTTATTTTGTCACATGACTTTATAATTTAAAGCACTTAGGAATTTGGATCAAATTATGGTCTTGAAAAAATGGATTAGACTTACATATAAGGTTGTCAAAGAAAATAGGCTAAAGGCTCAAAAGGGTTAACTAGGATAATGTCCATGGGTAGGTAAAAAGAAGGTAAACAGGTCTAGGTTGCCAAAGAAATGCCTAAATCATCTCCTAGACTTACACTCTTTATTTTCGCTTTACATACATACCAGGCAAGTTCTAGCATCAGCCACAAACATAGAATATCCTATTATCTCACTCACACAAGGCACATGGTCGACTTTATTGAGAGTAGTATAGACTCTTGCCCCAACAGATGAAGGAATTGAATCACACAGTATCACATAGTGAGTCACAATTAGAGCCTAAACATCTCAATAGTCATAATTTTAGCACAAACTCTTGTTATAATCTCATGCTGCCTATTAGAATAATTTCATGCGAAACTAAGTAAAAAAAATTTAACTACTAAAAAAAACAAAAAAAACAAAAATAAATAAGCAAATGCAGATAAAGAAGTATAGCATGCAAGTACCAGCACCCCACACTTAGACGGGACACACTGCCCTCAGTGGAAAATAAATAAGAAGAACCTGGTTAGTCGGACTCATCCTCTATGTCCGGGGTCATACCCCCTTCATCGGAATCATCATCAGAGTCGTCATCCTCAGAATTTCCTCATAAGTACCCCACTTGTTTCCAAGAGTGCGTTGAGGTATTTGCAGCACGGAGGATTCACCTTGCTCTTTTCTTCCTCTTTTCTGGCCTCTTTGTGAAGTGGTTGCTTTTCTTGTCTTTTGGTGCCATTGTACCTGAGATCTAAATAGAGTCATGTTAGATTCATCTCGGAAGATTCAATCAACAAACATACAATAGTGGCACCACCCCACACTTAATTTGTTGACACAAGCTAATTAAGTGAATGATGTTGATTACTCAGACTTCATCGATATACGTTTTAGGTGTTATATTCCAACAATAAAATCAGAGCAGTCACACTTCTTGTAATCTTGGCAATACATTCATGTTGGATATATCAAGACTACTTCATAGGGATTGAATCAACGGATAGTATCTAACAATAATCACAACCTCCTATGTTGGTAGGCAACTATAATCCTTATTCCGATGAACAAGTCATTCCAACATGTAAGTATTCAAGTAACAAGATTATGCAATATTTGGGACCAATTCGATTCCACAATAGTATGACAATGCATCAAAATCAAATTCAAGTTGGAAATAAGTTAAGATCATCCTTACATATTCATTCACTCACTTGGTTGCATCACAACAATTCAAACACATTCACATCACCAATACTTGTTCAAGATTTAGCAATTCATAATAGGCGTAGTAACGTAGTACTTACGGAAGATAAATGAAGAAAAGAGTAGTACTTACTTGATTGATGCCTGTGGATGATGTTCTTGTGAAGAAAAAGAGCAAAAGAAAATTTTTGAGAGGATTTGGAGGCTATGGGCGGCGCATAAGCTAGGTTTTCAATGTGTTTTTGGTTCAAGACTAAGTCTCATATATATAGGAAAAGGTTGGATCGGGTTTTGACCCATTTAAAATCGGTTTTGGAGACAAGAAGTGACCATAGGCGGCGCCTTTTGCTTTGCCTATGCTTGGCATAGGCGGCGCCTTTTGCAAAGCATTGTCTTAGCATAGGCGGCGCCTATGCCATGGCATTCCTAGGCATAGGCGGCGCCTTTCACTTTGCATATGAGATTCAGAGACAAAAGGCATTAGCATAGGCGGCGCCTATGCTATGGCATACTTGAGCATGGGCGGCGCCTATGCTATGGCACACTAGATTCCGAGACCTTAGGCCATAGTATAGGCCTTGCCTTGTTCGTGGCCTAGTTTTACCTAGGCCTAGCCTTGTTCGATGCCTATATTTTCATGAGCAATGCTCAATCCATAGCCTTTTGCTTCTTCATTCCTAACTTACCACCTTTAACATGCAATACGTCCAAATCAAAATTTGAAACCGACCTCCTCGTTTTACCTCTTGCACCTACATTCACTCAAAAACAACAAAAATGATTAGAATGATGGGTTGCCTCCCATCAAGCGCCTTAGTTTTGGTCGTGGCTCGACAAAATCCTAGAAAAACAAAAACAACAAAAACAATTAAAAACGATGGGTTGCCTCCCACCAAGCGCTTGATTTATTGTCGCGGCACGACATAGCTATCTCAATTACTTAGACTTCATCGAGATAGATGGGGCATCGTTTTCTGAATGGATTCAGACGACGCTGATACTTACTTGTAGGAATTTAATCTTCTTCGATATGACTCTTGTGCATACATATCCCAAGAGGGATACCAATTATATCATCAATCTTTCTACCCATAGCTCTCTTATACCTCATCAGAGTAGAGATGAGAGCCTCTACGTACTGTTCACTTAAATCATCCGCAACACTCTCCGGAAGTGTATTTCCATATCCCAAGAACGTATACCTTAGGTAATTGGGGAGCTCTTTCGATTCTAGCATTGGTGGCTCTACAATGGAAGTCTTTGCTGTTTGTGAAGGTTGATTTATAAGATCAAGGTCCAACTTCTTAGGAGCATGAGAATATGACCCTATTTCTTTTAGAGCACACATAGTTTCTTTATAATCTCCATCGTCCTCATGCTCAACATTCAGCAGCGCAGCAGATAATGGCTCAACAGTAAACTGTTTCTCTATAGATATTTCTTTCGTATCCTCATAATGAACATCAGCTATAGAGAACACATTCATATTTCTGGGCTGCTTCATTGCTTTGCATATATCAAAGTGGACCACTTCGTCATTCAACCAAAATAAAAGCTCATTAGCTCTCATGTCAATAAGCACACTTCCTGTTGCAAGGAAAGGACGTCCCAAGATTATGGGAACTTCAGAATCCACCTCGCAATCCAAAATCACAAAGTCTGCAGGAAAAATAAAGGTAGACACCTTCACCAACACATCATTCAAGATACCCACAGGTCGTTTTACCGACCTATCTGCCATCACGAGCCGCATATTGGTTGGAGTAGGGTTACCCAACCCCAACTTTCTGTAGACGGATAGTGGCATCAAATTAATGCTGGCTCCTAAATCGCATAATGCTTTAGCAAAATTCATAGATCCAACCGTGCAAGGAATAGTGAAAGCACCAGGGTCTGCCTTTTTCTGTACTAAGGACCTTGTGGCAATTGCACTGCAATGATGAATATTATCTGCCGGTTCATAGCTTACTGACCGCTTCTTTGTTAAAAGATCCTTCATAAATTTTGCATACCCAGGCATTTGTTCTAGTGCCTCTACCAACGGAACATTAATGGTCAGCTGGTTTAACATCGTCATGAATTTGTTGAACCTTGTATCATTCGCCTGCTTTTTCAATCTTTGAGGAAAAGGTGGTGGTGGATATGGAATTGTTTTCTCCATGACTTTCTTCTCCTCTTGTTTTCGAATTTTGGTAGTCTCAGGCTGCAACCTACTAGGGGTGGCGTTATGGACGTCTTGGTCAACTTCTACGGCATTTTCTTTATTAGCCTTATCATCGTTGTCCACTACATCGTTGACCACTTGCTTGCCTTTGGATGAAGTTTCCAGCACCTTACCACTTCAAGTAGTAATAGCCATGCGTGATCCATCATTCCTTGAATTTTGCACCGTGTCACTAGGTAAGGTGCCAGCCTTTCTTTGATTAAGTGCTGCTGAAAGTTGGCTCAATTGCTGCTCTATTTGCTTGATTGAAATGGAATGTGAGTCAACCAATTGCTTCATTGAGGACAAGTCGTTCTTCACCTCATTCACTCCCGTATTAGTTGACTCTACTCCTTTCAATAGTTTAGCCATCATATCTTCCATTGACATATTTCCAGAACCAGATGCAGCGGCGTCACGTCTTCCAGGAGGAACATACAAACCACTCCTGTCAGTCTTAGCATTCCAACTACCTTGATCACGGTCCTTATATCCTGAATTATCATAATAGTTCCGACCTTGGTTTCCTTGGGCATTGCCTCGAAAACCCCCCTGATTGTTCAAGTAGTTGTCTTCTTCCTCGGAATCGGATTCCTCTCTTTCTTTTGATGCAACAACTTTGACTTTTTTGGTCTTCCCTGATAATAGATGCTTTGTAAGAAGATCCATCTGCATTTTCATGTGAGCCATGTCTTGGTCACAATCCTCTTGTCTTCGCCTCTGCTCTGCAGTCATGCCAAAAGATACAGTAGAGCTTGCTACCTCAGAATCCCTGGTATGCCAAGCTCTACTTTGCTTTGTCATCCGGTCTAGCATATCGCTTGCCTGCACAAAGGTGAGGTCCATAAATGATCCACCTGCTGCATTATCTACCACTGGCTTAGTCACAGAATTCAAAGATCTGTATAATATCTCCATCAAGTGGACGTTGGTCATATGGTGATTTGGGCACCGCATAAGCTTCGTCTTGAACCTCTCCCATGTTTCGTGGAGAGCTTTAGTTGGAAGCTGTCGAAAATTAGTGATCTCATCTCTCAACTGTGCTCTTTTGGATGACGGAAAGAATCTTTTTAGGAAAGCGGCTTTCAATTGCCTCCAATTAGTAATAGAATCAGGAGTTAGCCCATTCAACCATAGAGTTGCCTCCCCAGACAGAGACAATGGAAATAAGCGTAATCGAATTGCATTCTGACCAACGCCGGGATTGTCAAATGACTTGAATGTAGAAATAAAGTTGATCAGATGCATATTCGGATCATCGCCTGCTAGTCCACCAAATAATCCCTTGAGTTGCAAAAGCTGAATCATGGTGCTAGTGATATTGAACTTTGCTCCAGGTCCCAAGGGTGGCAGAATAATGGCTCCTGTGGCACCATCTTCATCCAAATCGTCATCATCGTCATCAAAGGGAATCTGCACAGCTCGGCGATCAGGCCTTAATCGCGCTTGACGATCTCTTCTCTGCATGGGTGCCGCCATCTCAACAGTACACCGTGGGTTTAGTAGCTCCTCATTGCCCAGGTCCTCATCATCCGGATTTGTTGCACGACCTGGGTTATCAATATTCTGTTGATGCACTTGAGCAGTTATCCTTTCTATTTCACGTTGTGCATCCATTGATTCACTGAACAAACCTGAATAAAACAAAAACAACAACTAAAAGTAGAGGTACGAGAATCTTTGACCAAAGGGTCTAGTAACTATTACAAACTTAATTGACACTCGTATTCCCCGGCAACGGCACCAATTTTTGATAACGCTCAATCTATAGCTCTCGTAGGAGTGTAAAGCGGTCGTAGTCAAATATAGAACCCAACTGGGTTGGGTATCGATCCCACAGGGAATAGCTTGGTCAACAAGTAAGCAAAGATTACTAGACTTTTAGTGCAAGTCTCGTAAAAAAAGGGGGAGTTTTGTCGTGCAAGTAATGTAACCAAAGTAATAAAGTAAAAACAGAAAATAAAGGAGTAAAAACGGTTTGCTTGGTTGGTTTACGATCAATGAGAATTGAGAAGTTGGGGTTATGTCCACCTTATGAGTTGTACGTCTCTATTGGCTATGAGTTGTGCGGAATTCAGACATGCATGTGCTTATAGAGAATTGTATTCAATGGTAAATCCAAGCGTCTTTCGACCTAAACAAGGACTATTTCACTTTAACTCTTTCGAGCTTAAAGTGTATCTAACGGTACAAATTCTCCAAGAGGTTAATCCAGTTACGACACTAACTTTTTAATAGGGGATGGGACCCTATTACCTTGACATTATCTCTTTTCCAGACATATAACTTTTCTTTCGAACAAGTTAATGCTATACTGGCGTTATTCTATGCGTCTGCAGCCACAAGAATTTACATTCAGATGAAGAGAATAATGATATAAGCAACACACGTGTCACGAATTCACAAACTCATAGCAATAGATAGTAGCTCATATGGCTTCCATAACCCCAACAGAGAAGTTTAGTTACCCATGAGTGCGAAGGAAATCACAATCGACATTGTTATTATACCACAATAAAGATCTCGTGTAGTAAAGTGTGGTAGGCGTTTAGGCGTGAACTCCCTTGCAAAGTAACGTTTCTCTTGTTGTCGAAAATAAGAATTGAATAGATGAAAAATAATGTCAAAAATGAATTAATAAAGAGAATTGTTTTGATGGATGGATGGATGGTGGATGGATGGAAATTGATGGAATGGGGGAATTGTGTGGAATGTATTAAAATCTCTAGCAAAATAGGGTATTTATAACACCCATATCCTACTCCTACTATGCTAATGAATTACTTAACCCAATCCTACTAGGTTAAGGTATCATTATCCTAATCCTAATAAATTACTGCTAGTCCCCAAAGTCTTCAGAATTGCTGTTTTTGCCCGGGACAGATTTTCCATGCGCCACTTTTGGTCCTTGGCGTATAAGATTTCCCTTCCTTATTTCGTGAAGCTTTCTTTGGCCTCAAGTTATCCATAAAATGCTGAATTCTGCATCATTTATACCTGAAAACTTGCTAATCATGTTCGTTAGCTCACTTACAGGAAAAAGGACTAAAAGTGCATGAAATATATAATTTGTTCTCAAAACTTGGCTAAAATATGGACAAAATCTAGTGCTATAGGCATGTAAATTCGCTTATCATCAGAATACCCCTCCCATTCTATTACTGGCTCATTAGGAAAGCAGAAGGCGACCTTTCTAGTTCTAAACTCTAGTGTAGAATATCATGAATGGAGCCAATCCATCCCTAGAATAGAGTCAAAGCCCACCACATAAAGCTCTACAATGTCTACCATAGCATCCTAATGAAATACAGACACCATAGTATTTCTATAAGCTCTCCTAGCAACTATAGAGTTACAAACAGACGTGGATACAAAGAAGGGTGCAGAAATACTCTCGAGTTTAAAGTCAAAACTCATTGCCTCATAAGGAGTCACATAATACAGAGTAGACCCAGGGTCAAGCAATACATAAACATCTCGAGAGAAGATCTATAACATACTCATAACAATATTTGGTAAAGCCTCTGAATCCTGATGAGTAGATAGGGCATACAAGTGATTACAGCCACCCCTAATAGAGGAAGTAGTACCTTTAGTTAGAGTATCTTTTGAAGTATTTTAGACCTTCAGGACCACTAGGTTTCCTCTGGTTAAGGGACAATCTCTCTAGTTAGGGCCTGCTTGACCATATTTATAGCACAAGTTACTCCCAATAGTACCTCTCAGGGTGATTCCTTCCACAAGTGCCATAGTGAGGGTATTGCCTGAATGACCAAGCATACTTTTTTGAGACAGAGTACTCTGAGTATTGGGTTCATTTTCTGATTGAAATCATTACTCGCTTAAGGGCCTAGGTGCATGTGCACTAGCTGAATACTAAACATTACTCTAAAATTTCTTCTTAGGCCATTTCTTACCCCACATGCCACCCTATTATTGGTTGGCATCCTAATCTACAAACTTAGCTCTCTTAACCTGCCTCTCTTTTATCCCTGCTTTCCTCTTCTTCTACTCTTCCATTTGGTGCATATACACTACCAGCCTGGAAATATCCATGTCATTATTTAGCATTATTTACATTCTAACACCAAATCATTCAATTGGTTGGATACAAACTTCATCATACGAGCTCTTATGTTGCACACTAGTAGCTCTAGAGCATAATAAGACAACTGAGTGAATTTCAATGCATATTGCTTGATGCTCATCTTTCGCTGCTTCAGATTTACAAATTTATCAGCCTTAGCTTCCCTCAATTCCTGAGAAAAGAAGTGATCCAATAAAGCACACAAAAACTCTTCCCATACTACAGGTTCAACATCCTCACCCCTTAGCTCATACAACTCATCATACAACTAGTAAGATATATCTTTCAGTTGATAAGCCACAAACTTTACCCCCTCAGTATCACTGGCATTCATAACTCTAAATATCTTATCCATCTTATCTTATGAAACTTTGAGGATCCTCCTTTATCTTAGTAACCATAAAGGTAGGTGGGTTAAGTCTCATGAATTGACCAACCCGAGTGACCTCAGAAGGACCAGTGACAGAACTCATATTTCCATACTGATGAGGCTGTGAAGCCATAATCTAAGTAAGTTTATAGATAGACTGACAAAACTCAACATTTGAGACCTCTCTCTGTGGAGACTAAGTACAGTTGATACTAATAGGACAAGCTCGAAGAGGGATATTTTGAACTAGTGGAATCCCTGAAGGAGTAATGGGTCTATATCCCATGAGTAGGGCAGACCTCTTCAGTATTTGTCCCAAAATTAACGGAGTTCCCAGCTGAAATGTTCTGACCATTGGATCTACGGGGAGGCATGATCTGAAATATGGAAAGTCATTAGTTAGGAAACATTCAGACCCTGTGGCACAAACTAGAACATGAGAAAAAGGGAAAACATTCTTGAATGCCTCATAGCTTTCCTCTTATAAGTGTGGTACTCTACACACTGATAAAAAAGACTCTACTCTATATGGCTTCGTAGATACCCTAGGACCCTAAATCATCCTCTGACACCAAGCTTGTCATAACCCGAGCCGAGACTCTGGCCACAAAGGGCATCCCAAACCTTAAAGGACTAGGAAACCCCTTAGAATACTATCATGAGCGTAATTCAAATAAAATAAATATGCGTAAGATGAATTGAGACATGGAAAAGCTCATAATTAAATTTATGAAGCCTCTATTGAAACATTAGCCTGTCTAAGCTGGAACAAAACCCATGATGGACCATGAAACTAAACTAAACCAACATATAGATAAAATGCCTTTCAAAGTAAGGGAGACTCACCAACTCTATATTTTTGAAAGTAATCTATTGTTGAGCTGGACCACGGGGTTGTGCCTCAAAACTTACATTATGACACAATCCAGCCTCCATGAGGATGGTCAATACTTGAAATGTATTGGTATGTAGAGCAATCCAAAAATAACATATATTTCTTATAGAATAATCAAGAGTGATGTGAGAACATCTTAACATAATAGAGATCAAGATACATGGGAATTATGAAACAAAACTGTAATTTAACTCATAAAGCATAGACTCAACTCTTGTCTTTAATTCAGAGCTAGATGGTACACCCTACAAACTTAGTACCCATGGGCTATATAGGTCCTTTATTAACTTGTCGAATAATCTCCCAATATGAGTTTTCTATATGGATTGAAGTGTAACGAAAGAGAAGGTATACCCCCTTACCAACATACCGAATTATCCCACTTACCGAATAATATATCATAAAACCCGCATCGGCATAACACGATTTCAGCAATGAATAATCTAAACTCATGCTTTCTTAGGGTAACCATTTATCTCTCTTTAATCCCAATTTTAGACTTTTAAAACATGATTAGAACATTCATTTCTTTCATGCTAAAAGCATTTCGTGATAGGTATTGTCATACCTAGAATTTCAAGCATATCTTATTATATCATGTGCATAGCCCCTTTCATTCAAAACATATCAATTACCAACAAAGAGTTAAATGACACATGCAGCTTCTTATTTTAATAAGCACGTTATGGGTTATGCAAAAACATCTTCTTTTCAAGATTTCATCAAATAGTGGCCAACTCTTCATAAATAACATGTAATTCACCATGAGAAAACAAAAACATTATAATAATGTCTAATTGATAAAGAGGCATTCAAAACCCACGCTTATCATTGTTTATAGAACAGCCCCACTATTAGTCCCAATTAAATCTCATGATTTAAAAATAGGACTGCGGTTCAAACTCTCAACTACATTTTACAATTCATAGCACATACTCATAAATACAATTCTTTTATATCTATGGAAACCCCTTAGTTAATACATTATTTTGTTATAAACAGGATTTCTAAATTTATGCACCTCAACACAATTTCATCAACTATACCATGAACATATAACACAATTTAGAGTGCAATTGAAACATAATTTTCAAGCCCATAATAAGTAGGATAGCTCTACGTACTTTATAGCAGAGAGAATTTAGCATAATTGACCATAGGAGCTTGGAAACCATAAGCCTTAAGAGGTTTTTATTCCCTCTATCTATTAGACTGATAATTAGGAGAATACTTAGATAAAAAGTTATTTTCAAGACCCTAATCACGTACATAAATGATTAGGATTGAATTAGGAGTGTGAAAAGACCCTAGTACCCTTAAATATACTGAAAATGGAACATTTTTTAAGCAGGGGCAGAGGGTTCCCAGAGCGACCCCCATCTGAACCTGGAGGTCCGTGGCGCGACCCTGGGTCATACCTGGAGGGTCGTGGCATGAACCTGAGGCAACAAACTATTGCGAGCCCCTCCATGGCATGAGTCCCTTATAATCCTAAAAACATCCCCAACCTATTTAAACCCATATTGAAGTTCTTTATCTTAGATATTGGGGTCTTAAAGGCTCATTTCATGCACTTTTTAAGCGTCGAAAAGGATGGGGTGTTACAGTTAATCTCTGAATCAATATTTAAGATCCTATTGTGTTTTGACAATTGAAAAATATTGATACAAATTAATATCTATGTGAAAGAAAGTGTGAATTGTAAATTAAAGAACTAGTTCCTTAACCGATCTCTAAACGAAACTAGTAAATTAGGCAATCTAAAGCGGAATTGGTCCTCTAGACAAAAAACAAGAGACTATTTAAAGATATTGTTCCACACAAACTTGGAAAACTCATACTAAGACTTAAATCAATTGTACAAGGAATTATAGTTAAAGTTATAAATATTACTATAGATTGAGCAACTAAAATTAACTTGGAATTAGTAGAAGTGTGTCATTTGCACGTGAAGATGACATCCAAGTTACATAAGTATCGGATTCTTGGAAAGGTTTGAATGAAGTCTTAATTTGATTAGGAGAAATACAAGCAGTTGTTTTAATCGTTTAAATATAGCATGATAAAAATCTTTAAAGCTTAACCATCACCAAGGAGAGATGATAGAGTAAGAGAGCAGAGTCTACAGAAAGAATCTCGATGAATAATCAACTTCTGCATCATCAAAGAACATGTTACATCATGCTATATCTTTAATTTCATGAGTTGTAGTAGATAGATTGTAATATTTCTAAACTAAGATCTTGATTAAATTCTTAGATAATTATAGCAGGTTTACTTTGTATTATAAGTGGACGGACATTGTAACTAGATAATAATAAGGTGAACTGCTAAGGGTTAAAGTGGTAGTGGTTGGGACTAGTTCTTTAGGTGAACAATGAAAGCTATAACCTTAATTTGTTCAAGTTTAGTGAAGATTTTAAACAAATACTTATGAGCAATGAAATTTTGTTAAATATAAATCCATACAAAATTCAGATTAAATTAAATTACAAATATATTAGTCCTAGATAAATTTTGCAAATTAATATAATTGAATTAATTATTTAAGTCCAGACACATAGATTTAAATAAGGTCCAATATTTATTAGGCTAGTCCATTAATTTGGGCTACAAATGATGAACCCATTTCACCAAGACCAAAATAAGCACCATGTGTCAAATGACATGGCATGTAAAGTCAAGTGAAGGAGCCAATAGAACCAAGCCACATGTCAAAATGATGCAGTATTCCTAGTGAAATTTAAAGCCCATAAAATGCGCCACATCACTTGAATTTGATTTATCAAAGGAAGTCCATCTTGATCATGACTTCCATTTCCGCAACTATAAATAAGGGTCTTATAATTCAAAAAAGGGACCAATAACTCTAACAACAAGCAAGAGAAATCTCATGGATCAAAAGCCACAATTTATTTACAAAGCTCAAGCATTCAAATCCAGTCTACCAAGATTCAAGATCAAGACCGCAATATTCAAGAACAAGCCCAAACGCTGTTGAATTTAAGCACAAGTCAAGATTAAATCCATTAAATAATCAAATGAAACTCCAATTCAAGATCAAGCTAAAAACCATTGAATTTATATTTGGAAAGGCGAATCAGAGGATTCATAGAGATTGTAACACTCACTTATTAAAATCAATAAAACAATTGTTGTAATATTTTTTATCTTGTCCTAATTAATTTAAATGTTTGATCTCAAAATTTTATTGTATAGCAGATTTTATCATACCCAGTGGAACAATCTCTACCTCTCATCTAAACTTTTCCAACATCAAAGTTTAAGAACAACAAAATAATTTCCAAGAAGGTCAATTCTCAATGAACTACCTCCAAGAATGTTGATTCCAAATTTTCTACTGAAGTAAAAAGCATCCTCGGTGTTAGTTTTGGAAGCTTTGGAGTTGTCACGAAGAGCATGACCAACATGCTTGGACAACAAATACATCAAGTGTCGTCCGTTCCAACTCCAGTTTTTGGATCTTCAACCCCAAAAGGAGGGAGATCCCATGCAGGTTCTTCAAAAGAAGAAAGCAATGTGGCATCAACACTTAAGAAAAATCTTTCTCTACTTGAGCACTCTAGTTTGAGATACTCGGGCGATAGTTATTTAAATAACACATCATCTCCACTTACACCATATAAGATAAGCACTTTGCAGATCAACTTATGTAAGGTTTTGTGTTACTCTCCAATGTCTCCAGTGATTATGCAAGCAATGGTGACTGATTCCTCATCTGTGGAAGAGCAGCTTGCAAACCTGAAGAAGAAGATTGAAAGTCTCACTAAATATGTGCTAAATCAAGATGCTCGGATTTATAAGTTGGAAGACAGGATATATAGCTTAATAGGCACAAAGTCTAGCCATGCACATGGGAAACTATAGAAAGTCATGAGATAGATATCTTAGAAAACAAATGCAACCATCTAAGGGGGTGTAAACTTCTTCTGCGAGAATGATCCCAATTGATCAGTTGAAAAAGTTCATTGAAGGGACCCTTAAAGACAAGTATGATGTTATCACTAAGTCTTCTTTGAGATATGCCACCCCCTACACTACAAGAATTGATAGCCTCAAAATGCCTGTTGGCTATCAACCCCCTAACTTTCAACAATTTGAGGGCAAACGTAACCAAAAACAATATGTTGCGCACTTTGTTGAGACATGGAATAGTGATGGAACTTATGGGGACTATCTTGTCTAATAGTTTTTCATTCACTAAAGGGAAATACCTTTGATTGGTGTACAAACCATGAGCCTAACTCCATCGATAGTTAGGAGAACTTGGAGCATGAGTTCCTAAATTATTTTTATAGCACAAGGCATATAGTGAGCATGGTAGAGCTCACTAATACTCGAAAAAAAAAGGATGAGCCATTCATTAACTTTATCCATCGATGGATAAATACTAGTCTAAGTTGCAAAGATAGGCTTAGTGAAACTTCTTCAATAGAGATGTGCATCCAAGGAATGCACTAGGAGCTTCTCTATGTCTTGCAAGGCATTAATCTAAAATTCTTTGAAGGGTTAGCTACTCGTACTCAGGACATAGAGTTGAGCATGTCTTCTATTGGAAAGGGAGTATCCCTTTTCCATGACTCTCGAAGGGGAAAGGATAAGAAGGAATCCAAAAGATGGGGCAAGTTTGTCCCCAAAAGTGACAATAAGGAATCCATGAATATCTATGTGTCTCCTGTGAAGGTCACCACAAAGGTGAGCAAGAAGTAAAGCATGAAGACAACTTCTCAATTATGTATAAATCAAGATTTAACTTTAAAAGAGATGATGAAAAAGGCATACCCTTTCCTTAATTCTGCTGTTGCTGAGATTTTCAATGAACTCCTTGAGCATAAGCTAATTGAACTTCTAGAGATAAAGTGGCCTGACAATCTGGAAGGACCAATAACCCACATTATTGTAAGTATCATAGGCTTGTGAGACATGCTATGGAAAAGTGTTTTGAATTTAAGGACCAAGTAATTCAATTGGAAAATAAGAAAAAGATCTTCGATGGTGAGACATCCAGTTCTTATCAAATCTCTATCACTTTTGGCTCATTTGATCAAATTCAAATATGCATTAAGGAACATAAGAAAAAACCATTAGAGAATGATAATTTTGTGGTTGATGAAGGTGGTGATGACGGTTGGACTCTGGTGACTAGGCGCATATGCAAGAAAAAGAGTGTATGTAAGGACTCATTCAAGCAGCCAACTAGAACGAGGATGGTGAAGAAATTAAGAAAAAAAGTTGGTTGAGCTTCCAAAGAAAATGAGGGTAATGGAGCTTCACCATCGAAAACCACGACATTCAGTGACTTTTGAAGAGTACTTACAAAGTTGGTTCTAGACAAAAATAGCTCAAGTCAACCGTGAGGCATCTTGTTTTAATACTAGCAAAGAAGAGGTAAAGGGTGAAAACCTTCCTAAGGAAGTTCGTCTATCTTACGAAAATCCTATTGAAACTCTTAGACAAAAGGCACATGTATGTGATAGAAAAATCGTATTTATAAATGATGATCTTTTACTTGGTGAAAACCTACACAGTCATCCTTTGTACATGGTGGGTCAAATTCTAGGAAAGAAGATAAATAAAATCTTGATAGATGGGGGATCTGGAGTTAACATCCTGCCGATTTGATTAATGAGGGAACTTGGCATTACTAATTATGAGCTTACCAAAATTCATTTGATGATCCAGGGCTTCAACCATAGGGTCAGAGGTCCATGGAATCAATCAAGTTAGGGATTCATATGGATGATTTTTTATCAAATGTGTTGATTCATGTGATCGATGCCAAAATATCATATAATATATTGCTTTGTAGGCCTTGGGTACATAAGAAAAAAATTATCTCATCCTTTTACTATTAATTCTTAATGTATCTTGAAGGTGGAGTGGAAAGAAAGATAGTAGCCGACGATAAACCATTCACTGAATCTGAATCATAATTTGCTGATGCAAGCTTCTACTTGAAGAAATATGTCATGAATTAGAAAAGGGTTGATGATGTCATTAAGACCAAGTATGATGATATTACATCTAAGAAGGTTGTGTTAACTGTTGAGAAAGTGGCCACCAATAAACCTCTCTTCACTTCGAATAAAGAAAGCATCACATCCACAAAAAAGGCAACTCCTGATCTCCATTATGTACCAAAGGTAAAGAAAAAAAAAAGAACACCCATCTAATGCCCAAGTTAATATATTAAAGGGGATAAATCTACCTATAAGGAGAATTGATGCAATTAATCCATCCTGAAGGCTACTTAGAGAGACTGTGGCTCAAAATCTGCCATAAGATATGACACTCCCTATCAAACATACAAAAGAAGGCTTTGACCCAAATGCTTACAAGTTATTTGTATAGGATGGATACAATCCTCATGAGTAATCGAGGTTGGGTAAGATTCTATCAGAAAATACAACCAGGCAGGCATATAAAGGCCTGGGGTACACACTTCCACCTCCAATTCACATCACTATAAGAAGGGTAGTTCCCAATTACATCACTATAGAGAAGAATCCATTGATTAAAATAAAAGGCCTTCTATCTTTGATTGACTTGGATAATTAGCTACAAGAATTTATGTGTTTGAGAGGTTAGGTCCTATAAATAAGAATAAAAGCAACAAGCATCGGAAAGGTCATCAAAGTATGACAGTTTCCAAAGTTTTATTCCTTCTAGAATAAGGAGACAGATAGAGCTGGTGGTTACATGAAATAAAGTTCTAAAAGCAAAGGCCCATAATATCATTTATACCAAGAATAGTGAGGAAGATAAATAAAGTGCCGGCTCCTCATATCCTGTTATATCTTAAAATGATAATGATGTCTCATCACAAATAAAGGTTGACAAAGAGATGGAAGATCTTTTTCTAGTGTTTCCATATATCCATCAACGAAAATGATCCTCAAGAGGAGAAAGATGCTGGAGATGCTACATCATAACTTGAAGAAGGAGTGAAGGGCTCAATAGACCACTTGAAGAAATTTAATCTTGGAACTAATAAAAACCCAAGGCTAACTTACCTGGATGCTTTTCTAGGAATGGAAGAAAAAATTGCTTATATTGATGTACTCAAAAAGTATAGGGATGTCTTTGCTTAGAGTTATAAGGAGACTCCCTACTTAGATCCAAAAGTAGCAATCCATCAGTTTGCAGTCAAGAATGGTGCTTGCCCTATTAAGCAAACTCAATGGCATTTTAGACCAGAATTGGTTCTATTACTAAAAAATAAAGTCAATAGAATCATTAAAGCTGGTTTTATTCATGAAGTCAAATACCACACATGGATATCAAGTATTATTTCAATAGGAAAGAAGAACAAAAAAATTTGAGTTTGTGTTAACTTTTGAGATCTTAACAACACCTGCCCTAAGGATGATTTTCCAATTCCTATTCCAAAGGTAACGATTGATTCCACCACTAGTTATGAGGCAATGTCTTTCATGGTTGGTTAATCAGGATATAATCGAATCTGTATGGCACCAAAGGATAAAGAGCTCGCTAAATTCATATGCCCAAGGTTTCAAGAATATTGGTGCCACTTATCAAAGGGTTATTCAAAATATCTTTGATGGCCTACTCCATAAAAATGTTGAATATTATGTGGATGACTTAGTAGTAAAGTCAATAAAGAGAGACGACCACATAAAAGACCTAAGAATAGTATCCGAGTTACTTCGAAGATACCAAATTTAAAGGAATAGATTGAAATGTGACTTAGGAATTACTTCTAAAAAGTTCCATAGCTTTATTGTATGACACCATGGAATTGAAATTGATCAGGAAAAGAACGATGCTATTTTGAAGATGCCCAAGCTTTGAAACATTCATGAGTTAAAAAGTATTTAAGAAAGGCTAGCATATTTATGGACGTTCATCTTACATTTGGTTGGGAAATATCAACCATTTAGCCATCTCATGAAGAAGAATTCTCTTTTTGAAGAGGACCAAGCTTTTAGTAAGGCCTTTAAGAGTATCAAATCATACTGAATGAAGCCTCCAGTTCTTGCGGACCCTATACCTGGAAAACCATCGATACTCTACATATCGGCATAAGAAAGGTCAGTTAGAGAACTACTGGTAAAAAAATAGTAAAGGCAAGTAAAACTCTCTTTAATATCTGAGAAAAATAATGACACCAAATGAGTTGAAGTATTCTCCAATCGAAAAGTTGTGTTTGGCATTGGCCTTCTTAATTCAAGAGATGGAGCAATACTTTCAAGCTCACATCATTCGTCTTGTGTCTAAGGCAAATACCATAAAGTTTGTAAAGTCGAAACCAATCCTTATTGACTGACTTGCAATATGGTACCTTCAATTCCAATAGTTTGAAATTCTATACATTTCCCAAAAATCTATAAAGGGACAACCATTGGCAGACTTCTTGGTAGACCACCTAATACCTGATGACTGGGAACTGATCGATGAACTTATGATGAAGATGCAATGGTTATTGAAGTTAGACCCTCATGGAAGATGTACTTTGATAGTGCCACACATCGATATGGAGCTGGTGCTAGTGAGGTGTTCGTCACTCCACAAGGAAAGTTCATCCTATACTCTTATACCTAATAAATCATTGCTCTAATAATGTTGCTGAATATCATGTGTTAATACTTGGACTTGAGATGGAAATTGACATGAAATAACTGCAATTACAGGTCTTTGGTAACTCCTATTTAGTGACTAAGATATCTTTTGGGAAGCTATGAAGTCAAAAAACCTAAACTACGACCATATCATAATTATGCACAAAAGTTGATAAGGTGTCTTGGAGTAGTAACCCTCTAACATGTGCTAAGTAAAGAAAATAAGAAAGTTGATGCCCTAGCTACTTTGGCCTTAACCTTAACTCTTTTGAATCAGACATGAGTTAATATATGCCAAGAATGGGTAATACTGCCACCTAATGAGGATGAGGATATAGAAAATAAGGGTGAATAACTTATTGTCATGTCTGAAGCTATAAAGGAAAATTTATGACAAACTATCATTGACTATTTATGTTATGGGACACTTCCAGAATATCCAAGGAAAAGGACAGACATCCACCGTTGTGTACCTCACTTCCTTTACTACAAATACACGCTATAAAGAAAATTATTAGAAGGAGTACTCTTGTGATGTTTGGGAGAGGAAGGAGTAATTCAAGCTTTGCAAGAAGCGCACTTGAGAGTTTGTGGATCGCATCAGTCTGGACCGAAGATACATTTTCACATTAAAAGAATGGGGTACTAATTGCCAACAATGGTGAAATATTTGTTGGACTATGCTAGAAGATGCAAAGCTTGTGAAGTCCATGCAAATTTCTTACACCAACATCCTAAGTTACTACACCCAACTATAACATCTTTGTCTTTCAATGCTTGGGGATTGGGCGTTCTTGATCCACTATAAAAATATTTTGGTTGGCACCATTGCATCTTTGTTACGACAGATTACTTCTCGAAATGGGACAAAGATACTGCTCTCAAGGAAGTAAAGAAAGAAAACATTGTAAACTTCATCCGAGTGAACATCATCTACATATTCAAAATCCCTCAATACATAATAACTGACAATGGCAAGCCATTTGACAACAAGCTGATGAACAAGATTTGTGATCTCTTTGGTTTCAAGCAGCGTAAATCTTCTATGTACCATGTTGTCGCCAATGGTCTAGCCAAAGCATTTAATAAGACTCTATGCAATCTATCGAAGAAGGTCATCTCTAAATTATAACGATACTACCATGAATGAAAAGAAGAAGTTTTGTGGGCATGTAGAACAACTTATCGCACAGCAACGAAAGCAACCCTATATTCACTTAGTTTTAGAGTTGAAGCAGTCCTGCCACTTGAGCGTCAAATACCTTCTTTAAGATTGGCTATTCAAGAAGGGCTCACAGATAAGAAAAATGCTAGGTTGCGTCTTACAGAGTTAGAAGCACTTGATGAGAAAAGGTTAGAGGCTCAGTAAAATCTTAAATATTATCAAGCCCGTCTATCTCATTCTTTCAATAAAAGAGTGTGGTTGAAGTGCTTCCAAGTTAGAGATCAAGTCCTTGCAATAAGAAGGCCTATTATTAATTCTCCCAAGTCTGGGGGCAAATTCACCCCAAAGTGGAATGGACTATATGTCGTACAATAAGTATATTCAAATGGTGCTTACAAGTTTGTCGATGTAGATGGCATGAAAATTGGTCCTATCAATGCCAAATTCTTAAAGAAGTACTATCCTTAAAGAAAGATGATACGCCTTAAGGCACAAGTATAAACTGCATGTCCACTCCTGGACCGCAAGAGTATAAACTATGTACGGCTTAAAAAATGTCCGCTAGGTTGAAAACCAAGAAAGCGGAAGCCAAGAAAAAGTTAGTACCCCAAAAAATATTATAAAAAAACAACAACAATCACCCAAAACTACGTTGTGACTTGATCCACTTTACTGAGGAATGTAGGCGCATGGTATTTCATTCTGAATTCAGTTACATGAGTGTCAAAAAATATATGTCCTAGTTTGATCCTCCATATGAATGTTAAGCATGCATACATCTCAATTAAATTTTGAACTTATGCCAAATACTTGTGGCTCAATAAGGGCAACCCGTCAAAAGAAAGAATGTTTTTAATAGGATTTGGAATACCCAAAGCCTACAATTTGGGGTATATATCTTCCAAACATGTAATTATCAAGTTTGCAAGTAAAAAGCGTTAATTCTTAAGGCTTCCAAATTGAACTCGGTAGTAATACAAAGACATGAATCCAATGGTTAATAAGTTTGAAGTGAAAGCCAAAGTTTAATACTATGACATCAACACATCAAAACAAGAAAGCTATTCTTGAAGTTGAAATTTAAAAGGAATATTACAAGAAATGTGCAATATAAATAAAAAGAGTTTCTATTAAAACTAATAGATCTAACTACTCAAAAAAGGCTAAAAGAAACCAACATGATGGTTGAAGAAAAGGAAGCATCTCCTAAGGCTAATCTAAGTATAGCTTATAATTTACTAAATCTTATAAAGAAGCCTCTAAGACTTGCATCTTCTTCTCCACGACCTTTGAGGCATTTGTTATTGCCAAGGAGATATCAGAACACTTGGAAAACTCTTCTTCAATTGCTGAAACTTTGGATTACATCTCTATAGCTTCTTGCTTGACACCATCTAGGCAAACTTTTAACTTTTTCACTTTCTTTCTCTCCTTATCAAGAGATTTGAAGGAGGTAAGAACTTTTTTAAATTTCTCATCCCTATCCCTCAATAAAATCTTAAGATGCTATTTGGATTTCAAATATGGCTCTGAATCCTCAATTGTTGTGGCTTTATCAACAAGGGTGGATCGTGCTTGGTCATAAGAAGTTGCAAGCTCAAAGAAAGACCCTAATAAATTCTACAAAGAGGAAATATCCACACTCATTCCACTCATGTATCTTTGATAAAAAAAACCACAATTCAGAGTAAGGCCTTAAAGTTTAGTGCGGATACTAGCCTAGGGCCTTCATGATAAATTTGTTACAGTTTGTCGTAGGGGAAGGTTTGATTCTACATTTTCTTTAACTTTACTGCAAGGATTAGAAGTGACCTCTTTGCATGGAAAAAGTAACTCTCGTGCATCAGGACATACTACTTACTTTGGTGAGGGTCTTCCAAAAGATGGACATTGTCTGGTTGCACACATAATGAAAAACATCATATGAGGGGTGTATAAAGGCAATTCATATACCATGGAATATTAGAGAGTTAAGTCATTACCTTTTTTATGGCTGACTGTCTTTAAAGAACTATCATCACTAGCAAGAATCTCCACATAGGCATTAGAATCACCTAGCTTGTCCAAAGATGGTTTTATCTTCATCCAATAACAATATCCATAACTACTATCACTCTCATCATAATATGGTCATTTGCTAAAAGCCTGTTTAGTCGGGGTAGGTGACTGCTCTTTTTGAGCTACTGCATGTAGAGGTTCCTTGAATTTGTATGGAAAGACTACCTTAGATTTCAAAATAGGAGGTTTAACAACAATTGGAACCTCCTCACCATGTTCTTGAGGAGTGTCGATAATAGGACCTACAACATTCACCAAAGATTGCAAGTTAACTTCAAGAAAGTTCCCATAAAATTTATCTCACCAAGATTTATATGCTGTGGATGAATATCTTCACACATTAAATGTGACTTTATAAGAAGTCTCCTTCAACGTAGAGCCGTGTGATACACAAATTTGATGAAATTTAAGGCCTTCATCAAATAAAGCACTGTGAATATCATCTTTCAAGATTCCGGGAAGACCTTGATAAAACCCAAACTGATAGCTAAACTGGTGTGGACTATATAGCTCAAGGATGAATGAACCTCCACATCTAAATGGAGACTCATTAGTAGCTTATCTCTAATTCTTCATCCTTATCATTGTCCATAAAATAACAAGGATTGAACTTTCTCGGCATGGTGGACGTCCAAATAATACTGTCTTCTTGATTGATATGATTTCTGACAATCTCTCTATTAAAATATGTTGCCCCAACTTCACTGGAATTTACCATTATTAATGGGATAGATGGTCTATTAGAAAGTGGAAAGTGTGTCTTAAAGTAGTAAGCAAACCAACCATACACATAATGGATAGGAAAGGATACTCTGAGATGCTCAAGCTGTGAAGATATATAGACTTTTCTTAGACCATTATAAATTATCAATAAGACTGTAACTGCAAGACTAAAAGCTTGCTTATCTTCCACCATAGCTGCAACTCTAAAATTTCACAGTAGAATGAAATCTCCATCCTTAGAGGGAAATACAAAGGTGCACAACCAACTTGATAGAAATGCTTCCAAATCTGTCCTATATTCATACTTCACTCCAAGTTTAGAAAATATGGCATCATCTGTAGTTAACCACTTTGTTTCTTTCAGAATAGTCCCATTTGGGTTTTGTGTTGACTTCAAGCGAGCAATTTTTTTCTCCTTCCTTAGTAGAACTGACTCGTATCTTAATACCCTTTTGCACCAAAACATTATCCACTTTCTTAAAGGAACTCTTTGATTAGGATGGTATCTTTATTGAAGATGTGGGAAGGCTACAAATAGGAATTCACAAGAATAAGGGATAAATCTCTCATTTTTTCCATCAACACATGTAAGCTCTTTCACTTTGGGCACTACTTCTTCATAAGGAAGACCTCCGATGGGCAGACCTCCAATTTTGTGTAAGTCCCAAAGAGATATGGATATCTCTCCAACTGATATAAGAAATGTGTTGGTATTTGGATACCAAGGCTCAAAGAATTCCTGTAGCAAATTAGAGTTTCAATCATAAGTAAACAGTGAAGCATAAACGATATCATATATTTTTGTTCCCTTCAAGTTTTGTGCACTTTTGGAAAATATGTCCTCAGCTATATCCATTATCATTGAGTATGAAGATATTCTCCATTTATCTCCATGGTACCTCCCTAACATATATCTCCTTTAAGTACCTGACTCCTAAGCAAGGAAGAGTGCTCTCCATATTTATTTGATGTTGGTTGGGAGTCCAGAGAAACCATAATTTACTCGGTCTATTAGCACAAATGTCATGTTCTAAAGTTCAATTTGACAAAAAGAGAATTTTACAATGGTTGCCACAGATCTACATACCTGCCTGCTATTGGAGTATCAGTCAATAGCCTAGTTAAAACCGTACCATCACCGGCCAAAATTAAGAGATACTTGTTTTTAGAGGATGAAAATGTGTAGTCTCTAAAGCGAACCATCTCTGTAAGATTCATAAAAAATAATATTAGTCAAACACAAAGTTATGATTCAGAAAAGTACTTGCAGAAAGGCCAAATGATACAAAGATCCTCCATGTTTTGGCTTTGGTGAAATATGGTCGTGTATACTTGAAAATGAACTTGTCAGTTTTCAAGGTGACAGAAGCGAAGTTAAACTCTCCCACCTTAAGATGGCCATTGAAAAGGGACTATACTTAAATAAGACTATTGCATAAATTCAATGATGAAAGGGCCCATACTTAAAGAAGACCATTGCTTAAATGCATTGGTGAAAGGGCCTGTAATTAAAGAATACCATTGCATAAATACATTAATGAAAGGACCCATACTTAAAAAAGATCATTGCATAAGTGCATCGGTTAAAGGGACCATACTTGAAGAAAAGCCATCACCTTGAATCAAAATTGGTTGGGTCTTAGGATGAAGGAGGCAAAGTTAAAATCTCGCACCCTAAGTCGATTGTTGCATTGCCACCATCTTGAAGCAAAATTGGTGGGTGTTAGGATGACGGAGACTAAGTTAAACTCCCGCACCCTAAGCTATTGTTTCATAGCCACCATTTTGAAGCAAAATTGGTTGGGTCTTAAGGTAATGAAGGCAAAGTTAAACTCTCGCACCTTAAGCCGATTGTTGCATATTTCTCTGTATTTTAATCCTACAAAAATATAAAGAAAAAATAATTAGAAGAAAAAAAATACCTCAATGTTAATTCTTAAAGCTCAAAATTAGAGATATCTCCAAAGAATCTTGCAAATTAGTGATTTGCGTGGTTAAGAATATGGGGTATTTATAGGTGTTAAGGGACGGTGGCAAAGGAAATTAGTATTTATATGTGAATAGAAAACATCCTTTTACTATAACTATAACTAAGATATCCTAATTTTGATAAAATATAAGGGAGGTGGAAAGCTTTTAAGGAATGGTGGCGACAATGGAATATTATTCCATTATTAGTAAGGCAAAAAATCCTAAGGGAAAAGAAGATAGCGGGCTTATGGGTTAATGCTTATGCCTAGAATGGACATGGACTTGGAAGTATATGTCATAATTGGTTAAAAAAAGTAAATAAATAAAAAATAATAAAGGGTAAATCATTTGTAGTAATGGAATCCCTGGCAGCATAATTCATTGGATATAAATGGTTGTGCAGTCATTGGATTGCTTTAACCACTACAAAAAATACAAACAAATAAAGTGAAATAAAAAAAAATATTGCATGGCTAAATTTATAGTTTTTATTCAAACCAAATTTAATGTAATGATCCATTAATACTTCAAATTTTGTCGACAAATATATAAATATTCAGACTAGTTTTGAAGCAGAGGGCAGTTTGTGAGCAGTGAAATTTTAGTAAAGATAAATCCGTACAAAATTTGGATATTAAATTCAAAATAAATTAGGCTTGAATAAATATTATGGATTAATATAATTGAATTAATTATTTAAGTCCAAACACATAGATTTAAATAAGGTCCAATATTTATTGGGCCAGTCAATTAATTTGGGCTACAAATGATGAACCCATTTTGCTAAGACCAAAATGTAATCTTATTTTAGAGGACCATATTAAATACCACGTGTCAAATAACATGGCATGTCAAGTCAAGTGAAGGATTCAATATAACCATGCCACAGATCAAAATGATGCAGCAGGCCTAGTGAAATCCAAAGCCCATAAAGACGTCATGTCATTTGAATTTGATTTGTCAAAGGAAGTAAATCTTCATCATGACTTCCATTTTCATAACTGTAAATAGGGGTCTCATAATTCAAACAAAGAGACCAACAAATCTAATAAGAAGTAAGAGAAAGCTCGTGGATAAAACGCTATAATTTCTCTACAAAGCTCAAGCATTCAAATCCAATTCATCAAGATTCAAGATCAAGACTGCAAGATTCAAGAACAAGCCCAAGATTCCTTAAATTTAAGCACAAGTCAAGATTAAATTCATCAAATCCGCAAATCAATTTCAAATTCAAGATCAAGCTCAAAGCCGTTGAATTTATATTTGAAAAAAGAGGTAGGTTATAAATTTTGTCTCCCTTTAACAAGGAGTTTTCTAGGTGAAAATACTTGTGTTTGTTTACATATTTTGTAGTTTACTTCGAAAATAATTACTCAAAGAATTTGAATCTTCGAGATAGTAGGTCATTACAAATTAACACTACTGTTGCATGATGAACATTTTTGTGACTCATCATGATCACTTAATACATATAAGTTCTTTGCCTATGGGTGTGCTTGACCTAGAAAATATTTTTTCAAAAGTAAGTGACTTTCTTACTTATTTTCTGGTGTTTGGTTGTTAAGTAAAAAGATTATCATAAGAGTATGTTTATGTAATTTAGCAAAATACTATCATGGTAAGATGGGCGGAGATTATAGTAAATCTTACGGAAAACACATGACCACAAAGAGGATTTGTTAAAGTTACAACTAGAGACACCCTTTCAAAGGTATTGCATATTTGTTATTGGGCAATAATTTAGGCAGAGATACATATTTATATAGATCTGATACTTTTTCCATCTTACATCTTTGGGTACGTAACACTATAATTTTATGTATCTCTCATTATAAATTTTGAGTGAAATACACCTATGAGCGATACATATTATTACAGTAAAAGATACATATAAAGTTGTTATATGTATAGTATGTATCTCTCGTTATATATTTTGAGTGAAATATGCATATGAGATATATATATATATATATATATATATATATATGTGAGTGTGTGTGTGTGTGTGTGTAATACCCCTATTTCCCTAGCTAACTTTAACTCTCAGTACATGAGTTATTCCATATAAATTTTTTGAAATACTTAGTATATTTTAGTATAAAGCCTGCCATTACATAGAAAATTCAATCAGCTTTCCAACGATATAAAATTCACCCAAATATGATGCTTGGGCGAAGAGTTATAGCTAATTTAGTATGACAATATACCAATTTGGCCGTCACCACATCGCGGAGCATGACCAAATGGCAATCGTCAAATCCAGTGAGCCTCCGCGAACCTGGCACATCGCTCCAAGGCTCCTTTTCACAATTGTCCATTTTCTAGTGAAGCTACGTGATGTCACCATACATTTTCCCAGTTGTCAATTTCTAGAGACACAGCGTGATAGAACCGCATCGCGCTAGGGGTGAAAATCGAGATTTTTCAGTTAATTTTAAATTTTAATTCTGAGGGCATTAAGGTTTTTTTCCTCACCTCAGTTAGCCTAAACACAGGATTTATGCCCTAAATAACCTACTTAGTCATTATTTTATTAATATTTTCCCAAAATCAAGAGCTTACTCTCTAAAATACAAAACCCTAGCTTTAAGAAATCAAGAACAAACGCAAGACTTTCTCCAAGAGACTTCAAGAATTAACATTTCAAGGTATGTTAGGTGTTCATATATGGGTCCATTTCACCCATAGAGTCCAAGAATCCATTTTCAAAACTTCAAGATTTATGATTCATGATTTACATGCTTGAAATTGGATTGTATTCATGTTCTTAATATTAATTGAGTTTCAATCCATGATTAATTGTAGATTCCATGGTTTGAATAGCATGTATATTGAATTGTGTAATCCCCATGTTATAATCCATGAATTTGCAAGTTTGGACATTGTAATTGCCATCCTTACGTGTTATCTATGATTATGTGCATTAATTTGTGTTCCCTAAGTGTTGGATAAAATTTACATGCAAATAAATTAATGAAATCATTACATGTTAAGATATATACAAGCTTATGCCCTACAAGTGTTTGATGTCTTTATAGATAAATTGTGAACAAGTGTACATTTTTATGCTTTGTAAGATCATGTTATGCTTTAATTTTCATGCTATTGAGTCCTGGGGGTATTTAATACCCGACAATCTAGATATTTACCTAAAGCCAGTGTCAGTTATTGAATCTCAGTCATGTCACAATCAGTAGTACTCTCAGTTAGTTACAAAATTCAATAGAACTCAGTCAGTTATAGAATTCAATAGAACTCAGTCAGTTACAGAATACAAGAAAACTCAGTAAACTCAGTATCTTTCTAGTCTAGTCAAGTTCAGTATAATAAGTTCAGTGTCTTTTAGTTAGGAGTAGAATTCAGCACTTAGCGAACCCAAGGATGATGGCTCACCTAACAGTAGATGATGTGATCCTTAGAAGCAGTCATTGCATTCTAGAACTACGTAGCCAACATAGGTTAAGACATTAAACCTATCAGTTGAGGGTTTATGAGGTGTTTTAACCTGCCAAATGAGGGTTCCAAAGTTCTCATTAAAGTACCTGCCAGATGAGGGTATCTCTTTAGTTGTCTTTACTTGTGGCACGACACTAACACCCTTTAAATTAAGGTTACAGATTGGACCCCAACTCAGTTATATTATTTGAGGTATGTCGGTTAAATGATTAACTCTCACAGTCTCAATTTCAGTCTTCAGTATAGAACTCAGATCAGTTCTACAAAATTAAGACTGTCAGATACAGTCATCAGTATCAGTAACTCAATTATCAGTAACTTCAGATGTCAGTTGCTCAGTATCAGAACTCATGACTTAGCTTTAGACAAGCTCAGTCACAGTATTTTATTTATATGCATAGTATTGCATACTCAGTATTTACAGCAGTACTAGTTATCCATGTACTCTTATGTTCAGTCACTCTATATCATTCAGTCAGTTATTATTTATGCATATGAAACCTTGTATTTAGTCTTACCTTATCTAGCATACCAGTATATTCCATCTGCTGATGCATACTCTTTATGATATCTTATATCAAAGGTTCGAACGCTCAGGTTCCCACCTGTATGTAGACAGATTCAGATTCAGCCAATAGTGTTAGACTTAGTAGTGAGTCCTCATCTATCGAGGATATGATTTTATTTTAGCATTTTTCATAGCTTTAGTATTTCAGTAGTCGGAGTTAGTTAGGGGCTTGTCCCATCAACTCCATATTCAGACAGTTCAGTTAGAGGCTTTCCAGACTAGACTTTCAGATAGTATTTTAGATGTTTATAAGATATTATTACAGGTGTTATTCTCTATCAGAATTTATATTTTGAACTGTATGGCATTTTAGCCTATTTTCCACATTTATTACAGTATTATTATCCAATGCTAACAGCAGATATTAGTCATGGGTTAGCTTGTGGTCCTTTAGGGTCGTAAGCACTGTGTAGAGTTCAGGGTACAGACTTGAGGTGTTACAAACTTGGTATCATAGCCTAAGGTTTAACAGAGTCCTAGAGAGTCTGAAAGCCATATCTAGTAGAGTCTTGTGCATGGGTGTATAGCGTGCCACACTTATGGACAGGAGGCTATAAGATGTTTTAGGAAAAGTTTTTCTTTCTTTCAGTATTCGTGTCGTGCGAGTGAGCATGATCTCAAGTTAAACTCTCAGTCTAATCCTTTCTTTCTTTCATTTACAGATCATGCCTCCTAAAAATACCAATGAAAGAAAAATAGGAAACCAGTCAGCACCTCAGCCTATTCAGGCAGATCCCCTGGACGAGCATGTCTCCCATGCAAAATTCAGAGCTGTATTCATTACTCTAGCAAATTTGGTAGCAGCTCAAAATAAATGGCCAGCTACTATTCCAGCTAACCCAGTGGTCAATACTATTATAGCCAAGATTTGGGACTTTACCCGAATGATTCCTCCCCTATTCTCAGGATCTAAGATCGAAGAGGATCCACAGGAGTTCCTCAATATAGTTTGGAAAGTCATAGATATCATGGAGTGACTTTCAATAAGAGTGTTGAGTTAGTCGCTTATCAGCTACAAGATATGGCTCTTAAATGGTTTAAGCAGTGGAAGGTAGACAGGGGCACAGATACAGATCCCATAGAGTGGGAAGAGTTTGCTACTGCCTTCCTAGATACATTCTTTCCCTTAGAGCTAAGAGAAGATAAGGTGTTAGAATTCATCAATATCAGGCAGGGAAGTATGATCGTGAAAGATTACTCCCTTAAGTTTACTCAGTTGGCCAAGTATGCCCCTTATGTAGTGGAAGACAGTACGTCCAGAATGACCAAGTTTGTATTTAGGGTATCAGAGAGTGTGGTTAAGGAGTGTAGAGTAGCAATGTTAATTAAGGAGATAGATATATCCAGGCTTATAGTCCATGCTCAGTAGATAGAAGAGGCTAAGAATAAAGAGAGAGAGAGGCAGAACAAGAGAGCTAGGACAGGTAGCTTCAATTTCAATCAGCCAAAGTTAGAAGGCGGTAACTGTTCCTATTTTCATCAAAAATCATCAGTTCTAGCTCCATCTTCAGCTAGTGATCCAGTACCTAAGTTCAAAAATGGTAACAAAGATAGGGCGCTAGGCTCTAAATCTCAGGGTAGTGCCAACAGTTCTCGAACGAATCCACTTTGTCATACAAATGGCAGAAACTATCAGGGTGTCTACAGAGCTGGCAGTGATGTTTGTTTTGGGTGTGGTAAGCTAGGAAACGGAGTTAGATATTGTCCTTATTTAGGTTCTCATGGTAAGTATAAGCGTTCTTTAGCTCAGTTCGGTCGCCCGCATCAGCAGGGTACCGCTTCCAGTGCCACTAGTGGGCAACGCCCAAATAAGCTTTATGCACTTTAGTCCAGACAAGATCAAGAAAATTCTCCTGATGTGGTCACTGGTACGTTACAGATTTTCATTTACATATTTATGTCTTATTAGATCCAAGAGCTTCCTTGTCTTTTGTAACTCCTTATATAGCAGTCGACTTCAAAGTTATAATACCCCGCACTTCTACCTAGCTTGAAATTATCCCAAGAAAGTTAAATACTTAACTTGAAATGTAAATCCATTGGTGTACGCGTGGAATTTTTAATATTTTCACTTTTTATCATGTGAGAAATTAAATTATCTTTCCAACAATATCAATTTCATCCAAATCCGGTATCAGAGTTAAAAGTTATAGACGTTTTACTCAGAGTTGTCAGAATCGCCCAGGTGCGACGACCAGGTTGACGGACCATTGATCTAGCGATAAACCATTGTAGTCAAGGAAGTGAGTCAACCTTCTGGATATGGTGCAACGGACAGGTTAACAGACCGTTGAACTTGCGACAGACCATCGCCTAAGCCATCGCTATAAGGCAGTGAGTCTTTTTTTTGGTCCACATACGACGGTTGAAATGAAGGACCGTCGATCTAGTGACGGACTATCGTATGAGCCATCGTATGTCCCGTTCAGCAAATTTTAAGTTATTTTTAAAGGGCATTTGGGTCTTGTTTCACCCATTTTAACCCCTAATTATATCAGACCAAGGCTCATAAGTTCATCATTCATTCAAAATATCAAATTAGAGTTTTCTCTGAAAGATCAGTCCCCAAGAATAAGAAACCCTAGGTGTTTAATTTCAAGTCAAGGATTAAGGTTTTCCTCTATTTATATTTAAGAAATCATAACCCAGGTATGTCATGTGTTGATTCATGGGTCCCTTTCACCCATGAAGCTCAAGAATCTCTTTCCAAAATCCAAGATTTGTGTAATTATAAATGTTCATGATTTAAATTGAATTGAAATTTATGTACATGATGTTGTGGGGTTTTGATTAATGTTTGAAATTACATGTTCCAATGATTGTCCCTAGGATGTGATAATTTGCATAATAATCATGACAAACCCTTAAATTTACACGTTGATGGATGTATCCATGATTATTAGATTTGTTGATGATGGTATAACCAAAGCATGCTTCCCATGTGTTTGATTAAATGCCTATGTGAAGGAAAAGGGCCATTCTAGTATGATAATATGAAATACCCATTCATGTACAAGTTCATGCATGTTAAGTGTTTGATGAAATGTCTTAGTCAATGAATTATGGATATATGTGTAGCCATTGTGTTGCTTTAGCACTTGTACATGAAATTCCCATCTTATTATATTATGGATTGTCGATATTGGTTATGTATTCAAGAAAGTCATGCTTTGTCAGTTTCATACTATCGAGTCCTGGGGGTACTTGTACCCAACAATTAGTTGTGTGCCTAGAGACAGTGTCATGTTTTCAAGATACTCTCAGTTGAGCCATGTTCATAGAAATTCAGTTAGTCATGTGACTCAGAAAAACTCAGTAAACTCAGTAATCTCAAAAACCTCAGAAATTCAATAACCTCAGTAGTATTTTGTCAGTCAACGGAACTCAGTTAACTCAATCCAGTCAGTTCATTTAATCATGTTCAGTGTCTATCCAGATGGGAGTAGAAATTAACACCGAGCAAACACAAGGATGGGAGCCCACCTGTTATATGAGGGTGTGGTTCTTAGAAGCAATCCTTGTGTTCTTGAACTACGTAGCTAGCGTAGGTTATGACATCATAACCTGTTATATGAGGGTAGATGAGGTGGCTTAACCTATTATATGAGGGGTTCCACCATTCTCACTAGAGTCACCTGTTATGTAAGGGTTACTCACATATTGTCCTTACCAGTGGAGCGGTATTGACACCCTTCCAATTGTGGTTACAGATTGGACCCCAACTCAGTCATAATGGTATATTAAGGGCATGTTGGTTAGATAACCACTTCTCACAATTTTAGTTATAAAATCAAGACTGTCAGATACAGTCAACTCAGAATAGTACGAAACATAACTAGTTCCATCAGAACCTAGACTGTCAGATACAGTCACCCAATATCAGTTATTTTAGTTATACAGATATCAGTATCTCATGTTATCAGTACTCAGGCTCAGTAATTATGTTATCAAGAACTCAGTTACAATTACTATGTATTCATACATGTATTCTCACATTCATGTTATCCATTCAGTTAGTATAGTTCATGCATATGAATCCTTTGTATTCAGCCTACCTCGCATACATACCAGTACATTCAAACGTACTGACACATTTGCGCTATGATGTTTTATACCATAGGTTCAGAAGCACGAGCTCCAGAGCATCAGTAGCATTCCAGCCTCAGTAGTAAGAGTTAGCAGTGAGTCCTCATCCTTCGAGGACATGACCATTGCTTTATTATCTCATTAATTAATTTATTAGTTGGAGTTAGTTGGGGACATGTCCCATTAACTCCTTATTTAGACAATTCAGTCAGTTCGAGGCTTTTTAGACTATCATGTTCAGACAGTTATTTTAGTTATTTTGGGTAGTTCATACCTCATCCAGATGTTATATTTTTATCAGTTATGTTATAGTTTTGAACCTTGTGGCCTTTTAGCCTTTATTTCCACAATCATTCAGTATATTATGTAGTTTTCAGGTACAGATATAAGTCATGGGTTAGCTTGTGGTCCTTTGGGGTCATGAGCACTGTGTAGCATTTCGGGTACCATATTCGGGGCATTACAAACTTGGTATCAGAGCCTAAGGTTCAATAGAGTCCTAGGAAGTCTAAAAGCCGTATCTAGAAGAGTCTTGTTCATGGGTGTCTTGCGCGCCACATTTATGTACAGGAGGCTATAAGATGTTTTAGGAACAGTTTTTCCTTCTTTTAGTATTCATGGCGTGCCAGTGAGAATTATCTTAAGTCAATCTCTCATTCTAATCTATTTCTCCCTTTTTTCTACAGAACATGCCTCCTAAAAGAAGAAATGGTAATCAATTAGCCCCTCAGCTCGAAGATCCTTTGGGCGAACATATTTCTCATGAAGAGTTTAGAGTTGCATTTACTACTCTTTCTTAGTCAGTTGCTGCTCAAAATGAACGACCAGCTATTGTTCTAGCCAAACCAGTGGCCAATTCAGCTACAACCAAGATTCGAGATTTCACTTGAATGAATCCTCCCTCCTTTTTTGGGTCTAAGTTAGATGAGAACCCTTAGTAATTTCTTGATCAAGTTCAAAAGGTTATGGATATCATGGGGGTAACTTCTACTGAGAGTGCAAATCTAGCTACATATCAGTTACAGGATGTTGCTCACACTTGGTATAAATAGTGAAAGTCAGAGAGGGCTATAGATACAGGGCCTATTGATTGGGAGGAGTTTGCTACTTTATTCTTAGATAGATTCTTTCCCCTAGAGCTGAGAAAAGCTAAAGTGTTAGAATTTATAAAACTCAGGCAGGGCAACATGATAGTGAAAGAGTATGCTCTTAAGTTTACTTAATTAGCCAGATATGCTTCTCATGTGGTTGCAGATAGCAGGGCTAAGATAAGTAAGTTTGTTTCTGGGGTGAATGATAGTATAGTCAATGAGTGTAGATCTGCGATGTCGAATAGGGTCATGAACATAGCTTGGCTTATGACACATGCTCAACAGATAGAAAAGCAAAAGATTAAGATAAGGGAGACACAGAATAAGAGAGAAAGTATAGGTAGTTTCAACTTTTCTCAGCCTAAATCAGTAGGAGAAAACTGTTCTCAATTTTATCCTAAGTCAGTAGTTCCAGCTCCTTCTTCAGCTAGCGCTCTAGATTCTAAGTTTAGGGATGGTAATAAAGATAGAGCATCAGGCTCTAAGTCTCAGGGTAGTGTTAGCAGTGCCTGCACCTATCCCCTTTTCCAGACTTATGGCAAGAACCATCAGGGTATTTCCAGGGCTGCTAGTGGTATTTGTTTTGTATGCGGCAAGCCAGGCCACGGACTCAGAGACTATCCTCAGCCAGGTCCTCAGGGTCAGTAAAACCGTTCCTCAGCTCATTCCAGTCGCCCAAACTAGTAGGGTGCCCCCTCCAGCACTACTAGTGGGCAACGCCCAAATCAAATTTATGCTCTCCATTCCCGGTAAGATCAGGTGATATGATTATTAGTAAGTTACAGATCTTTTATGTGCATATTTACTCTTTGCTAGATCCAAAAGCTTTTTTGTCTTTTGTTACTCGCTATATAGCAGTTGATTTTGGAGTCGGTCTTGAAATTTTAGTAGAGCCCTTTTCAGTCTCTATCCTAGTAGGTAAAACTATCGTAGCCCGATGAGTATATAGGTACTGACCGATTATGGTATCTCAGAAACTCACTTTAGTAGACTTAGTCAAATTAGAGATGACTGATTTTGATGTCATTCTCGGCATGGATTGGCTTTATTCCTGCTATGCCACAGTCGGCTGCAGAAATAGAGTTGTCCAGTTTTAGTTTTTGAATGAACCTATTCTAGAGTGGAGGGGTAGTACTTTAGCTTTCAGAGGTCAGCTTATTTCCTACCTTCGGGCAAGGAAAATGATATCTAAGGGATGTGTCTATCGTCTTGTTAAAATTAAGAACACTAGTTCTAAAACTCTCAATCTTGATTCAGTCCCAGTCATGAATGAATATTCAGATGTCTTTCCTGAAGATCTTTCAGGAATTCATCCCAAAAGGGAAATAGGCTTCGGCATTGATCTTCTTCCAGATACTCAGCCTATATCTATTCTGCCATACAGAATGGCACTAGCAGAACCTAAAGAACTAAAAGTGCAGTTGAAGGATCTCTTAGATAAGGGATTTATGAGACCCAGTGTGTCCCCATAGGGCACACCAATCTTATTCGTGCACAAGAAAGATAGTTCTCTCAGAATGTGCATTGATTATTGTTAGCTCAATAAAGTCATGGTCAAGAATAAGTATCCACTTCCTTGTATTAACAAATTATTTGAACAACTTAAGGGTGCCAGCTATTTCTATAATATAGACCTCAGATTAGGCTATCATCAGCTCAGAGTCAAAGAATGTGACATTTCAAAAACAGCCTTTCGTACTCGGTATGGTCACTTCGAATTCCTAGTCATGTCCATTGGTCTTACTAATGCCCCAACAGCTTTCATGGACTTGATAAACTGGGTTTTCAAGTAGTACTTGGACTTGTTCATCATAGTTTTGATAGATGACATTCTGGTTTATTCCCATAGTGAGCGCTATCATGCAGACCATCTCAGAATCGTACTTTAGACTCTCAGAGATCATCAGATATTTGCCAAATTTAGTAAGTACGAGTTTTAGCTAAAGTTAGTAGCATTCCTTGGTAATATCATTTTCGGTGATGGCATTAGGGTTAATCCTCAAAAGACCAAAGCGGTAAGAAACTGGCCCAGACCTGTCTCTCCATCAGATATCAGGAGTTTTTTGGGTTTGGCTGGCTATTATAGGTAGTTTATTGAGGGATTTTCTTCTATTGCATCACCTATATCCATATTGACTCAGAAAAAAGTCAAGTTTCAGTGGTCAGATCCTTGCAAGAAGAGTTTTCAGGAGTTGAAGACTCGACTCACCTCAGCTCCAGTCTTAGCTCTTCTAAATGGTCAAGATGTGTTCGTACTGTATTGTGATGAATCCAAAGTAGGTTTGGGTTGTGTCCACATGCAGCATGGTAAGGTCATAGCCTACACCTCCAGACAACTTAAATCCCATAAGAATTATTCTACGCATGATCTTGAGTTAGCAGCCATAGTTTTTGCATTGAAAATTTGGAGGCATTATCTATATGGAGTTCATGTACATGTGTTCACGGATCATAAGAGCCTTCAATATGTCTTCTCTCAAAAATATCTCAATCTTTATCAGAAAAGGTGGTTAGAGCTCTTGCAAGATTATGACATGAGTGTCTTTTATCATTTGGGAAAGGCCAACATCATGGCCGACGCTCTCAGTAGACTGTCTATGGGTAGTGTTTCTCATGTTGAGGACAGTAAGAAGAAGGTAGCTTAGGAAATCCATTATCTTTATAGACTAGACGTTTGCTTAGTCTCTGCAAAGGAGGGTGACATATGGGTTCAAAGTAGTTCAGAATTATTTCTAGTTTTCGAGGTAAAAGAAAAGTAAGATAGAGATCCCAACCTAGTCAAGTTGATAGAGTCAGTCAAGGATCAAAAAGTAGAGGTTTTCTCCCAAGAGGGAGATGGTGTATTGCGTTGTCAGGGTCGTCTGTCTGTTTCAGGTGTGGACAACTTAAGGCAGTGAATTCTTTCAGAAGCATATAGTGCGCGCTACTCTACTCATCAAGGGCCACAAAGATGTACCATGACTTACGAGAAATCTATTGGTGGAGTGGGATGAAGAGAGATGTTGCAGATTTTATGGCTAAGTGCTCTACATGTCAGCAGGTTAAGATATAGCATCAGAAACCTAGTGGGTCTATACAGGAGTTTACTATTCCTATTTGGAAGTGGGAAGAAGTGAACATGGACTTCGTAATGGGTTTACCTCGTACTCGTTGTCAGCTTGATTCAGTTTGGGTCATTGTAGATAAAATGACCGAATCATCTTATTTTTTTCCAGTCCATTCCTCTTATTCAGCCGAGGATTATGCCAAACTCTACATCATAGAGTTGCCCAGATTACATGGTGTTCCGTTATCCATTATCTCAAACAGATGTACCCAATTCACCTCTCAATTTTGGAAAGCTTTCTAAAAGGGTCTTGGTACTTAAGTTCATCTCAATACAACCTTTCATCCTTAGACAAGTGGTCAAGCTGAAAGGACCATTCAGACTTTAGAAGATATGCTAAGGGCTTGTGCAATTGATTTCAAGGGTAGTTGGGATGACCACTTTCCTTTGATTGAGTTTGCATACAACAACAACTATCATTCCAGTATTCAGATGGCTCCATTTGAAGTTCTCTATGGTAGGAGATGCAGATCTCCAATCGGTTGGTTCAAAGTTAGTGAGGCCTCATTTACAGGGCCTGACTTAGTGTTTGACGCTTTAGAGAAAGTCCAGTTGATTAGAGAAAGACTTAGGGATTCTCAAAGCCGATATAAGTCTTATGCAGATGTGCGCAAAAAGGATCTCAAGTTTGAGATTGGTGATTATGTCTATCTACTAATCTCTCCCATGAAGGGAGTGAAGATATTCAGCAAGAAGGGAAAGCTCAGTCCCTTATATGTCTGTCCCTTCAAAATTCTTAGTTGTTTAGGCAAGGTAGCTTATGAACTCGAATAGTCTTCAGATCTAGCCACAGTTTATTCAGTCTTCCATGTCACTTTGCTCAAGAAGTGCATAGATGATCCAGGAGTTGTAGTCCCTATTCAGAGCATAGATGTTCAGAACAACCTCTCTTATGAAGAGATTCCCATCCAAATCCTAGACTATCAAACTCGTAGACTAAGGAACAAAGAAGTCCTTCTAGTCAAAGTTCTTTAGAGAAATCAGTCAGTTGAGGGAGCTACTTGGGAAGTAGAAATAGACATGCATACCAAGTATCCTCACCTCTTCTCCGCCAACTCATATCTAACTCAAGGTAACATTTTTCCTTAAGCTTTTAAGTTTTATGTTCAGGTTTTGGTTACAATCTTGGTATCCATTTCATGTTTAGAATTCTATCACAAACTTGGTATTAAATACCATTGAAAATTCATTCATGCCTTCACACACCAGTTCAGTCATATAATTATGCATTAGATATGACATCTCAATGTGAGAACCTTAGTTCATCAGAACAATCAGTCATGCATTCATGAATCAGTTATACATGCATCAGATATGTATGATCAGTATGATATATTCAGTTATCAGTCATGTCAGTCATAAGATCATGTTTTAGTTGTTCATGTTTAGTATTTATGTCAGTTTATCTTCTCCCCTCTCACTCAGTCTCATTCAAGGATGAATGTTTTCAAGGGGGAGATATTGTAATACCCCGTACTTCTACCTAACTTGAAATTATACCAAGAATATTAGAAACCTACATTGAATTATAAATAAATTTGTGTACATATGGAATTTTTAAGATTTTCACTTTTTATCATGTGTAAAATTGAATTAGCTTTTCAACGATACTAATTTTGTCCAAATTCGATATCGGAGTAAATAGTTATGGATATTTTACTCAGATCTGTCAGAATCGCCCAGGTGCTATGGCCAGGTTAACAGACCGTCGATCTAGCGACAGACCATTACCTAGACCACCCCAGCCAATGCAGTGAGTCAATGTTCCAGATAAGGTGTGATAGATAGGTTGATAGACCATCAAACTTGTAACGAACCATCGCCCAAGCCATCGCTATAAGGCAGTAAGTCTGTTTTTGGTCCATGTACGACGGTCGAAATAACAGACCATCGAGTCAGCAATGGATCATCGCACGAGCCATCGCAGGTCCCATTCAGAGAATTTTAAGTCATTTTTAAAGGGTATTTGATCCTTTTCCACCCATTTTAACCCATAATTATATTAGACCAAGACTCATAAGTTCATTATTCATTCACAACATCAAATTAAGGTTTCCTCTCAAAGATCAGTCCCCAAGAACAAAAAACCCTAGGTGTTTAATTTCAAGTCAAGGATTCAAGTTTTCCTCCATCAATATTCAAGAAATCATAACCCAGGTATGTCATGTGTTGATTCATGGGTCCCTTTTACCCATGAAGCTCAAGAATCTCTTTTCAAAATCCAAGATTTGTGTATTTATGAAAGTTCATGATTTAAATTGAATTGAAATTCATGTTCATTATGTTGTGGGGTTTTGATTCATGTTTGAAATTACATATTCCAATGTAAACCCTTAAATTTACACGTTGATGGATGTATCCATGATTATTAGATGTGTTGATGATTGTATAACCAAAGCATGCTTCCCATGTGTTTGATTAAATGCCTATGTGAAGGAAAAGTGTCATTCTAGTATGATAATATAAAATACCCATTAATGTACAAGTTCATGCATGTTAAGTGTTTGATGAAATGTGTTAGTCAATGAATTATGGAAATATGTGTAGCCATTGTGGTGCTTTAGCACTTGTACTTCATGAAATTCCCATCTTATTATATTATGGATTGTCGATGTTGGTCATGTATTCAAGAAAGTCATGCTTTGTCAGTTTCATGCTATAGAGTCTTAGGGGTACTTGTACCCTACAATTAACTGTGTGCCTAGAGCCAGTGTCATGTTTTCAAGATACTCTCAGTCTAGCCATGTTCATAGAAATTCAGTCAGTCATGTGACTCAAGAAAACTCAGTAAACTCAGTAATCTCAAAAACCTCAGAAATTCAATAACCTCAGTAGTATTTTGTCAGTCAACGGAACTCAGTTAACTCAATCCAGTCAGTTCATTTAATCATGTTCAGTGTCTATCCAGATGGGAGTAGAAATTAACACCGAGCAAACACAAGGATGGGAGCCCACCTGTTATATGAGGGTGTGGTTCTTAGAAGCAATCCTTATGTTTTTGAACTACGTAGCCAGTGTAGGTTGAGATATCATAGCCTGTTATATAAGGGTAGATGAGGTGGCTTAACCTATTATATGAGGGTTTTCACCATTCTCACTAGAGTCACCTGTTATGTGAGGGTTACTCACAGATTGTCCTTACTCGTGGCGCGATATTGACACCCTTCCAATTGGGGTTTCATATTGGACCCTAACTCATCCATAATGGTGTATTAGGGGCATGTAGGTTAGATAACTACTTCACACAGTTTCAGTTTTAGAATCTGGACTATCAGATACAGTCATTTAGTCTTAGTAATAGGACTTAGATAGTTCTACAGAATTCAGGACTGTTAGATACAGTCAACTCAGAACAGTACGAAACTCAGCTCGTTCCATCAGAACCTAGACTGTTAGATACAGTCGCTGAGTATCAATTATTTTAGTTATACAGATATCAGTATCTTATGTTATCAGTACTCAAACTCAGTAATCATGTTATCACGAACTCAGTTACAGTTACTATGTATTCATGCATGTATTCTCACATTTATGTTATCCAGTTAGTTAGTATAGTTCATGCATGTGAACCCTTTGTATTTAGCCTACCTCACATGCATACCAGTACATTCAAATGTACTGACGCATTTAGGCTATGGTGTTTTATACCATAGGTTCAGAATCACGAGCTCCAGAGCATCAGTAGAATTCTAGCCGAGTCCTCATCCTTCGAGGACATGGCCATTACTTTATTATCTCATTAATTAATTTATTAGTTGGAGTTAGTTGGGGATATGTCCCATCAACTCCTTATTCAGACAATCCAGTCAGTTAGAGGTTTTTCAGACTATCATGTTCAAACAATTATTTTCATTGTTTTGGGTAATTCATACCCTATCCAGATGTTATATTTTTATCAGTTATGTTACGATTTTGAACCTTATGGACTTTTAGCCTTTATTTCTGCAATCATTCAGTATATTATATAGTGTTCAGGTACAGATATCAGTCATGGGTTATCTTGTGGTCCTTTGGGGTCATGAGCACCGTGTAGCGTACTGGTGAGGATAGAATTTGTGGTTCGGGCCTTTATGAGACTCGTGGTATGGATTACACCATATTATAGTTGGATTTTTCAGCTCATCATTGATGGATAGGTTACATGGATTCTTGACCAGCTTGATATTCTCCCTTAACATGGACTCTTTTCTTCGATATATTCTTGGAGAAGTATATGCCTTGCAGCCTTAGAGATCATTTGAGGGATCAGTTCTCTAGATTAGAGCAGGGCTTCATAATAATTGTAGATTATGAGGCTCTTTTTCTTGAGTTGGCAAGGCATACGACTTCTATTTTTGACACTGAGTATGAGAGAGTTTGCTGCTTTGTTAGAGGGTTGAGACTTCTTATTTATATGGCTACTCAGTATTTAGTCACTGTGAGAAGATCTTTTATAGAGGTTTTAGATCATGCTAGTGTGATAGAGGATATGAACCGTGAGGGTCATGATAAGAGGCCTGGGCTTCAGGGAAGATTCAGTGGGAGACGTCATAGTTCCCAACCTAGTAAAGGCAGTTCTCAGAGTAGGTATTCCCTGCATCCATCCTTTCAGCCTTAGAGTCATCCTAGTCGACCTATTCAGGTAGCTCTTTAGATAACTAATAGAGGTAAGTCTAATGTTAAAAATTGCCCTACTAAGGGCAGTAATTAATCTTTGATGGGTTCATCTTTTGGTTATTCTAGTGATGGTGTTACTCTGGGTTAGTTGGATCTATTGGTGCGGGTTCAACACATATTTCACGTTTTACTTGTGGACTTTTGGGTTATATAACACCCGAGTTTATTGCCCTTGATTATTTATGAAATTTTTTCCTCACTGTCCTGGACTAAGACTCTTCTTATGAGTCATAGAGAGTCTTAATAGGTCCTAGGGACCTAATCAAAACAAATCAATAAATAGTAAAGTTTTGCTCTGAGTATGAGTGGCTCACTAAGAGTCGTAAGGACTCGTTATGAGTCATTGGGTGTAAATTGAAAGGTGTCTAGTAAATGTCCCAAATTGTTTCTATGTTTATTATGAATGGACCGTACGAGTTGTAGGATCCCATTATGAGTAGTACGATTTGAGTTGTAGGATCAATAGTGTATGGCTATCTTGGGGTCTGTCATGGTGACTACACATGGTGATGAGTCGTAATGAGTCACTACGAGTCATTTAGTGACCCATAGTCATTGATGACTAAATTTTAGATTTTAATTTTGGGGCACTTTGGACAATTTGTCCTACCCAATTAAAACCCCACATTCATAAAGCACTTAAGGGGGGTTATTTCTTATTTATCATGTACGCAAACACTTCCAAACTCTCTCAAATTCTCTCAAGAAGCCATACTTAAGGTTTTTAAGAACCAGGTCATCCAAGGGCTCAAGGGTTGAATTCTTTCCATAAAATATGGTATTTCAGGCACGTCACTCTTCCTTAATTGCTAATTTGGAAAACCATGTGATTTAAAGTATTGTTCATAAGATATTGATGTGGTTTTGAAATAAGGGTTGGGGGTTTTGATTGATTATTGATTAAACATTATTACCCGTGGTTTGCATATGAATATTCATGCTTTAATTATGGTTTTGAATTTATGGATGCATGGGTATGTGAATGAACTAGGGAATTGTGATTTTTCACAAACTTGTAACTTTTGAAGTGGTTATGACCTCAACCTCATATTGTGAAATTGGATTTGAATATGAAAAATTATTCATATTGAACTACTATTGAATTATTTCATGATGAAAAAAGGCTAATAAGGCATAATAGTTTTGAACTCAACCTTATGAGAATTGTGTTTGCACAATTTAATTTATAATTAAGCTAAGGCGGGGTTGTGAATTCTCCCAGGTAATGAAGTTGTTTTAGCATGGTTCAATAAATAGGAATGCGTGTTGATAATTTTAATTGGTTCGAGTCCACCTTTTTATTATTATTATTATTATGTGATTGAGAGGTTTGAGTCCCCCATGTTATATCACATGATTTGGTGCTCATGTCACTTTGATATGCCAGGAGGTTTAAGTCCCCCATAGTGCATATGTATATCCTTTGGTTCATGCAGCCATACACACTGGGACCCTACCAGCTGGGGGATAGGTAGGCCTATTTAGCTAGTAGGTGCCGTATGTTATGACAGTTGAGCAACACAATCTAGGCTAAAGTTTTAAATTGTATGTTAATTCTTATTCCCTATCCCAGTATGTGACATATATATATGTATGTGTGTGTGTGAATTTGATGATTTGAATTAGATCTGAATGATTTGAACTGTTAATAATGGCATTATGTTATCCTTATCCTTGAGTTTTATGCTAGAGTTCACCCAAATCACCATCTCTGGATGCTGTATGCCTATGCAATTCAAGCATCAGGAATTCTTCTATTTTTTTCTGTATAGAGTTTTGTGGATTATTTTGGTTCTTCTATTCGTTGTGGTAAATAGTGAGCTTCCATTCTCTAAAAGGCTTGGTCATTTCATCTATTTTATTTTTTATTTGAGTTGATATTATTCATTAATATCAATATTATCATTATAATATGTCAAAGTCAGGGACATATCCCGACCAAGACTGGTTTTGGTTCTTTGTTAGAAGGCTTTGTTGGATTACTATAGACTTGGGTGATGTTAGTCAGTTGTTTTGGCCGATTGTTGGTTAATGATCACAGAAGTATCTTTTATTCTGTGAATTTATCTTGTTATATGTTTAGAATTTATATGATATCAGGGATATTATATTGTTTGGTTTTGTACAAAAGGGCCATCTCTGTTTTATCTGGGACTTGAGATACCCGTGATGCCCAAGACCTAGTTGGGCCCTAAAAAGATGGTATCAAATCCTAGGTTTGGTGTCATTGGGTGTCCATAAAGTTGGGTCAATTAGAATCTCTTTTATGGGTGTGTAGCGCGCCACACTTATAAGAAAGAGGATATGAGACATTTAGGAATATTTTCCTTTATTGTTGTTCTATTTTAAGTAGTAGAGTCTAAGTTACTCCTCTAATTCTTATATGTTTGCTTTTCATATCATGCCTCCCAGTAGATCGGATACTCGTGGAAACTCTTCTATCCCATCTGAGGACAATTTGGACGAAGCTCATCCTTCTTCAGGAGTTTAAACTCGATCTAGGGTATCAACTTTTGATTTCCTAGATGAAGCTCTACTTGTTCCCCCTACCCCTACTCAGGCACCTCAAGCAGACATGTCTAATGCTGAGTTTCGCCAGTTGATTCATTTGCTTACCTAGTTGGCGGCCTCCCATACTGAGCGAGTTGCTTCTGTTGCTCCATCCTCTGAGGACACTAGAGTTGGACAATTTATGAGGTTGAGTTCTTCTATTTTCACTGGTTGTAAAATTAAGGAAGATTATTAAAATTTCATTGATGAGATAAAGAGATTTTACAAGTGATGCATGCGCCTGATGTGGAGGGTGTAGAGTTTATAACTTATTAGTTGAAGGATGTGACATACCAATGGTATGAAGAGTGAGAGCAACTTAGGGGTAATGATGCTGAGTCCACTTTGTAGGATGACTTCTCTAGTGCTTTCCTTGATTACTTCTTTCCTTAAGAGGCGAAAGAGGCAAAGACTGAGGAATTTATGAACTTGAAGTAAGGCTGTATGTAAATAAAAGAATATGCCTTAAAGTTTCATCGGCTATTATGTTATGCTCTTGAGTTGTTATCTAGCCTGAGGGCTAGAATGAGAAAGTTTACCTCTAGGGTTTTCCCGTTAGTTGATCTTGAAGAGTAAGGATACCTTGTTGAACAAGGAAATAGACATCTTCAGGTTAGTTGTGTATATGCAGCAGGTCGAGGAGAAAAAGAAAAAGTAAGTGAAGATGAGTAAAAGGAAAAGTAAAAAGTTTTTCTATTTAGATCAGGGTGGAGGTCAGCAGCAAAGTAGTAGAGATGGTGAAAAATGGTCTAAGAAGAAGTGGGGAAATTTTGGTTCTTACTCTACAACCAGTGCTCCTTATCTAAAGACATCAGGTGATCTTCATTCTTATGTATGATGGTGGACTTAGTGCACCAGGACCCTAGTCTCAGGCAAGCGATGTGGAGTTAGCTCCATTATGACCCCTTTGTAGATTTTGTGGTCAGGTGCATCATGGTATTTGTGAAGAAGAGAGGAACAAGTTTTTTAAATGTGGTCAGATTGGTCATATGCAGAGGGATTGTCCTTCTAAGGTTTATTCTGGGCCAAATAAGATTCCTGTTGCTTCATGATCAGCTCCTGCACCAAAGGGTGCTACTTTTACTTCTAGCTTCGGCACTAGCCAGAACTGCCTGTATGTTCTTACCACTTGCTAGGATTCTAAAGCATCCATTGATGTTGTTACTAGTATGCTCAAACTCTTTTCTCGTGATGTATATTGCCTACTTTATCTCGGCTCTGCTATCTTTTAATTAGACCTAATGTGGCTATCTTTTGGCTTTAATCTTGAATGTATTTCTGACCTTTCTTTGTGTCCACCCCAATGGATGACTCTATTGTGGCTAAAAGAATGTATAGGGGTTGTGTGATGTTAGTCCATGGTAGGTTGACCTTGATGGATATGATAGAGACGGATATGTTATACTTTGATGTAATTTTGGCGATGGATTGGTTGCATTCGTGCTATGTATCTCTTGATTGTTGGACCTGAAGGGTCAGTTTCCATTTCCCAAATGAGCCAGTTATCAAATGGGAAAGTGGTTCCCTAGTTCCTATGGGAAAGTTTTATTTCATGTCTTAGAGATCGGAAGTTGGTTTCTAAAGGGTGCCTATATCACCTCATTCATGTTAACGATTATAGATCCAAAGGTCCTTCTTTGCAGATTGTCCTTGTAGTCTGTGAATTTTCCAAGTGATTCCTAATAATCTTCCTGGTATTTCTCCTGATAGGGAAATTGATTTTGGAATTGATCTTCTTTTGAAAACTCGTCCTATTTATATTCCTCCTTATAGAATGGCTCCGGTTAAGTTGAAGGAACTCAATGAGCAGTTAAAGGATCTTTTGGATAAGGGTTTTATTCTTGCTAGTGTGTCCCCATACGGTGCTCATATTCTTTTTATGCGTTTGAAGGATGTGTACCTTCAGATGTGTATTGATTACCACTAGTTTAATAAGGTAACCGTAAAGAATATGTATCCGCTTCTGGTAATTGATGATCACTTTGATCAACTTTAGGGTGCTAAGTTCTTTTTTAAGATCGATCTTTAGTTTGGGTACCGTCAGTTTAAGATAAGGGAAGTGGATATCCCTAAGATTACTTTTCAAACCAGGTATGGTTATTTCAAGTTTTAGGTTATACCTTTGGTTTGACAAATGCCTGACAATATTTATGGATCTTATGAATCAGGTTTTTTATTTGTTTTTGGATTTATTCGTGATTGTGTTTATCGATGATATTTTTATATATTCTAAGAGTGAGGCGGATCATGCCAATCACCTCCGCCATGTGTTAAAGACCCTATAGGATCAATATTTATATGCTAAGTTCTCCAAGTATAAGTTGTGGTTGAATGTTGTGACTTATTTGGGTCATGTTGTTTCTTGTAAATGGGTTATGGTGGATCCACAAAAGGTTGCGATGGTTAAGTAGTGGCCTACACCCATGACTCCTATCGATATTCAGATCTTCTTGGGTTTGGACGACTATTATAGAAGGTTTGTGGAAAGTTTTTCTTCGATTGCTTCCCCATTGAGTAAGTTGACTCATATGAAGGTGAAATTCTTTTTGGATTATTGCTTTTGATGGTAGTTTTGAGAAGCTGAAGGATAAGTTGACTGCAACTTTGGTTTTGACCCTGCCTTAGGGCATTGACGGCTTTGTTGTCTATTGTGATGCATCCCGGGTTAGATTGGGTTGTGTGTTGATGTAGATGACAAGGTGGTTGCTTATGCTTCTGGCAGTTGAAAGTTTATGAGAGGAATAATCCGACTCATGATTTTGAATCGTTAGCTTTCATGTTTGTATTAATAATCTGGCGACATTATTTGTATGGGGACCATGTTGAAATATATTCTGATCATAATAGTCTGCAATATGTTTTTACTTAGAAGAAGCTAAATCTTAGGCAAAGATGATGGCTTGAGTTTCTCAAGGACTATGACATGAGTCTCCACTATCATTTAGGTAAAGCTAATATGGTTGCTGATGCTCATAGCATTTTTCCCATAGGAAGCTTGTCTTATATAGATGAAGAGAAGTTGGACTTAGTGAAGGATATTCACTATTTAGCTAATCTTGGAGTTTGTCTCTTGGATTCTGAGGATAGTGGTGTGATTATTCAAGAGGTGGCAAAGTTATCTCTTGGTGCTGAAGTGAAGAAGAAACAGATGCTGGATCCTATTCTAATCTAAATTAATATTAATGTATCTAGGCAGAAGGTGATGATATTTGAGATTGGTGGTGATGGTATCTTGAGGTAGCTGGGAGATTATGTGTTCCTAATGTTGATGAGTTGTGAGGAAGAATTTTCGCTGAACCTCATATATTGTGTTATATTATTCATCCTGGTTCAATGAAAATGTATCATGATCTTAAGGAGATTTGTTGGTAAAATAATATGAAGCGGGATGCAGCCAATTTTGTGACTAAGTGCATAGTGTCAACAAGTGAATGTGGAGCACTTAAGGCCTGGTAGGTTGACTCAAGATACTGAGCTATCATTACAGAATTAGGAAATATTTAATATAGATTTTTTTATCGATTATCCATGGTCTCTCCATCAATTTGATTCAATATGGATCATCGTAGATAAGATGATTAAGTTTGCTCACTTCTTGCCAGGGAGGACTAATTTCTCTTATGATTATTATACTAAGTTATATATTGAGGATATCGTGAAGTTGCATGGTAATCCAATTTTCATTAAATCAGATTGGGGTACTCAGTTCTTATCTCACTTTTGGAGGTCATTTAAACGATGTTTGGGGACTAAGGTAACCCTTAGTACCGCTTTCCACCATAGATGGATGGGTAAGACAAAAGGATAATTCAGGTCTTAGAATATATGCCTCGAATTTGTGTATGTGATTTTGGTGTTAGTTGGGTTGACCACTTATCTCTCATAGAATTTTCCAACAACAATGTTATTACTCTAGCATTGGTATGGCTCCATTTGAGGCCTTGTATGGTAGGAGGAGTAGGTCTCTTATTGGGTGGTTTGATGTTTGTGAAATTAAGCTGTGTGTCCCTAATTTGGTTCACCAAGCCATGGAGAAGTTAAAAGTGATTCGGGATAAACTTAAGACTACCTAAAGTTGCCAAAAGACCTATGCAGGTATGAGGTAAAAGGATTTGATGTTCAGTATGGTGATTGGGTGTTCTTGAAGGTGTCTCCCATAAAAGGAGTGATGCAGTTCTGAATGAAGGGGAAGCTCGGTTCCTGTTATATTAGTCCATATTTGGTTGTGAAGAGGGTTGGTAATGTTGCATATGAATTATAGTTTCCTTCTAGCTTGAACTTCATTCATCCAATGTTTTATGTTTCAATGTTGAGAAAGTGCATGGGTGATCCTTCGATAATTGTTTCTCTTGAAGAGGCGTATTTTAGATTTTTTATCTTATGAGGAAGTCCCGATTGAGATCTTAGATCAATTAGTCTTTCGACTGTAGATGAAGGACATGGCTTCAGTAAAGGTTCTTTAGAAGAACCAAAAGGTTGAGGAAGCTACTTGGGAAGCCAAGGAGGACATAAAGTCCAAGTATCAATTCTTGTTCCCAATTTTGGAAAATTGTGCTTGAGGTATGTGTACTCCTTAACATCTTTGTTTTCTTACTTTGTTAAAGGAAATGGTGATTTCCTAGGTGTCTTTGTTTTTTGTCTTAAAGGTAAGTGTGGTTGTGCTTGGAGTCAAGTCGTGCAAGTAACTGCCTTGTCCTATCATTCGAGGATGAATAAACCTAGGGGGAGTATGTAACACCCAGGGTTTTTGGCCCTTGATTTCTTTTGAAATTTTATCGTTACTTTCCTTACTAGACTCCTCTTATGAGTCGTAGGGAGTATTCACAGGTCCTAGGGACCTAATAGTAACTAAATCTGTAAGTAAGTATCAATATTCATCTCTGAGTACGAGTGGCTCACTAAGAGTTGTAGGGACTCATTACGAGTCATTGGGTGCAAATCATATGGTGTCTAGTAAATGTCATAAATTATTTCTGTGTTGATTACGACTTGACCCTACTAGTCGCAGGGTCCCATTATGAGTGGTACCAGTTGAGTAGTAGGGTCAACAATGTATGGGTGTTCTGGGGGCTGTCTTGGATACACCTAATGGTGACGAGTCATAGTGAGTCCGTATGAGTCGTTTAGTGACCTATAGTGCTTAACAATCAAATTTTAACTTTTAATTTAGGGGAACTTTGGACAATTCCCTTCTTACCTAGTTACAACCCCACATTCATAAATTACTTAAAGGGGGTTATTTTTCATTTCTGACATACACAAACACTTCCAAGCTCTCTCAAATTGTATCAAGTAGCCATACTTAGGGTTTCTAAGAAGTAGGTCATCCAAGGGCTCATGGGTGGAATTCTTGCTGTGAAACATGATATTTCAGGCATGTGACTCTTCCCTAATTGCTAATTTTCTAAAAGCATGTGATTTAAAGTATTATTCTTAAGATATTGATGTGGTTTTAAAATAACGGTTGAGGATTTTGAATGCTTATTGATTGAACAATGTTTTTCATTGTTTACATGTTATTATTCATGCTTTAAATATGGTTTTTAACTTGTGGGTGCATGGGTATGGTGAATGAACTAGGGAATTATGATTCTCCCCAAACTTGTGACTTGTCAAGTGGTTATGACCTCAATCCCATATTGTGAAATTGGTTTTGAATATGAAAAATTATGCACATTGAACTACTATTGAATTATTGCATGATGAAAAAGGCCAATGAGGCATAATAGTTTAGTATTGAACCTTGTGAGATTTGTGTTTTCACAAGCTAATTTATAATTGAACCAAGGTCGATTGTGAATTCTCCCATGTAATAAAGTTATTTATGCTTATTGTTGTTACCTTTCAAGTGTAGTTGGTACGATGATACCAATAATGTATGCTTAAATGTGTATCATGGTTCAATAAATGGGAATATGTGTTGATTGTTTTAATTGGGCTTTAATGAGGGTAGTGTAGCTGAGTCCTGAAAGTGGAGGTCCTGAAGGACCAACACTGGAAACTGTAGTTATTGATGTGGGGTTCTATATAATCGGGTGGTTTGATTCCCCCTTATTATTATTATTGTAATATGATTGGGAGGTTCAAGCCCCCACATTATATTACATGATTTGGTGCTAGTGTTACCTTGATATTCTGGGAGGTTTGAGTCCCCCATAGTGTATATGTATACCTCTAGTTCATGCAGACACATGCACTGGTGCCTTACCAGCTGGGGGAGAGCAGGGCCTATATAACCCGTGGATGCCTCGTATGTTATGATAGTTGAGCTACACAATCTAGGCTACAGTTTTATAGTGCATGTTAATCCTTGATACCTATCCCGACATGTGAAATTGATGATGTGCATTGGATTTGAATGATTGGATATGTTGATAATGTAATTATGTTATCCTTACCCCTAAGTTTCATGCTAGTGGTCACCCCACTAAGCGTCTTAGGATTGCGTTGCAAGTGCCATAAATTTTTCTACTTTTCCAGTGCAGAGTTAGGTGGATTAGTTTGATTCATCGATTCATTATGGTAAAGTAGTGAGATTATATTCTCCAAAAGGCTTGGTCATTTCATCTTTTTCCATTTTTAGATTTGAGTTGCTATTTTCATTATCATCAACATTATCATTGTCATTTGTCAGAATCGGGGACATGTCCCAATTAAGACTGGCTTTGGTTTTTTATTTAGAAGTCTTTGTTGAATTACTGTGGACTTGGGTGATGTTGGTTGGTTGTTTTGGTTGGTTGTTGGTTATTTATCATAGGAGTATCTTTTATTTTTTGAATTTATCTTATTTTATGTTTGGGATTCATACAATATTAGGGATTTCATATTGTTTTTTTTGGTACAAAGTGCTGGTCTTCGGTCCATGTAGGACTTGGGATACTCATCACAGTCAGGCCTTAGTTCGGGTCCTAACAGTCACTATTTGCTAGATTTCCCTAGTTGTGGGGCGATTGATGTTTCAACATATGGTGGTTCCCCTATTAGTGTAGTTCATCCCTTAGTTATAGGTGGTTCTCATGGTCGCAGGGGTGGTTTTTAGGTACTTAAGGAGGTTCTTTGGCAGGCAGGATAGGAGGTTGGTCAGGTTCCCAGCCAGGTGGCAGGCATGGTCAGTTGCATGCAATACCTGCTAGACTCGAGGATGAGGCTTCAGATATTGTTGTTACAGGTACGATTTTGGTGTGCCGCCAGTCAACATTTATTTTATTTAATCTAGGATCTACTTAATCTTATATTTCAGCTTATTATGCTCCAGGGTTGGATTTTACTAGTGATTTATTAACTGTGTCAATACGTGTATCTACTCTTATGGGTGATTTTTTAGTAGTGGATTGAGTATTCAACTCATGTGTTGTGACAATTAGTGATGTTGATACTTATGCTGATCTTATTAGTCTGGATAAGGTGGATTTTGATGTGATTTTGGGCATGGACTAGTTATCCCACTATCATGCAGTCATATATTATTTTTTCGAGACCGCTAACTTAGCCATGTACGGTATACCCCCAATTGTGCAGAAGGGAGCGGTTAGCCACGAGCCTATGGGGATTATTTCATATGTTCGAGCTAGAAGGCTTATCTCTAGGGGTTGCAAGTCTTATCTCGCTTATATTTGTGATAATAGTTTGTAGAGTCCCTTGCTTGACTTTATTCTTATTTTTTGTGAATTTCCTGATATGTTCTCTACCGACCTTCTTGGTATTCCCCTTGTCTATGAGATTAAGTTTTCTATTGATCTCAAACTTGGGACCCGACCTATTTCTATGACATCTTCCTATATTGCTCCTTCCGAGCTTAAGGAGCTGAATTCTCAGCTTTAGGATATTCTCAATAAGGGTTTTATTAGAATGAATGTATCTCCTTAGGGTGCTCCTGTGTTGATTTTGAAGAACAAGATGGTTTCATGCCTATGTACATAGATTATAGACAATTTAATAAAGTGACAGTGAAGAACCGCTATCCTATACCTCGTATTGATGGTTTATTTGACTTGCTTCAGGGTGCAACCATGTTTTTTATGATTGATTTGAGGTCTGGTTACCATCAGTTAAGGATTTGGGTTGAGGATGTACCAAAGACAGCTTTTAGGACACATTATGGTCACTTATGCTTCTAGACAGCTTTGAGCGCAACTACCCAATTATGATTTGGAGTAGGTGACGGTAGTTTTCACGTTTAAGATTTGGAGGCATTATTTGTATGGTGTATATTGTGAGATTTTCACTGATCATTGCAATCTTTAGCATCCTATGACGTAGAGATAGCTTAATGGTTGATTGCGTAGATGGATGGAGTTTCTTATGGACTATGATATTTCCATCTTGTATCATCTGGCAAGGCAAATATGCTTGCAGATGCTTTGAGTCGCAAGGATGTGAATATGGGAAGTTTGGGTTGTATTTAAGTTTCTCAGTGATTGTTATCATGGGATATTTAGTCCTTAGTTAACTTTATGGTTCGCCTTAATATTTTGGATCCTTGGGGGATTTTGTCTAGTATGGAGGCGAGGTTCTCACTATATGAGCAGATTTGTGATCATCAGTATGATGATAAAAAATTTTGCTTTCTTCGTGATCAAGTGTTGAGTGGTGAGACTGAGAGGCACACTATTGATTATGAGGGTATTTTGAGGTGGCGGTATTTTCGTTACTCATCTTGATGTCTTGATCTAGTTGATTTTGCATGAGTCTCACAACTCTAAATATTTAATTCTTCCCGGGACAACTAAGATGTATAGAGATTTGAGACAACATTATTGGTGGAGTGGCATAAAAAAAGATGCGCCAAACTTTATAGCTCGTTCTCTTTGTTGTCAGAAGGTAAAGGTAGAGCATTAACAACCAGGAATGTTGACTCAGAGGTTACCTATTCTCGAGTGGAAATGGGAATAAATTGCTATGGATTGTGTTAGTGGTTTGCCTCACTCTTTCTGTGGTTCGATGGTATATGGGTCATTGTGGATCGTTTGATCAACTTAGCACATTTCATCTATTTTGGATGATTTTTAGTGCTGAGAGATTAGCCCATATCTATGTTTGGAAGATAGTCTCTTTGCATGGTATGCCCATTTCTATCATTTTAGATCGTGGTTCCGTGTTCACTTTGAGGTTTTAGAGAGAATTTCAGGAGAAGTTGGGCACTCATATAGATTTGAGTACAACCTTTAATATGCAGACTGATGGTCAGTCCAAGCAGACTATCCAGGTTCTTGAGGATATGTTCTGAGCCTGTGTTATGGATTTAGAGGCCAGTGGGAGCACCACTTAGCCTTGGCAGACTTTGCATATAATAAACGCTATCATTTGAGTATTGAGATGGTGCCTTTTGAGGGTTTGTATGGTAGGATATGTCATTCTCAGGTTTGATGATATGATACTTTCGTGATGAGTCACTGTGGTACAAATATTCTTTTGGAGTCATTTGATAGAGTCAGGGCGATTCAGGATAGATTGAGAGCAACTTAGAGTAGGCAGGAGGCCTATGCAGACCGTAGGATTCGTGCCTTGATATTTGGAGTTAGTGATCGTATATTCATCTGTGTATCACCCATGAAGGGTGTGATGAGGTTTGGGAGCAATGGTAAGCTCAGTCCGAGATATGTTAGAACTTTTGAGATTCTTCACTCGATTGGCGAGGTAGCCTATGAGTAAGCTTTGCCTCTAAATTTTTCTGTGGTTCATCCAATTTTCCATGTCTCTATTTTTTGGCGATATATTCCCGATCCTTCCCATATGCTTAGATGGGACTCAATCTAGTTGGATGAGTGTTTGACCTTTGTTGAGGAGTTTGTGCATATTTTTGCCACAGTAACGTGAGGCGGTTGTACACTAGAGAGATTTTTATTTCTAAGGTTCTGTAGAGACATCTTCCATCGGAGGAGGCCACTTAGGAAATTGAGAGAGACACGGGCCCAATATCCTTACCTATTTGAGACTTCAGGTATTTTCTAAGCTTTAACATTCTAGGATGAAAGTTACATTAGTAGTGGATATTGCAATGACCCTTCAGGTCTTTTTTTATATTTCTTCTTATTTCTACTATTTGAGCTTTTCCATAGCTTCCCAAGTCATTTATGACTTGTTGGAACTGATAGTTTCGTTACCAGGTAGTTCATTTGGCCTTTTTGAGCCAATTCCCTATTTAGAAGTCTTCGATAGTTCCAAATAGACACCAGGCAAAAAATTTAAAAAAAGAATCTCGGATGCAAATTCTGATTGTGCCAGCAACTCCTGAATGTCAATATTAGGTTAGGTAGACCTTTATTTTGGATTATGAGGCACCCGAATTCATTTTGACCTATTGGTTGGAAAGTTAAAAAATTAAAAATATGGGTGTGGGATCCACTTTTGGTCGATATAACCTCGGATGGAAATTCTGCCTTTGCCATAACTTTTGGAATGTCAAACTAGCATGGTTCCATAGTTTATTTGCATATATCAAATTCCAAATGAATCCGAAGGAATTGGTGAAAACTTGGAAAATATTTCACGTTTTGCTGTCAGCTGTTGGGATCGCAAGTAGTGCGATCACACAAAGGATTATGGAGATCACCATATCTGCTCCTGTGGCCAGGTAGTACGATTGCACACCTGGTTGTGCCATTGCAGCATCTGATTATCTAATATGGGTATAAATTGACCCCTTTGGCCGTAATTTTAGCCATTTCTCACTCATTCTTGAGAGCCAAAAATGGTAAAATATTGTACTAACTTAAAATTTAGTCTTGGGGATGACTTGGGAGCTTGATTAACATATATTTTCATGAATATCTTCGGATTTGACAGAAGAATCCTTCAAATTCATGCTTCAATTTCTTGAAAATTTGACCAAAGCTCCAAATTCTTTAGGGCTTGATTTAGCCCCAAACATAGTTTGGTTTTCACCCATTTTTTAGGGTTTTGATTCAACGATCTTGATATCATATTGGGTTGGTCTCAGAAATATGATTTTCTGTGAGTGGGACCCATATGGGGTTTTGACATGATTTTTGATCCTAAACAACAATGGTGCAATATGGGTATCGATATTCTCGTGTTGATGTGTAGAATGTGTTTTTATAGCTTTGCATCTAGAAGAGGATTCTCAGAAAGGAAAATTAAAGGTTTAGCTGATTGTTTAGCATTTTCGGCATTGAGGTAGGCTAGGTGTATCCCTTGTTAGATTGCGCAATACCATATCATAATTGTGATATCTTGTTAGATTTGGAGGATTTTTAGGTGTTGGATTGATGAAATTCAATATTTAGGATTTATTGAATCTTTTAGGTCATTTGGATCCATAGAGTGAAATGCTTAGATTGTTTCCTTGAACCTTAATAGGTAAGACTAAATGTCTCATGTTTAGTATGAGAATTCTTAGAATTACTCTAGTTAGATGGGAGTGACATTGTCACTCTTGCTTAGGGAAAGATTGGTCGTAGTTGCTTACTTTAATAAAGTTGCTTTAGTTCTATTGAACTTAGTTAAAAAACTTGAGTAGAATCTCTACCTTAGGGCTAGTTGTGGCTTGTTATGTATCTAAGAATTGATTTGGATACCTTAACCTAGTCCGTGGTAGAATTGAACTTAGAATGTATTTTGGGGATCTTGAATTAGGTTCTTGACTCATCTAAAGCTATGATTGTTATAGTTCTTTTGAAACCCTTATACACTTATTAAATGCTTAGAGAATGCCCTTTTGGGACAATATTGAGGAACCTTGGTATTTGTTGATGATGGATGGTATTGGGAGGAATGACTAAATGATTGTGCTATATGTATGATTTATTGGTTAATCTATGATTAGCTTTTGATTATTTTATTGTTTGGTTATTGATTAGGAGTTCGGATATTCTATTGAATGAGCCCTTGGTTAGGATTTTTCCAAAGCCTTAAATTATGATATTGATTATGCTATGAATAAGCTATGGATTATACCATGGACTAGCTATTGCTCAAGTTATTAATTGAAAATATTTTGCTAATGATAGGTCATTGAGTATACTACTATTGGGTCATTGCTCATAATATTACTTATGATATTGATTATTTTAAGCAAGTATGCTAGAAATCATGCTTGCAAATACTATTTTTGTTGATTTCAGCAATGTTATCATAAAATATGATTAGAACTCATGATTATTGATTTATGGGAAATTATGATGCTAATTATGCTTGAAATCATGAAATTTCATTAAATAATTGCTTATGTTACGGATGTTGCCACCGATTATGATTATGCACATATATTGATAGCCAACATGGCCAGAGGAGATTATGATAATACCCGACAAGGCCCAAGGTTATTATAATGATATGATAATTTCCAATAAGGCAAGAGGATATTATGATGATACCCAATAAGGCCGAAAAATACTACAATGATGTTGATACCCGAAAAGGCTGAAGGATATTGATTATGATGATATGTCCGACAAGGCTGGAGGATGATTATGACGATGTATTGATATCTGGAAATGTTGGAGGATGATATTATTGATATGCCTATGTGTACATCTACCAATTTGAGTCCGGCTAGCCATATGTATTGAAATCATATGCTTATTTATATACTTATGTGTAATTTGGGTATGTTGTTGATAATAGGGATGCCAATGATAGTGCACTAGTGATAAATGTATACAAGTGGTATAGTTGATGATTGATACTAAATAAGGATTAGTGTTGGATATTATTTTAGTGGATAGTAATGACTAATGGATAATCAAACACTAGAAAAATAATGAATAGTGTTATTAATGGCTAGTGATAATGATGGTTAATCTATAATTAGTACTATCACTGATTACTAATAATGATGAATAATTGAAAATGATGATTAGGTTGATGATTATAACTAGTTAATAAACTATGCCTAGTTGCTAAATATTTATTAGTTGGTGTATAATGTCTAGATGATTATCCATGAATAGAGGTTATGTAGTGAATAGTTGTTACATAACAACTAGAAGTCGTATGATGACTAGTAACTAAATGGATTAGTTAAGAAGTGATGGCTTGCTAGTAAAGGGTAATTAGTAAGTAACAATATTTAGGTTGTTAAATGATTATAATATTAAGGTTGTGTGAATATTGTCAAGTGTTGGTGAATAACAAATATTGGTAAATGACCGCTTGATGGTATATTTTGGAATGATGGTTAAACGACAATGAAGTTTTTAATAATATTGATTGATAATTGATTTATTCTTCTCTTGGGTGTACTCTATAGTAGTACGGAATGCTTTGATGAGTTCTTTACTTTATGCAACAGTTGGTGTATTGGAACCAGATCCAACTTTGTACTTGTTCCTGATTTTGTTGATGCTTTATGATGCATTGTGATTCTGAATTATCTATTTCTTATGTACAATGATATTGGCTTGTGTTGATGTCTTATATTATAGTGTTATTCTTGTTTAGTTATTTATTATATACAATGATGATGGAGATGATTCGGGTTCCACTTTGTATTGTGACTTAGTTACGATCTTTCATTATCTCATCTTTATATCATGATTTAGCTCAATCGTCCAATGATGCCTACTAAGCACCCTTTATTTTGGTACTCGTACTATACTTTTGTCCCTTTTTGTGTAGATCTGAGAACTAGTTATTGCAGTTGACCATTGTTCGTGCATAGTTGATCTTTTGAAGATAGGGTGAGCTCTTGGAGTTCTGAGTCACCCATTTTCTTCTATCTTATTTTTATTCAATCATTTTTATAAAGACAGATGTATCAACTATATTCTAAGTCTTTTAGGTTTTATTATTGACATTAAATGCTTTTGTACTAGCTCTACCAGGTCGTGGTATTGGTATTCTTATTGTTTCTTTTTATCTATTCTATAACACTGTGTTTATTTATAACTTGTGTTTATTGAATTTTTCTTATGATGGGTATTCCCTACCGAATTAACCCATTGTGTTTTCTCCGTATTATGATATTGCTTACCTACTGTTGGGATTAGTAAGTTCTATCATGATTCATAAATTGGGTCATAACAGGGGCATTGTAGTAGTAAAAGCTAGGGTTAATGTACTTGTATCCCCCTCACTGCCTGCCAGAGAAGAAGGCTATACCTAATGGCTACCTATTTCAACATCGCCATATGATATCAGCCTGTTAACATGCTCAACTGACCCAAGAGTCCTATCAAAGGAACCTGGTGCCTGAAGATGTAGAATGATATGCTTTAAATAGCGCAGTAGGATTGGCATCATCTCTAAGTAACCCAATGTCAATCGTTCGGGTAGCCTCAACCCTATGATCAAATTTGGTATCACTGGTACTTTTTTCCCATCACAAAGTCTCTATATCAAGTATGGAAAAGGAATAATGGTGAATTCACAGAAAGCCCTCTCATGAATCTGCTCATAGATCTACCTGGAAAAATCTATGTCATAGCCAGCCATGAGACTAGAAAACAATACCTCCCGATCCCTTGTGAGCACATTATCAGTTGCTGTTAAACTTAATCGGTACCTCATTATGGTCTACAAAAACTTTAGTGTGAAGAGCAGCGAAGACTTCTTTATCTACGCCTTTCCCTCCACCTAAGAGCCCTTAATACCAAGCTCAGTGATCTAATAAGCTACTATCTCTCTATGTATCTCCTCTACTCTCTGTATTTATCATATATTATAGTCTGCCTACTCATCATAATCTGTAATCAATAATCAAACTCTACTTTTGTAGTCGGCCCTAACTCCAGCCCAAATAAGAATCGATGAATGGTCTCCTCAGATAAATCTATCAAAACTGCTTAACTAGTGTATAAGTCAGTGGGGGCTGGTCCTATTCTCTCCACTCTTCCAGGGTGATCAAATCCATAGTTGTAGCGCATGAAACATAAAACTCTCAAATAACCTATGGGCATTAATATCCTATACGTTTGCCCATCTATCCAAGCCTATAACTATAAAAATCAACTTCCAGGTATAGAACACCTGCCAAAGTAGTGACCCCAATATGAGGTTTCTCAATAATACTGCATCAAGTTATTCTATGATCAATAACAAAAATGTCCCTATCATGGATACTATGTATATCTGCCACACGCTATCTCTAAATGGCCTGAGTAATTTATATGATGGAGATGCATGTGGACTCTAGAGCTGTTGAAGCTTAAGCTGAGGAATCCATAGGACCTTGTAATGTCTCTGGACCCTTATCAACTGGGTGCATCTGTATCATAATCACTAGTACATCAAGAAGACTTTGCCCCCTCTTCAGACTGGGGGAGGACTTAATCCTCTTTAAGGACACTATAATCTAATGAGGTGTTGATGTATAGTTTGGATTACACGACCTGGGGGATCTTGGGGGCCAGAATGAGGTCACGATGGTTGGTGCATGCTAAGAGTGTGGTTGCTTCTTGTCTTTGAGTTTGGCCCCTATTATGACCTGGAGCTAAGGGCACACTATCAATGGGGTACTTCTCTATGGATCCACTTTATTTGGGAGACTCATCTCTCAATTTGGACTATACACCCTTCTTTGGTGTAGCTTTGTGTGCCACAGTACCTGTAGAGAGAATTGTCAATACTTGATCCACCCACTTATGGAACAAGAAAAAAATAAAAATTATGGTTCCTATGCAAGTCCAACCTACGACAAAACCTACAAGTTGTAGGTGTTACCTATGACTCGTAGGTTAGCCGTAGCTATGAGACAAAGCATTTGAAACTTTATGGTTTCAGTTCTAATTCCTACGAGTCCAATCTATGATCTGTTGGTTCAACCAACGGGTCATAATTAGGTTGCGAGGGTTTATACTTGAGAATCGCTCCATTTCTTCCCAAAATTTCTCTCCTATCTAACATTATTTTCCATTTTATAGCCCAATTTGATTAGCATAAGACAAATCAACAGGCATCAATTCAATTTTCCCAAGTATTTCAAGAATTATTTGAGTTAATCAAGTTATATTATACTTTTAGTGTGATCACAAGTTTCTTGAATCAAAATCTATGCATTAGTCAAATTCAGAAATGAAGAATCTTCGAGTGAAAAGAGATGAGACTAAGGAATAACAAATTGATTATAACAAATGATTAGACTTGGATCGCACAAGAAAGTAAGTTGAAAGTTAGAAAGTTAGGGGGTTATTAAGTGGAAGAGTTTGAATTAATATTGGAGTTTAAAAGTAGGGGAAGGGAATCAAGTTAAGGGATATAATTCATGGTCACCCAATTTGGGTTAGGTTATATGGTCCTAAACTATTTAAAATATAAAATTTCTCTAGTCACAACCTACGATTCAACCTATAAGCTCTTAGGTGTACTTATAAGCCCTAGGTTGGGGTCATAGGCAGGACTCTGCAACCGAAGTTTGGTTCTGATTCCCACAGTACAACCTACGTGTCATAGGTAGTACCTATGATCCGTAGGTTGGAGTATTAGGTTTTAGTTCAAAGACTTAAACTTTTCCTCAAATTCCCACTACTCAATTTACATGTCATGAGTTGGACTTATGACTCGTGGGTTCAGTCGTGGGTCCACTCACCTAGACTTGTCTAAAATTTTGCAATTCTTACCATTCTCGAAGTAATCTCCATGATTCCTATCCTACAAAATAAAAACAGAGTGAAATCTAAACCCTTGGTCCACTCTTAGCCTAAAATACCTACCAAATGAGAATAAGTATCCCTTGATCCACGCCTATGCTTGTCTATATCAAGCTGAATAATATACTCCAAGGTGGTATTTTTTTAGGTCCCTCCTAAATTCATTCGAGCTATCACTATGATCGGCATGCTCTCACCCTCTCTTGACCAATTATGGTATGTGCCTCATCCTCCTCAGTAAGCAGATAAAATATCTGTGATGGTGGTGAGGGCAGGACCCATTATGGTCTGGGCTTCATCCTCCTCAACATGCAGATAAAATATTAGTGATGGTGGTGAGGGCAGCAACTACGTAAAGGAATGTATCACTAGATAGATAACAAGAACGTGGCTCTCAATGTAAGTGCACACCTCTGATCTCAGTATCCACCTCTACGCACAAACTCGATAAGTCAGACACCTGAGCCTCAGGGAGTCGGTCTCTTATCCAGCTATCAATTCTATCAATACGCCTATGCAACTCTTTAGTAAACCACTCTATAGCGGCATCATCCTAGCTTCCATTCATGCCTGAGATTTCTCCAATGCAGTCCACACAGAGGAATAGATCTGACCAAATAACTTGACCAACTAGGTGTCAATATAGGTCTGGAATTGATTCAAATCCTACTGGTAATCCACCAACTGCTATAAGATATCCCATGATACAGTCAACATGCCTAAATCGGTGGTCGAGGGGGCACTACAGAATTAGAAGCTGGGGATGAAGTACTTGTAGCCCCATCACAACCTTCCAAAGAAGAAGGCTCTAGCCACTGGAGAATAGTATCAACAATCTCACCTGGTATCATCTAGTTAGCATTATCACACAACATAAAATGCTCTTATAAGCAAGGCGCACCTGAATATGTAGAAGGTTGTGTTTTATATAGCACAATGGGGTTGAAATGATCTTTAATTATCCAAATATCAGTTGTGCGGGTAGCCTCAACAATATGATCAACCTCTTGTATCACCGGTACTCCTGCCCTATAGTAAAGTCTCTGTATCAAGTAGGGGAAATAATGGTGAACTCATGAATACCCTCTTATGAATCTCCTCTCGAATCCACTTGACAAAATTTATGTCACTTCTAAACCATGAGGATGGCAACCAATGTCGTTCGATCCTGTGCCAACACATTATCCATAGCTAGCAACCTCAACTGGTTCCTCAAAATGTCCACCTAAAATTTATAGTGAAGCACAATAAGGACTTTTTTCCCCTGGATCCCTCTCACCTCAAGGGCCCTCAATACCAAGCTCAGGGATCTACTGTGCTACCCATCTTGCTAAGCCTCTCTTATGCTACCTCTGGTCAGTATCTCTCATAGTTTGCCTACTCTTCATAATTAGTAATCTATAATTAAACTTTGATGTAGTAGCTAACCCTACAAACTCCTACCCAAACAAGAATTGACAAATAGTATTCTCAAATAAATCAATCCTAACCCCTCATAATAGCGTACGAGTCAGTGGGGATTGTTCCTATGCTCTTCCCTCATTTGGGGTGATTAAATTCATAAATCTTGCATATGACACCTAAAACACATGAACAACTTCTGGGCTGAAAGATCTTGAATGCTCACCAATCCATTTGAGCCCGTAACTATCAAATAAAGTCTTTAGGTCTTGATCACCTGCCAAAGTAGTGAGTCCAATATAGAGCTCCTAAACAATGTTACACAGAGGTTTACCCTGATAAAAAATAGCAATGTCGCTGTCATAGATGCCCTGTATATCTGCCACACACCATCTTTGAATTGCCTAAGAAACTGATATGGTGGAGATGTGTGAGGATTCCTGGGTAACTAAAGCTAAAGCTGAAGCATCAGGGGTACCTTGTAATGTCTCTACACCCTCATTAAACTAGGGTGTATCTATCTCACAATCACTGGTACTTGAAGAAGTCTCTGCACCCTCCTTACATCGGGGGATGACTGAATCTTTCTCAGCAGTACTGGAGCTGAACTCATCCTAACCCTCATCAAACTAGGGAAGGGATAATAGAGTATGGTGGTGATGTCTGGGTTTTCTTCATCCTAGATCCTGTTTGGATAACACGAGCTAGGAATTTTGGGCATTGGACTGAGGTGACGGTGGTGGTGTAGGCTAAGAGCCTAGTTGAATAGTAGCCCTAGATGTTGCTTGTCTTCGAGTCTAGCCCCTAGTATAACATGGATCCAAGGATGCACTATCGATGGGGTACTCCTCCACAAATCCACTTCGTTTGGGATACTTGTCTCTCAATCTGGACTGTACGCCCTTCTCTAGTATAGCTTTGGGTGCCATAGTACATGTAAAGAGAATTGTTAGTACTTTATTCACAATAATGGAAGAAGAAAAAAAAATATAATTTTCTATTGCTACTCAGGTCCAACCTACGACAAAACCTATAACCAATCAACGATTCATAGGTTGAACCTATGGTTCATAGGTACCAGAAAAAGCCTCTGAAACTTTGGTGCTTCAGGTCTGATTCCTTCAAGGCCAAGTATGAACTTTCATTTCAAACTACGTTTCATAACCAGGTCGTATGCGCTTTTACTTAAGGAACATTCTATTTCTTCCCAAAATTTTACTCCTATTTAGCAATATTTTCTATTTCACAGACCAATTTTGACTATCATAAGGCAAATTAACATGCATCAATTCAATTTTCACAAGTATTTCAATCATTATTTAAGTTAATCAAGTTTTATTCTACTTTTAGTTTGATCATAGATTTCTTTAATCAAAATCTACGTATTAATCAAATTTGGAACATGAAAAACATTCGAGTGAAAATATCTGAAGATGAGAAAGAATAAATTGGTTATCTCAAATTGTAGGTTGGACTCTACAACCCAAGTTTAGTTCTAATTCCTACGGTACAACGTACTTGTCATTGGTTGTACTTATGATCCGTATGTTGGTGTTATAGGTTGTAATTCAGAGACAAAATTTTCTTCTGATTCTCATAGCTTAGCTTACATGTTGTGGGTTGGACTTAGATCTCATGGGTTGAGTCGTATAACTAATACTTAGAATTGTATGAAATTTGTCAATATTTACCATTCTTTAGGTACTTCTCCATGTTTGCTATCCTAAAAAACAAAAACAAAGTAAACTCTAGAACTATGGTTTACCCCTCAAGCAGTGCGTGATTTAACGCCGTGTCATAATTTAGCTGTGTTAGATACTAAGACTTCACCAACAAGATCATAGGTTTCCTTCTATGAAATTCCAAATTCAACATTGTGGTGCAACTCAGCTACTTTGTCTACTCAAACTTCACCATGACAAACATTCTCACACACTTTCAACTCTTTCATAATTCCCATATAATAATTAACATGATGCCTATTCACCATGAATAGGGCATCCCCATCTTGCTGTAGCTCAATCATACCATATGGAAATACTCCTACCACGGTGAATGGTCCAGACCACCTAAACTTTAGCTTTCTAGGAAACAAGAAAAGTCTCGAATTATACATTAAGACCACATCACCAAATTGGAATACCTTCCTCTCAAATTTTTTGTCATGGTATAATTTCATATTTTCCTAGTACAAGGTTAAAAATTCATAAGCACAGAGTAAAAAGTTGTCCATATCGTTCATTTTATCCAATCTCAAGTGTGTAGTGTCCCTCCATGCAAAGTTCAGTTCTTTAATGCTCAATGTGCCTTATGCTCAAGTTCAATTGGCAAGTAGCATGACTTTCCATACATAAAATGATAAGGTGAGGAATGTATGGGAGTTTTGTATGATTTATGATAGGCATAAAGTGCATCACCTATCTTTATAGACCAGTCAGTCCAGTTGATATTCATAGTCTTAGCCAAAATGGACTTGATCTCCGGATTAGAGACCTCAACCTGCCTATTTTTCTGTGGATGGTAAAGTATTTCCACCTTATGTTTTACACCATATTTCTAAAGTAGCTATTTGAATAGATGATTAAAAAAATAGGACCCACCATCACTGATGATAACTCATTGAATACCAAATATAGAGAAAATATTTTTCTTCAAATATGCTATAACACTCCAGCCTTTATTATTGTGAAGTGCAATGGCTTCCACCAACTTAGGCACATAGTCGACTGCCACTATTATGTACTTCATAATAATGCAAACCCATGAATGGACCCATATAGTAAATACCCTATATATCAAATAGTTTAAGCTCAAGAATAGGGTTATGGGGAGCTCATGCTTCTGTGAGATATTGCCCTGCCTTTGGCATTGGTCACAGGCACTGTCATGTGCATCTTTATAAATTGTCATCCAATAGTAACTAAATTGTAGACATTTATGGGCAGTGAGTACCACAATAATGACCCCCAACTGGAGATGAATGTCAGGCCTACAAAATACTCATCATCCCAAGTTTGGGAATACACCTCCTAATCACACTATCTACACACACTAGGAATAAGTAAGGCTCATCCTAAAAGAAATTCCATTCCTCATGCATAAATTGTTTTCCTATTGAAATGACATGTATTTTGATATCAGGTTACTTTCCAAATAGTTGGCAAAGTCAGCAAACCAAGGGATTAAGTCTTGTGATTTTTCGAAATGTGCTTATCTGGAAAAGTATCATCAATCTTAGGCTCATCCCCTAGTTTAAGCATCGCCTCCTCTTCTAGACGGGATAGATTTTCATCAACCTGATTCTCTACGCCTTTTCGGTCCTTAACATCAAAGTGAAACTCTTGCAACAATAATACCAATCAAATCAATCTAGGATTAGCATATTTCTTCACCATAAGGTAACTAAAAGTTGTATGGTAGGTGTGCACAATGACTTTGGTACCAATTCAATAGGACCTAATTTCTCAAAATCAAACACCACCAAAAGAAATTCCTATTCAGTAACCATGCAATTTTTCTTTGCCAGGTTGACTTTTTACTATTATAATAAATGTGTTAAAGTATGTTTTCACGTATTTGACCTTGGTCTATTCCTAGGGACATACCACTGGTGTAACACATCACCTTAAATGGAAGATTCCAATACCAAGACATAATAATAAGGGCTGAGATCAACCTTTCCTTAAGGCACTCAAAAACCATGACATTATCAAAAACAAACTTGACCTCCTTCTCTAATAGCTTGCACAATGGATTTTTTTTATCTTAGAGAAGTCCTTGATGAACCGCTTATAAAAACCTACATGACGCAAGAAACTTCGAATACATTTTACATAAATTATGGAGGTAATTTTTCAATCACCTCAATTTTAGCCTTGTCGAAATCTATCTCCTTCTTTGAAATTTTGTGCCTAAGAACGAACCCCTCTTTGAACATGAAGTAACAGTTCTCCCTATTCAAAACCAGGTTACACTTTTCACAACTTTATAAATCGCTGGCCAAGTGATCTAGACAATCATCACACGAGTCACCGCAATTGAGAAATTATCCATGAAGACCTCAATAGTATCAATCACCATGTTAGAAAACAAAGACATTATGCAATGCTGAAAGGTGGCTGGAGCATTACAAAAACTAAAAAGGATCCTCTTAAATGCAAACGTACCATACAAATAAGTGAAAGTGTTCTTTTCTTGGTCCTTAGGAGCAACATAATTCCGCTTATACTGAATAACCATTGGGAAAATAATACCATCCTCTACCTGCAAAATGATATAACATTTGGTCAATGAATGACATAGGAAAGTGATTTTTTTGCATCCACGTATTCATCTTTTTATAATCCATACACACTCTCCATCCCATGATAGGTCTTATTGGAACTAACTCATTCTTTTTATTGGGTACCACAGTGGTCCCACCCTTTTTGGAACAAACTAAACCAAGCTCACCTACTTACTATCGATAATAGGATAAACCACCCCTATATTTAACCACTTAATAATCTTCTCTTTCACCATCTCTTGCATAGGTGAATTTAGATGACATTGATGATCGATGATAGGTACACATTCTGGATCAAGTTGAATCTTATGAGTACAAATTTTGAGAGGAATTCTGATAATGTCAGACATAGTTCGACCAATGGCCCATTTAAATATCTAAAAGATCAAAATCAAGGCTTCAACTTGCGAATACACCGAATCTATTATAATGATAACTGACAAGGTACTGTTGCCCTCTATGAATGCATAATGGAAACGAGAGAAGAGATCCTTTAATTTCAAGACTGGTGGTTCTTCAATAGATGGCCAATCTGGAGGGGTTGCTCTACTTTTCAAATCGAGATCAAAATTCTTTTGTGTATAAGAGTAAAAACCTCTACCACTAAGTGCTTTCACCATCTCATCATACTTATCAATACTGTCACTATTAAAAGTCACGATCACATTCCCAATGCCTTGACACCAAGTTTCTCCTTAATGGGTGCATCTAATTCATCTTTAGTTCCTATAAATACTCTACCGGCATATCTTTTGGCTATCTCATTGGCTGACACACATTGAAAGTTACTTGTTCATTATTAAATTTAAATTTTATTTGTCCTATCTCCATGTCAACCAATACCCAACCCGTGGCTAGGAAGGGACTTTCCAAGATGAAAGGGATAACAAAATATACCTCACAAATGAGAATCACAAATTAATCTGGGAATATGAAAGAATCCACCTGCACCAACACATCACACAGTACTAATTGACTTCTTAATAGTGCGATCATCCATCAATTCTCTCATACAGGTCGGCTTGGGTGATCCTAAGACCAACTACTTGTATACAACTAGCGGCGTCAGACTAATACTTGCTCCCAGATCACATAATGCTTGTGAAAAATTGATGGACCCAATAGTTCAGGGAATAGTAAAAGCTTTGGGATACTCCTTCTTCTCAACCAAAGATCACGAGGAAATAGCATTGCAGTGGTGCCTAATATCAGCGAGCTTAAAACTCTTTTTTTTCTTTTTAGTCACTAAATCCTTAATGAATTTTGCATAATCGGGCATCTACTCCAATGCTTCCTTATGAGGTATATTCATAGACAATTCCTTGAACATCAACATGAATTTATGATATTTCCCATCTTTTGCTTTCTTCTTCACCTTTAAGAAAAAGGTTTGGGAGATCATGGAATAGTTTTCAATACTGTTTCAACCTCCTTAACCTTTTCTTTATCATTATCCATTCATTTCTCTACATCCATTAATTTGTGAAACATCTCCTAATTAGTCAACAACTTCTCAGTTTTAATTTTGGGTGCATCATCAACATCCATAGTATCATTTCTTACCTCATAAACCATAAGCATAGGTAGATCAATAGTCACCTTACCACTATAAGTGGAGATAACTAGGCAAGGTCTGGTGTTATTTGAATTCTGAATGGTATTCATAGAAGAGTTTCCAATTGATGTTGATTTAGTCTAGCCAACATTTTTCAAAATTATTGATAGGCAGATCAATAGTAGCCTTACCACTCTGAGTGGAGATAACTAGGAAAGGCCTATTATTATTCAAATTCTAAATGGTATTCCAAGAAGAGTGCCTAATTGACATTGATTTAGTAGCATAGGTAGATCAATAATGGCCTTACCACTCTGAGTAGAGATAACTAGGCAATAAGCATAGGTAGATCAATAGTAACCTTACCACTATAAGTGGAGATAACTAGGCAAGGCCTATTGTTCTTCAAATTCTACATATTATTCCTTGAAGAGTGCCCTATTGATATTGAGTTAGTGTAGCTGACATCTGGCCAAACTGTTTCTCAAACTTCGTAATTATGATTGCATCCATTTCTAATTTTTGGATCAACCCTAATATGTCTGCCTCAATTTCCTTAAGACAACTCTCTTGGCTCTCTAAACCCTTAACAATTTTATAAAGCACTACTTCTATTCTCAAACTTTTAAATTCAGCAGCATGGTCCCCTGGTGGAACATTAAGACCACTCATCTCCTTATAATCATCCTTTGTCTTTCAATCACCATCACGTTCTCTACTCTTATACCTATATTTATCTCTGTAGTAGTTTCTCCCTTGCCTCAAGTTCAAAGTGTCTTAGTTAGACACTTGGCCCTTGTCTCAGTAACCCACCATCTCTTTATCTAAGTACTTCACTTCATCCTCAGAATCAAACTTTTCATGTCTAGTAGATTTACCTAGTGATCACTCTACATTTACCTTTTCTACTCCATTAGCTAAACATTGCTTAGTAAGCAACCTAATCTCAGTCCTTAACTATGTTACCTCTTAATTCACTCTCTCATCTAAGACCCTGGAAACACTAATAACATAAGTATAGGCCAACCTACTTTCCTCTCGAGTATGCCACCCTCAAATTGGTTACAGTTATTTGATCTAAGATTTCCATAACCTACTCCGCATAAAGTCACATAACAGCTTTACCTATAATAGTATTGACTACAACCTTGGTATTTTCATTCAAGGCTAAGTAGAATATCACCAGAAAGTTCCTCCCCTAGATTTGGTGATTTGGAAAATTCATCAGTTTTTTCTTAAACCTCAACCGTGTCTTGTAAAGTGCCTCTAAATATAAATATCTACAATTATAGATCTCATTATTCAACTACAAACTTCAAGAGGGGAAAAATTGGTATATGAACTATGTCCTCAACTCGTTCCAAGTGGTAATTGACCTATGAAAAAGCTTGCCTATCCACAAAGTCGCTTCTCCTATGAGAGAGAATAGCAGCAACCTTAGTTTTATAGCTTCCTGACTCACTCCAGGCAGATTGTACGAAGTAAAAATCCCAATAAATTTTATAAATTTCTTGCTTGCATCATCAATAGGCAAACGAGCAAACACTCCCTTAAAATTAAACATCTACATCATTATGCTCGTAATATCAAATTTTATTCCTTAGGGAAACTCTGGAGGAATGATAGCACCTGTCTCAATTGGTTCAACATACCCCAAATCTTCTTATAGATCATCATAAACAATCAAGTATTGATAAATTGTGGATTGGCCTCTCTTCCTTCTAAGTCATTCCATGTCGATGATCTATTCCTCTCTTCAGCATGTTGAGCAAGTTCAAACCTAGAATTTTCTTCATCCACTAATCAAACATTTGTTTGTTTAGTAATTTCTTGAACACCAATCAGAGGAGTCTGATTAAATATGGTTGGGTCATCATGACCACCTTCATGTTGGGCTCCTTAATCATACTTTTCTCCTCTTTCCATCTTATGATTCAATCATAAGGTTCTTTTAAGATTAGGATAAAATGGAATCAGGGGATTTACTTTACTCCAAGTACTAAGCATACACCGACATGTGCCCTGGAAATAGTAGAAAACTAAAAATCAATAAAAAACAACAACTTCAACAACTGCAATCAATTAATTTTAACTTTATTCCTTGATAACAGTGCTAAAATTTGATGTTTCCCCAATTACACCTCTAAGAATGTCCACATCGGTCATTTGTCATATATATAACCCAACCAGGTTGCGGTCGATCCCGTGAGGAATAGGTTGGAAATATATCACGAGCTTGCTGATGCAACTGTAAATTATAGAAAGTAAAAGAAGGTTTTATGAAAGTAAGTAACAGTAACAATGCTAGGAAGTTAGGGTTATTATCAATATAAGACGATAGCTAAGATTTTGTTCCCCTTAACTTCTTAACTCCATAGACTATTCATACTTTTCATTCTATCTCGGTGGCTTACATTGAAAATCTAACAAGTTATGTATCACCTATCCATATCTCGACATTAGTTCAGGTGAATTTTCCTCATCTTTTATCAGTCTTAGAGTGTCACATTACTAACCCTTGTTCTTAATCTTAGATTAACTATCTCCTCACAGACTTAAGTTAATTAGATGAAGGTTGATAGCTTCAAATTACTATTGTGATCTCTTTTTCCTAATGTCTACCTCTGTCTGTCTGTCTGTCTCTCTCTCTCTCGAGTAAGTATTGAATATGAGTGCATTCCTAATGTTTGCAACCATTATGAAAGCAGTAAAAGCAAATGAAATCCAAATATATGCAAAAATACCAATCAAGAATGACTTTGCACAAAAATATTTGGTTAATCCATCAGTGTTCCTACAACCTTAGCTATACGGTTAGCTGCTCATGGTTACAAGAGCTCACATATATTTCATAGATAAAAGAATAAGGATGAGCTTACAAAGAGTAAATATGAAAATCCAAAATCTCAAATATATTGTAAACCCTAAAATCTAAAAATAATAATCCTAAGATCAACAATGTGCCTCAAAACTCAAAATAAAGTCAAAAGTGTATAAAGTGCATCAACTGATAATAAAACATCCAAAGAGTATTTATAGATATAAGAGAAAACCTATCCTAAATAGTGTAGAAAACCAATGTCGGCATCTACTCGTGCTTCATCAGTTGAGTTACTGGTACAACCCACGAATCGTGCCTTGGGTCGTTAAAATCAGATGAAATCTTCAAATTTGTAGAATCTTTATAGATTACACCTATGCTATGTAGGTTCGCTCATGAGAATAAGACCTTAATCCAAAACTTTCAATACTTCAAGAACTCAACCCACGTGCCTACCTATGGCTAGTAGGTACTACTCATGAGTCATGTGTTGACTCGTGGGTATCCTTCTCAGCAACTCTTCATTGCTTTTGCTCATTCTTTACTCTGAACTCTATTTTTCTCCAAAATCATCACAAAAGAACATCACATCTAACAATAATACCTAAGTACTTGAACAATTTCCTTTTTTTAAGCTTCGAAAGTGCTATGAAACCATGACACATCACTAATTTAGTCTCATATCTTTGCAGATATACACCTATGATAAGGAGAAAAAGATTAAAGAGAAGGCTGAGATGGTTTTAAGGAAAAATGCTTAGAAAATAATGTATAAACTATGTCCCTCATAAGGTTAGTGTCATGCATTGCTATTTAATAAGAGTGTTTTTAAAATTAGGTCGGGATTCCACATATTCTTCCTACTTTGTCCTAAATTGACAAAAAGCACCTTTCAACCCAAATTTTATGTTTATCTAGCCAAACACTTTGCCTCACTCCCACACTTTCAAATCCAAACTATTTCCTCTTTTCTCTTTTTAAGCACCACCTCTTATTCTCTCTCTTCTCATTTACTCCCATATTCTTAAAACTTTACTTTCTTAACTCTCCCTTTTTCTTGTTATTACTTCAAAAACATAATTGTCAAGAAATACATACACCATGTCTTATTCATCACATTACTCTCATTCTCAAAGTTTTCCTAAATCACTCCAAGTTATCTCTCCCTTATCTCCTACTGTGCTGACTTGCATAATCCATTTGCCTCCATCCAGTTCAGTCCTTATCCGCTACCAAGTATTGTTATTCCCTTAGTCCCTCTAAAAGAAAAGAATATACTATCATTTTGTCTTTTAATAGTGTTTATTACAACTACTCCTACTATTCTCGTGGTCCTCACTCCTATTGAAAAGGAGTTAGAGTCCCTTTCTGAACCATCATCTCAACTTGGTCCCTGGGTTTTATCATCAATCTCTCTATCCAAAGCTCCTTTCACCTGAGGGACATATTCCATTGGTTGCTCAGGAGATTCATATTATAGAAGAGTAAATTTGTTGTGCCCAAGCACATATGCAATTGTACGTGGTCACCCATGTATCAAAGTGACCTTTAAAAGCCAAGTATCAATCCCACATGGACTTGCATTAAAAAAAGATCTAATTATAGTTTTACTATGAATATTAAACAAGTAAGAAAGTAACCATAATGTTCAAGAGTTAGACCAACCCCAGCTCCCTAAATGCGACCCCCTACCCCCACCCCCCTAAAAAAGTTAAATTTTTCTTAAAATTTAACTTTTTATAAGAAAATAAACTTTTTCTTACACCATCCCTCCCCCTCCCTACCCAGACCCACCCACAGCCCCCTTCCTAACAATTAATTTTTTTAATATATATTTCAGAAAAAAATTAAAAACTTTTTTCTTAGCCCAGGCCCTACCCTTACCCCTCCCCCCACCCTAAAAGAAAATTTAAATCTTTAAAATTTATTTTATAAAATAATCATATTTTCTTTTCTTTTCCACCTCTGTTATCTTATTCGTTATCATTATTTTGTGTAAATATATACACAAATGCTTTTATTAATTTTTTTAATTTTCATATGTTATTTTTATGCGAAAATAATAATATAATAATATAAATATAATATAAAAAGAAAATTAAAAATATCATTCCAACTCAAATTGCTACTAGAATGTTAACTTGTTCAATGATGGGTTAAGTTGTGCGGATTGGGCTATAACCCATTGTTTAGCCCATCTTCACCCAACCTATATTAGCCCATCTATATTTTGGGCGGGTTGGTCAATGACCCGTTTGTTTCTTTAGACTATTTTAACCTGCCCAAATTTGGCCCAACCAGCCCATTTTCCACCCCTACTACTTAGCCATATAATCTCGTTGGGTTATTTAATTATATTGGTTGTTGATTCATAGGATTTATAATATGATTATGGTCTTCCAAGCCTCTAATCTTCTATCTAACTTAGCCCCATGACTACATCGTTAAGCGGGGATGCGAGAACTAAGTTAAGCACCTTTGTATTTTATCCTATATATGAACTGAATAAGGTGAATTAAGTATATTCATATCCTAAACACAAATCTTATGTTAAATTCCTTGAATGATTAAGATTCTACTACGTATATCCCACATTCTAATCTTTCCTTCCTCCTTCTGGACTCACATTAGAAATATATTTTATCCTAAGGGTCGAGAATCTATAGAATAGTAATAAAAAGATTATATGAACAACCAATAATGATAAATAACATAACCCAACTTAAATATAAACACAAGTAATCATTTTGTTGGCCTCAACCCTAGAGGAGTATGTTTCGCCACTCATGGAGTTACAATGAATCATAATATTAAAATTTTTGTATAAAATCAAAAAGTAATCTAAGAAAGGATTAAAACACTAATATAATCCTCCTCAAGTGTATTCCAATATCCAAAGGTCATCCAAGGTTCTTACAACAAGTTGGTAGTGTTCTATTTTAACTAGGAGAAACTTGCTCATTTTTGAACCAAGGGTGTGCCACGCTAAGGTATTGGCATGATAAGGGAATAGAACGCCCCTCTAGTGGATGGAAACTTGAATTGGTAAATTTGGATTGTTTCCAAGGGTATGGTATGCCCTTATCGCAAAGTCTAGTGGGCGTGTCACGCCCTAGTGCTCAGATTTTTCAAATTTCGTCCATGCTAGCTCATTCCATTTGGCTTTGAGTTCCTCATCTTGGTTGCTTTTCCTCTTCAAAATCAGCTTGTATATCATCTCATAATTGAATTTAAAATCTCACAAAGCTTCCTTTAACACAAAACACCATGAATTAATGCTTAAACACAATCAAATTAGACAATATAAACTAGAACGACACATATTTTAATCTAAGAACACTTGTTTCCTCATCTAAACTCTAAGTGAACGTTTTCATTCCAAACTTGTTTGAAAACACCTTAAACACTATAAATAAGCAAATTAATATTTATATTCTCAATTACATAATTATTAACTCATTACACACACAATTATTCCTCAAAACTAGGCTAAATACATAGAGATTATGACACTTAGATGCATAAATCAGCATAAAATTATCATCCCATACTTAAAGCCTTGTTCATCCTCAGACTAATCTTTAAAGTAAGAATCGTATAAGGAGTATTCCACACTCCTATATGTATGACACTTAAGATAAGGCTACGATGACTACATAGATTACAATTTCTATGCTAATCATGTCATATACATCGGAAAACTCCTGATCACTATGTTAAAACATCTATCCTCAAGTATTGACTCCACTAAGTTAGATAACTCATTCATATTACTCAATAAAAGTGTTCATATAAGTCACCTAACTATAATCAAACATGCGCCCTCACCACAAGATATTACTCATATTCACACACAGAAATACAATTTATTACAAGAATGGGTATAAGAATCAAATCATGATCAATCTCACAAAGAGTTCACATGACATAAAAGATGAAACAAAGGCTTTACCTTAGTGTAGTACTCCACTAATATCAGAATGTTTAGGTTTAAGATCAAATAGGACTCTAACGGTTGTAATACAGGCTAAGGGATAGATAGGAGCTATTTTGGCCAGTAATAGTGACTATCTTTCCGAAGTGCTTTAATGCATCGCATTCAACATTTAACTCTTTTCTAAACAACTAATCTTTCATCGCCTCTACCTGCACACATCTCTTTTATTTTGACCTATTTGTTTAAGTTAGTTCACATATATTAAGGAGGGAGTATTTTCTATCACAGATGATTCAATTTTGTATAATTTTATTTCTTTTATGACATCACTCCAAACTACAACTTTTCACACCACTAGCTACTCGTTTGGGGCTTCACTTTCATCTCTTTTAGTCTTAAATTTTACACTCTATAACTTTATTAATTTTCCAACAAAAGCATTGAGGAACTTTGGAACAAATTAAGGTCAATCAAAGAAAGGGAATACGCTACAATAAGGGTACCAAAGAATAAAGGATCAAGGCTCAACGAGTCTGACTATGATAATGCAGAAGGTTAATAAAAGAGGGCAAAAAACAAGGTTATCAAGAAAATGCCTATGTAATATCCTAAACTCACATTCTTTATTTTTATTTGCACAGACATCAGATAAGTTTTATCAATCAATATGCAACAAGGAATACAATAAAAGACCTTACATCATATCTGGAACTTGCTCAAATCAAGTAGAATTATTATAGATTCTTAATCAAGAAATAACATAAATTCAAAATTAAGTCGACATCACACAAGAGTCATATAAATGGCCTAGGAGTCTTAGAAATAGTCATTCAATACAATCAATATGCTTTCACATTCAAAACCACTAGTACAATATAATCACACATAGAAACTAGCAAGAACATCCCACTTATTCCTAACATAATCTTTTAAAAAATATTTACTCATAAGAAAAGGGATAGTGGGTTCAAAGGATCTCCCCTTGGAAAAGAACGAAAAGAAAAACTAAGAAGTGGGTGAAGTGTGCCCCTATTAGACTGAAACCAAAAACACAAAACAAACAAACAAAAAATCTTTTTGTAATTTTTTTCGAATTTAGTCAAAAAAAACTAACAAAACAACTAAATGTAAGTCCTATAGCAATGCTTCACCCTAAACCGTGGGAAGATTCCTCATCCCATACTTAAAAACACACTTTATCCCCAAATTATAATTCAAAAGTAAGGATAAAAATGCTTCCTGAGGCCTCTAGGCATAACTAGTATCATCTTTATCATATATGAGGTTTAGTGGACCCCATACCTAGTCTTTACCATGCTCCTTATCTCAGGTCTCTGATACTCAGACTTTCCATAAACCTGTAACTCAAGGAAAAAAATAAAAACAGAAGTGAAATAAAAACTATAATAAAAAAATTCCTACCTTAACTTGGGTAGCCTCCCAAGTAGTGCCTGATTTAGTATCGCGACATGAGCTACACCACTACATCAACCGTATTTCTTTATCCTTTTCCTCTTACTTAGAGGCTATCTCCTCAATCTTTTTTTAACATCTTGAGTGCTTATGCTCTAGGTCCATATCTTTCTTAAAAAACCTTTTTAGGTTTATTCTCACAATTTCAACTTTGGTCCTAGTGGATAGATTAGGCAACTCTATGTGATGGTTCAAATAAGTTATTGGGGGGTTTGTACTCCACTACCCTACACTCATCCACTTCTATAAATATCATGTATAAATCTTTTTAGTGAGAAGGTGTATTGAGTGGTTTATACACTTTAAAGATCATCTCTCATCATCCAATCTTATTTTTAGAGTGCTCTCTCTAACATCAATTAGTTTTGTTCCCATCGCCAAGAAAAGACATCCCAGTATGATAAGCACCCTGTTATTTACATCATATTAAGCATAATAAAGTCCATGGGAATGATAAACTTACAAACCTTAATAAACACATCTTCAATTATTCCTTCGAGATGTACTCGGGTCCTATCCACCATTTGGAGTACCAGAGAGCATAGCCTCGACTTCCCTAGACCAAGAATACTGAAAACATATAGGGTCATCAAGTTTATTAGTTTCCCCAAGTCACTCAAAGCATGGACCACATCATTATCACCAATTTGTATAAGGAGACCTGGGTCCTTCAACTTTTTGGGCATCTTTCTCATCACTAATGAACTGCATTCCTCCATCAATGCCACTGTCTCAATGCTTGTAGCTTCATCTTATTAGTTACCACATCCTTCAAGTATTTCTCATACTTAGGCATACCCTACCAAATATCTAACAAAAGAACATTAATTTGAAGTTCTCTGAACGTGTTAGAGAACTTCTTAAAACAAGCATCCTCCTTAGCCTTTTTGATCCTTTGAGAGAATGGTGGCAGTGGTCTTTCAATTATTTTCTCATCTGATGGTGAGGGTATTCTATGAAAAGATATTTGAACCTCTCCCAAGAATGATACAGGTTCTCATCTGGTTTCTGCTTACAACTTAAGATTGTATTGCATAACCTTATAGTTTTGCTGGATGGAATAAATTGGATAGGGAACTTCCTTTCTAGATCATCCCATGCAGTGATGGAGCTTGTAGGTTCTACATTTAACCACTTCTTTGCTTCCCCTAAATGTTAGAAAGGGAACAGAGTGAGCCTTAAATAATATATGGTAACTCTAGTGAGAATAAAGGTGTAACAGATCTCTAAAAAGTTCTACAAATATACCTATAGACTATTATGTTACAGGCTTATGAACTGACCACTGGTATGTAATAACTACACCATATTCTATTTAAACTTAAATTCACCTCCATGTGTTGGTCTGCAAATGATGGTGGTAACATTTGTTACGATTGGGATTGCCACTTCATGTTATACCCCAAATCCCATTGGAGCGGATTGGCACCCGTAGCCGAGGAGGCCCGGGAGAACCCGTTCATAACCTATACTTTCACATTTACATTACTTATGAAAATTAGAAATTTGGGCAACACTTCGTTGTAAATAGAAGAAAACAGTACCTGTATAAGCCCAGCAGACACGCATATATATATATATAAACAGTAATTGGCCATCAGAGCCATCACGTCTATCAACTAAACACTCCTATGGCTGTACAATATGACTACAAAAGCCTCTACATAGATACACAACTGAGTTAGGGTCGGGACAAACTCCCGCCCATAAAAGACTTTTATACAAATACCAAAAATACATATAGAAATGACTTGGGATGCCCCGAAACAACTGGAGCTCACCACTAACAACAGAATGTCCTGGCTCTTACTGCGGAGGTGTACGACCTGAAGTACCTGTTCCTGCAGGCATGAATACGGGTACCCCGTGAGGGGCGTCAGTACGGAAATATGTACTGAGTATGTAAGGCAGTGAGTATCAAGATGAGATACAAAAGATCAATAGAACCCAGATACCAGTGAATAAACAGTATGAGTAGACCACACTTAAAAGAGCTGATGGGATACCTGCACATTACTTTCATATCATTACTTCCCGTAGTCCTTATCAATACATAACACATGTCATACAATGGCCAACTGATCAGTGGTACTAATACAATACATCAGGGACCACCCCTGGAATAGCATATATACATAAACTTTATAATACAATGGCCAACTGATCAGTGGTACTAATACAATACATCATATCATCAATTTAAAATACAAACATTCCATTTCTTAATTCAATTAATCTTTGAGATTGGTTACTTTGTGGTCACACCTTATGGAACTTGAAACCATGATACCTCAATAGGAAAACATGTAAATAGGTAATAAATATCATGAAAATGAAGTAGAGAATCATGGATACCTCATTAAACCATTTCGGAGTCAACAATAGTATATGGACATTTTTTTGACTAGCCGGACATCTTAAAATTGAAAACAAGTTCAATTGGTAGTGTCGAAGATCATATGATGTTATTATGTGTCATGTGTCGTAGGACAATGTTGGAAGCTTACTTTAGAGTGCCATGGGTCATTATTCATGCCAAAGATTAGATAGAGTATGTCTTACATACCTTGATATAACCACTTCAATACAAGTCCAACTTGACTTCCCGTACTCTTCGAACACTTATCTACAATAAGTCATTTGTGGCAAACTAGTATTAGCAACCAAACCTTACCATTTAGGTATTAACTTCACCAAATAATGTCTAGGAAGTAATCCTTTAACTCATCAATAAGAGTGCTACATACATCCTCTTATACTCTTATTACATTCACATATCAGGCATTTTTATGAAATATCCCTCAACATCACTCTTAGCCTTTATTTCCCTTCTTAATCACCATCCAATACCAACATTATCCCTAGGAATACATAACCACTAATACAATGATATATCACCACAATTAATCCTCCATAATCCAATACAACAATTCCATAATTTACTACTAACAATTTATACAAAACAATTCATAACTATGTTTCTAGTTATCTTCCAACATCAAGACAATACTCATAATCCTTTATCAATACTTATTCATGGATAAGAATCAAGAATAAACAATATTCATACCTTAACAATGAACTCTTGTATTTAGAATCCTCCTTACATAACCATGGGGTGCTTCTCGAAGCTTTCGAGATGGTGAACACAACTATGGAACCAATTCGAATTTTCTACGGTTGAATCACAAAATATTTGAAGTTGAAATTAGGCTAGGGTTTCACCTTCTCTTAATAATTGGATGGTATATGATATATATGAGGCTAAGTGTAGGTTTATAAAGACCCATTTTCGTCCAAGAGGTAATAGAAAATGACCATTTTTCCCTAAAAATTTAAATAAATCCGAATCTGTCCCCAGTGGACAGTTTTGTCAGGCTGAAGTAAATCGATCATAACTCTTTTCTCCGGTATCGGATTCGGGTGAAACCAATTGCATTGGAAATATAATTCAAAGGGATTTCATTTTCATATAAAGTATACCACCCAGTTCTTCCTGTACAAGGAGTTATGGTCGTTTAAAGTTAACCCAAAAATCTGTCCCACAATTCTGTTTTTTTTTATAGGCTGTAGTAAAACGGGTATAGCTCCTTACTCAGACATTGGATTTGGATGAAACCAATTTCATCGGAAAGAAGAATCTCGAATATTTTCGTCTATATATAGCATCTCACACAGTTCTTTTTGTACAAGGAGTTATGATCGTCTAAAGTTGATCCAAAAAAATAATTGCCTAGCTGCAGTAATTTTCCTGCAGATTTACTGTTCACAGGCTTCCCGGCCACCGTTTTGAAATTTCGAATGTGCTCGCTTATATGAAATACTCCTCTGTTTTGGGCAAACTTTATATCGTTGGAAAGCTTATTCCAATACCTACACATACAACTATTGACGGGATACTTCCGAACACCATAAACTTAATTTAACCCATACGCAAGCCTTTAGGACTCCATATAATCGCGATAAGTGTACGAAAAAATTTACGGGGTGTTACACTTCATGAAATATCCTGCAGGCTGGTGGATCTTCAAACATTGGTGTAGGAAAATCTTCCTCTTGTTGAATATATGGTATCAAATAGATAAGTACTGCTTTTCTCTTCAGCTAATGTAACTATGCTTGCTAGTTTACTTGATTTTAAAATTTGTACCTGCAAATTCAAAATCTAAGATCATGTAGTTAGCACTTAAGAAACCAAATAGCAGAACTAAAAGTAAGATAATTGTCAATTTTTAAGTCCTTGGCAACAACACCAAAAACTTGTTGCACCCAAGCACACATGCAAGTTAACCTAGTCACCCAAGTAGTAAAGTGGCCTTTAAGTGCCAACTGTTGATCCCACAGGGACTTTTGCTCAACCATGATCTATTCTATTCATACTATGAAGATTAAACAAAGTTATTGAATCCCAAGGTTATAGTCAACCATGATAAAAAATTCAAGTGTTTAAAGCTAAAAGTAATCATAAATAATGCTATAGAAGAAAATACTTGAACAATAATATAGAGAATCCCAAGGTTAAGGCACTATGAACAAACCTACTAATCCATATAATCTCATTGGGATGTTTAATTATCTTGGTTGTTGATACACGAGGTTGATAACATGATTATGGTAATCCAAGCCTCTAGTCGTCTATCTAACATAGTGCCATAAGTACACCGCTGAGAGAGGATGCAATAACTAAGTTAATGAATTTGTGTTTCATCTAATATATGAACCAAATAGGGAAAATTAGGCATGTTCCTATCCTAAATGCAAATCATAACTTCAATACCTTGAATGATTAACATCCTACTCTATATTTCCCATGTTTTAGTCTATCACTCCTCCTTTCGGGCACACAATAGAAACATTTATTTCTCCTAAGGGCCGCAAATCTGTAGAATAGTCATAACAAGGATATATGAACACCAATAATAATAAATAACATACCCAACTAAAATTTAAGTACACATAATCATGTTCTTGGCCTCAACCCTAGAGGAGGGTTTTAGCCACTCATGGAGTGACAATAAATCATAATATTTAATCCAAAATTACACTAAAGAAAAGGATCAAAACCCTAAGAGAAGCCTCCTCAAGTGTATTACAAGATCCAAAGGTCGTCCAAGGTGTTAACAATAAGTTGGAATTATTCTATTTATATTAGGAGAAAATTGCCCATATTTGAACCAAGGGCATGCCATGCTAAGAGATTGGCGTGATAAGGGTGTGTCATGCCCTTATTGTAGGTGCATGATGTTCAATGGTTTTATAGCACTTTTTGACACTTACAATGATGAAAATATGCAAGTCACTTGGGTCATTTTGTATAATATGATGTGTTTTATATTATGTTTTTTCAGAAATTAGGTTTTGGAACATTTCAAGAGTAAAATAGTGAAAGTTGAAGTTTGGACCATTGAAGTGGGAACCTACAGACTATATGTACTACCTACAAGGCCTAGGTTCCAAAGTATGTGTCAGAACTTGAGAAACAAAGGCTCAAAAGCTGAGAAAATAAGACCCTGCTATTGATGGTGGGCACCTACAGCCCATAGGTTCCACCTACGGGCCATTGTTGCTAGCGTAGATGTCAGAGGAGAGAAATATACTATCCATAGGTTCCATCTAAGGCCCGTAGGTTGTCAGTAAGTGGCCTCCAACCTTGATTTTCCTCTTTTGTTTGGGAATGGTTTCCTAGGGTTTCCTTATACTCTATATATACCCTTTTGACATTTTTAGTTAGTTTACACACTCTTTATACTTAAAAATATTTGATTCTGATATCCAATTTTGATCTTTGGATTACTTTGTTTTTAATTTTGGTTGATAATTTAGTTGGAGACGTTAGTTTTATTTATTGAACTTTGTGATATCGTGTAATTCTTTAAATTATGAATCCCATTAGTCATTTAACAATAATGAGTGCCTAAATTTTTATACTCATTCTCACTAAAATTTTGAAGATAAAATACACTAATATCCATTCTTTGTAGGTATAGAGTTGAGGAGATCAAAAGATGTGGATTACAACTGAAAATGATAAAAGAGGAGCAAAAAAGAGTGCGACTGAAGAGCTGGACTACATCAGCCTCAGTTACCCCGACCGCGATCCTCAATCCGTGGTTGGGTTCTGTCAAGATAGTCAGCACAATGCGATCGTAGCACACAACTGCAGTAGAAGACAGTCATACGCAATCGCGGTTCAGCAGGAGTATGCCTAGGGCTAGACTTTAAAAGCATTTAAACGAATCCCAAATCATATATAAGCAAAGATCCTTTCTTATTTAGGTATTTCTTACCTCGTAAGATATTTTTGAATTCAAATCTTAAAACCCTAATTGGGCAAGTGTGTACTAACTTTAAAGGCTAAATTTCTTTGTATCTTTGTAAAGTGAGTTCTTTGGATAATCCTTATGGTATATCTCTCTTTACTTTCTTCATGAGTAGCGAAGTAATTTAGTCTTTGGAATATGTTAAACTAGAGTGTAATTGTGTGTGGGTATTGCATGGATTTTAGTTGTTGAGCATGGATTCCACCATTGCTTGACCTTATGGGTTGGAATTTAATGGGTTAAAACCCCAAATCTCTAAATGGGTTTGATTGGTGAAAATTCTAAACATTAGAAACCATTTATAATCCTCAAAAAAGGGATGGAGATGAACACTAGGTAACCCATAACATCATCGAAAGAGGGTTATATGGGGATAAGACAATGGTGGACAATTGAGCCTATGGTTTACTACCTTTTCCGATCTTAGAAATAAGTTTATTAGGAGTGTAAATCATGTCAATAGCATCATCCAAGAAATAGGAATGCTTGATTGAGGTTTTGGGTGATTATGAAAAATTGCACACTTATTTGATGCTCGAAAGAGCCAACGGGTGAAATCATTGTGATTTTTTGAAAGATTCACCCCAATGATCTTAGATCTAGCCTATCCTTTAGTTAACAACTAAATTTCATATTGAGCTAACATCAACCCACATGCATTACCTTTAGGTACACATAATCCCAAGATCTCCTCAAAACTTGAATTCAAAGTAAAAGTTTTCTTTACTAAGTGCTTGTTAAAGTTTGTTGTAAAGAGTTTCCAAATAAATTCCCCCATTTTATTTTACATGTCTTGTTTGTTGTCATTCTGGTTACACTTATAGTTATTTAAAAATCCACAGGGTTTGAAGTCTATAATTCATTTTTGAGATTCTACCCCAGTTCAAATTGGATTACTTGATAGTGACTGCCTCACCCTTCAATTATCGGAGTAAGTTGAGTTTTATCAAAATGGAGCCGTTGCCGGGAAGTGAAATATAGATTTTACTTGTGTGGTGTCATTTTTACTTGGGAATACCCGGAGAGTTATAATTTACTTTATTTGTTGTTTTTGAATCTTTTGTAGGTGGTCAAAGTGTAAACGGAGAAATGAGTGATAATGCAAGTAATTTGGGCCTCTTTGATGCCCAACTAGATAATGAGGGACAATTAAATAAAGGGGGTCAAACAAGTGCAATTTGCATCCCACCAACCAATGGGAATGGAGTTTTTTATGTGACTAGCGTCATGCTTCACATGTTACAAATTAAAGGGTTGTATGGGGGTCAAACTCATGAGGACCCGAATTTCCATTTGAAGAACTTTGTGGAAGTTTGTGCGCCATTTAACATAGAACATATTACACAAGAATCCATTCGGCTTCACATTTTCCCATTTTAACTAATGGGTGAGGCAGTTTTATGGCTCTGTTCACTTCCACTTAGCTGAATTAAATCTTGGGAAGAGCTTACCACGATGTTGCTTGATATATACTTCCCACCATTAAAGTTGCTTCAAAAGTGGGATGAGATTGTGAACTTCTAGCAAATAAATAAAGAACCGTTGTTTGAATCTTGGGAGAGGTTTAATGGAAAGCTATCTTAAAGCCCAAATTAAAAGGTCCTGAAAAAGATGCTCCTCAAGATTTTCTATAGGGCTCTTGATCCACTGAACAAAATGGTGGTGGATAATGCAGTGGATGGCTCTATAGTTAAATTGCACCATCTTGCTGCCTTCTGATTGATAGGACAAGTGTCAAAACAAAATAAGGGTTGGCACACCTGAGATACCAAATATCCCAAGATCCCTTCTATAACCTCCGTGGTGACTAGTGAACAAAGAAAATGGGAAGATGAAATTGAGGAGAACATGGCCAAAATAATGACCCAACTTGAGCTCTTAATGAAACATATTATGGGTGCACCCACAAAAGTGGTAAATGCAGTAGAATCAAAGTCTTATGAAGATGATGAAGAGGCAAATAAGTTGGATGAAGAAATCTGATTCTTGGTAAACTACTCAGGCGGTTCCCGCCCCTCCTATCAAAGGCAAGATGGGAACTAAGGTTGGATGGATCATGAGCGAGATAGAGATTTGAGAGATAAGGAATGTGATTATGACTTCTATGTTACTCCTTATGATAGGTCTAAGGCCAAAGATTTAAATGTCATCGACCCCAAAAAAGTTCAAGACCGAGGATGTGTTGGCAAGGATCTTGAGTAGAGTGGAAGGTATAGACAAATTGTTCCACAAATTGAAAGGCAATTTTTCCCAACTCTCTCAAATAGTGGTTTCTTACTCCACGTCTATCAAGCAATTGGAGACCCAAGTCAGGCAAATCTCCATATAATTAAATGTGAGGCGTAGTGAAGGACTTCTAAGTGACACAACTACTAACCTAAAGAATGACGTGAAAGTCCTAACAATTGTCACAAGTAGTGATGCAAAACTTGATCAACCCGTTAGGGGAAACTTGAGCAAAAATTTTCCCAAAGCTAAGAACAAGGAGGTGCAGCCTTAAGGAAGAGAAACAAATGATGAAGAAGTGGTTGAAGTTGAAAAGCCACAGAATAAAGTAAGACCAACCATCCAAGTTCCTCCCCATTTCCCCAACAATTGCATAAAAAGAGGAAAATGACAAATTGGGGGAGTTCATGGCAAAACTTAGCAACCTATCTATAAATATCCCATTGCTTGAAGCTATCCAAGAGATCCCAAGAAATACTAAGTTGAGTAAAAAGTTGATGTCCATGAAAAAGCTTGTTGAAGGTGATACTATTAAGGTCACTCATGGGTTTAGTCCTATCATGGATAGAAAGATTGCAAAAAATAAAGATGACCGCGGAGCATTCACTATTCCTTGAACAATAAGGATGCATGAATTCGCAAAATCTCTATGTGACATTGGTGCGAGCATCAAATTAATGCCTTTTGTCATATACATGAAACATGGTTTAGATACCCTGATGCCAACCTTTATGTGGCTCTTGATGGTGGGCCGATCTATAAAAAGGCCGGTGGGTATATTGTTTGACATCCTTCTAAAAGTGGACAAGTTCATTCTATCGACGAATTTTGATGTATTGGATTGTGAAATGGACGAAGAGGTGCCTATTATTCCTTGTTGTCCTTTCTTGGCCACTGGGAGATCCATTGTAAATCTAGAGCTGGGGGAGATGAAATTTAGAGTGCAAAAGGCTGAGGTCTCTTTCAAAATTTGCAAGTTAAAAAAGTGAATCATTGAGTTGAAAGTAGTATTCGTGGTGGATGTTGAAAATGAGAAGATGAATGAGGAGAAGTTTGAAGACCCACCTTGATAATGAAGGAAGAAATACGTCGTGCCACGATGATAACTAAGGTGCTAGGTGGGAGGCAACCTATAAATACCACGAGAGTGAATCATATCATTTTTGGTACATTTTTGTAGGGTAGATTTTATATTTTACATATGAATAACCCATGCATTTGTGGAACTATGGAGTGTATTGGATAAGCTTAAAAAGGGGAGAGTGTGTAAATCTATATTAAAAAAACTGAACAGGGAAGAAATTTGTTAAAATTGAATAAAATGCTCAACATGGGAAAATAGGGCAACAAAATTGCTCTCAGTTACTGTGATCATAGTCCCCAAGAAAGATCGCAATTACACGGGTGTCTGCAATCACAGTTACATGGGTGTCTGGAATCGCAGTCCCTTGATGGTGGCCGTGGCCACTTCAGTCATTTAGCCCCTAGTTTCCCTCATTTCCCTCACACTCTCTTTCAAGATTGTACTCTACAATTTGGGCTGATTTCTAGCCAAGTTTGTGTGCTCTCAAATAGTATCCTTGCATCCCTCCTGCATCACAACTCTGGTAAGTGTCATGAATCTGTGTTTTTATTTATGAGAATAGGCATTAGAATGCATAATTTAGAGAGGGACTAAAGTTTTGATTATTATGCTTTCTATGTTGTCTTACTTATAGATGAGATGTTTTCTACTTGAATAAGGTGTGCATACAAGTGAGAAATCTTTAGTACCCAAGTATGTTTGGAAAATATAGACAAATGAGATGTGCACACCAAGTGTTTGATAATTTTCCAAAATGAACTTTCACTAATTATATTTTTTCCTAAATGACACATTTATCCACCTGTTACCATTGTTCAAATGATCTTCCGTTAATTGAAATTTATTCCTTTATTGAGGAATGTAGTCGTATGATATGTCTATATAAGTTTTTGGATCGCGTCAATATCAGAAATGTCTGTGATCTATTTTTCCTTTTGGTCTTGTATATACTGATGATTTTCTAAATATTCTTGTGATTTTTTATTCTTTTTCTTTAGTCATTATTGATCTTAATTTTTGAGACTCTTGGGCCAGAGATTCTTCGTGATTGATTCGATTTGTCGAGACTTATGGGACTGAGATTCTCCTTCTATTTGTTCTTATTCTGATTGATTTTATTTAATGGTATGGATCGCAAATTGATGTCCTTCTATTCTTGGAGATGGCTTTCTTTATCAGTAGTCTTCAATGACCTGCAAAGATCCACTTGTTAGTATGTCATTATTAAAACATAGACTTCATGTAATACCCCGCATTTCTACCTATCTTAAAATCATTCGAAAAATGTTAAAGACTTGATTTAAAATATGAATCCACTTTTATATATGTATAATTTACAAGATTTTCACTTTTGTTGTGTGGGAAATTCAATAAGCTTTCCGTTAATATCAAATTCGCCCAAATTCGACACCCAGGCGAAGAGTTAAAGCCTTTTTAGTGAGACAGTGTATCACCTGAGCCATCAACGCATCGTGGAGCATGCCAAAATGACAATCATCAAAATCCAGTGAGCCTCCGCGATTATGGCGAGTCGAGCCAAGGCTCAAATTCAGAATTGTCCTTTTTCCAGTGAATCTCCGCAATGTCTTCGTGTCGTGCCAAACTTTTAGGTTGCAAACTAAGGTGGCAACACGATTTCCACTGCATCACGCCACAAACCAATTTCCTAATTGTCTAGTTTCAAGTGAGTTGGCGCGATTTCACCGCGTCACCCCAGCATGTAAAATCAGGATTTTTCAGGTTCCATAATTTAATTTCAGGGGTTGTTTGGTAAATTCCAAAAACTCCAAATCAGACTATACACGACATTAGACCTTAAAAAGACCTACTATGTCATTGTTTACCCACATATCTTAAGAAGTAAATCACTCTCTCTCAAAGATAGAATATCCCAGCCCCAAGTTTCATAAGAAAATCTCAATACATCCATCTAAGAACTCCAAGAACCTTCAAGGTTTCCTTTATCAGGTATGCATAGTATTCATTCATGGATTCCTTTCATCCATGAAGCCGAAGAATCAAGTTTTAAATCATGTATTATGAGTATTATGTTGTGGATTGATTATGTTTATGTGATTGTTGTTGTATAGTTCCCAAGTTGGAATCTCAATGTCTTTTTATGGAATTACATTAGTATATGAGTTTAAATCCACGAATTGAGTGGTTTATGAGGTGTTAATAGATGATTATACCGATGCCCTAAGTGGTGCATGTAAGGTGTTTGATAAAATGCTCAGAAAACTAGAAATCATATAATATAGTTCAATTGTGACTTAAGTGATGGACTCATGTTTTACCCTTATGTTCAAGTTACTCCCATGCTATTGATGTGAAATGTAGATGTTTGTTGAAATGCTCATGATGCTAGAATATGGAATAATGACATTGATTATATGCATTCTTTCCAAGTATAAGATTATAATAACCATGTACATTATGAAATCCCTAACTTCTTGTATTATGAATTGTTGATATTGGTTATGTGTTCAAGAAGTGTCAAGTCTTGTCATTTATATACTATCGAGTCCTGGGGGACTTGTACTCGACAATTTAGTTGTGTACCCAGAGACAGTGTCAGTTTTCATGATACTCTCAGTTAAGCCATGATCAATAGAATTCAGTTAGTTATGTGACTCAGGAAAAATCAATAAACTCAGTATCAGTCCAGTCCTATTCAGTAATCTCAGTAATCTCAGGAATCTCAGTGATCTCAGTCAGTCATCATGCTCAGTAGTATTAAGTTCAGACCTAAGTAAACTCAGTAAGCTAGTAGAACTCAGTAGCATTCTGTCAGTTAACAGAGTTCAATAGTATTCTATCAGTCAACGAAAATCCAGTGAACTCAGTTCAATCTAGTTAATTAGTAATAGATTAGTCCATCCTAGTATGAACTAGGAAATCAGTTCTGTGTCTATTCTGTTGGGAGTAGGATTTAACACTGAGTGAACCTAGGGATAAGAACACACACTATCAGCCAGTTGAGGGAGTGATCCTTAGTAGCAATCCCTATATTGCAGAACTATGTAGCCAATGTAGGTTGAGATGTACCCCTATGAGTCTAGAGACTATACATCTTATTTGAGTTTTCCTTATAGGAAGGGTTGACAGAAGAACTCCCTGTCAGAGAGGGTTTACTCACAGCTTGTCTTTACCCGTGGCATGGTACTGACACCCTTCTAGCTGAGGTTACAGGTTGGACCCTACCAGTTCAGATTTGGGGAATATCTGTTAGATGAATTCTCCCACAGTTTCATTTATAGAATTAGAACTGTTACATACAGTCACTCAGTCTCAGTAATAGAAATCAGATAGTTCATCAAATATCAAAACTGTCAGATACAGTCACTCAATCTTAATAATAGAACCCCGATAGTTCTTTAAATATCAGGAATGTCAGATACAGTCACTTAGTCTCAGTAATAGAACTTCGATAGTTCTTCAGATATCAAGACTGTCATATACAGTCACTCAGTATAGTACGGAACTCAGCAAGTTCCATTAAATTTCAGGATTATCAGACATAGTTACCCAGTTAATAGTATATTAATTATACAAAATTCTTGTTGTCAATATTTTGATTTTAGGACTGTTAGATACAGTCAATAAGACTAGTTCTTCATAACCAGAACTGTTAGAAACAGTCATTCCTTTATCAGTAATACGACATCAATTCCTCAACACTCAATAGAATTAGTCATTTAGTATCTTAGTATTAGTACTCAGTTATCAGAAAAGCCACATTATCAGAATACATGAGTTAGTGTTATCATGATCTTAATCACAGTCACGTATTCATGCATGTATTCTCACATTCATGCTATTCAGTCAGTTAGTATTATTTATGTATATAAATCATTGCATTCAGCCACCTCACATGCATACCAATACATTCAACATACTGATGCATTTGTGCTATGGTGTTTTATACCATAGGTTTAGAAGCACAAGTTCCCAAATATCCTCAGTAGATCAGAAGTTCAGCAGCCAGACTAGCAGTGATTTTTCATCATTCGAGGATAGCATGATAATTTTATTTCATTATTATTTTAGTAGTTTGTAGTTAGTTGGGGACATATCCCATCAACTCCATAGATTTCAGACAGTTTAGAGGCTTTCAGACTACAACATTTCAGACAATTTATTTCAGTTTTGGGTATTGTTATACCCCATTATTGACATTGTTTTATATTCAGTATTAGTTTAGTTTTGAAACTTATGAACTTACAACTTATATTCCATATATTTACAGTATATTATTCAATGCTCAGTTATAGATATCAGTCATAGGTTAGCTTGTGGTCCTTCATGGTTATGAGCACCGTGTAACATTCCGGGTACCAGATTTGAGGCATTACAAACTTGGTATCGGAGCCTAAGGTTCAACAGTGTCCTAAGAAGTGTGAAAAGCCGCATCTATTAGAGTCTTATGCATGGGTGTGTTGTGCACCATACTTATGTGTAGAAGGCTATGCGATGTTTTAGGAATAGTTTTCCTTCTTCTAGTACTCATGTCATGCTAGTTAGCATAATCTCTAATTAATTTCTCAGTCTAATCTACTCCTTCCTCTCGCTTACAGAATATGCCTTCCAAAGGGCTAGCGAAAAGAGAATTGATAATTAATCAACCTCTGATATGTCTGTCCCTTCAAAATTCTCAGTCGCTTTGGCAAAGTAGCTTATGATCTTGAGTCGCCTTCAGATCTAGCTTCAGTGCATCCGGTCTTTCATGTCTCCTTGCTTAAGAAATGCATAGGTGAATCAGTAGTCATAGTCTTTATTAAGGGCATAGAAATTTAGAATAACCTCTTTTATGAAGAGATTCCAGTTGGAATCCTTGACTATCAGACTCATAGACTGAGGAACAAAGAAGTCCCTCTAGTCAAAATTCTTTGGCAGAATCAGTCCGTTGAGGGAGCTACTTGAAAAGAAGAAGCAGGCATGCGATCCAAGCACCCTCACCTTTTCTACACATCTCAAACTCAGCCAAAGGCAATAACTTTCCTTAAAGCTTATTCAGTTTCATGTTCAAGTTCCAGTTACAAACCAGTTTCATGCTTAGATTCCTATCATAAACTTAGTATCCATCAACCATTTCCTATTCAGTCATGTGTTCATGCAGCAGACATGCATTCTCCTTGTGAGAAACTCAATTATTAGAAATCTCAATTGTGGATTCATGAGTCAGTTCAGTCATGAAATCATGTATCAGATATGCATGCTCAGTATAAATCTTAGCAATGTCAATCGTGTAGTCATGTTCCAGTTGATAATGTTTAGTTATGTACTTTAGCTTATCATTTATCCCATTTTAGTTAGTATTCTGCATGGTCAGTGTGGGCCACTACCTTGCTCCCAAGCATATAAGCCCTGAATTTCTCAAAAGCATACACTAGAGCCAGGAGTTACTGCTCAGTGATATTATAGTTCTTTTGCGCTCCATTCAGTGCTTTACTGGCATAATATATTGGATGAAACCGTTTGTCTCTCTTTTGTCCTAATATAGCTCCAAGGGCAACACCGCTTGCATCACACATGATCTCAAATAGTTTTGACCAGTCTGGTGCAACCATGATAGGGGCCTCAACCAGCTTCTTTTTAAGACATTCAAATGCCTTTAAGTACTCATCATCGAAGGAAAACTTCACTTCTTTCTCCAAAAGTTTGCAAACTGGATTTGCAACTTTTGATAAATCTCTTATAAACCTCCGATAAAAGCCATCATGCCTAAGGAAACTACACACTCCCTTTAATGAAATGGGAGGTGGTAGTTTCTCAATAACTTCAACCTTGGCTCGATCAACTTCTGTTCCTTTTGCTGAAATTTTGTGCCCGATCAACCATAAAGTGGCATTTCTCCCAATTAAGAACCAAATTAAATTCAAAACATCGTTGCAAAGCCATACTCAGGTTTTCCAAACACAACTCAAACAAGTCTCCCACCACAGAGAAATCATCCATGAATACCTCTACGGTGTCCTCCACCATATCTGAGAAGATAGACATTATGTACCATTGAAAAGTGGCGGGTGCATTGCATAGCCCAAAAGGCATCCTCTTAAATGTAAAGGTGACATATGAGCATATGAATGTCATTTTCTCCTGATATTCAGGAGCAATACAGGTCTTATTATATCCAGAATAGCTATCTAAGAAGTAATACCATCCCCTTCTAGCCAATCGATTAAGCATTTGGTCCATAAAGGGCATCGGGAAGTGGTCTATCAAAGTCTATGAATTCAGTCAGCGGTAATCCATACAAACTCTCCACTCAGTCATACACCTAAGTGGAATCAGCTTATTTCTTTCATTTGCAACTATAGTCATGCCCCCTTTTTTCAGCACACATTGAACTGGGCTCACCCATTTGCTGTCTGAAATAGGGTAAACAACTCTTGCATCCAACCACTTAGTAATTTCCTTCTTAACCACCTCTTTTATCAGTGGGTTAAGAGTGCACTGGTGCTCGATGGTTACAATACAATCTTCCTCTAGTTGTATTTTATGCTTGCAGATGCCAGGAGGAATGCCAATAATATCTGTGATAGTCCATCCAATTTCTCTCTTGTACCTATGAAATATGGAAATAAGTGCTTCTATTTGCTACTCTCCCAAATCAGCCACAATAATAATGGGTAGCGTATTTCTGTGGCCCAAAAACATATACCTTAAATACCCGGGCAGCTCTTTCAATTCCAACACCAGTGGCTCTTCAATGGATGGCTTAGCCGGTGGTGTAGGTTGATTCGCAAGATCAAGGTCTATCTTCTTAGGAGCATAAGGCTATGAACCCATTCCTGATAAAGAACAAACAGTCTCTTTGTATTCCTTAATCCCTTGACAATAAAAAAATATCAGAACTGCAGCTAAAGGCTCGACAACAAGTTGCTCCTTTATTGTCATCTCTTGTTCGTCCTCATAATACACATCAACTATTGAGAACACACTCATTTCTTCATGATGCTTCATTGATTTTCACACATCAAATCATACCACCTCATCATTTATCCTAAATAAGAGCTCATTCACTCTCAAATCAATCAATACACTTCCGGTTGTGAGGAAAGGTTGACCAAAGATTATGGGCACCTCAAGGTCCACCTCGCAATCCAGAATCACAAAATCTATAGGGACTATAAAGCTAGCTACGTTCACCAATACATCATACAAAATACCAACAAGTCATTTTACCGACGTATCCGCCATCACAAGTCGCATGTTGGTGGGTGTAGGATTTCCTAAGCCCAACTTTCTGTATACAGCTAGCGGTATCAAATTAATGCTTTCTCCCAGATCACATAATACCTTAGCAAATTTCATAGACCCAATTGTATAGGGAATAGTAAATGCTCCTAGATCTAGCTTCTTCTCCACTAAGGTTCTCGTAGAGATAACACTATAATGGTGGAGCTAATCCTCCATATCATAGCTCACCGCTCTTTTCTTAGTCACAAGTTCCTTCATGAACTCAACATATCCTGGCATTTTCTCGAGTGACTCTACCAAAGGTACATTTATTGTTAATTGTTTGAGCATTGCCATGAACTTGCTGAATTTTGCATCTTCAGTTTTTTTCTTCAATTGTTGAGGAAAAGAAGGTGGTGGTCTTGGGAGATTTTTCAACTCTACCTCCTTCTCCTTCTCTTTCCATTTTTGCAGGAGTATCATCAGCACCATCCAGCTCCCCAGACTCCACTGGACATTCTTCTTTAGATTCATCATCTGCCTCAGTCACATCTTCAACCAAACTTTTGCCCACAGAAGGGTCAGGTAATATCTTACCACTTCTAGTGGTAATCGCTATACATGAGCCTTTATTCTACAGATTCTGGACCGTATCAATTGGTAACATTCCGCTCTTCCTCTGGTTGAATGCTGTGGAGAGTTGGCTCATCTACTACTCCAATTATTTGATTGCGGTGGAGTGTGAGTTTACTAACTGACTAATAGATGATAGATCTGTCTTCATGGTAGTCACACCAGAGTTGGTAGCCTCTACTCCCCTCAATAACTTAGCCATCATGTCCTCTATGGACATATTTTCAGAACTTGTTGTAGCAGCCTCACGATTTCCAGGACGGACATAGATCCTGCTCTTATCATTATTGTTCCTCCAATTTCCCTTCTCCCAATATTTATAACCAGGATTATCATAATAATTATGACCTTGATTCCCTCGGCTTTCGCCTTTTCCTTTGCATCAGCATCAACTCTATCTTGAGACCCCACAATTTTTACCTTCTCAGTCTTGCCTGATAGTAAATGCTTGGTTAGCAGATCCATCTATATTTTTAAGTGAGCTATGTCTTAGTCACTCTCCTCATCTCTTCTATATTTTTTTGTAGTAATACCCACAACAATAGTGGGGCTGGTTACCACAGAGTCTCTAGTATGCCATGCTTGACTCTATTTGGTCATTCTTTCTAGCATTTCTAAAGCCTCTAGGAATGTAAGAACAACAAACAAACCACCATAAATATTATCTATAATTGGTTTTGTAACAAAGTTAAGATCCCTGTACAAAGTCTCCATCAAGTGTATGTCTGTTATATTGTGGTTCAGACACTGTGTCAACTTTTTCTTAAATCTTTCCCAGGTTTTATGCAAAGCTTCATTCTGGAGCTGCCTAAAGTTGCTGATCTCATCCCTTAACTATACCCTCCAAAAAGGCGGAAAGAACCTTCCTAGAAAATCTCCTTTCAATTCCCTCCAGTTGGTTATAGAATCGGGTATCAACTCATTAAGCTACAATGTTGCCTCCCCAGATAGACACAATGGAAACAACCTCAATTAAATAGTATTCTGACCCACTCCTAGGTTATCAAAAGATTAATAGATGGTGACAAAGTTCACCAGATGCAAGTTTGAGTCATCCCCAGGAAGGCCACCAAACAACCCTGTCAGATTGAGGAGTTGAATCATAGTACTCGTAATGTTGAATTTTTCCCCAGGTGCCAACAGTGGAGGAATAATTGCACCCGTTGCACCTGCTCCATCAAATCTATCATCATCATTATTGAGGTCATACTGGACCGGCTGGTAATCTTGCTTTCCTTAGAATAGACGGTCCTGTTAGCATTACGCTGTACTGGTGCACCTACTTTCTCTGCACGCCTTGGGTTACCAGGATTTAGCAACTCCTCATCTCCCAAATCTTCATCCTCAGGATTTGGATGACATGCTTTCTGACCGACATTTTGCATATTCACCAGAGTTCTAGCTAAGGCTACTAATCAATCAGCCTCTTGTTGGTGTGCCATTCTACCAATTCATTGCGGTTTTGGATTAAGTGGTAATAATGGTTCTCCTAAGATTCTGGTTTTTGGCATACACTAAAAAGAACATGAAATAAAAAAAACAACAAATAAACGTAAAACTAGGAAACTTGACTAACATCAATTAGCGCACATAAAATTTAATTTATAATCATACTCCCCGGCAGCGGCGTCATTATTTGATAACGCTCAAACTACACCTCTCTAATGAGAATGTAAGAGATCATTGTCAATATATGACCCAACTTGGTTGGGGTCGTATCCCATAGGGAATATGGTGTGAAGTTAAGTCATTTGCAATTTAATCAATTGATAGTTAGATGTTTCATGAGATGGGTTTTTTTGAGTTTAACAAATAATTGTTGGTCACTTTAGCTTCGGTGTTTGTAATCAAGAGTTTATGGAAATACCAGAATTATGTTCACTAGGGGTTTTGGTACTTGACAAGTGCGAATAATGATTCAAGATTCTCACAGTAGGTAGGACAAGAGATTATCTTTATCGAAGTTATGCCTAAATGTCTCTCGACCTACTTAAGAATTTAATTACCTAATCCTCTCAAACTTAGGGAATTTATATTCACTAACCAAACTTTACCTCAGGTTAATCAACCTTGTTACAACGTCAATTATTAAATAGAAGTTTTTAGTGCTTCCAAGTCCCTATTGATAGTTCACTTCCTACTATAATTTATTTCTTATATCAAGCAAATCAAAGCAGGTGTTATCTATTGTTTGCAACGAGTAAACGATAATTAAAAACTCAGATCTATCTAGGAGTCCTATTACCTTTTGAATCTTAAACACTTAGCATCTTATCAAGACTTACCCCTAGATCCCATAGTTCGGGTTAAAGGGATTTAGCCACTCATAAAGCAAAAATCAAAACAGCTAGTTGTATTTATGATTTGAAAAATAAACATACCACAAAATGAATAATAACTAATGATTCGCCAATTTGATCACAATGAAAATCCCAAAATATTAATGAAAATCTATTCAAAGTTAATTATTTTTCAAAATAAAAAACTAGAGAGAAAAGTAACAAAATACGTGTCTCCATCTTAGGTTCAGAACCCCTTAGAAAACCCTAAACAAGACTTTAATAGTTTATCCTAAATAAGGAAAAAAAATCACAGAGTTTAATAATTCCTCGAATTAGGCGACAACATTCGTGACAACTTATCAGGATCCTGATGACTTATAACAAATGTCATTAACTCATTTTTCAGTTTTAGCACTTCCTGCTCAAGGATGACGACAAAATGTGATGACCTATCAGATCTTTGTCGACTTATCATGGATGTCATCACTTTACCTTAGGCTGACGACAACTTTGACGTCCTATCAACTCTTTGATGGCTTATCAGGAAATGTCATCACAACTTTTAGCTGAGTCCCATTCTCTATCTAAGGTTAACGATGAAGCTGATAACTTATCACAGGGCTGATGACTTATCAGGAATATTGTCAAGCCATATTTCTCTTCTATTTTCTTCTGATTTCAACTCTTTTGCTTCCATCCTTATTGGTTCTTATGCATCTTGGCCTCTACTGCAGAATTAAAGATAAAACAAATAAAAATGAAAAAAATTGCTTAAGACTTTGCAATTTTTCTCTGTTGAAAGCCTCAAATGTGTTAGCGTCTGCTCATACATTAGCTAGTTAGAAGAAACTCCCAAAGCAGTCCCCTACTCTATTTAAGATAAAAGTATATGTGTTGAAAGTTTGATTTCAATATTTCCGAAGCTTTAAGTTTCAAAGTTTCCTAAGTCCTAAAGACCTAAAATATCTAAGTTCTAAATAAGTTCCTTATTCTCTATAAAGATAAAAGTATAAGGTTTGAAAGCTATCATTTTAAGATTTCTTTTTCTTACAAGTTTTGAGAATACAATGGAGAATACAAATTTTAGAAGTAAATAGAATGACTCACGAGATTTGCACTATATGCTTCATTATACACGATTTAGGAGATTCATATTTCAGCTTTTACTCAAGCTATGTGAGTCATTTATATCAGCATGTAGATTTACTATAAAGATTAATGATATTGTTTACTTATTGCATTGCACCCCCATATACTCAGTACATCCTTAAAGTGCTGATCCACGTATATGTCTATGCGCTACATTGTCTCATAATGTAGGTACAAGTTGTAGTATGTGCAGTCAAAATCAAACAATTGCAGATTCCAGCTAGCAGAGGATGAGTCCTTCTATTTTGGGGACTTTAATTAGATTTACTATTATTCTTTACTTTATTATTCTTATGTATTGATTAATGATAGTTGGGGTTACGTCCTTGCTATCTATAGTCAGTATAAGTAGAGACTTCATAGATAGTCAGTAGAGTTAATGTATTCAGTTTTAATTTTCTTTGTAAGAGAAGAGTTATAATCAGGTGAATCCAATTTTGTATTGATTAGATTCAGAAAAGAGTTATCTTCCGCTGATATTTTGCCAATTTATGCATTTTATTCAGTTTCTTATGAGTTTGCCAGTAGAAGGGTTAGCTTGGGGTCACTTGTGACCCTAAGCACCGTGTGACATCTCGGGACCTATTTTTGGGGCGTTACAAACTTGGTATCAGAGCACAAAGTTCAAGTGTCCTAGGGTGTCTGTGAAGCCGTGTCTAGTAGAGTCTTGCGGAATGGTATGGAGAGGTCTGTACTTTTTTTTGAGAGGCTATGAGGCATTTAGGAAATGTTTCCATCCTTTCAAGTCTCAGATCATGCTATAGAAATATTCTCTAAGAAACTTATATAGATTTTCATCTTACACTATTCAAGCCATATCTGCCTTATTTTTAAGGTATAAAAAATAGTGAAGCTTAAGTCTTTACTGATAAAGCTTTCTCAGACAATCTCTACAGATAGTTATCGGATTGTAAACGAGCTAGAAAGTATCCCATCAATTCTTTTGAGTTTTGAAGATTGAAGTGTTTTATTCATGTTCATGAAAGTCGTGCACTAAGCCCAAGTCAGAGGTGCTTTCAGATTCCTCCGCAGAATCCATAATGTAAATCTATACTTTCCTATCCTTGTATTATTCTTGAGATAGCATGATCAACAAGTTCTAGTTCCTCTCCTGATAATGCTCTTAGACTTTCTAGCAAGAAGTTTTAGAAGTCTCACAAAGCAGCTTGAGAAGGGCCTTCGGGTGTGTTATAAGCCAATCAAGTTTAAAATTATGCCCTCATTCTTATGAGTTATTCAGTTAACACAAAGTTAGATGTGTAATTTTTTGGATCAATGAATATTATGTGTCAAGTTTCTATCTTTTGTAATTTTGTTATCATTGTGTTATTGAAAAATCAAAGTCTAGTGAAGCCGTGTAAGGCCTATTTCGACTCACTAACAACTTGTTGTTCTTGTGTTGTTTAGAACTGGGGATTTAGAGGTGTATTGACAAGAATACTGTTAAGTTTGATTCATTGAATATATGTATAGCCGAGTCATTTTACATACGATTAAGTTACTAATAAAGTGATATGTCCTTATGTGTTAGTTTAGTAGAAGTTAAAGAAGGAGTAATTAGTTCAGGTGAATTATTATTTTGTTGAAGTATGAAAAGAGTTGTTAACAGAGTTTGTTGTTCTAGAAAAGTATAGGTTATTGATGAAAGAGCTTGGTGGATGAACATTGTTAATTTAGGGTCCCCTGAGATTGCAAGAAGGAGTATAGTTAAAACTTATAGAGCTGTGAAAGTTGTTTAGATGTATAGGTAGGTATATAGTAATGATGTGTGGATGAAGGATGTGTTAATGGATTGCGCTTAAGATAGGCCATATGATTATGATCGATTATTGTTGTTATGAGATTTGAGTGGGCTAGTTTTTCTTGATGTTTTGTTTTATAGTTTCCAAGTGAGCATTGTGTGTTAGGTGGGGTTGCAAATCATGTTGAGCGCTAGATATTAAGTTTGAACGATTGGTGGTCATGAAGGTGGATATGACGATTTCTTGGTTAAAGGTATAGTTATAGGGAAGTAACTATTCGTGAATAAGTATGATTTTGTAAGTATGATGTTGAGGTATGCCCTTGGTGATATAGGGCTCCGCTATTTTTGAAATTTATTAAGTGTTGTGTGGTTAGTAGTACCGTTGAGTTTCTAAGATGAAGGAGACTAGTTGTACAATATATGATGTTCTTAATAGCCATGTTAAGGAGTTTTGATTCCTAGTATTGAGCCTTGTTGGTATGATCTTGATTCCTATAGTTTAGAGAATGTAATTTTGGAGATGTGATAGTATGTGATGTTAGCAGAGTATTAAGGTAGTAGCGTGGTTTATTAAAGAATGACAATATCCATGTCAAGTGTTAAAAATCTAAGTTGGTGAGTGTTTATATTGTTATATGATGACTTTTGGGGTCACAGAAGTGTAAGGGTCAAATCTTAGAAAGAAGTATTAGCTTTAGGTGATCTACGCGAAGATATAGTCCTTCAGGGTAAGTTTGGTTTCGTGTGTATTAATTATATCCTAGACTCTAGAGCAAAGTGAGTGCATTTTATGTTAGAGTTAATATAGTGGTCCACAAACTTAATGAGTAACCAAGTCAAGCTTTAAGATTCTAGTAGCTGTACAGTAAGTTGTAGAATAGCTGTGAGGAAGATTGATACTTGACCCAATCTTATTTTAGTATTTTCAGTTGTCCCAATACCTACTAATGCATTACGTTTTAGTTCCATGATCTTAATTCATGTTCATGCATATGATAGAGAATTATGTACTCTCCTAGTTTCCAAAAGGAGGATTTCCAGTTCTTTCAGCAGTTGGAATCACATTCCATAAGTTATGAAATCCAAATCTGGGTCATGCAACTTATGAACCATGTACTCAAGCTTTACGATATGTTCAGCTCAAGTGCTCAAGCAATACTTTTAATGATCAACGAAATTCAGATTTATATCATGCATATCCTCGGGTTAGACCTCTTTGATAAGTTTATGATGTTAAATACTCTATTCCTTAGGCCATAGATGAGTGAACAAGTTACGTATGGTATTCGTTCATGCTACAAGTCCTTGTGTTCTAACCTTTTAGTGACCTTTTCTTTAGGACAAAAATAGTGATGATGAACAGTTGTGTAGATAAAAGAGAGAAAATGTGTCATGTTGGGGAAGATGGTCGTATGCTTTCTTTATATAACTCTATGAGTTTGAATAAATATTGAGTGAAGTTTTTATACATAACCTGGTCAGTTCAGAATATGTTATGTATGTCTTCTTAAGAGTAGTGCATGGAAGTTGTTCTTGATAGAGGTTTGTAGGTTGTGACAAGGGTGTTTTATCGGAGTGTGTTTAGAAGTGCATATGTGGTTTTAGAAGTAGGCTTGAAGATCATGTTTGTATATATCTAGATGAATGCACTACACGTTAGTAAATGTGTAGTATGAGGTTGAGTGTGGTTGTTGGAGTGGTGTTGAGAATTTTGTATGAGACGAGAAGTTGTGAAGTGCAGGGTGTGTTGAATTATGATTCAGACTAATATTACAGTGTTATGTAGTGTATCCTGTGATGGCGGATTAGGCTTGAAGATGGTGAGGGAATTTAATTCAGTTTAGACATGAGTAGAGGGTAATATCAACGGCCATGTGAGAATTAGAAGATGAATCAATGAGTATGGTCTTTAAGGGAAAGGAATAGTTGAGAAAATATTTTAAAAGTATGTCTAAGCTTGCTAGTAAGGTGTTGCATTGCCTAAGACCCAGAAATTCTATCCCAGTCTATGATTCAAAGGGGTCTACATTCCAAGCTATAGAGTCGCAGAAATATTGTAATCTCTTATTCAGATGCCTTTTTCAGATCATGCCCAAAGTTCTTTGCTCCCTTGTATCGTTAAAACTCCCTAGGAGGGTGTTGATGAAATCCTCCACTTGAGTATGAGTATCTAGTATGATTCAGTTTGGATAGCCAGTAGTCTAGTTTAACAATCAGATGGATAGATTTCTATACTTTTTTCCATTTTTTGAACTAGTCTGGTCTTACTACCTGAAGTTTCATAAGTGTGGTCATTCCAGTAAATAGTTATTTGCACCCATGAAAATTTGTGAATTCAGCTCAGTATATGTATCAAGCATCATTTCCAGAATTCGGATACCTAGTCATGATTCAGTGCACAAGTATTCACTGAACAATCTTCGTTTTCCTAGTGTTCCAGCTCAGACAGTGTAATACCTATTGTGTAATCTTAGCCTTGTTTTCTTATGATTTATTCCTGCATAAACTATCACTTCTCAATCTATAAGTACGATCGCACCATGATAACATCAAGCAAGTTCTAAACTCTTAGCATAAATTAGCTCCTTATGATAAGTAAAAACAAGTTCAGTCAAAGGTAATAGTCTTCCATCATTCAGCTCCTTCCTAATCAAAGATTCAGCTATATAGTTATTCTTATTACAAGTTCGTGCAGTCACAAAAGTACTCAAAGGTTTAGAATGAGGTAGAATTAGTTTAGCAAGTTATTTGAGCTGTCCACCCTCAATTTTCCTCTGTATTCTTACCCTATCTTGCCACATTCTAGGACGAATGTTCCCAAGGGGGAGATATTATAATACCCGAATTTTTCTTAAGCCTAATGTCATTTCTATAAGATTGAGGAATGAATTCCAAAGTGAGTAATGCTTGAATCATATAGAATTATCCTAATTTTGACTTTTTATCGTGTGATAAATTGAATTATCTTTCCAACGATATAAGGTTCGCCCAAATCCGATAACCGGGCAAGAAGTTATGGCTACTTGAAGTTCCTATCGTAAAATACCGTCATTTAGACCCTTAGCGCATCGTAGAGAGGAGTAATATCCCAATTGTCAGTTTACAGTAACCTAGAGCAATTATGGCATGTCACAATGACGTTTTAGATCCCAACCACTCAACGCGATGACTCCGCGTCGCGGTAACCCCCAGATTCCCATTCGTCCATTTCCATTGAGCCACCCGATAGTGGCGCATCGCAGTGGCCCATAAAATTAGGCTTCCAGTTATATTTTTCAAGTTTATCAAGGGTTAAAGCTCTTTATCATATTTCAAATCTCTTTATGCCCTAAATCCTCATTCTGTTCAAAACAAAAACCCTAAGCATCCAAATCCTCTTCCAAGAAACTCTAAAGTTCACCATAGTTTTTACAAATTGAGTCAATATTCAAGACCCCCGAGTCAAAAGCTTCAAGAACTCTCATTGAAGAGCTCCAATAATATCTCAAAAACAAGTTGTTCATCCAAGTTTATCAATCCAAGGTATGTGGGGTTTAAACACGAACACTACTTTCGTTTTTGTGCCCAAAAAAAACACTTACTTTTAGTTATAAATTTCTATATTTTGATATGATTTCAATGAAATTTGAGTTAGGTTTTATACCCCATTTTGTTCATTGCATGATTTTGATATTTTAAGTGAATTGGATATTGAGTTATATGTCTACTTTCGAATATTTCTGCACATGACTATATTTTCCAGATTTTAAGTTGAGTCATGAGAAATTGTGTTATAAAGAATGAACTTTATGGTATTTGATATGAATTTGAAGCATGGTCTCAAAACCCTACGAGTTACTATTGATATTCCAAGAATGATCATGATTTAAGTATTCCATGATTAACTATTTTTTAGATTTTGATAAAGAAAGTTGATCTTTTGAAACAAGCTAAGATAGGAATCCACATTATTCATTATTGATGATTTAACGCAAAGAAAAGCTTGATATTAGTCTTCATTATAGACCCTTGAGTTATTTTAAGGTGGATTTATTAAAAGTTCTGAGCCTAAGTACGGGAGCAGTATTTATCACCGAGTTAGGTATGATTCCGAGGTCTCATACCATAAAACTACGTGCCACTAAGGATTGAGATTAATTGGCCTGAGACCGAGATTGTGATTACTAAGTTAAGGTTATACTCCCTGGCAAGAGTATAATGCTTCTCCCCAATGTGAGGCTTCTTCCTTAGGAGGACAAAATGTTGGACTCCATGTCAGCTCACAAGGTTTATGTCAGTTAGAAGAAACTCCCAAAGCAGTCCCCTACTCTATTTCAGATAAAAGTACATGTGCTGAAAGTTTGATTTCAAGATTTCCAAAGTTTTAAGTTTCAAATTTTCCTAAGTCCCAAAGTCCTAAAATCTCTAAGTTCTAAAGAAGTTCCTTATTCTCCATAAAGATAAAAGTATAAGTTTTGAAAACTATCCATTTTAAGATTTCTTTTGCTTACAAGTTTTGAGAATACGATGGAGAATACAGATTTTAGAAGTAAATAGAATGACTCACGAGATTTGCAATATATGCTTCATTATACATGATTTATGAGATTCATATTTCAGCTTTTACTCAAGCTATGTGAGTCATTTATATCAGCATGCAGATTTACTATAAGGATTGATGATATTGCTTACTTATTGCATTGAACCCCCATATACTTATTACATCCTCAAAGTGCCGATCAACATATATGTCTATGCGCTACATTGTCTCATAATGTAGGTATAAGTTGTTGTATGTGCAATCAAAATTAGAAAGTTGCAGATTTCAGCCAGCAGATGATGAGTCCTTCTATTTCGAGGACTTCAGTTAGATTTCCTATTGTTCTTTACTTTCTTATTCTTATGTATTGATTAATGATAATTGGGGTCGCTTCCTTGCTATCTATAGTCAGTATTAGCATAGGCTTCATAGACAGTCAGTAGAGTTAATGTATTCAGTTTCAGTTTTCTTTGGAAAAGCAGAGTTATAATCAGGCGAATTCAATTTTATATTGATCAGATTTAGAAAAGAGTTATCTTCCGGTGATATTGTACCAATTTATGCATTTTATTAAATTGCTTATGAGTTTTCTAGTAGAAGGGTTAGCTTGGGGTCACTTGTGACTGTAAGCACCGTGTGACATCTCGAGACCCATTTTTGGGGCGTTACAACAACAAGACCAGACCATCGGGCTCAAACACCATTTTCTCAATTTTCTTTTATCATGATAAAACTTCATCCTTTTTTTTATAGAACAGAACTCTTATAAGCACAAAGCTGGAATTCATCAAACTCATTCACCTTGCTCAACCTCAACGTAGCTTCATTATACCACTCCAAATTGATATATTTCAATGCCTATAGTACCTTATGCTTAAGTTAGACCAATAGGTGGCATGACTTGTCATACACAAACTGATATGGAGAGGAATCTATGGGGGTCTTAAAATCTATCTAGTAAGCCAACAAAGCATCATCCAAATTTCTTGACCACTTAGTCCTGCTGGTATTCACAGTCTTCGCCAATATGGACTTGATCTTTCTATTGGAGACCTCAACTTGCCCACTCATTTGAGGATGGTAAGGCATCACCACCTTATGCTTCACACCATATTTTTTTAGTAGGGCCTTTAAAAGATTATTATAGAGGTGAGACCACCATAATAAAATAGCACGTGGAGTGCCAAATCTATAAAATATGTTCTTTTTCAAGAATTTAGCAACACTTTGACCCTCAGTATTGGGAAGCGCAATCGCCTCCAACCACTTTGAAATGTTATCAACTGCCACTAGAATGTACTTCATACTATAAGATCTCATAAATAAAACCATGAATTCCCTTCCCCATACATAAAACAGCTCCAACTCAGAGATAGGTGTTTTGGGGAGGTCATGTCTTCGTGAAATGTTACCTTGATGTTGACGCTAGTCACAGGCTTTAGCATAATCATAAACATCCTTAAAGATAGTAGGATAATAATACCCACACTGTAAAATCTTATAAGTTGTGCGGGTACCACCATAATGACTGCCAACTGGTGATGAATGAGAAGCCTCAAGGATGCTCACCATCTTAACATCAAGGATGCATCTAGGAATAACTCCATCCACAAAAATTCTAAAAAGATAAGGTTATTCCCAGAATTTCCGCACCTCATGCATGAAATGCTTTCTCTGCTAGATTGACAAATCATTCAAAACAAGCTCACTTGCTAATAAGTTGACAAAATCAACAAATCAAGGGATTAAGTCTTGAGATATTACCATGATCCGCTCATCTAGAAATGTATCATCTATGTCAATCTCATCCCATAATTTATGCACTTCCTCCTCCTTAAGGCTAGATAAGTTCTCAGCAACCTAGATCTCTATGCCATTTTGATCTTTTACCTCAAAGTCAAATTCTTACAGCAAGAGGACCCAACATATAAATCTCAACTTGACATCCTTTTTCAACATAAGATACCTAAATTCTACATGATCTGTATGGACTATGACTTTGGTCCTAATAAAGTAAGACTGGAACTTTTCAAAGGAAAAAACCACCATAAGCAACTCCAACTCAGTAACTATATAGTTCTTCTGTGTGGGGTTTAATGCATTTAAAGGACAACATCAAAGAACACTCTACTCGTATCACACACAACCTCAAATGGTAAAACCAATCAGGGGATACAATAATATAAGCTGAAATCAACTGCTCCTTACGACACATAGAGGCCTTGAGACATGCATTATCAGAAACAAATTTCACCTCCTTCTATAAAATCTTGAATACAGGATTAGCAAGTTCAGATAAGTCCTTGATGAACCACTGATAAAAGCCAATAGGACCCAAAAAACTTTGGATACCCATTTTGAGATTTTGTTCTCAAGGTAAATACCCACCTTTACCATAAAATAACACTTCTTCCAATTTAACACTAACTTACACTCCTCACACCTTTGGAGTGTATTAGCCAAATGGGCCAAATAGTCATCATAACGAGTCCCCAATGATCAAAAGGTCATCCATGAAGACCTCTAATATGTCCTACACCATGTCAAAAAATATATACATCATACATCTCTTTAAGGTAGCAGAAACATTGTATAACCCGAACGACATCCTCTTTAATGCAAATATCCCATAAAGGCAGGTAAAGGTAGGCTTTTCCTAGTTCTCCGGAGTAATAGAAATCTGATTGTAAACCAAGTACCCATCAAGAAAATAATACCAACCCTATCTTGCTAACCTGTCAAGCATGTGATCCATAAAAGGCATACAAAAATTGTCCTTTTGAGTCCAAGTGTTCATCTTTCATTAGTCCATGCATAATCACCATCCAGTAACTAATCTCATGGACACAAGTTTATTCTTATCATTTAGCACCACGGTGATCCCACCCTTCTTAGAAACACATTGAATTGAGCTAAACCATTTGCTGTTCGCAATGGGGAAAACTACTCCAGTATCAAACCACTAATTAATTTCTTTCTTTATAACTTCCTGCATAGGATGGTTCAACCAACATTGATGTTCATTTCTGGGAGTATAATCCAGCCCAAGTTATATTTTATGGGTACAAATATTGGGTGGGATTGCCACTCTATATGCAATGGTGCATCTAATGGACCTCTTGAATCCTACAATATTGATATTAATAACTCGACCTATGTCTCCAATGAGTCAGCAAGAATAATAGAAGTCAAGGTATTGTCAGCCCCCCAAAATACATTCCACAAGTAATATGGGAGGGCCTTCAATTAAAAGACCAGTGGCTTCTCAATAGATGGTCAAGATGGAGGAGTCGTTTTGATCTACACATCAATATTAAGCTTCTATGGATCATAATTAAAAGATCCTCTACGTACAATGCACTCACCATTTCTTCATACTGATCGATGCCATCATTATCAAAATTTATTATGATCGCTGCTAATGCCTCAACTCCAAGTCTCTCTTCAATGGTCATAGTCACTGCATCATCAACATTAATTGTATCAATCACGAATACTACTCTCATACCATTTGGTAGACGCATCGAATGACATACATTAAATATCACCTTCTTATTATTTAGACTAAACTTTATCTTCCCTAACTCCATGTCAACCAACCTGCCTAAGATAATAGGGACTTCAAAGTCCATCACACAGTCAAGGAATATGAATTTAGCTGGAAATATAAAGGTTGCAACCTTAAACAATACATCACATAATATTCCAACCGATTTCTTTACAATTAAGTCAGCCATCAACAACCTAGTGGATGTGGTTTTGGGTGACCCCAACATAAACTTCCTGAACACTCCAACAACATCAGATTGGTACTAGCTCCTAAGTGATATAAATCTTGAGAGAAATTGAAGGACATAATAGTACGTGTAATAGTAAATTCTCTGGGCTTCTCTTTCTTCTCAACCAATGATTGGGACACAACGGTACTGCAATGATGAAAATTATTAGTGGGCTCAAAACTCACTATCCACTTTTTATTAACCGAATACTTCATAAATTTAACATAGCCCAACATCTACTCTAATGACTCTATAATGTTAATAGACAATTCTTTCAACATCGACAAAAACTTATAATACTTCCCTTCCTCTTATTTTTTTCTCAATCTTTATTGAAAAAGAGAGTTAGGGTGTGGAATGGTCTTCAATATAGGCTCATCCACCTTTATCTTTCTTTTATCCTTCTCAACACATAGATCATCACCTGATGATTTATATATATCCACTTTAGGTGTCTCATCTACATTAACAATATCATTTCTTGGCTCATAAATTGGAGGCTTAGGGGGATTAATAGTTGTTTTACCATTTCAAGTGGCGATGGAAAAATAGTGATTGTCGTTCTTAGGATTCTGAACCGTATTTCTTGGAAGGGTGCTGGGCTACCATTGATTTAGGGTTCCTGACATTTCTCCAAACTGTTGCTCTAACTTTTTGATTGTAGTATCATGCAATTCCACTTCTTGGGTTAATCCTGAATTGTCTTCCTTAATATTCTTATGGCAAATTTACTAATTTTCCAGACCTTTTACTAGCTTTGACAACATAGCCTCCATCATTGATTAACTATCATGTCTTTCTGGTGGCATATATACACCATCCTTCTCTTTGTAATTGTCCTTGTATTTTTAAGCATTGTCTCTATCTTGGCGCCGACCTCTATACCAATCACCTTGGTAGTTTTGACCTTGCTTTCCATGAACTTTGGCTCGAAAACCTGCCAACTCTCTATCTAGATATTTTTATCTTATTCTACATCATAATCATATAATCTAGAAGCCTTACCTTGTCAACCTACGACATTCACCTTCTAAAAATTTGTTGTCACAAAATGCTTTATTAATAACCCAATCTCTGTCCTTAGTTGAGCAACCTCTTGCGCCACTGTGTCATCAACAACTCTGTGTGTATTGGAGGAATCTATAACATAAGTTCCTGTACATCTCTTGGCCTCCTAATATTCCACCCTCACTAGGTGAGAGAGATCTGATATAATATCTTCAATGTTGCCTACCATTGCAGGCGCATGAATGCTAAACCTGTAATAGTATCTGCCATAGTTCTGGAACTGGTATTGAGGTCTCTATAGATTATTTCAAGAAAATTCTGCCTCATAATCTTGTGGTTAGGCACCATTATCAACTTCTTCTTAAACTGAAACCATGCCATAATTATTGACTCAGCATGCAACAACTTGAAGTTATTGATGTCATCTTGCAATTGTAGCATACTAGATGGAGGAAATAAATGGTCCAAAAACTACCTCTATAAATCATTTCAAGTAGTAATACACCCACGAGAAATTTACCCTGACCATAATATAGCTTCATCAGTCAGAGAAAATGGGAACAACCTCAGTCTGAGAGCTTTCTAATCTACCTCAGGAATAGTGTATGATGAGCAAATCCCAATAAAATTTATAAGGTTCATTTTTTCATCATCAATAGGCAAGACTACAAGAATACCCTTTAGATTCAATATCTAGATTAAGAACTAGTGATATCAAACTTCATATTTGGTAGTAATGTAGGAGGAATTAAGGTTTCTGTCTCAGCAGGCTCAATGTATCCCAAGTCCTTCTTCAGATTATCATATACTGGCCAGTATCGATAGTCCTTGAGTACTTGAGCTCTAAACCTTCTACCTTTGTCGATCTCTGTTCGACGATCACCTACCGGTAATTTCCTTGCTAGCTCTGCCTTCTACACTGCACAATAGGCAACCTCATTATCCCGTGTTGTATTTGCTGTAGCCAATAATCTCTTACTAATATATTTTAGTATCCCGAATTATACCTGGTGGAGGGGGCACAAACTATTTTAGTTAGGCTAAACCCCTACAAGATCACCTTCTCATCCGTGTTCTGAAATCTTATGATTCAGCTATAGGATCCTCTCTGGCTCAAGATGTATTCAAAGTAAGGGATTTACCTGACTCTGGGTGCTAGGAATACACTAGAGTATACCTCACAAAGGATAAAAAATAAACCCAAAAACTTCAAAAACTTGAATCAACAACTCCGTAACCATATTCCTTGGAAACAGTGCAAAAATTTAATTTCACAAAAACTATACCTCCAAAAAGATGAAATGTGGTCGTTGAGAAATTATTGTAACCAAACTAGGTTGGGGTCAATACTATAGGGAATAGGTCGAAATCATATCTCAAATTTATTAAAATAGTCGGTCAGTGCAGAAAAGTAAATAAGGGTATTTGCTGTAAAAGTAAATAGTAAAAAAACTCAAATGCCTTTAGTTATAAGTAATCTCCAATGAACACTACTATTGTGTTCCCTATGGATTATAACTCCATATGTTTCTTATACTCAATAATTCTATATCTCTACTATGTATGTAAAATTTGACAAGATAGATATCACTGTCATATGAACTCATTGGTAAATTTCACCCTACACCTTGTGAGTCTTAAGGTGTGTCCTTACTAACCCTTGCCTTTGATCCAGTTTAACCTTGTGGGTCTCAAGTTATTAGACGAGGGTTGATGTGTGAGCATATGCTAACACATTTGAGGCTTTTAATTCTAAATAATTGCAAGGTTGTGAGGAACTTTAGTTATTTTTTATTAGTTTATGTTTGATTCTATAGTTTAAGATGATATGATAGAGAACCAACGTGAAATGAAGCAAAGAAGTTGAAATTTGAAGAAATCTGAAGACAAGTGTGGCTGACGACATTTGTGATAAGTCGTCATCCTTGTGATAAGCTATCAGGCTGGTCGTCATCAGTAGACAAAGAATTAGCCTAAAGTGGAAGTTGTGACGACATTTTGTGATAAGTCATCAAGGGTCTGATAAGTTATCAAGAATTTCACCAGCCTAAGGCAGCCAAAGAGAACTGAAGTAAAATCTTGACGACATTTTGTGATAGGCCGTCACGTAGCTAATAGGTTATCAAATTTGTTGTCAGCCTTAAGCAGGAAGAGCCAAAACTGAAGAAAAAGCTGATGGCATTTGTACTAAGTCGTTAGCTTCCTGATAAGCTATCACAAATGTCGTTGGCTATTCTTAAGGATTTTTGATTTTTATTAATTTGTTTCCTTATTTAGGGTAAACTATTTAAAGCTTTGTTTTAGGGTTTTCTAGACATTATTATGATTATTATCATTATTATTATCCCGCACAAGGTCGACACCTTGAGTTTTGGATAGGATATTTTAATATTTTCTCTCTTTACTTCTTGACTTTAACAACACAACTATTTTGAGAGATTATTATCAGTATTTTGGGATTTTTCCTTTGTGATATAATCTGTGATTCACTAGTTATTATTCATCTCTGTAAGTTTATCTTTCAAATCATGAATTCAATTATGTGTTTCATTTGTTACATCATGAGTGGCTAAACTCCATTAACATGAGTTATGGGATCTAGGGTTAGGTCTTGATGAGGTGCTAAGTATTCAAGATTCAAAAGATGGTAGGATTTTTTGATAATTCTGAAGTTTTAATTAACGTTTGTTGGTTGCAAACAGTAGACACACCTTCTTTCATTTGCTTGAGAAATAAATCAAATATGGTAGGAAGTGAATTATGAATAGGGACTCAAAAATACTTCGTTTAATAATCAGGGCTGTAACAAGGTTGGTTAACCTGAGGTAAAATTTGGGCAGTAAATAGAAATTCCCTAAGTCCAAGAGGATTAGGGAATTAAACGCTTAAGTAGGTCGAGAGACATTTAAGCATAACATTGATAAAGATAGCTTGTTATCCTACCCACAGTGAGAATTTTGAACCACTTTTAGCATCTGTCATGTACCAGAAGCCCTAGTGAACATAATTCTGGTTATTTCATTAACTCATGATTTACAAACACCGAAAGTAAATTGACAAACAGCAATTTGTTAAACCTAAACCCCCCATTTTAGGAAATATTAAACTATCAGTGGATTAAATCGCAAACAACTTGAGTTCACACTTATTCCCTGTGGGATTCGACCCCAACCTAGTTGGGTTTTATATTGACAACAATCACTTAGACCCATTCAAGAGTGTAATTTGAGCGTTATCAAGGGTTAATAACTTCGAATCAGTATCGTAATTTTCATTTCCTAATCTAGAACTAACTGGAGTGGTTGATGTTAAATAGTGGAAAGTCTTTAGCTTCAACAGTAGCTAAGGATGCAGACAATACGAAGAAGATTACAATACATGTAGCAACAATGATCTACCCAAATCTTAAATGTCCTCTACTTCATTAATATGCCAGGGTGCCCACAACCCTGGTTAAGAAAGTTAGTTTCTCATGGTTATGCAACAATCCATGGAATTCAATAAGGAATGCTTAGAATTAATTTCTCTATAATGGAAGAAAAAAATCAAAAGTCTCGAATTATCTACGTAACCAAAACCAAGAATAAGAGTATAAAGTGTGTAAAAATATGTAGAAGTGCGTAAACTATTGCAAAAGTATCCCATTGGTATTTATAGAATCTTAAAATAATAAAGGAAACCCAATAAGAACAAAATAGGAAAACTAAGTCGGTAGTGGTCACACCTCTAGTAATGAGACTTTACGAATCATACAACTCATTGGCTGCCTTCGTTTCTCTCTTCTAAACTCAGTGGTAATGACTCATTGTCTGACTTAACGATTCATTATCTAGGACTCATTGTCACTCTAGTGAATTAAACTTTTAATACTTTTTCTTCATACATAGAATGACTCTTCATCATGAGTCGTAGTCTGTCATAACGACACATAGTCTTCAACCGGTTCAACTGGGGAATCAACTTGGTAGTATTCGACACTTTTTCCCATTTGATCTGAATGACTCCATTCCAAGACTTTATGTCACTCCTAATGAGTCGTGGTCAATCTTTAACTTAACTTTCTAAACTTAGCATCACTCATTTTTCACATAACGACTTGAGCCACGAGTCGTTAGGTGACTAATGACTCGATGCCTAGTCAAAACTTAGTTTTTTCTGAATCTTTATTCATCCTTTTTTGATCTATGCAACTTCTAATCTAATTTACCTGCAACACACACTAAACACATATCATATCAAATAAAATAGCCTAAGTTTTTTCATATTTTTCCTGTTTTAAGCATCAAAAGTGCCATGAGACCTATTTACATTAAGATGACAAGCTATAAAAATCACATTATTCTCTTCTATATGATAATAATGATACCCGTATTTGTCACAACCCAAAACTACCCCCTAGGCGTAACACGGTGCTTACAACCACAAGTGATCCCAAGACAACTCATGTACTAGCATGATACTTGAGAAACTAATATAATATATATAAACACTAAATTATCGTGTGGAATCATAATTAACATGAGATAAGGTGTTTTAATACATAATAGATAAAAGATTACAACACTACAATCTAAGAGAGAGAAACCTAAATTTCAAATACTAATTCTGTCTGGCTATCTATGAAGTATCTAATATACTGACTATAGGCAGTCAAGACATTACCCCAACTATCCCTAATCAATACATAAGAATAATGAAAAAATATAAGAACTTTAACTGACTTGAGTCCTCGAAATAAGAGAACTCATTACCTGCTGGCTGAATGTTGAGAACTATCTGACCCTAGAGTATGGGCTATATTTGCTACCTACATCATGAAGGAAAGTAGTTACAAATGCATAAATGTGGTCATTACTTTGGAATATACTGAGTATATAATACATGCACTAAATCATGGAAATACTTAATGTATGCTTTAAAACTGAGGACATAAGCTATTTGCTGAAATATGAATTTAAATCAAGGTTGTATGTAAAAGTTGTAAGACTTATTAAAATTTCTATATCATTAGTTTAAAAAAATTCTGTTAGCTAGAAAGTAGTAGAAACATGAGTACCATATTTAAATCTCAAGTTAAAGTTTAATAGGCTGTAAAACCATATTAGGGATCTTGTATAAATATTAAGCATGCATGTATAAATATGTAAAATATATACAAGACCAATAAAGCATGTTCAGGAATAATCTATAACACTGAATAACTAAATAACTGATAAATTGAACACTTGGTCATGCAAACCTGAGCTGATGAGGTTTGAATACTAAACTGAGACTATAGGAGCTAACATTTAAGTGACCTTCCCAAATCTGAGCTAATCGGGGTCTAACTTGTAACCCCAGTTGGAAGGGTGTCAATACCATGCCACGAGCACTTACACTGATAGTATGGATCCATTATGATGATTTCCCAAAGGACTTAGGTGTTAGTCATCTACTGGCTGGTGATCTTTAAGAGAGTGTTAGTCCTCTACTTGTGAGTGGCATCTCAAAACCTATGTTGGCTACTTAGTTTTGGAACTTAGAGACTTTTACTAAATATTTTCGTCCTTAACTAGTGGATGATCCTTTATCTCTAGGTTCGCTCAGTGCTAACTCCTACTCCCAATTGAAAGAAACTAAAACATAAGCTGGTACATGCATTAATAATGGATATGCTCAAGTCATGGTATATTAAAAATAACAGTGCATGCAGAATCTGATGTAATCATGAAAATGTAAACTAATTATTTAGCATGATGTAATACTAGTGAGTGGTCGTTATGCCAATATTATAAACTTCAAGAGGTAAACATGATTTTATTAACCAAAAATCTTTAAAAACTATAACATTTAGGATCAACTAGGTATCGGGTGTTCATGCCAATATTATAACATGGCTTAAACTCAAGAATACAACAAATTCATCAATGTAAAGAATCATCATGATTAGAGTATGAAAAAATACTTGAAATTATGAGGGAACACTATTTCATTGTTAAATTCAAGAATCACATGGAGAAATCATGAAATTTATGCTTTTCATGGAACCCTAATTTGTGGATTACATAAAATTCATGAATAAAAATCATAATTTTGGTCATGGGGATGAAAGGATACCCTCATTGAATACCCATATACTAGAATTTCTTGACTTCTTAAAGGAAAGCATGAATTTGGATCCTTGGAAGTTGAATTTTTTTTAAAGAACCATTATTTTGTGTTTTTGAGGATTTAGGAGAAGAGAGATCATGTATTTGATGCTTTTTAGGGTTATGGGATGATCAATTCACATTAATATTAGTTATAGGATAGTTTAGGATGTAAATGACTTGTTTACCCTTGAAAAACTGAAGAGAAACACGGGGTTTAGCATTCTGAATATGTTTCATGTCACGTTACTTATCGTGGAGCGTATGGTCCATGCCACATTGATTATCATGAAGCATAAGGTCTGTTCCATACTGCTTATCTTGGAGCATTAGGTATGTTCCCCGCCAAAATCGCGGACCCTCACTGGTTGCTCATGACAAAGCTCATAACTTTTTGTTTGGGTATCGGATTATGGAAAAATTAGATGTATTGGAAATAGGACTCAATTATATATAATTTAGTAGGTCTTGAGCTAAAAAATTCCATATATTCCAGAATTTATAAACATCCACAGTTGACCCTTGTAGGATCGAATACCAAAATTTGGTCGAATCAAAAGCTTTTAACTCAACTTTGCTCTAAGTGTTTCGTATGAAAATTTACACCTCAAAAGAACTCTTCACACTAGGATAATTATAATGATACTTATATTCATATACAATTCATTGGACTAGAACTAATACACATAGGAACGACGGTTTGAATTCTAGCCTGAAAATGTGGGGTGTTACATTATCTCCCATGGAATCGTTCGTCCTCCAATGATGGATAGGAAATTATTGAAGATTTAGAAGTATGGAACAAAGTATCTTACTTCATATTAGGGATTCTCCCTCAACAAAACTTGTATAGGAACCAAAAGCAAAGGGCTTTATTGCATCACCAAGAACATTATGTAAGCACGAATCATGAGATAATGAGACTAAGGTCATATAAGAGGCATTAAAATGTTGAGCTGGAATGCTTGGAAAACTAAGATCATGTACCTAACACTTATGAACTGAATCATGATTACATATCTGAATAAGATATATGATGTATGGACTTAACTGAATTCGTAATTTTAATAGATGCTAATAAATTACCTCATGGAATAGCCATATTCAAGAAACTTCAGATAGTGAGACTAAATAGAAAGATGGAAAACGATAAGAGTTTATCTGTCTGATTTATTAACTGAATTGCTGGCTATTTAGGCTAACTCATTCTAAAAGTTCATACTCAACTGAAGTATTTCTTCAACACATTGTGTCAAGAGTTCTAATAACATTAGGGAGCAAATAATTTTGGGCATGATCTGAATAAGATATCTGAATAAAGAATCGCAATATGGATACAACTCTATAACATGGACTATAGGTCTATAAAACGTAAGCTAGGATAGAATTACTATGCCTTAGGAGATGCAACTTCTAATTTCAAGCTTTGTCCCACTCCTAAAATACTCTCTCAACTATGTTTTTCCTCTTAAATACTACCCTTCATTTGATGTCACTTATAATCTTCACATGGGCATTGATAACTCCATCTACTAAATTCTAAGCTGAAATAAATTTTTTAACCATGTTCAAGCCTACTTAAGGTCACAAGGTACCCCACATAACACCATAATACTAATCTAAACCACTGATTCAATATCCTATGTGTTTTCACAGCTCTTATCTCAAGAATAATACCTTTACCACTTCAACAACTAACTTTAACCTCTTACTAGGAATTCACTAATGCACAATGCACTTATTCACTTATATACCAACATGGCATTCAAGCCTATCATTATAACCGCATATGAACTTCTAGGAAACTAACCCACCTAGGAATTTTCTCATATCCTCTAATAACCCTATCAATAACAAATATTTTGCATTATTCTTAAGAAAACACACATAGAATTCTCAACTAACCTTGACATATACCAAATCTTAGCCTCAAACTTCCTTCACTCTTATAGCCTTAGATAAAATAAGCATACAATAATCTTTCCCTAACATGGAACATTTACTCTCTCCAATCTAAATAATTGTTCATCACCATTATTATTTCATAAGGAGAGGTCCCTGAAAGGTTAGAACATGATAACCTGAAGCATGAAAGAATACTATACATAACTTTGACACTTAACTAGGCATGAGAAATAGAGTATCAAAGGCATGAATTCATTAAAGAGCTCTAAATTTAGAACATACATGGCATAATGCAAATTTTCACTAGTCATTAAGGGTGTAGCATGAGTTTAGGGAACTGAGAATAATAAAAAACATGAGAACATGAGTCATGAGCTCCATGACATAAGTTTTGAGTTCATAAATTCATGGAATATGATTTGTACTTTTGAGTGAACTAGAACTACTTATACAAGGAACTGGGAGCGCACATAATTTTATATAAAGTGCTTGAATATGAGCTATGATCTTAGAGCTGACTTGTAAGGTTTTAGTACGTTTTATGATGACTTAATTACAAAAATTTTTACCGAGATAAGAATGGGTTGGGAATATTTATTCCCTAGTGATTTCAACAAATCACTAGCCTCACTACTAGAATCTGAGAACCTAACTTGGTTCCTTGTTCTATTATCTCCACCTTAGATTAAATCTAATATTCTAAATTTGCCCCCTTTAATAAACCGTAAATTGAACTACAACCACTCTACTCTAAATTCTGAGATATAACAATACATATAAGTAATTAAACTCACCATGAAAGACTATATCTTGGAGTATAAAACCCCCCTGCTAGTAGTTCCTTCTGAGATAGATCTCTTAACTTTTGTAGCCCTAATAGTCATCATATAATAACTTAAACACTTACTAACTTAGAATATCTAGGAGTATCACCATACCCTGAGTTCACTATCAAACTTTTCTTTATATTAGCTCAATCATTCAAAAACTCAAACTTAGATTCTAACACTTAACATTAATATCTGCTGAATGTTTCCTACACTAAGACCCATGTATTACTACTGGATAGGAATCATGAAACACTAATCCACACAAAATCTTATGAACATACCCAACATTAACAAGCTTCTCTATCATTATGGCTACTGCCTAATCTCTATCCCGACTAAAGTATTAACATACTCTAAGTCTCCATTAACTGAGAAATCTCTCTCAAATAGCTATTAAACAATCTATACATCACCTTTCTGGCACTAAAGATGCATAATCTACTAAATTTAGATAAACACTATCCCAACTTTACTACTACAAAACTTCTAGATTCATGGTTCTAACTCAAGATCATATGTTGTCATATGATTCTAATAAGGGATCTAAGAGCTTCATGCTTCTAACTCAAGATCATATGTTGTCATATGATTCTAATAAGGGATCTAAGAGCACATCTAACTTTGGTTTAGTTTACAATTCTTATGAATAAGAATGAATTTTCCAATTTTGGAACTTAAGGGAACTGATGTGACCCTTTTAAGCCCGTATACAATCTCATAACTAGCTATGGAGATTATTTGAGAAAAATCTATCAGTAGGAAGTTAAGTTTGATTATTTCTATTACTTCAAAAATAAGGCAAAATTCACATTAATTGAGCAAGACAAGAACCTATATAAGTTTCTTAGAGAACATCTCTACAACATGGTCTGAGATATAAACAAAGGGAAACATTTCTTAAATGCCCTATAGCCTATCAAATAAAAGTACAGACATCTCTATACCGTTCTCCAAGACTCTACTAGAAATAACTTCATAGACATCCTAGGACACTTAAACCTTGTGCTCTGATACCATGTTTATCATGACCCAAGACTACCCTTAGTCGTAACATTGTTCTTAGAACCACAAGTTATCCCAAGCTAAGCCATGTACTTGCATGATTATCGAGCAACTTATTTAATATATATATATATATATATATATATATAAACACTAATCAACTAAGCGGAAGCATAATCGATATTAGATAAGCTACTTCAATACATAACTGATCAATGTTTACAACACTACAATCTAAGAGAGAGAAACTTAAATTTCAAATATTGACCCTAACTGACCATCTATGAAGCCTCTACTATACTAACTATAAGTAGTCGGGACATGACCCCCAACAATCCCTAATCAATAAATAAGAATAACATAAATAAAATACAAGAACTATAACTGACTTGAGTCATCAAAATAAGAGAACTCATTACTTGCTGGTTGAATGCTGAGAACTGTCTGACCCTGGAGTATGCGCTACATCTGGTACCTACATCATGAAGGAATGTAACCACAAACACATATATATGGTCGATAATTTGAAATGTACTGAGTATATGAGACATGCACTAAATCATGTAAATACTTAATGTATGCTTTAAATATGAGGACATAAGCTATTTTCTGAAATATGCATTTAAATCATTATTATATGTAAAAGATGTAAGACTTATAAAAATTTCTCTATTATGAGTTAAAAACATTTCTATAAGCTGGAAAGAAGTAGAAACATGAGTACCATAAGTTAAAGCTAAATAAGTTGTAAAACTATATTGGGGATCATGTACGAATAATAAGCATGAATGCATGAACGTGTAAAATGAATGCAAGACCAAGTAAAACATATACTGAAATAATTTGTAATATTGAATTACTAAATAATTGATAAACTTAATACTTGGTCATGCATAACTTAGCTAATGTGGTCTGAATACAAAACTGGGACTGTGGGAGATAACATTTAACCAACATACCCTAACCTGAGCTAATTGGGGTATAACCTGTAACCCCATGTGGAAGGTTTTCAATACCTTTCCATGGTTACTGACATTGATGATGTTCATCCATTATGTTAATGTCCCAAAGGACTAAAGTTTCAATTCTCTACTAGCAGGTATAATACCTCGAACTTTTTTCAAGCCTAATTTCATCTCTAGAAGATTAAGGGATGACTTACAAAGTGAGTAATTCATAAATCATATAGAGTTTTCCAAATTTTGACTCTTTATCATGTGAGAAATTGAATTATCTTTCCAAGGATATAATATTCGCCTAAATCCGATAATCGGGCAAGAAGTTATGGCTAATTTAAGTTCTAGTCATCAAACACTGTCATTATGGTGTTTAGCGCATTGCGGAGAGGGTTTATTTAACAATTCTCAAATTCCAGTAGGACTCCACGATGGTGACGCATCGTAAAGGACTCCAATTTCCAAGTTGTCACTTTCCAAAAGCTCGACGCGATAACGGCGCGACGCGTCAGGTGCCAAAATGGCATTTCCAAAGGGGCACCACGATGGCTCCACATTGCAGAGTCGCCCAATTCACAGTGGTCGATTTCCAGTGACCCACCGCAATAGTGGCATATTGCGGTGGCCACTCAATTCGCAAATATTTCGTTCTTCCAGTTCGTTAAGAGTTAAAGGGGGGTATTTTGGTCAATGACCCTACCCCCAATCCGTCCAAAAACATAAAATCAATTATATAACAAGCACTTTATTCCCTAATCCTCATTCTCTTCAAAACAAAAAACCTAGTTCATCATACTTCTCCTCCAAGAAACACAAGATTTCTCCATCAATTCTCCAAATTGAGTCGAGATTCCAAGTTCTTAGTGAAAGAATTCCAAGAACCTTCATTCAAGAATTCCAATAACATCTCGAATGCAAGTTTTCCATCGAAGTTTACCAATCTAAGGTATGTGGGATTTTAACAAGAACAATCCTTGCATTCTTGTTCCCAAAAACTTTCTTTAAGTTATAAATTTCTGAATTTTACTATGATCTCCATGAAAATCAAGTTAGGGTTTATACCCATTACCATTATTTGCAAGATTATAAGATTTCCAATGGATTGAGAATTGAATTACATGATTTTGTTTATATTTCTACGCCTATTGATGAATTTTCTAGATTTTAAGTTGAATTATGAATAATTGTGTTATAAAGTATGAATTTTTATTGTGTTTGATATGAAATTGAAGCATGGGCCACTAAGCCCTAGTATGTATGTTGAACTTCAAGAATGATCATGATTTAAGCATCCCATGAATAGCTATTTTCAGTTTTTGATGAAGAAAGTTGATCTTTTGAACCAAGCTAAGATAGGAATCAACACTATTCATTCAAGTTATGATTTAAGGCAAAGATAAGCATAGTCAGTTTTAACTCTAAACCTTTATGCCATTTTGAGGTGGATTTCCTAAAGTTCTGAACAATAAGTATGGGAGTAGTATTTAGCACCGAGAGGGTATGATTCTGAGGTATCATGCCCCATAACTACGAGCCATCGTAGGTTTTTGAATTTCCCCAAGCGGGTTAAGATAGTGATCACTAAAGTTAAAGATTCTATTCCGATGGCAAGGATAGAGCAGCTCTCTCCAACGTGGGTAAAATATTGGACTCCATGTCAGCTCACATGGTTTATGTCGGTTAGAAGAAACTCCCAAGCCCAAAGTCCCTAAGTCCCAAATTCCTATAATCTCTAACTTTCAAAGAAGTCCCTTATTCTCCATAAGATAAAAGTATAAGTTTTGAAAGCTATTGTTTTAAGATTCCTCTTTCTTACAAAGTTTTGAGAACAAGATGGAGAATAAATATTTTAGAAGTAAATATAATGACTCACAAGATTTGTACTATATGCTTCATTATATATGATTTATGAGATTCTGATTTTAGTTTTTCCTCAAGCTATGTGAGTCATTTATATCAAAATGCATATTTTCTACAAAGGTGATGATATTGTTTACTTATTGAATTTAAACCCCATATGCTTAGTACATCCTCAAAGTATTGATCCACATATATGTCTGTGTGTTATATTTTCTCATAATATAGGTCTAGGTGCTTAGTATCCACAGCGTGAGTAGTCTGAGCATCTCTATCTACACTCCCATAGTGGTGAGTCCTAATGATTCGAGGGCCTACTTCCACAAATTTTTAGTTTTCTTTTAGTATATGGACTATAATTTTCAGTTCAGTTCGAGTCAGTTAGGAGTCTATCCTAATAGCTCTCTAGTTCTTTGTTTAGTACTAGAGGCTTATCGGACTTCGAGTTTCCAAATAATATCTATCATTTATTCATTTTAGTTTTGATATGACAGAATATTTGTTCTTGGCTAGACTATCTTAATGTAAGTGTTAGAAGAACTAGCAGGTTCAAAGGGTTAGCTTAGGGCTACTCATAGCCTTAAGCACCGTGTGATATCTCGGGATGATATTTTTTGGTGTTACAAACTTAGTATCAGAGTCTAAGGTTTAAGGAGTCCTAGGGATTCTAACGAGCTGCATTACGTAGATTCTTTATCATCGGAGTGTAGCGCACCACATCTATGAGAAAGAGGCTATAAGATATATTAGGAAAAAGTCACCTCTTTCTTTCATAATCCGTCGTGCTTACAGTTGTCTCTCTCTGTTATTAATTTGGGATTCTTAGAAAATGCCTCTCCGAAGAGCTAATGCCTATAGGAATGTCGATCAGCTACCTCAACCGTCCGATCCTCTGAATGAAAATGTGTCTCTCACTGAGTTTTGGGCTACCTTTCAGGTGTTAGCCCAGGCAGTCACCGCTAATGTTTAGGCTAATAACCTGGCTGCAGTTCTACATCAGCAAGGAGGTGATTCAGATACAACTATGATTCGAGATTTTATGAGGATGAATTTGCCAAAGTTTTATGGGTCGAAGGAAAGTAAGGACCTATAGTTTATCTTGAGGAGGTGAAGAAGATCACCCAAGTCATGCATATTTCTAAAGAAAAGAGTGTAGAGTTAGCCTCTTATAGGTTGAAAGGTATTACTTATGACTGGGTTGTGACGTGGAGGAAGACTAGAGGGGAGAATGCTACTCCTATGACATGGCAGGTATTCCAGGATGCATTATTAGATAAGTTCTTCCCACTTGATATGAGAGAAGCAAAGATAAAGGAATTCATTAAGCTTAGGCAAGGATCTATGACTATTAAGGAGTATTTCCTTAATTTCAACCAGCTAGCTAAGTATGCTCCTAACTTGGTAGCTTACACCCATTCTAGTATGAGTAAGTTTGTGACCAGTATGTCTGGTTTTCTACTGAAAGAGTGTAGGACTGCTATGCTCAATAGGGATATAGATCTATCTAGATTGATGATGCATGCTCAACAGATTAAGAAAGATAAAATTAAGGAGAGAGAAAGAGTAAGGGGAAATAAGAGGTCTAGGTTAGAGCAGTATGATCATGGTCAGACTAGATCCTATGGAGGGAATCGACCGATGTTTCAGAGTCATTCTTCTATGCCAACACCTTCATCAGCTAGTTCTCCCATACCCAAAAACAGACAGGAGCAAGGGAATAAGTCTTTTATGCCTAGATCTCAGCACAATGTGAGTAATGACAGCGCCCAAGTGCACATACAAGTGTACGTGGTCTTATCAAGTAGTAAAGTGGCTTTAAGGAATCCCAAGTATCGATCTCTCAAGGACTTGCGTTCGCCGCCTATCTAATTTTAGTCTAACTAATTGAGAAAAAATAAACAAAAAAGAGTTTTCAATTTTGTAAAATAAAAATAAAATAAATATTGCATAAAAATAACTTCTTGAGACAATCAATGGAGAAAATCCCAGGGTTAAAGCACCTCGAACAATCATACTATGTTATGGAATTTCATTCGTTAACTTGCTTATCTTGGTTGTTTATTCGTAGGGTTAATTGCATGATCATGATTTCCCAACCTATAATCTTTTACCTAATATGGATATTACAACTACATCATTGAGCGGTGATGTATTAATCCAATTAACTCCTTTAAAGATATCATCTTACTTATGAATCAAGTAAGGCATCTAAGTACATCCCTGCCCTAGACGCTAAGTTTAATACTTTATTTTATAAAAGAATTAAAACCCAAACTTTGTTTATTCCCTTGTTCTATCTCCCTTTTCCCTCTCCCGAGATCAAACGGTTGACAATATATGTATTCTACAGGTCGTGAATCCTTAAAATAATTAAAACAAGTATAAACAAATAACCAAATATGATAAGCAAAAATTAACCAAAATTAATCCAAAACAATAGTAATCATGTTCTTGGTATTAATCCCGAAAAGAAGGTTTAACCTTGAATGGAAATATTCATCATCAAATCCCTTGGAATGATGATACAAACCATAAAAAAACTAAATTAAAGAATAAGAAAACCTAAAAAGAAGTTGTCGTAACCTCAAATGATGTTCCAGGTTGATCTAGGGTTTCCAAGAGGTCCCAAGATGATTTAAACGTAATTTAACATGTTATATTTATAGTAAACAAGCCATAAACCTTCTTGGATTGGGCTTTCACGCTGTTTTCATTTAGCCGAGCCGAATTATCCCAATTTTGGGCATCGCTGCGATGCAGTGACCTTCTAATTTACAATGTTTAAAAAATCTGTCAAATTCCAGTAGCTCATCGCAATTTCAACGTGTAATGCCCCGCAAAATCCTCTTCCAGTCTGAGCCTTAGAGGATATTTGGTAAAGCAAAAATCTGAGTTAAAATATTTAAGAAGCATCCTCCTAAGTATGAAATACTTTGAAATCGTGTGGGAATCTATTTGATCACGAATTAAGATCATAGAGGTCCAATAACTCATGAACGAGTTGAAAACTTTCCTATCGTTCAAGTTTTAATGACCGTCAAAATTTGGGTCAACTTCAATCGACCATAACTAGTTGTATAAGAATAACTGGGTGGATTTCTATATATCAAATGAAATATATTTGAATTATCTTTCCAACGATACCAATTTTGCCAAAATTTGATATCGGAGCAAAGAGTTATAGTCATTTTACTCCAGCATATCAATCTAGAAAAGGCTGACGACGTTTCTGATGGGTTGTCATGTTTTTGACACCATTTCTGATGACTTCGTCACTATCTGACGACATTTTTGATGATGTCTTCAGCCTTAGGCAGAAAATTAAAAATTTGACCCTTTTGTGATGACATTTCGTGATGGCCTGTCACGGATGTCGTTAGCCATTCTTTTTAAGCAATTAAGGGGCATTTTTAAAAGGGTATTTTGGTCTTCTCCACCTATTTTGACCCTCTATATATATCCAAGTAAATAGGAAAACTTCATTATTCTTTCAATTCTCTCAAGAATATCTAGGGTTTCATTCAAGAACCGTAATCTTCCAAAATTCATCCATAAATTCTTCAAGGTTTCTTCAAGAATCAAGTTCCTCATAGTGTGGGATTCAAGAATTTATTTATTTCAAGTATGGATATAGTTTCAAGCAGTAAAGTTTATCCAATTTTAAAGGTTAAGGTATGTAGATGTTGATTCTTGGGTCCCTTTCATTTAAGAAGCTCAAGAACGCTTTTTAAAACTAAAAGATTTTTATGTTTATGAGTTGTTAATGATTTGTATGAGTTGAAATGGATGTTTAATGTGTTTTTGAGTTTTGATTCATGTTTGCCTACAAAAGTTATGAGCTTTGACCCTAGTATGTGGAATTCATGTGATGTTTGTGATAGACCCTCTTGAAGTTGTTTTTCCATGTGATGTGTTCATGACTTTTTGGTGTATAAATGGTTGAATAAGTAAAGAACGTTCTCCATAGGTTTGATAAAGATCTTAGGTGAAGCATAAGGGCCACTATAGTATGTTGAATAGGAAACCCCAAATTGTGAGCTAGTCCATGCATGCCTTAGTAAGTGAAATGTGCCAAGATAGCATGAAATCTCCAAGTAGGTGTAAAATCGGTCGTGTCTAATGGTTGTTGAAAGACCCTAGTGAACAAGTCAAGATATGATGGTTGTAAATTCCCCGATTTTGTGATCTTTGATATATGCTAAGCTTTTAATACATGTCAAGTGGTTAGCAAGTAAATAGTGACGTGTTAGTATAAAGTTTCTCCCAAATCAAGTGATATCCAAATACATAACAAGATCGATATAGGTATGAAGTACTTGATGTAAGATCTCGTTGAATGGGGTATAATCTAATAGCATGTATTCCCTAGACTAGTATATGATAGTGAACCAATGTTGATGATCCTTAAAGGTTTGGAGTGACCCTTTGGTGGTTGTGATGATGAATAGAGGTCTATGTTTCCTAAATGCTTAATGCGATGTCCTAAGGATCTTGAGAGGGAAAGTATGTTATGATGCTCAACTACTTGAGGTAATTCTTTAATGATTGTGATAATACATGAATGATTGTAATGATGAATGAATGCTTGTAATGATTAATAAATGATTATTGTGATGAATGGATGACCGTGATGATGCATGAATGATTTGTCATGAAGAATGATTATGTCTTACTTTTATCTTGTCGAGTCCTGGAGGTATTTATACCCAAAAATAGAGCTGTTGTCTAGAGCCCATGTTAGTTTCTCGATAATTCCAATCGAGAAATGATTCTCAGAACTCAGTAAACTATAGAACTCTGTATCCTTAGACAAGTGCGAAGCTTAATAAAGCTCAGTAATCTCAATTATCTTTGTAATCTCTGTATCGCTAGTAATCTAGACTCATACCTGTAATCAGCTAAGTTCTACTAGTATTCAAGTCATTTAATCCTAATCTCAGAAGCGATTCAAGTAATCTATTCAAGCTCTGTATCGTCAGTTAGGTACCATGATTCGATATCTTTTCCATTAGATATGGAACCAAGTGATCTCAGTATAACTATATCAGACCTTTTGAGTAATATGAGCAGTGTCAGATTCAGTTCAGCCAATGTTCAATTGAGAATTCAGTTATGAGTCTTTCAGTTGGTAGTAGAAACTAGCACCGAGCGAGCTCAAGGATAGGATCTCACCTACTAGTAGAGGGTGTAATTCTTAGAAGCAATCCTTGTGATCCAGAACTACGTAGCCAGCATAGGTTGAGACATCACACCTGTTAGTTGAGGGTGGATGAGAGACATCATACCTGCTAGATGAGGGTAGATGAGGTGGCTTGACCTGCTAGATTAGGGATTCACCATTCTCATTTGAGGACCTTCTAGATGAGGGTAACATAGAGTTGTCTTTACCAGTGGCGCAGTAATGACACCCGTCCAACTGGGGCACAGGTTGGACCCCACCTGTGGTAGGTCGGGGCATGTCAGTTAAGTGACTACATCCTACAGTTTTAGTTTTAGATTGAATCTCAGTTTTAGAATCAGTCTTCAGAAATCAGGACTGTCAGATACAGTCATCTATCATTGTGAGGAACTTAGATAGTTCCATTGATTTATGGACCATCCCATTAGATAGAATTGGTTTCACATATAGTTATTTGATATTATATTCAGAGATATGCCATTAGACAGGCTTGATAATAGTATCAGATTTTTATTAAGTATTCTGGTTGTCAGATACAGATATAATCATATTTCTTATCATTGATAAAGCTTCCGAAATCATCTGTTAGAAAGGTTGATCTCTAATCTTGTCAGTCGAAACCAGAAAGTCTAAGAATTCAATCATTGATATAAGCACATCTAGATCCTCATTTATTAGTATCAGATGAGTCGGTGATTTAGTATCTTAGTATCAGTAGTGATCTAAGTCTGCAGTAAAGTGGTATCTGAGTTTCAGTATCTAGAGTTGCGATAATTGTGTTCATGTTCTGTGCATTCATGTATGTGTTCTCATGCAGAATTTTCATAATTATTCAGTTTAGATATTGTGTATGCATGAACCCTTTCATTATCCTACCCCGTCTACATACTCGGTACATTTTTGTACTAACGCATTTGCGCTATGGTGTTTTATTTGACACCATAGGTTCAGAGGCACAGGATCCAGTTTATCCTCAGCAGTTTGGTCCCAGTCAGCAGCAGTAGCAGTGAGTCCTCTTATTTTGAGGACGAATCTCAGTTTACTACTATTGTTTCATACTTTGTTTATTTTCTATTGACGGAGTTAGTTGGGGACATGCTCATAAACTCCACAGTTCAGACAGTTAGAGGATTTTCAGACTGATGTATTAGTATTCAGTTTTTTAGTTTTGAGTATGAATCAGTGTTGAACCTTATGGAAAGTTTCCACATTTATTTTAGATATTATGCAGTGGACAGGTACAGATATCAGAAAAGGGTTAGCTTATGGTCCTTCAGGTCCATAATCATCGTGTGACGTCTCGGGATGGGATCTCGGGGCGTTACACAACATTTCACGGATCCTCTTTAAACCATATTATTAGGTGCATGCACCAGTGGGTAAAACACTTGATCCATTTATTAATCCATTGGTATTTTGAACGCCTTCATTGGACACAATTAAAGTCGATACACACCCCATACATTTCAGGGGTCCAAAATGCATCCAGCTTGCATCTTGTGCTTCCGTGGTCATTTATGAGCCTTTTTGAGTTGTTTCCACTTGATTTGATGCTTGTATATTCTTCACATATCATCATATTCCATTAAAAATGCATCCTATAGCATTAAACACAACAATTATAGCTCAAAACAATACAACATCCTCAACAATGAACTAGCAACACGAGCTAAGCATAGGCTAATTTCTCATTAAGTTTCAACTCATTGTTGTGAACCTTGGCTTGGTACAATTGACCCTTGAACATTATAAACAAGTTTTTTCTCATATAAATACATGATAACAACCATGGTAACTCATTAAGATACATTAGATCCCAACCTTGGTTGAACTCTAAATGGTCAAATTAAATCAAAAATTGTGTGGAAACACCATTAAACATTTTGAACACATATTTGGACACATAATTTCTCATTTATATCATTATTAACACATATAGCATAATAATCATCCTCAAAATAAGGCTAAATAAGCTAGAATAGTAGCGCTAGAATGCATAAATTCAACCAACATCAAGTAACAAGCCTAATTATCCTCCATGTGCTAAGCATGACAGAACCCATCCCAGTGAGTGTTTGTCAAAATAAAGGGGTTGTTTTGATTGGGGCAAGTTGGGCCACATACTTAGAGAGTGTCTGCATGCTATATAGGGGAGCTGAGATATTCATCCTCAGACTCAAGCTACCAGTGCACCAGCTCCTTTAACCCGTCTAGCCCCTCCTTAGGGTGCTTCATCCTGTACTGTTGGCGATCAATTCTAGAATCAATTCTATGCTTCTCCATCCCTCTGGGAGCAGGACGATTCACCAGACGTTGTTACTGGTATGCTTCGTGTCTTTCTTTTTGATGTGTATGTGTTGTTGGACCCTCGATCAAGTTTTTATTATGTGAAATCGTTGGTTGCTGCGAGTTTTGAGATAAACTCTGAAAAGATCCCGAAGCTCATCCTGATTTCTACTCCAGTAGGAGAGTTAGTTGTTGCTAAGCAAGTTTACAAAAAGTGACTTGTTACTGTTCATCATAAAGACATCATTATTGATTTGATAGAGTTGGATATGGTCAATTTTGTTCTTATTCTGGGTATGGATTGGCTTTATTCCTATTATGCGTCTATAGGCAATTATACCTGTGTGGTTAAGTTTAAGTTTCCTGATGAGCCAGTCTTCGAGTGGTCCGGGAGTTTAGTATCTTCTAAGAGTTATTTTATATCCTATCTCAAAGCCAGAAGGCTAATATCCAAAGGTTACATTTATCATCTAGTTTGAGTTAAGGACACTAAGTCTGGGGCTCTAACTATCCAGTCAATCAGTATAGTTAATGAGTTTTCAGATGTTTTTCCAGAAAATCTCCATGGTGTATTCCCAATAGAGAGATAGAGTTCGGGATTGACCTTCTTCCCGATACACAACCTATTTTTATTCCTCCATACCGTATGGTACCCGCGAGCTTAAGGAGTTGAAAGATCAACTCAAAGATCTTCTAGATAAAGGTTTCATAAGGCCTAGTGTCTGTCCTTGGGGCGCACCTATTCTATTCGTGCAAAAGAAAGATGGTTCTTTACGTATGTGCATTGACTATCATCAGCTTAATAACATCATAGTCAAGAATAAATGCCCTCTTACTAGAATTGAGGACCTATTTTATCAGTTGCATGGTTCAAGTTATTTCTCAAAGATAGACCTAAGATCTGGCTATCATTAGCTTAAAGTAAAGGAGTGTGATATCCCAAAGGAAGCCTTTCGAACTTGTTATGGTCATTTTGAGTTTTTAGTTATGTGTTTTGGGCTAACCAATAATCCATCAGCTTTCATGGACCTCATGAATTGAGTGTTCAAACAGTATCTTAACGTGTTTGTCATAGTGTTCATAGATGATTTCCTTGTTTACTCTCGTAGTGAGAATGACCATGCAGATCATCTTAGAATTGTCCAACAGATTTTTAGAGATCATCAATTATTTGCCAAATTCAGCAAGTGTGAGTTTTAGCTAAGGTCAGTAGCATTTCTGGGTCATATTATTTCAGCCAAAGGCATTAGAGTTGATCTTTAAAAGACAAAAGATGTTAGAAATTATCCTATACCTATCTCTTTGTCTGACCTCATGAATTGAGTGTTCAAACAGTATCTTAACGTGTTTGTCATAGTGTTCATAGATGATTTCCTCGTTTACTCTCGTAGTGAGAATGACTATGCAGATCATCTTAGAATTGTCCTACAGATTTTTAGAGATCATCAATTGTTTGCCAAATTCAACAAGTGTGAGTTTTAACTAAGGTCAGTAGCATTTTTGGGTCATATTATTTCAGCCAAAGGCATTAGTGTTGATCTTTAAAAGACAAAAGCTGTTAGAAATTATCCTAGACCTATCTCTTTGTCTGACATTAGGAGTTTCTTGGGCTTAGCTGGATATTACCACTGTTTTGTTGAAGGTTTCTCATTTATTGTGTCTCTCATTACCTGATTGACTCAAAAGAAAGTTAAGTTCCTTTGGTTAGATTCCTGTGAGAAGAGCTTTCAGGAGTTGAAGAAATGACTCACTTCAGCCCCAGTGTTAACTTTTCCTGATGGTACGGATAGTTTTGTGGTGTACTGTGATGCCTCTAAAGTAGGCTTGGGTTGTGTGTTAAAGCAGAGAGGTAAGATTATATCCTATGCCTCTAGACAGCTGAAGTCGCATAAAAAGAATTACCCAACCCATGATCTTGAATTAGCTGCTGTGGTTTTTGCCTTGAAAATCTGGAGGCACTATCTGTATGGTGTTCATATTTATGTGTTTATGGACCATAAAAGCTTTCAGTATGTGTTTACTTAGAGGGAGTTGAATCTTAGACAGAGGAGATAGTTAGAGTTTCTAAAATATTATGATATGAGTGTATTATATCATCCAGGCAAGGTCAATGTAGTCTATAACGCTCTTAGTAAGTTGTCTATGGGCTGTGTGGATCATGTGGAGAAAGATAAGAAGGAGCTGGTTTTTGAAGTGCATTGTTTGGCTAAACTAGGTGTTAGGTTGCTTGATTTAGCTGAAGGTAATGTTTGGGTTCAGAGTAGTTCCTAATCCTCTTTAATTTCAGAAGTAAAAGAGATGCAAGACATGGATCTTAGTTTGGTTAAACTGAAGGAATCATTTAAAGACCAAAAGGCATAGGTTTTCTTCCAAGGGAGAGATGGTGTGTTGAGGTTTTAAGATAGATTATGTGTACCTTGAGTTGATAACTTGAGACAAAGAATTATGGATGAGATGCAGGGTGCATGATATTCTATTCATCCAGGCCCAACCTAGATGTATCGCAACTTGTGGGGAATCTATTGGTGGAGTGGCATGAAGAAGGATGTACCAAAATTTGTGGCGAAGTGTGCAACTTGCTAACAGGTTAAGGTAGAGTACCAAAGGCTTGGTGGTGTGATGCAAGAGTTTGGTATACCCATTTGGAAGTGGGAAGAGGTGAATATCGATTTTGTGACTGAATTACCTCTTTTGCGTAGTCATTATGATTCTGTTTGGGTTGTTGTAGATAGGTTGCCTAAGTCAACACATTTCTTGCCGATGCATACATCTTATATAGCTGAGGATTATGCTAGATTGTATATCCGGGAGTTGGTTAGATTGCATAGAGTTCCCTTATATATCATCTCAGATAGGGGTACTCAGTTTAGTTCTCAGTTTTGGAGAGCTTCTCAGAAGGGTCTTAGTACCCAAGTTCATTTGAGTTCCTCTTTTCATCCACAGATAGATGGTCAAGCTGAGAGGACAATCAAAACTTTGGAAGATATATTTAGAGCATATGCTCTTGATTTCAAGGGTAGTTGGGATAAGCATTTGACACTGATTGAGTTTGTGTATAACAATAGTTATCACTCTAGCATTCATATTGTCCCATTTGAGGTTTTTTATAAGAGGAGATATAGATCACCCATAGGTTGGTTTGAAGTGGGTGAGGCTACTTTGATTTGACCAAATACAGTGTTTGAAGCTATAGAGAAAGTCAAGATCATTAGAGAGAGATTGAAGACAACTCAGAGTCATCAAAAGTCATACGCTGATGTGAGGAGAAGAGATCTTGAGTTTGAGGTGGGTGATTTGGTGTACTTGAAAATTTTACCCATGAAAGGGGTGAAAAGGTTTGGGAAAAAGGGGAAGCTTAGTCCCCGTTATGTTGGCCCTTATAGAATTTTGAGTCATGTTGGGAAAGTAGCTAATGAAATTGAGTTGCTCGAAGATCTATCAGTTGTTCATCCTATCTTTCACATCTCCATGCTTAAGAGGCATATTGGTGATTTCGTTGTAGTGGATCCTTCAGAGAGCTCAGATATTCAGACTAGTCTTTCATTTGAACAGATTCCAGTTGAGATTATAGACCACCAGATCTGTAGACTAAGGAACAAAGAAGTTCCCTTGATCAAATTTCGTTGGCGGAACCAGTCAGTTGAGGGAGCTACTTAGGAAGCGGAAGCAGATATGCGGACCAAGTACCCTCATCTTTTCGCAGTAGATTCAGATTTAGTTTAAGGTAATAAGTTACCTCAGCCCATCTCTTCCGTTCTATGTTTCAAACTTTATATAGACATTCATGCGATAGCTCTTGCATTTGCAAATCAGTGTAGTCATTCTCTTAGTAGCACACACTATTTATAGCCTCAGTTTTAAGTATCTCAGTTTCGTCATCCACATTCGAGGACGAATGTTCCCAACGGGGATATATTGTGATACCCCGAACTTTCTTCAAGCCTAATTTTATCTCTAGAAGATTAAGGGATGACTTATTAAGTGAGTAATGTGTAAATCATATAGAATTTTCCTAATCTTGAATTTTTATCATATGGGAAATTGAATTAGCTTTCCAATGATATAAGATTCACATAAATCCGACCACTGGGCAAGAAGTTATGGTTAATTAAAGTTCTAGTCATAAAACACCATCATTATGGTGTTTAGCGCATCGCGGAGAGGGTTTATTTAATAATTATCAAATTCCAGTGGGACTCCATGATGGTGGTGCATCATGAAGGACCCCAATTTTCCAGTTGTCACTTTCTGGAAGCTCAACGCGATAACTGCGCGTCGTGCCAGGTTCCAATATGGCATTTCCAAAGGGTCACCGTGTTGGCTCTGCATTGCGGAGTCTACCCAGTTCACAGTGGTCAATTTCTAGTGAGCCACCGCAATAGTCGCGCATCACGATGGCCACTCAGTTTGCAAATATTTCATTCTTCCAGCTCGTTAAGAATTAAATGGGGGTATTTTGGTCAATTACCCTACCCCCAATCCGTCTAAAACCATAAAATCAATTTCATAAGAAGCACTTTATGTCCTAATCCTTATTTTCTTCAAAACAAAAATCGTAGTTCATCATACTTCTCCAAGAAAGTCAAGATTTCTCAGTCGATTCTCCAAATTGAGTCAAGATTCCAAGTTCTTAGTGCAAGAATTCCAAGAACCCTTATTCAAGAGTTCCAATAACATCTCTAATGCAATTTGTTCATCAATATCAATCTAAGGTATGTGGGGTTGGAACAAGAACAATCCTTGTGTTCTTGTGCCAAAAATCTTTCTTTAAGTTGTAAATTTCTGAATTTTACTATGATTTCCATGAAAATCAAGTTAGGGTTTATACCCTTTACCATTATTTGAAATATTATAAGATTTCCCATGGATTAAGAGTTGAATTACATGATTTTGTTTATATTTCTATGCCTATTGATGAATTTTCTAGATTATAAGTTGAGTTATGACTTGGCAGGTATTCCAGGATGCATTTTAGATGAGTTCTTCGCACTTGAGATGAGGGAAGCAAAGATAAAGGAATTCATGAAGCTAAGGCAAGGCTTTATGACTGTTAAGGAGTATTTCCTCAAGTTCAACCAGCAAGCTAAGTATGCTCCTGACTTGGTAGCTGATACCCGTTCTAGTTTGAGTAAGTTTGTGATTGGTGTGTCTAGTTTGGTGTTGAAAAAGTGTAGGACTGCTATGCTCAATAGGGATATGGATCTATCTAAACTGATGATGCATGCTCAGCAGATTGAGAAAGATAAAATAAGGGAGAGAGATATAGTAAGGGAAAACAAGAGGGCTAGGTCAGAGCAGTATGATCATGGTCATACTAGATCCCATAGAGGGAATCGGCCACCGTTTCAAAGTCGTTTGTCTATGCCAGCACCTTCATCAACTAGTTCTCCCACACCCAGAAACAGATAGGAGCAAGGGAATAAGTCTTCTATGTCTATATCTCATCACAATGTGAGTAATGACAACTCCCTAGCGCACATGCAAGTGTATATGGTCTTATCAAGTAGTAAAGTGGCTTCAAGGAAGCCCCAGTATGGATCTCTCAAGGACTTGCGTTTGCCGCCTATCTAATTTTAGTCTAACTAATTGAGAAAAATAAATAAAAAGAGAGTTTGTAATTTTGTAAATTAAAAATAAAATAAATAATGCATTAAATAAATTCTTGTAACAATCAATGGAGAAAAGCCCAGGGTTAAAGCACTTCGACCAATCATACTATGTTATTGAATTTCCTTCGTTAACTTGCTTATCTTGGTTGTTGATTCATAGGGTTAATTACATAATCATGATTTCCCAACCTATTATCTTTAACCTAATATGGATATTACAGCTACATCATTGAGCGGGGATATAATAATCCAATTAAGTTCTTTAAAGTTGTCATCCTACTTATGAATCAAGTAAGGCATCTAAGTACATCCCTGTCCTAGACGCTAAGTTTAATTCCTTATTTTATAAAAGAATAAAAACCCAAACTTTGTTTATTCCCATGTTCTATCTCCCTATTCCCTCTCCCGAGATCAAAAGATTGACAATATATGTATTCTAAGGGTCGCGAATCCTTAAAATAATTAAAACAAGAATAAACAAATAACCAAATATGATAAGCAAAAATTAATCCAAAATAATAGTAATCATGTTCTTGGCTATAACCCCGAAAAGAGGGTTTAACCTTGAATGGAAATATTCATCATCCAATCCCTTGGAATGATGATACAAACCATAAAATAAACTAAATTAAAGAATAAGAAAACCTAAAAAGAAGTTGTGGCAACCTCCAATGATGTTCCAAGTTGATCTAGGGTTTCCAAGAGGTCCCAAGATGATTCAAACGTGATTTAACACGTTATATTTATAATAAACAAGTCATAAATCAACTTGGATTGGGTTTCCACGTGGTTTTATTTCATCTTGGCAGAATTATCCCGATTATGGGCATTGGTGCGATGCGGTGACATGCCAATTTATAATTGTCAAAAAATCTGTCAAATTCCAGTAGGTCGTCGCAATTTCAATGCATCACGGAGCCTCTTTAAACCCAATTATTAGCTGCACGTGATGTGGGTCAAACACTTGATCGTTTTTTTAATCCATTAGTATTTTTCACTGCTTCATTGGCCACATTTACAGCCCATACGTGCCCCATACATTTCAGGGGTCCAAAATGCGTCCAGCTTGCGTCTTGTGCTTCTGTGGTCATTTATGAGCCTTTTTAAGTTGTTTACACTTGATTTGAAGGTTTTATATTCTTAATATATCATCATATTCCATTAATAAAGCATCCTATATCATTAAACACAACAATTTAGAGCTCAAAACAACATAACATCCTCAATGATGAACTAGAAACACGAGCTAAGCATAGACTATTTTTCTCATTAAGCTTTAAATCATTATTGTGACCCTTGGCTTGATCCAATTGACCATTGAAAATTATAAACAGGTTTTTTCACATATAAAAACATAATAAAAACGTTGATAACTCGTTAAGACACATTAGATCCCAACACAAGAGACTAGACAACACCTAGCTTAAGCTAGTCACACTAGTTTTCTTTGTTGAACTCTAAATGGTTGAATTGAATCAAAACGTGTGTGGAAAAACCATTAAACATTTTGAAAACATAATTGGACACATAATTGCCTATTTATATCATTATTAACACATATATAATAATAATCATCCGCAAAATAAGGATAAATAAGCTAGAATAGTGGCGCTAGAATGCATAAATCCACCTAACATCAAGTAACAAGCCTAATTATCCCCCATGTGCTAAGTGTGGAAGGACCCATCCCGGTGAGTATTTGGCCGAACATAGTGTTTTTTTTGGTTGTGGTAAGTTGGGTCAAAGACTTAGAGAGTGTCCGCATGCTAGACAGGGGAGCTGAGATATTCATCCCTAGAATTATGCTACAAGTGCACCAGCAACTTTAACCCGTCCAGACCCTCCTCAGGGTGCTTTATCCATCACTATTGGTGGTCAGCACCAGAATCAATTCTATGTTTTTCCATCCCTCTAGGAATAGGAGAAGTTAACAGACGTTGTTACTGGTATGCGTCGTGTCTTTTATTTTGATGTGTATGTGCTGTTGGACCTTGGGTCAAGTTTTTCTTATATGACACCATTGGTTGCTGTGAATTTTGAGATAAACTCTGAAAAATCCCTAAGCCCATTTTTGGTTTCTACCCCAGTAGGAGAGTTACTTATTGCTAAACAAATTTACAAAAAGTGCCTTGTTATTGTTCTTCATAGAGACATAATTGTTGATTTGATAGAGTTGGATATGGTTAATTTTGATCTTATTATGGGTATGGATTTTCTTCATTTCTATTACGCGTCTATAGACTATCGTACCTGTGTGGTTGAGTTTAAGTTTCCTGATGAGCCAGCGTTCGAGTGGTCTGGGAGTTCAGTATCTCCCAAGAGTCATTTTATATCCTATCTCAAAGACAGAAAGCTAATATCCAAATATTGTATTTATCATCTAGTTTGAGTTAAGGACACTAAGTCTGGGGCTCTGACTATCCAATCAGTCAGTATAGTTAATGAGTTTTCAGATGTTTTTCCAGAAGATCTCCCTGGGGTACTCCCGATAGAGAGATAGAGTTCAGGATTGACCTTCTTCTTAATACACAGCCTATTTTTATTACTCCAAACCATATGACACCCGCAGAGCTTAAGGAGTTGAAAGATCAACTCAAAGATCTTCTAGATAAAGGTTTCATAAGGCCAGTGTCTCTCCTTGGGGTACACCTGTTCTATTCATGCAAAAGAAAGATGGTTCTTTGCTTATGTGCATTGACTATCGTCAGCTTATTAAGATCACAATCAAGAATAAGTACCCTCTTCATAGAATTGATGACCCCTTTTATCAGTTTCAAGTTGCAAGTTATTTCTCAAAGATAGTCCTAAGATTCGGCTATCATCAACTTAGAGTAAAGATGTGTGATATCCCAAAGACAGTTTTTCGAACACGTTATGGTCATTTCGAGTTTCTAGTTATGTCTTTCAAGCTAACCAATACTCCAGCAGCTTTCATGGACCTCATAAATCGAGTATTCAAGCAGTAAGTTGATGTGTTTGTCATAGTGTTCATAGATAATCCACTCATTTACTCTCGTAGTGAGAATTACCATGCAGATCATCTTAGAATTGTCTTTCAAACTATAAGAGATCATCAATTATTTGCTGAATTCAGCAAGTGAGAGTTTTTGCTAAGGTCTGTAGAATTTTTGGGCTATATTATTTCAGCTGAAGGTATTAGAGTTGATCCCCAAAACACAGAAGCTGTCAAAAATTAGCCTAGACCAATCTCTTCATCTAACATTAGAAGTTTCTTGGGCCTATCTGGATATTACCACCATTTTGTTAAAGGTTTCTCATTTATTGTATCTCCCATGACCCGATTAACCCAAAAGAAAGTTAAGTTCCTTTGGTCGGATTCTTGAGATAAGAGTTTCCAGGAGTTGAAAACTTAACTCACTTAAGCCCCAGTGTTAACTTTGCCTGATGGTACAGATGGTTTTCTGGTGTACTGTGATGCCTCTAGAGTTGGATTGGGTTGTGTATTGATGCAGAGATGTAAGATTATAGCCTATGCCTCTAGACAGTTGAAGATGCATAAAAAGAATTACCCAACCTATGATATTAAATTAGTTGTTGTGGTTTCTACCTTCAAAATATGGAGGCACTATCTATATGGTGTTCATTTTGATGTTCTTATGGACCATAAAATCTTACAGTATGTGTTTACTCAGAGGGAGTTGAATCTTAGATAGAGGAGATAGTTGGAGTAGCTAAAACATTATGATATGAGTGTGTTATATCATTCGGGCAAGGCCAGTGTAATGGCAGATGCCCTGAGTAGGTTGTCTATGGGCAGTGTAGCTCATGTGTAGAAGGATAAAAAAAAGTTAGCTCATTAAGTGCATCATTTGGCTAGACTGGGTGTTAGGTTGCTTGATTCAGCTGAAGGTAATGTTTGGGTTCAGAGTAGTTCCAAATCCTCTTTAGTTTTGGAAGTAAAGGAGAAGCAAGACATGGAACATAGTTTGGTCAAACTGAAGGAATCTGTTAAAGACTAAAAGGTAGAGGTTTTCTCCCAAGGGAGAGATGGTGTGTTAAGGTTTTAAGATAGATTGTGTGTACCTTATATTGATAACCTAAGGCAAAGAATTATGGCTGAGATGCATGGTATGTGATATTCTATTCATCCCGTCCCTACCAAGATGTATCGCGACTTACGAGGAATCTATTGGTGGAGTATCATGAAGAAGGATGTAGCAAAGTTTGTGGCAAAGTGTACAACTTGCCAACATGTTAAGGTAGAGCACCAAAGGTCTGGTGGTGTGATGCACGAGTTTGGTATACCCATTTGGAAGTGCGAAGAGGTGAATATGGATTTTATGACTGGTTTACCTCTTTTGCATAGTCATCATGATTCCATTTGGGTTGTTGTAGATAGGTTGACTAAATTATCATATTTCTTACCGGTGCATACATCTTATACAACTGAGGATTATGCTAGTTTGTATATCTGGGAGTTAGTTAGATTGCATAGAGTTGAGAGCATGTGCACTTGATTTCAAGGGTAGTTGGGATAAGCATTTTTCACTGATTGAGTTTGCATATAAAAATAGTTATCACTCTAGCATCCTGATGGTTTCGTTTGAGGATTTGTATGGGAGGAGATGTAGATAACCCATAGGTTGGTTTGAAGTGGGTGAGGCTGATTTGATTGGACCAGATGTAGTGTTTGAGGCTATGGAGAAAGTCAAGCTGATTAGAGAGAGATTGAAGACAACTCAGAGTCATCAAAAGTCATACGTTGATGTGAGGAGAAGAGATCTTGAGTTTGAGGTGGGTGATTTGGTGTACTTGAAAATTTCACCCATGAAAAGGGTGAAAAGGTTTGGGAAAAAGGGGAAGCTTAGTCCCCATTATGTTGGCCCTTATAGAATTTTGAGTCGTGTTGGGAAAGTAGCTTATGAAATTGAGTTGCCAACAAATCTATCAGTTGTTCATCCTGTCTTTCATGTCTCCATGTTTAAGAGGCCTATTGGTGATTCCGTTGTAGTGGATCCGTTAGAGAGCTCAGATATTTAGACTAGTCTTTCGTTTGAATAGATTCCAGTTGAGATTATAGACCACCAGATCCGTAGACTATGGAACAAAGATGTTCCCTTGGTCAAAGGTCGTTGGCAGAACCAATCAGTTGAGGGAGCTACTTGGGAAGCATAAGCTGATATGCGGACCAAGTACCCTCATCTTTTCGCTGCAGATTCAAATTTAGTTTAAGGTAATAAGTAACCTAAGCCCATCTCTTTCGTTCCGTGTTTCAAATTTTATATAGACATTCATGTGATAGCTCATGCATTTACAAATCAGTGTAGTCATGCTCTTAGTAGCATACACCAGTTATAGCCTCAGTTTTCAGCATCTCAGTTTCATCAACTACATTCGAGGATGAATGTTCCCAAGGGGGAGATATTGTGATACCTTGAACTTTCTTCAAGCCTAATTTCATATCTAGAAGATTAAGGGATGACTTGCAAAGTTAGTAATGTGTAAATAATATAGAATTTTCCTGATTTTCACTTTTTATTGTGTGGGAAATTGAATAAGCTTTCCAACAATATAAGATTTGCTTAAATCCGATAACTGGGCAAGAAGTTATGGCTAATTAAAGTTCTAGTCATAAAACACCGTCGTTAGGGTGTTTAGCGCATAACAAAGAGGGTTTATTTAACAATTATTAAATTCCAGTGGGACTCCATGATGGTGGCATATCGCGGAGGACCCTAATTTCCCATTTATCACTTTCCAGAAGCTCAGCGAGATAACGGTGCATCGCGCCAGGTGCCAAAATGGTATTTCCAAAGGGCACCACGATGGATCCGCATCACGGAGTCTACCCAGTTCACAGTGGTTGATTTCTAGTGAGCCACCGCGATATTGGCGCATCACGGTGGCTACTCAGTTCGTAAATATTTCATTCTTCCAGTTCGTTAAGAGTGAAAGGGGGTATTTTGGTCAATTACCTTACCCCCAATCAATCCAGAAATATAAATCAATTGCATAACATGAACTTTATGCCCTAATCCTCATTCTGTTCAAAACAAAAACCCTAGTTCATCATACTTCTCCTCCAAGAAATTCGAGATTTCTCAGTCAATTCTCCAAATTTAGTCAAGATTCCAAGTTCTTAGTGGAAGAATTCCAAGAACCCTCATTCAAGAGTTTCAATAACATCTCAAACGCAAGTTGTTCATCCAAGTTTATTAATCTAACGTATGTGGGGTTCGAACAAGAACAATCCTTGCGTTTTTGTGCCCAAAAAATTTCTTTAAGTTATAAATTTCTGAAATTTACTATGATTTCCATGAAAATCATGTTACGGTTTTTACTCATTACCATTATTTGCAAGATTATAAGATTTTCCATGGATTGAGAGTTGAATTACATGCTTTTTTTTTATATTTCTATGCTTATTGATGAATTTTCTAGATTTTAAGTTGAATTATGAGTAATTGTGTTATAAAGTATGAATTTTAATGGCGTTTGATATGAAATTGTTGCATGGGCTACTAAGCCCTAGTATGTATGTTGAACTTCAAGAATGATCATGATTTAAGCATTCCATGAATAACTATTTTTAGTTTTTGATGAAGAAAGTTGATCGTTTGAACCAAGCCAAGATAGGAATCCACACTATTCATTCAAGTTATGATTTAAGGCAAAGATAAGCATAGTAAGTTTTAACTCTAAACCTTTATGCTATTTTGAGGTGGATTTCCTAAAGTTCTGAGCAACAAGTATGGGAGTAGTATTTAGCACCGAGATGGTATAATTTCGAGGTCTCATGCCCCAGAACTACGAGCCACCGTAGGTTTTTGAATTTCCCCAAGCGGGTTAAGATAGTGATCATAAATTTAAAGGTTCTATTCTGATGGTAAGGATGGAGCAGCTCTCCCTAAAGTGGGCAATACGTTGGACTCCATGTCAGCTCACATGGTTTATGTCGGTTAGAAGAAACTCCCAAGCCCAAAGTCCCTAAGTCCCAAATTTCTATAATCTCTAAGTTTCAAAGAATTCCCTTATTCTTCATAAGATAAAAGTTAAAGTTTTGAAAGCTATTGTTTTAAGATTCCTTTTTCTTACAGAGTTTTGAGAACAAAATTGTAATGCCTCGAATTTGGTACCCGAAATACTACACGGTGCGCATGACCCTGATGGACTACACGCTAACCCATGACTAATATCTGAAATAATTATCTAACATGCTATAGTCTGAAAGCCTCTAAACTGTCTGAATAAGGAGTTGATGGGACATGTCCACAACTAACTCCGACTACTAAAATAAACTAAAAACTGAATTAGTAATGAAATCATCATGTCCTCGAAGGATGAGGACTCAATGCTAACTCGGATCGCTGAACTGGGATGCTACTGGTTCTCTGGAGCTCATGCGTATAAACCTATGGTATAAGACACCATAGCATAAATGCATCAGTACTTTGAATGTACTGGTATACAAGTGAGGTAGGCTAAATGCAATAGGTTCATATGTATGAACAATACTAACTGATTGACTAACATGAATGTGAGAATACATGCATGCATACGTAACTGTAACTGAGATCATGATAGGACTCAATATTGAGCTATGACTATTGAATCTACTGACATTGACATTTGAGCCATTGATGAGTGAGAAACTGATACTGTATTACTGAATACTGAGGGACTGATACTATGTTACTATTACATTTATAACTGTGTCTAACAGTTCTGATTATGAAGAACTAGTCTGGTTGACTATATCTGACAGTCCTGAAGCTTAATGCTAATAACATAAGTTTTGATAACCGATATAACTAATAACATGAGTGACTATATCTATCAGTCCTAAGCCTAATGGAACTAACTGAGTTTCGTACTGTATCTGAGTAACTAAATCTGAGATCAGTCCTATCTAGTGGGTAATCTCAAAATCTGATGATACCGTTACTGATTAACCATAGTTGAGATCAGTCCTATGTAGTGGGTAATCCTTGAGTTATTTATAATGATAAAGAGTGACTGTATCTGACAGTCCTAAATCTATACTACTGAACTGAATTGATTGTATCTGACAGTCCTGATTCTGTAAGTGAAACTGTGGGATGTATTTATCTAACCGACATACCCCATACTAAGCTAACTGGTGTCCAACCTGTAACCCCAGCTGGAAGGGTGTCAGTACTGCACCAATGGTAAATACAATAGTTGTGGACTCAGTCCTAATCTAGCGGGTGACCCTTGGGATCAGTCCTATACATTTAAATGCGCTCACGGGTTATCCCTGAGTATGTCAGTCCTATCTAATGGGTGACATCTCATACCTATGATGGCTACATAGTTCTGGAACTTAGGTATTTCTTCTAGGGATCTCAGTCCTATCTAGCAAGTGAGTCCCCATCCCTAGGCTCACTCGGTGCTGAATCCTACTCCCATCTGAAAGACACTGAACTGATTAACTGAACTAAGCTGATTAACTAAACTGAACTGATACTAGTGGTATTGTCTAGTAGAGCTAAACTAAATTTACTGAGTTTCATTGACTGACAGAATGTACTGAGTTCTGAGGACTGACTGAGAATAATGAAGTTACTGAGATTACTGAGCTACTTAAATTACTAAGATTTCTGATATTTCCTGAGTCACATGACTGACTGAGTTCAATGGATCATATCTTGACTGAGTAGATCGTGAAAACATGACATGGCTCTAGGAACACAGCTAAATGTTCTGGTATAAGTACCCCCAGGACCCGATGAGATAAAACTAACATAGCATAGCTTACTTGAACATATGACCAACAACACAATTCATAATTCATATATTGAAGAACTTCATCAAACATTTGATATGCATAAGCTTGTATATACATGGGGAATTTTATGATATCATACTAGTTGGGCATTGTTGCTTCATCTAGGTATTTAATCATACATATGGTAGGCATAGCATATGTAGACAACATTATACAATAATTAATCATCATTATTCATCTCTTATTTCATTATCCTAGGGTTTATTTATTGGTTCACATAATTATACATCAATACAAATCAATTCTATATAAAATTTATCACCCAACATTGATTTGAATTAAATTGATCATTCTCAACATAAGCAAAATAAACCCAACATGAAATTCATAAAGAAATCCATAAACTTAAACTTAGAAAAAAGATTCTATGGCTTCATGGATGAAAGGAGTCCATGACTGAACACTACGCATACCTGGGATGTGATTTCTTGAGGATTGAGGGTGAAATCTTCTTGAATTTGAATCCCCAATAGAAACCCTAGCTTGTTCTTGAGAGAAACTTGAGAGAAACTAGTATATTTTGGGTGAAGAATGACTAAATCACGTGTTATTGGGTAAACATAGGGGTGGTAAATTGACACTTTTAACCCTGGACGCATCTTTAATTTTTGAGAAAATTTCCCTATTTTCATCCTTGGCGCAACGCGCCACTATCGTGCCAAGTCACTGGAATGTGACAAATGGGAAATTGCATGGTGGCGTAGATGTTGCCACCTTGTCTATGACCTGGAAGTTTGGTGCAACGCGCCACTATCACGGAGAAATACTGGAAATTGATAATTTCTATTTTAGCTATCTCTGCGACGTGCTGAAGGCTCAGGTGATACACGGTCTCACTAAAAAGACTCTAACTCTTCATCCAGATGTTTGATATGGGCAAATTTGGTATCGATGAAAAGCTTATTCTATTTTCCACTTGATAAAAATTGAAAATCTTGAAAATACCATGTTTACAAAAGTGGATTCATCTTTCAAAGAAAGCTTCTAAAATTCTTGGGAAACTTTTAAAGCTAGGAAAAGTATGGGTTATTACAAAGATGGAGAATAAAGATTTTAGAAGTAAATATAATGACTTACGAGATTTGTACTATATGCTTCATTATACATGATTTATGAGATTCAGATTTCAGTTTTTCCTCAAGATATATGAGTCATTTATATCAACATGCATGTTTTCTAAAAAGTTGATGATATTGTTTATATATTGCATTGCACCCCCATATGCTCAATACATCTTCAAAGTACTGATCAACATATATGTCTGTGCGTTACATTGTCTCATAATATAGGTTGAGGTGCTCAGTATCCACAGCGTGAGTAGTTCAAGCATCTTTATCTACGCTCCCACAGTGGTGAGTCCTCATGATTCAAGGGCCTACTTCCTCAAATTTTATGTTTTCTTTTAGTATACGGACTATTGTTTTTAGTTCAATTTAAGTCAGTTGAGGGTCTGTCCTAATGTCTCTCTAGTTCTTTGTTTGTAGTAGAGGCTTTTCGGAGTATGAGTTTTGTTAAAGACTATTAGTATTTGTTTTCTAGAAAGTATATATCATTTATTCATTTTAGTTTTGATACGACACAACATTTATTCTTGGCTAGACTATCTTAACGTAAGTGTTAGAAGAAGTAGCAGTATCAAAGGGTTAGCTTAGGGATACTCATATCCTTAAGCACCGTGTGACATCTAAGGACTAGATTTTGAGACGTTGCAGGAGGTGATCCTTAAGAGAGTGCAAGTCCTCTACTGGCGGCGACATCTGAAAACATATGTTGGCCATGTAGTTCTAAACTTAGAGAGTTTTGCTAAAGGTCTCAGTCCTCTACTGGCAGGTGAGCCATTATCACGAGGTTTACTCAGTGCTATATAATACTCCTAACCAAAGTACACGGAAACATAAGCTGGTATATGCACTAATAATGGATATGCTCATGTCATAGTATTTTTAAAATAACAATGCATGCAGAATCTGAAGTAATCATAAACTTGTAAACTGATGTATTTAGCATAATGTAATATAGGTGAGTGATTGTTATGACAATGTTATAAACTATATGAGATAAACATGATATGAATAACTTGAAATCATAAAAACTGTAACACGCAAGATCAACTAATGAATACCCACATACCTGAATTTCTTGACTCCTTGAAGGAAAGCATGAATTTGGATCCTTTGAAGTTGAATTATTTTCTAAGAAGAACCATTATTTGGTGTTCTTAAGGATTTAGGAGAAGAGGGATAGTGTATTTGATGTGTTTTGGGGTTACAGAATTATTGATTTGCGTTACTATTAGTTATAGGATATTTTAGGATGTAAATGACTTGTTTACCCTTGAAAACTAAAGAGAAACATGAGTTTTAGCATTTTGAACAAGGTTTGTGTCATGCTTCTTATCGCGGAGCATAAGGTCTGTGCCACGTTTCTTATCATGGATCATAAGATTCATGCCATGCCGAAATCACGGATCCTCACTGGTTCCTCGATAAAATGATCATAACATTTTGCTTGGGTATCGAATTAAGGCAAAATTAGATGCGTTGGAAAAATGACCCAATTATCTAAATTTTTGTTGGTCTTATGCTCTAAAATTCCATATATTCTAGAATTTATACAAGTTCAAAGTTTACCCTTGTAGGATCGAATACCAAAATTTGGTCGAATGAAAATCTTCTAACTTAACTTTACTCTGTGTTTCCTATGAACATTTTTCACCTCAAAACCACTTTTCATACTAGGATAAATATCATGATACTTATATTCATATGAAAATCATTGGATTAGATTTTATATACTAATGATGGTTCAAACTCTAGCCCAAAAATACGGGGTATTACAATATTGCACCATTATGCTTCGGGTTCAACAATCATACCAAAATTCCATGTGGGTCGCACTTATGAAAATCACATTTTTGAAACCAACCCAACATTCCCTCATGCTCAAGAGATCATTATCCTCGAAAATGGGTCAAATCCAAACTTATTTGGGGCTACAATAAAGACTCTAAGGTTTTACAATTTTTGAACAATAAAAGAGAAAATCTAGCATGAAAACATAGAAATCTTACCAGAAATTGGAAGATAATCATATAAATAAGTGGTAGCATAGCTTCAAAATCACCCACAAGTTTCAATTTCAAGTTATCTAACTCTTTAAGGTTCTAGCTCTCTACAAATAGATGAAGAATGGGCAAAATCGGGTGAAAAAGGTCTATTTATACCTATTCCATATGCTAGGATGTCGCTATTTCAACAACGAACTACAAGCATAAATTGCATGTTGCAATCGCGATAACAATACACATAAAAGTCGATTTACCCTTCGCAATCGCAGTTGCACCAGTAACCTGGTGCACCAAATTTATCTAACTCTGTAATGGACTTTGACTGGCTTTTGAAGATTTGTTTGAAACCCTGTATGTGCAAATAAACTATGCTACCATAGCAAATTTGACATTTCAAACTCAATGGTAAAGTCAAAATTTCTATTTGAGGTCGAATCAAGAAAAAGTGGGTCCCACACCTAATTTCCATTTTCTTAACTTTTCGACCAATAGGTCGAAACAAGTTTGGGTGCCTCAAGACCCGATCCAAGTGTCCCCCAAGTGTAAAATCAACAATTTGGAACTGCTGGAATAGTCAGAATTTGTATCCGAGGTCATTTGGCTGAAGATTTAACCCGATAGCCATTTGGAACTAACAAAGACTTTAAAATAGGGAATTGGCTCTAATAACCAAACGAATTACCCAGTTACCAAACGGTTAGTTCCAGCAAGACATAAATGATTTAGTACAACTATAGAAAATCTCTAAAAATTAAAATAAGAAGAAATAAAGGAAAATAACCCAAAGGGTCATTACACCCTATGAAGACGAACTAGCACACGAACATAGATATGGGTCAACCTTTCAACACTAAAGGAAATTTGACTAGATATAAAATTGGAAAATTTGGTCAATCGATCAACAATGACCTTAATTATGTAAGAACCACAAGAAGTACAAGGCAACCCACTAACAAAATCCACAGTGATCCAGTTCTACTTACATAAAGTAATGGATAATATCTGAAGCAAATTACCCAGTCTCTGATGATTGGCCTTCCCCTCCTGACAACATAAGCAACGAGCTACAAAGTCTACCACATGCTTCTTCTACAATCCCACCGGTAATCTTCAAATCATGATGCACCTTTGTCTCTTCTGGATGGATAGAATATCTAGAACAATACATCTCCTTTAAAATTAATATCACCTATTCACCAAATCATGGCACGTAAACTCAGCCTCCAATTCTCAAAACACTATCAATATCAAGAGATGCCTCCATATCCTTGTCACTCAATATCTTATATAGAATTACCCTAAAACTATCATTATTAAACAATTCTGCTTGAATTTGATCCATCAAGAAAGATCTAGCATAAACAAAGGCTAAAACATGTCTGGGAATAAGAATATCAAGCCTAACCATCTAGTTAGCTAAGTACTGAACCTGCAAGGTAAAAGGCCACTCTCGAGTCAAGAGATAAGTTAAACTCCCAATACTAGTTGACTTCCATCTTAACGCATCTATAACAACATTTGCCTTACCCAGATGATATAGAATAGTGAGGTCATAATTCTTAAGTAAATCAAGTCAATTCCATGACCTCATATTATGATCTCTCTAGATGAAGAAGTACTGAAGGTTGTGATGGTTAGAGAAAATTTCACAAGGAACTGCATACAAGTAATAACTCCACAACATCAATACAAACACTATGGAAGCCAACTCCAAATAATGGGTAGCGTAATTTCTATCTTGAAGGTACAATTAATGAGAGGCATAAGTAAGAAACTTACCCTCTTGCATCAACACCACACAAAAACAAACACTTCAAAAGGCACAAAATATGGTAAAACCCATACCCTTCTTGGTCATGGTAAAAATAGGAGTTAAGTCAACAACTCTTTGAGCTTATTTAAGCTCTTTTCACACACATTTGACCACTAAAATACCATTTTTTTGAGTCAACTTGCTTAAAATAGAAACAATAAACTAGAAACCCTCTATAAAATGCTAATAATAACCCACCAAACAAATGAAACTCTAAATCTTGGTAGGAGAAATAGGTCTATCCCAATCACAAATCACTGTTATCTTAGTTGGAATAACCATAATTTCATCCTTGGTCACCATATGAACCAAGAAGAGATAGAATCCAACAAAAACACACACTTGGAAAAATTGGCATACAATTTCTCATCACACAACCACTAAAGTAAAATCCTTGAATGCTTTACATGGTCGGCCTCACTCTTAGAATAAACCAAGATGACATTAATAAATTCTATCATAAAGGAGTGGAGATATGGTCAGGATACTTAGTTTATCAACTCATTGATTATTTTCAAGGCCATTGGTCTATCCAAAAGAGATAACCAAGAACTCCCAATGATTATATCAATTTTAAAAAGCCATAATAAAAAATTCAAAGCTCCAATCTTAAACTGGTGTTACTTGAATCTCAAATAAATTTGGAAAACACTAAAGAGCCCTGACGCTGGTCAAAAAGATCATCAATGTTAGGAAATTGAGACTTGTTCTTAAGTATTTCTTTATTTAACGAGGTATGATCAACACGTGTATACATAGAACCATATTTTTTTACGAACAATAAAGGATCGCCCTAAAGGGATACATTAGGCCTAATGATTTCATTACTCAATATGTCATATAACTACTCCTTTAATTTTTCACCTTAGTTGGGGCAATCATAAATGGAGTGATGAAAAAAGCTTAGTACGTAGCTCTATATAATTAGTTAAGTCAATAATGATCTAGAGGCATAACAGGAAAATTCGTAGGAAACACATCCATGAACTCACATATAACGTGAACAGAATCAATAGGAGGTGGTGAGGCAAAACTATATCACAAACATTATATAAGTAAGATAAACACCCTCTTTTTATCATTCGATGAGCACATACAAAAAATATAACACTTTTTGTACTTGAATTAAGTGTACCCTTCCAAGCTAACCTCATTATGCCCAGCATAGCTAAAGTCCTTGTCTTAACATAATAGTCTAAAATACCATAATCAGGAGATAACCAATCCATACCCAAAATAATAGAAAAACTAACCATATCTAGGATAATCAACTCTACCTAAATATTACAACCCATAAAAGCAATAACACAAGATCTATACTCCTAGTCGACTAATAAAGAATCTTTGATGGGGGTAGAAATATGAAGAGGCATAGCAAGAGGCTCATATGCAACATCAAAATCAAAAGCAAAATATGTAGAGACATAGAAAAATATAGACACGAGGTCAAATAATACAAAAGAAGATTTATAGCTAACTGGGATGAAATATGTAATGCCTACATCAAAAGACTTTGCCTCGGGTCTCTAAAGTATATTATAACACTGACCACGCCTGTTCTCGAACTGAGTAACCATGAGACCACCTCAATAAGTACCCCTACATATAACTTTAGCACCTCTAGCACCACTAACACTATCCCTACCACTCTTATAACTACTTGTTAGTGTAAAAATTAGAGTAGGGAAAATTTAAGGCTAAGAACCCTGATGAGCGGGTATATACACACGTTGAGGGAAATCCTTGGTCATATGGTCAAAATTATCAGATACAAAACATCCCCTATATCTTAACTTAATTTGAGAAGGTTTGGATGAACTAGATTAACTTCCTAGGCATGAAGAACCAATCCTAGAGCCTTCATATACACGACCTAATACCTACCGACTAGTAGCCACAGAACCTGAAGTCTATCATATGATCTCTATAATAAAGCCTAAAATAGTCGACCATGATAATCACTGGAACCTCTATTAGAGAAATATCTACCTCAAAAGTCATGTTCACTAAACTTACCCTAATTATACACCTTCCCGATGCCTCTTGAGTCGCTTGATTAATAGACTTGGTCATCTTATCATCCCCAATAATACTCTTAAAAGAAGCCCCTAAAACTACCATATGAGTTGTAGCCAACTAATATATACCATCTAATCCCTTTACAAACTTTTGAATCTTTTTACACTCGATAAAGATTCTAGCAGCTAAATGTCTTGATAAGGTGTGAAAATATTTCTCATGCTCAGAAATAGATGTAGATCCCTGCTCTAAATGATCAAACTCATCCCTCAATGGATCTCTCAAGCTTACATCACAAACCTCTCTAAGAATTCCTCAAAAAACTAAGTCTAAGTTATTGTAATACATTGGATTTGGTCTTTGGAAAATTCCATGTGCCTTTGAGCTTACTTCCCAGCCTATGACTTACTATACGAGTCGTAAGGTCTCTATACGGGTCATAAGGACCCTAATCATAGCCATACCAGTGTCCTAGCCTGAAGTTTCTTTTATTACTATGACTAGGGGTCATGAGTCGTAATGACTCTATACGAGTCGTAGGGTACCAATCATAGAGTGGCCAGTGTGATTACCTAAATATTTTATCTGGACTACGACTTAGACCCTACGATGAGCCGTATAGTCTGAATCATAATTTCAATAGTGTAGACACCCCATGTTACTACCTAGGCTATTACTTGTTATGATGAGTCTTAACATGTCTTAACAAGTCATTATAAGACCTATAGCGATTGGACGATAAAATTGCAGCTTTAAGTTTAAGGCATGTTGGTAAATTCCCTCTTTTCCAACTTAAAACCCAAGACCATAAAACACCTTTGGGTCATTATTTTCAACACTTATCAGTCCTAAACACTCTCCCAAAATCTCTATAATCCCTAAGGTAAGAACAAGCTATAGTTTTAAGAAACTAATATCTAGAGATTCTAATGGTGGATTTGTCTTCGTAAATCATGATATCTCAGGAATGTTACACTTTCCGAACTATTACTTATTTAAAGCATGTGATACAAATTATTAGTCAAGTAGTTTTAAATATTGACTTTAGAATATGGGTTGAGGTTTTGAATAATGGTTTTCTTCAATAATGTTCCCATGGTTTATATGTAACTTTTCATGTTTTATTGATAGTTTTGAACTTGTGGGTGCACATGCATGGTGAATTAACTAGGGTGTTGAGAATTCCCCTAATTTTATGAGTGTTGACAATTGAATTGGTAATAGCCTTAACCTAATTTTGTGAAATTGGTTTTGAATATGAAATTATGAACATAGAACTATTCCTGAACTATTGCATGGCATAAGAAGCCTATTAAAACATAAATGGATTTGAACCCCAATTGACAAAATGGGTTTAAGTCCTAATTGAGAAAGTAGGTTTTAGTCCCAATTAACTAAACAAGTTTTAGTCCTAATTAATTGGATATTTTAAAGTCCTAATGGATGATGGGTTAGAGTCCTAAATGGCTAAATGGGCTGGAGTCCTATGGGCTGATGGGTTAGAGTCCCAGTTTGCTAAATATTTTAGTTTGGCAAAGTGCTGAGCTTGTAAGCTATAGTAGTTTTAGCGAAACAACTTGATGATGCCTTAATGAAAGACTCATTGAGTGATTGAATGGGTTATGTGCTAACTGCTTTAATTGTGCTAAAAGGGGGTTGTGTAGCAAGGTCGTGAAGGTGGAGGTCCCAAAGGGATCAATACTGGGAACCACATTTGCCAACACAGGGATCTAAATGATCGGGTAGTTTGAGTCCTCTTTATTACATAATTGGGTGCTCAATTCACCCTTAGTATATGATTGGGAGGTTCAATTACCCAATGCATATTTTATGATTATTCTCTGGTTCGTGAGGCTACATGCACTAGGCTCGACCAAAGGGTGAGAACTGGGGCCCATATGGACCATCGGTACTATTACAATGGTAAAGCCGCACAGTCCAGGCTAATATTTTACTCTCATTCTAAGCCTTGTTCCCTGCCCTGGCATAACATACATATATAAATGTATATGAATGTGTGCATTGATTTAAATAATTTAAACTATTGACCATGGCATTATTTTATCCCCTACCCTAAGTTACATGCTAGTTCTCAACCTACTAACTGTCTTCGAATATTGTATCCCCACACGATGTAGGGAGCAAAGATACTTCTACTTATCCTATGCAGTAATAGAACTTTCAGGTTGTCAACAGTCATCTTGAAGTGGTGAGCCTCCTTCTTCCAGAAGAACGTTACTTCATGGTTTATCTTTTATTATAGACTTTTCTTTGATTTATTTTGTCTATTATTGGGGCCGTGTCCCGACTTAGTTTGGTTTGGTTTGTTTAGAGTCTATATGGATAACTATGGACTGGGATTTGGTGTTATGGATTCTTAGCACAATGTTATTATTGATAATTCTATCTTGTTATATGTTCGAAATTCATCTCTTGCTATGTATGTTGTAGGCTGGCTTACTAGGCAAAGGGGGTGGTCTTTTGTCCATGGTGGACTTGATATACTCGGCATGGACAGGACCTGGTTTAGATGATGACATTATAGTAGGTGAACCCAAGGTTGTACAACTACCAAGCCACCTTTACCAATCCCTAACTATATTCGACAACTGATAGGTAGAATAATCAACTTCGAAAGACTACAGGGATCCATGATAATGTAGCTTCTCTTGGTAATCAATCAAAAACACATAGGCATTTTTTCCAATAGCTCCACTAAAGTAGGGAAGACCAAGTGAATAAACCACTCAAATCACTTTTGATCATCAAAACGCATAACTATACCTAAAAAACTAGAGAAATAATGAATCGGTAGGCAAAGAGTCAACACGTGGAGGGCATCATAGATGATGGTTGTACCCCAGAAGTAGGAATGCCATAAGCAGATACCAACACTAATGGTCAAACATCAGTCAAAGTCTAAGGAATACCCATTACGCTAATGGAATACCTTTTAAATGGCTTAATAAATGAACCAAAAGACCCTTGATCATTGGTATGTTGACTAAACTCTATGGAACCAGAGTTTTCCCCACATCCCCTAAATGTTAATCGTCCCTAAAATACATATGTCATCCCCACGAGAGGCCTTCCTTGAAAATCCTCTAGCTAGGGTAGCTCTTTGTGCCTGTCCTTGACCTTTAGGTCGATCATGACCCCTACCTCATTCTCAACCCAGGGCCCTATATCGAGTACTGGCTCAATATCGCCACCCTCTATGAACCAAGTCCACACTATCTTCATGGAGAAGAATAGAATACAAGTTTAGAACATTGGGTCTAAATAACTAATATAATAAGGTTTCAAATTAGAGTAGTTTTTGCCTAAATATCTTATAGAATATCAAAGATACATATGGACATCTATGTACTAATTTGTGAGGCTCTACTAGACATTTCTCACTTAAACTTATAAGGCTCGTGAACCTGGTTGATCTGATACAGATTTTTCACAACCCAAATATGGGTCATAATGATACTTATCGTGGCTTAACCTTGATAATTATGTCAATCACTTAAATTGATAAAAGAAGAACCCAAAATCACATAACATAAACTAAGTGGAGACTTTTGGAATAAAGTTAGACCAATGTAAGTACAATAATAGCTAAAGTCTAAAAGAAATATCATACATCTCAAAACCTGGTGACACAGTGTAAGAGCATCTAGTATAATATTTGAAACTAAAAATACCCATCTATCTCTAAATCATAAATAAATGACAAATCAGGATAGATAAAGTTGAATTAGCCTCAAACACTAAAGTGAATATGTACTTCAAAATTTTACCCCACATAAAATCCGTTACCATGTGTGGTGGTCGAACTGAGATCTGTGCCAAAAGGGAAGAATAGGGATGTGTATAATCCACATGTACTTAGTAGGTATCCTAGGATAATTGAGGAAAGTAGAAAATAATTTAAGTAAAGAAAATAAAAGTACATCACCTGCTAATAGAAAAGTGCAGCTCATAGCATCTCTACTAACAGTTGTAGTATAAATACTAAAAGAAAAAAGTACAAATACATACAAAAATTACACAAAACTAAGAAAAAGTCAAGAAGACTAAAGAAATCAGGAAAGATTGCATATGTAGCATCGTCCAAATAATAAGGATGGGATGAATAGTGAAGTCTTCACATGACTTTCATCAAACCTCTCGAGCTTGCAACTCCTAATAAGACCCATAGGGGGTTCACAACCCATGTACCATATCTCATATCTCATATCTCAACTGACCTCTTTAATTCATGTTCATGGAGAGGGTTTTTATAAAAGCATCTTAGTCTATTACAAAAATAGTGTTCCTCTATGGTACTAGTATCTTATGAATGTATATGTATGAAATAAGGATTTAATTCTCATAATAACTCAATATGAAGCTATGTAATCCATTTACCATGTATATATATATAATGAATTCGATTTATGAGCCCATAAATCAACTCAATTTGTTTATAATTCATGATTATCAACTCTAATTAGGAACCATTGGAATAAATATGCATGTAAGACATCATTAATATCATATCGATCCTTAGCTCAGGAATTTTTATCATGGTAAAGGAAACCAATCCTCAAAAAGGCTTAAAATAACAAATCAAGCCCTTGCACATGCATTAGATCTAGAATAAAGACATTTAAATGCACAAATAAGGACAATAATGTCAAATAAAGCTCCTACATAGGCAACATACATATTAGATATCACATGGCAACAACAATAAAATATAAGCCCTTACATTGGTATACAACAATAATAATGATCTCAGAATACAAACCCCATAGTTATTTTTCCAAACCCATAGCATGCTTGACTTATTTTTAAATGGCCCAACTCAATTTAAAGGAAGTTATGCCATAACCTACCTCAAAATGATGAAATCCAAGACAAGTGTGCTTTATCATGAAGAATTCACCTTACAAATGACCATAAAATCAGCTAAAACATTCAAATATAACATTTGCGCATTAAAAAAGTTAATGATACTTGTATTGCCCATATTTTGGCAAAACCCTAGACTGATCCTACTCGTAACATGGTAATTAGAGTCATAAATGACCCCAAGCTAACCCATGGCCTGACATAACACTTAAAATACTAAAGAAGTAACAAATTACTAGGCAAAAGTTAAATCAAAATAATTTGGTAATCATGTAACAAAATCAATGTTGAATAAGAATATCAAAACTAGAACTGTCAAACAAAACCCAAGATGATGAAATATAACTAACTATCTATCTTTTTGAAAGCCTTTACTCATATGAGTTGTTTGGACATACCCCAAACTAACTTTAACTGACTAAAACTAAAAGAATGCAAAAAATAAATACTGATAACTAGTCTTCAAATAATGATGACTCACCAAAACTGCTACTGAATATAGTACCGAACCTACTAAATATGATCTGGATGCTAAGCATCGAAATCTATATTATAAGGAAATTTAGCATAGGAAAAGTATACAATCAATACTTTGAATGTACTAAGTAAGTGAGATGGTAAAATTAACTAATATAAGCAAACCATGAATGCATGAAACAAGCTAAATATAATACCCTATAGTATTAGTCTTATCTCAGTTCAGCTCATAGTGCACGCATAAGAGGCTTGGAACTTGAAAATTTAGCTAAGTATTGGGGACTTAGTTTTATTTTTGGCCTCTTAACTTTGATGATTTTTAAAATGAACTTCTCGACACCGATATGTGAGTCTTTGAGTTAATCCATGTTTAATGGTGTAATTATCATATCTCAAGGAAGTTTTGGGTTTTTCGGGTGAGGATTGAGGCACGTTTGAAATTCAATTCTAGAACCTTACCACGATTGCATCATGTCATGGTGGGTATGGTGATGAAGGGTTCATCACATCGCAGTGGCCTCCTATTCGGTGTTTCAGTTATGAATTTAAATTTTAAAGGGGTACTCTTATCTTTTCCCATTGCCCCAATATGTAATAACACAAGATTTAACTTTAGTTAGGGCATTATATGCCTAAATTTCCCAATTTCACTATCAAATACACCCTAAACTTTCTCCAAATCCATCAAGTTAAATCATCTTTCTTTAAACAAAACCAAGAACTCAAGTGTCCTAATTAAAGACAGCTTTCAAGAAAGTTGTTCCCTTTCAAGGTTTAGTATTAAATATATATGTAATGTTCATCCATGGTCCCTTTTCACCCATTGAGTCCAAGAATCCATTTTTATGTTTTAAAGCATGAAATTACACATTTATAACGAGTTATCTCTATGAAGATTTTATGAATTTTGATTATACATGATGTTTACCAGTGTTTTTTTGTTGGAAAATAGCCCTTACACGTTTGAACCATGAAATTTCCCTGTTAAATTCCTAATTTAGGGCTTGTGTTGTAACTATGATATTTTCACATACTTTACCCTTTCCCATATGGGCTTGTGTTGTAACTATGATATTTTCACATACTTTACCCTTTCCCATATTTAAGATCATGACCCCACATATGTTTGATGAAATTCCTAAGTGTTGAATTTTGAACAATGATCATTTACCAAGGTTTCAAATCTTTAATATGTCCTTATTGTTATTTCCATTCAGTGCTGGGGGTTATAAATACCAGAAATTTAGTTGTTTACAAAGTTTCCCAAATTTAGTTAGTTGTATGTTTAGGTGTGGCTCAGCTAAACTTAGATTAGTTTAGTAATTAGAGTCTTTCAGTTGAGAGTAAAACTTAGCACCAACTGAATGTAGGGATGGCGTCTCTCCTGTTAGTAGGCATGAGGCACTTGTCTCCCCCATAAGTAGGCATAATATGTTAGTAACAATCCCTAGGTTCCAAACCTACAACACAACCGTATGCATTGAGGGGTCTCCCGTCAGTTAGGAATGATACCCTCTTCCTTTGGGATGTTAGATTAGTTGATCCATACAACCAAGCTTAGTACTTGTGGCAAGGTACTGACACCCTTCCAATTAGGTTACAGGTTGGACCCTGATAGTACAATGGGGTATGTCGGTTATAGCTAGCTCCCACAGTCTCAGTTTATTATTCAGTACAAAGTTCAATTTTTGGTTTGCTTGACCATAGCATAAAGTTATCAGTTAATCAGTTAATAGTTTTTTAGTTTTCAGTTTATAGACCATATCAGAACATGTTTTATGCTTGGTAATGATTCTCTGATTTGTATAGTTTTCATACATTTATACTCAGCTATCTCATGTTATTTAGTCTGTCATTATCTCAAGCATATAACCCATACATTTTAGCCTAACCTCGTCTTATATACTATTATATTCAAAGTACTATTAACATACTCATTTCTTGTGCTATAATGTTGAATATCATAGGTTCGAACACTCAATTTCCTTAATGTGTTTAGGCAAATTATCTTATTAATAGTAGCTGCAGTGGTGAGTCCTCATTCTTTGAGGACAGGTTTATCTTTTATTCAGTTATGTTAGTAGTTTAATTATTTAGTAAGTTAGAGTTAGTTGGGGGGTTTTCCCATCAACTACATAGTAAGTCAGTTTTAGAAGCTTTCAAACATTCAGACAAATATTTTGTTTATCAGTATTTTTACAATATCTCCAGACGTTCAGAAATATATTTCAGTATTATTTTCAGTTTCTAAAACCTTATGGCATTATCAACTGGGTTTTTTCTTAAGTCTTTATTATTTGTATACTATTCAGTACTCACAGTAGGTACTAGTTCATGAGTTAGCTTATGGAGTTTCGGGACTGTAAGCACCATTACCATGACTAGGGGGTAGCCTGGGGTCATGATAAAACTTGGTATTAGAACCTAAGGTTTTAAAGTTTACTAGGGAGTCTAAAAGCTGCATTGAGTAGAGTTTTATGCATAAGTGTGAAACGCGCCATACTGATGGACAGAAGGATACAAGATGTTTTAGGAAAAGTTTCCCTTTTTTCAGTATTCATGTTATGCGAATGAGCATAAACCATATTTAAAACTCTCTATCTAAATTATACTTCATTTCATTTATAGATAATGTCTCCCAAAATAAACAATGGAAGAAGGAATGGGAAATAGCCCGCACCACCACTCGTTCAGGACGATCCCCTAAACGAACATGTCTCACACACCAAATTTAGAGCTGGTTTTATTAACTTAGCTCATTCAGTAGCTACTCAGAACTATATTCAAGCTATTGTCCTATCTAGACTTATGATTTATGCTCAACTAATTAAGTGCAGGAGAGTAGAGAGAAAGAGAAAGAGAGAGTAAAAGAGCCAGAGCAGGTAGTATTATTCCAAGGTCAGAAGGTGGCAACCATTTCCAGTTCAATTAGAAATTCTAAGCCCTAGATCCACCTTCAGCTAGTGCCTAAGTTTAGGAATGACAATCGAGATAGATCACCAGTTTCTAAGTCATACGATAGTGTGAAAAGTGTTCGTACTAATCCACTTTGCAGAGAATGTGGTGGGAATCATCAGGGTATTTGTAAAGATGGTAGTGGTATGTGTTTTGGGTGTGGCCAGCCAGGCCACAGAGTTAGAGAATGTCCTAAGGTTGGTCAGAAAAGTCAGTATAATCATCCTCTAGTTCCAGTCGATCGCCCTACTTAGTTGGGTGTCGCATTCTGTGCCACCAATAGTTAAGACCAGAATAGAATTTATGTACCCCATCCCTAACATAATCAGGAAAGTTCTCCTGATTTGGTTATGGGTACGTGTTAGTTCTTTCATCTTTATGTTTATGCTTTGTTAGATCCCAGAGCTTTACTTCTTTTGTAAACCCTTATATAACTGTCAATTTTGGTGTCTGTCCTAAAACTCTAGCAGATCCCTTTCTCAGTGTCTAGCCTAGTGGTTAAATCTAATATAGCCATACGGGTAAATAGATAATACCCAATTAAAGTATCCTAGAAAATTTCTTCAGTAGATCTTGTGGAGTTAGAGATGACTGATTTAGATGTCATTCCCGACAGGGATTGGCTCTACTCAGACTATGCTTTATTTGATTGCAAAAATAAAGTTGTTCATTTTTAGTTTCCTAATGAATCAGTCATTGATTGGAGGGGTAGTATATCAATTCTTAGGGGTCAGATGAGTTTTCAGGTACTTTCTCAGAATCCTATGACAGCATATGAGAGTTAGAATCATGAACCCAAAAGTTTAGAAGAAATAAAATGGGGATAGGGTTATCGGATTTCAGTAGATATTGCATCTATGGGCTTAGTTGTATGATAGATGAAGTAGAAGGCTTAAAATAGTGTGTCCAAGGATTTTTGTTTATTGTTTTGAAATTAACTATAATGATGTGGGTGTGATTTAGAGATGTGATATTAGTAGACTATGAAAAAAGTTAGTGTGGTTCATTAAAGGTTTGGGGATATCCATATTAAGTGTTAGAATCTAAGTTTGAATCTTTGAATATTTGGCTAATAGAAAGTAGTGTTGAGATTCTTATAAGTGTGAACTCGGTGTATGGTATTACTCATAAAGATTGTAAACTAAGAAGTGTTTAAGGTATTATATGGTGACTATTGGGGCTATAGAAAATTAAGAGTTGTATCTAAGAAGGAAGTGTTAGCAGAGGGTGAGTTTAGTATTTATGTGTATTTTGTATCTCGGACCCTAGAGTGGTTGCAGATCAATCTAGAGTTTATCAAAAGGGTCCCATAGAGTTAGAGTGATGGCTTTTAGCTAAGGGGGAGATGATAGAATAAGTAACTAAGTCGGGCTCTCAGATTCCAGTAGTGATGCCCGTATATTGTAGAACATCAATAGGGAAGGATGATGCCTGACCCATTCTTATCTTAGTTCAAAGTTTTGTTTTCAGTCATCATGATATCTACTTATTCCTTATATGTTATTTTCGTGATCATAATTCATGTTGATGAATAAATTAGAGAATCATGTACTCTCTAGTTTCTAGTATAAGGAGTTCCACTTCACTCAGCCGTACGAATCATGTTCCATGAAACCTATGAACTTTAAAATCAGTTCATTCAATGCATGACTCATGTACTCATGCTTTACAGTATGTTCATTCCAGTACTCATGCTACACTCTTACTGATTAATAAGATTCATATCATCTCATGTATATGCTCAGTTTTATCTCTGTAATGAATCCATGTCATGGATAGTATATTTCTCAGGCCCCAGTTAAGCATCCAAGTTATGCACAGTATTCTTTCATGTTTTGGGTCCTCATGTTCTAACCTTTCAGTGACCTCCCTTTATGAAATAATGGTGGTGATGAGTAATTATTTAGATATGAGGGAGTAAATAATTCATGTTAAGGAAAGATTGTTGCTTATTGGTTATACATGAGGCTATAGGTTTGAAGAAAGATTGAAGCCAAGTTTTTGATATATGTCACAATTAGTTGAAACTTTATGTATGATTTTCTTAAGAGCGTATGGAAGCTGCTAATGATAGAAGTACTAAAGAGTACTAAAAATGCTTTGATGGGTTGTTTTCCTAGAAGTTCATGTATGGTTAGGATGATAGGATTGAATGCCATGTTTGTAAATATTTCATACTAAATATATTATGCGTTAGTGAATGTCTAGTAAGATGGTGAATGTAGTTATTGAATTGGTAATAATAATTATTCATAAGATGAGAAGTTATGAAAATGTAGGGTGTATTGAATTCATGATTCGGACTAGTGTTATGATGTGATGTGTAGTACTTTGTAGATTTAAGTAGGGTTGAACATAGTGAGAGAATTCAGTTCAGCTCATACTTCAGTAGATAAAGTTGTTAGTGCCAATGTGAGTATTTTAAGTATCCTCAAGTGAAGTGCAGTTTTGAAGTGGAATGTATAGTTAAGTATAAGCTTTTAGTATAATTTAGTCTATTTAGCCAGCAGTCCAGTTTAGTAGACAAACAGATAAGTTCCTATGGTTTTCCCTCTTCCGATCTAGTCTTACTATCTAAAGTTTCATGAATATGGCCATTCCAAGAGATAGTTTGTTCGCATCCATGTAAATTGTGAATCTAGTTCAGTTCATGCATCATGTTTTAGATTCAGATATTTGATCATTATTCAGTTCTTAAGTGTATCGTGTATCATCTCAGTCTTTTTTTAGTATTTCAACCAAATCAGTATCATTCAGGGGATAGAGTATCCGAAGGGGGAGATGCGGTAATACCCTGAGTTTTCACATCCAAAACCTCTCCACTTTTCTTCATGAAACCATATCCATCCTGAGGCAATGGTTACTCATTACTTGACTCTCTCATTTCTTTCTCAAGCTTATAATCATTCTTATGTCATTGCATGTATTCAAGGAATTACTTCAACTCATGATATTCAGTTCATGTATCATGTTTCAGACTCAGTTATGCAATTATGTTTTCAGTTATGCATGTTCAGTATTTGATTTTAGTTCTCTCAGTATTCTCAGCTTAATTAGTCTCATTCGAGGATGAATGTTCCCAAGGGGGAGATACTGTAATATCTCGTATTAGTCTTAGCTTAGTTCAACTCATAGTGCATGCATAACAGGCATAGAACATGAAAATTTAGCTAAGTGACATTTCGAAAACAACCCTCAAAACTTTGAATATACTGGTACATGAGATGAGATTAGGATGAAATGCATAGGTTATATACATGGGATAATGATAGATTGAATAGCATGAGATAATTGAGTATAAATACATGGATACTATAAAATTTGAGAACTAACAACAAATTCATCGTGACCATAACGAGTTTTGAAGTTTATTTTTGGAATTTCACAATCTCTGACTCTGATATGATGGTAGCCAGATCATAGGTCTTTCTTAGAGAAAACAATTAGCAGATCTCTGACTGTGAATTTGTTCTACAAATGGTAGTCGATGCAAATTTTGAGAGAACTATTTTTCTTGCGCATGAAGAGAACTGGATCACCCCATGGAGAGATACTATGACTAATAAAACCTTTTTCTAATAGATCCTTCAATTCCTTGAGCTGGGTTGGAACCATTCTATAAGGTGGAACTTAAATAAGTTAGGCATCTGGAAGGAGATCTATTTCAAAGTTAATTTCCCCTTGAGGGGGTGGGGAGGACTCCAAGAAGATCTTCAGGATACACTTCTAAAAAATTCTTTAACTACAAGAATTGACTCTAAACTTAGGGTTCCAAACCTTGAGTCCTTGACTTGAACAAGATAATAGATATACCCTTTGGAATTTTTTTTTCCTTAGGGAAAGAGACTAACTGACCAATAGGTACTGATGTACTACCCTTCTACTCTTAAGACTGGTTCACTAGGAAACTGAAACTCAAGTACTCTATTTCTACAATCAACAGAGGCATAGTAAGAGTGGAACCAATCCATGCCAAGATTAACATCAAAATCTGTCATGTTTACCTCTACAAGGTTGACTTAGGTGAATTTATATGATAGCGTGATTAGGTAATTTTTATATATTCATTTGGCTTAGATTGGACTACCATTGGAGTAGAAACTATGAAGAGTTTTGTGAAAATTTGTGGCTTACAACAAAATCTACTACTATATAGGGGGTCACAAAGGAAAGTGTGGAACTGGTGTCTAACAATACATAAACATCAATATGAAAAATAATGGTTGGATCATACCTCGCCAGCTGATTGAACTGAGTGAGTATTTTTTCATACTCATTTCTCCCTGCTTCAGATTTATGAACCCCTTCACCTTGGCCTCCTTCAACTCATGTTGGAAGAACCTATCCAAAAATATAACTGTAATCTTATCCCACTCGATCGACCCTACATCTGTACCTCTATCCTCCTTCATTTCCTAAAACATATGTGAGCCACTCCTTGCAATTGATAACATCCCAATCAACACTCTCAGTTGAAGTGATACCCATGATTTCAAACACTCTTTGACTACTATCTAGGAATACTTGTGGATATTCTTTGGCTTAGACCTAAAGAAAATCGAAGGATTTATCTTAGTGAAGTACCAAACTTTAGTAGTTGTATTTATAGCCGGGTTGGATAGTTCAACATCCTACTAGTTGTTCAGAGATGTCATTGACTGGGAAAATATTGTAAAAGAAACCCTACAGTTGGAATTGGAGAACTATTCATTTAGAGGGTCTTCTAAAACTGGCAGTGGTACTTTTTGATTCCCATTCCTCCTTTTGTTAGTTCTCTTAAGAGGCATTTTCTATAAACGAGTAGAGGATGAGTTAGAGTAAGAATTTTAATAGAGTTCTCACCTTATTGCATAACATGAATAATGAAAGAAGTGAGACCCACCAAAAATGTTTCATAACCTTTAACTCTTAATTGTGCGCGATTAACGCCAATTAATAAGACGCTACTTCATGCACTTTCAGACACCTTAAAACTGATTCTTTTATACCAAGTTTTTCATGACCCAAGACTAACCCTAGTCATAAAATGGTTCTTAGAGTCACAAGAGAACTCAAGTTAACCCATGTCCTAGCATAACACTAATAATACTGAAGAAGTAACAAAATACAATTAGGAAGATACATTAAATTAAAATGGCAATAATTATAAAAGAATCAATGCTGAATAAGAATATCAAAACTAGATCTATCTAACAAAACCCAACATACTAAAATATAACTAAATATTTGTCTGTTTGAAAGCCTCTACTCATATGAGCTGTTGGGACATGCCCCTAACTAAGGCCAATTGATTAAATCTAAAAGAATACTAAAAGTAAATAAAATTTCTAGTCCTCAAATGATGAGGACTTACCAAACACTACTACCGAATATGGTACAAAAACTACTAAATGAGATCTGGATGCTGAGCGACGAAATCTATATTATAAGACAATATAGCACAAGAAAAGTACGCAATCAGTACTTTGAATGTACTGGGTATGTGATATGGGAATTCTAACTAATATAAGTTGAACATGAATGAATGAAACATGGTAAACTTATGCAAGACCAAGTATAAACATGTACATAATGGAAACTTAAAAATTGAACACCAGGTCATGCAAAATCTGAAAATAAAAACATAAAATGGGACTGTGGGAGTTAACAATAATTGACATACCCCAATGTGGGCTGACCTAGGTCCAACCTATAACCCTAGTTGGATGGGTGTGTAGTTCATTGCCAAGAGTATGAACACTGGCTGGCGTAGATTCACTAAACTGATATCCCGAACGACTAGGGTATCGATCCTAAAATAGCGGGTATCCTCTTGTAACCTACTATGGCACCATAGTTCAGGAACTTATGGAATTTTACAAAAGTTCTTAGTACTAACTGACAGGTAAGCCTTCATCCCTATATTCACTCGGTGCTAAGTAATACTCTTAATTTAATAACACTGATAATTGATATATGCTTAATATAATTATATTCTTAAAATATCAACAATGGATAATCTAAAGTTATCAAGAAAATATAAGATCATGTATGGATGAACTCCTAGGTATCGGGTGTTCATAACCCACAAGATCTAAACATGACAATATTAAACTAAATATTATGAGTAATTTCATAATTCAAGCCCAAAACTCAACAATGTATCAATATAAAGAGAATTCACGATTATGAGTATGGGAGATGCTAATATCAAGGGAAGTCATGTACTTATAGTTTAGTTATAAGATTAAACTAATGAAATTAAGAAAACTCATGTTTGTCATGGAACCCTAAACTTGGAGGGGGAATTAAACTTGAGAATTTATGAAATCTTTAGGACTCAATGGTTGCACCGAACTGATTAATGAAATCCCACATACCTGCAGATAAAATCATTGTAGAATTCTTTGGAATTTATGTTTAAAGTTGAGGAACCCTACTTTGCCTTTGGAAAAGATGGAACACCTCTTTTCTAAGTGTCAATTAAATTTATAATTTAATCAGGAATTTGGTGCATTTTTTACTTATATCCCATCCTTGGGAAAACCTAAACGATATGGGTTAGGTGTTAAAATACTGAGAAAATACCAAATAACCCTTCTAAATATGTTTAGAAATTTTCTAGAAATAGTTGTAATGGCTTAGGTATTTTATCATGGCCTGAAGTGGTGACCATAGGATCAAGGATTCGATTACTAATTGCTATGAAGACATGTCAACCTAATGACTTGTTTAGACTGATAACAAGTCTTATGTTGGACTCGTCATCACTGGACTTAATTTTTTGCCCCTCACTACTGTGACAACGAGTCTTCATTACGACTCGTCGTGTCCTAACAATAAGGTAGTCAGCGTCATCACTATAATTTTGACAGAGCCTTAGAAAATTTTCCATAAATTTTTACCATGATATAAGCGTAAGGTGTGACTAATGGGTTTAGAAAGATAATTTAATTATCTATCTCTTAGGGAGTCTAGAGCTCGAAAACTTATGGTATTACATATTTGAGTTGGGTCCAAACAATATTCAAAAAACAAGCTAAAAATAAATGGGATAAAATCAGGATTTTGTTTTTGAAATGCATTCCCCAAGGTTAAAGGAATTTGTAGTTAAAAAACCACGCAAAAACTAGTTAAAATGGTAGTTGAATCAAAGAAAATCCATTTTGAAGCTTTATCAGAAAAGTCAACAAAATCCCATGTTAAAACCAAAATTAAAGAGTGTTATGATGATATAAATCAGTGAAATATAAAGGATTTAAGGTTTTGGAATTACCCAAGTTTAAATGATGAAACTCCCTAAATATTTCCCAAATCCAAAGCACAAATTCAAAAAATAGTGAAAATCGCAAAATGGGATTTATATATAGGGTTTCCACTTTAGTGGCTAAAGGAATGCTAAAGCAGCCCCTCTAAAATGAATGAGCATTGCTTAAGTGGTCACCACTAAAGCAAACCTTTGGCACTTAAACTACTTCCACTTTAGCAACCAATTGTTGCTGAAGAGGTGTAATAACCTTTCAGGTCATTTTCCATATTTCATCTTATTTTACTGTTAGAGCTTCTCTAAAAATTCCCCAAGTCTTTTATGACTTGCTGGAATAGACAGTTCGATAATCGGGTAGTTCATTTGGTATTTAGAGCCAGTTCTTTGTTTAGAAGTCTTTATCGTTTTCAAATGTCAACCTGGCAAGTTAAAAAAAAAAATATGAGTATGAGATCCATATTTACTCAAAATAACCTCAAATAGAAAATATGACAAACCATCATATCTAGAATGTCAAATTTGGTATGGTTACATATTTTATTTGTATATATAGGGTTCCAAAAGAATCTCGAGCACCCGATCGAGTTCTTATTTAAACTTGGAAAATTCGGTACACCAGGTTTTTCTGGTGCACTATGATAATGAAATTTTGGACAGTGATCGAAACTCATCTTGAAGTAGAGATGCTGCGATTATGAAGGGATGTCATGATTGCAACTAGTCATGACAAACCCAAGATACCGCGATTGTGCAGACTCATGTTGCAATAGAGGATGTTGAGGGCCTAGATTGGGTATAAAATGACCACGTTTCCATGAATTTTGGCAATTAATCATCTCTCCTATAACAAGTAAAAATCATAAATAGTTAGATAGAGTGGAATTGAATTTTCTTGGTGATTGGGAAGCTAGATTAATATCAATTTTCATGATTATCTTTTGATTTGAGGTAAGAATTCACCATTTTCTTGGTGAAATTTCTTTATTTAGTGCTCAAAACTCCAAAATCTTTAGGTCTTAATTTTAGCCCTAATTTAGCTTGGTTTTCACCTATTTTCGAGGGTAATTATTCCACAATCTTGTAAGAATATTGGATTGGTTTTGAAAACACAATTTCTATAAGTGGAACCTTCATGGGGTTTTGATGTGTTTTCTGTACCTAAACCAAAATGGTGCAATATAAATATCATTATTCTCATATTATTGAGTATAATGTGATTATGATAGATTTTCATCTTGAGGAGGCTTCTCGGAAGGGAAAAGCAATCATTTAGCGATTCATTGAGCTTCTTCGGCATCGAGGTAGCCTAGGTTTATCCCTTGTTAGATTAAGCTATCTCATAGTATTCTTATGATATTATTTTATATTTTGGATGGGTGTAGGTGTTGTATTAATGAAATGTAAGGGTTGGATTTGTTGGACCATTTAGGCCATTTTAAAATAATAGAGTTGAAACACTTAGATTGTTCCCTTATGCCTTAGGTGAATTGGACTCCATTACTCATGTTTAGCATGATAATTCCTTAGATCATTCAATATTGAATAAAAATACTCTAGATGTTCATGCTTGGGGTAAGATTGGCCGTAGTTGCTTACACTAATGAAGTTTACCTTAGTTTTCTTTGGAATTAGTTAATGTGTTTGGAAAGGACCTCTACCTTAGGACTAACTGTGGCTTGTTTAACATTTAAATGTGGACATATATAACTTAAGCCTATTTTAGGTAGAATTTTCCTAATATGGAACTCGAGGATTAGAAGTGGATCCTCAACCCACGTTAGGCTATGACACATGTTAGTTTTGGTAAACCTTTATGCTTATTAGACTTTTGGAAATATGTATTAAGGCTATATGGGGAAATATTGATACTTGATGGTTATGTTGTTTAATATGAGGTTTGACACCTATAGATCATGTTATTATTTGTGCTATTGATGATGCTATCCATGATGTTTAATATATATATATTTATATACCAAGTTCAAGTTTGGAAAATGATTACGCTATTCATTATATATCTAGTTTGAGTTTGGAGTATGATTATGAAACTACTAAATATTTACTGGTTCAGGACCGGCTATTAATTATTTACTAATTTGAGTCTGGCTATTGGTTATTTACCGGTTTAAGTACAAGTATTAACTATATTTACCGGTTTGAGTCCGAATATCCATATCATGCTATAATAATATACTCTAAATGATTAACAATAATGGGGTCTGGGTTTAATATAACAATTTGTCTAATTTAAAAAATGAGGAAATGGTTATAATGTGGCATGACATAAATGGACTCTAGTGCTAAAATGACTAGTTGATAAACTATGCTTAGTTGATGAATGTTGACTAGTGGATATAAGATGACTAGCTGATAATTGATCTAGTGATATAGGTTGGATAGTACATTAATGGATGGACTAGTGTATAAATGATGATTAGGTTACTATATTGGTAAATGGGGAAATAATAGTTAAATGATAAGTTGGTTATTTGTAAGTGATGAATGGTTGCTTTATTCTATCTCTTGGTGAACTCTCCAGGTGTATGGGAGTCTACGGTGAGTTATTTACTTTTATGAACCAATTGGACTCAATTAAAACATTGGATTTTCAGAAAAATATTGTGTAAAATAAATTAACCAGTAGGACTGATTTTCACTATTTTTAAAATGAAGGATCGAAATGGAAAATTAAGATTCCAAGTCCGAACAAACTATGCTACTAACCTAAATTTTACATTCTGGACCAAATAGAACTATCCAAATTGTCATCCAACACTTATAAAAGCAAATACTGTCCAAAGTTAACTATATGAATTTTTAAAATCTCTAGAACTCACAAACTCTTCCAAAACATTCTTGATTGCATCGAGAACTGTGCCAACCATTGTAACACTCCAAAATCAACATATAGAAACTATTGGAATCGGAGAAATGGTTAAACAACATAAAAAGTATGATTTCAAATATCCGGTCATTATACTTCTTTATGTCACTCTTTCTCCTTTTAGTATCACTAAAATGGGATCTTTACTAACAACTAGGCATGAAAGCATGAAACTAATTCACAACAAAGATAATAATAGGAACATATTCATATTAAAGAAAGCATATAGAATCACTAGACAAGTTAGTATTTAAGTTTTACAAAAGAAATTAATCATGCACTGGTGTCAAAATATAACAACCCTTTCCATTGTTATGTATGAGTCAATCATGAAAATATTTAGATTAAGATTTTTCGCTTAGTGAAAGTTAAAATTCATAGGCTAGGCTAATTTTGGATGAAATTAGAGTCCCGGATGGTCTACTGAATTCTAGAAATAGATTTGCTAAATGTACTAAAGTTTAGCTTTATACTATGTTATCTGATTTGATAAGAAATCCGTAGGACTTTTTAGAAATAAATTTGAGTGAGTAGATTTATCGATATCAAACTTGCTGCAAAAGGGTTAGTACAGGATGTCATGGTTTGAGTAAAAGGCAAAATTTGGAGGATTTGAGTTTCTTCTTCTCCACTCATGCTATAGTGGGGGGCATGTTTCTATAGCAACTCAACTATAGCAGAAATATTTCCACTATAGCGAAAGAATGTCAGGCAATCCTACTATAATAGGTGATACGTCTATAGCAGGAGTAGACTGCTATAGTAGGGTAAATCACTATAATTGTAGAAATTTTCACAAAAAAATGATTTATTATTCTAGACTTATTATTAGGGAAGGACATGTGCAATTTGGGAAATTTCCTCTGTAATCCATTAACTTTATTTATAAAGGTAAGTATTTCATTCTTCTAAATTTGTGTTATGGTTAATTAGCCTTAGAATCACATGTTTAATAGTTTTTGGTAGGTTTTAGGATTGAATAAGTGGATTGTCTAGTGTAAGGAGTAGGTTAATTAGGTGTAAAATGCTTGGGTTTTAGTTGGTAAATATTAATTTACTCTAGAATGACATTAATTCACTAATGTCACCATGGAATTGGTAGTTTTAATAAGAGTTGATGGAAGAAAAATCTTAGAATGAGTGGAATGAAAATGTCCTTAGGTGTTAGTGATTTGTTTTAATTCTTAGCATGGTAGGTCATTTGATTGGTTATCTTTTGTGCTTATTTTTTTAGGCCTTGACCAAGCCAAAATGGCACAAAAAGGAAAGGCTAAGTCTTAATTGAGTAGTGCAAGGTTGTATTTAGGCAGGTAATGTTTTTAATGTAGTTGAAACCCAATTTGTGTTATGTGTACATGATAACTAATTCTTAGTATTGCTTACAATGGATGTTCAAGAAAAGTGAATGACTATTTGATATCCTAAGAGCTAATCCAAGTAATGAAATTATACAAAACTTGATGGATTTTACAAGTGTTATTCTATTATACTAAGGTTGTGATTGTTGTGATATTTGTCATTATTGTGGAATGCATAGATAATAAAAATATCGATGGGATTAGTGATATAAGGATGGAAGACACTTGATGTCTAGGATTTGGTACATGGATAAGGACTCATCCCCTATAGGTCATGACTAGTAAGCGACTGTAATGATTTATTTTGTCGTTAATAAAAGTATTCTAGGTAAAGAATAAGAACCTTAATCATCAGAAGTTATGGGACTAATAATTTAGTATGGTATGGTTTGGACATGTACTAATGTTATACAATACCTATAGCAAAAAGTTAAGTTGAAAGTGTTCTAACTGATTGAGTTTCGAGCAAAGTTTAAACAAAGGTCAACTTTAAATGAGCATATATCCTAGAATAAATTGATTTATGGGGTTCAATACCCATCAAATAAAATATATTTAAGTCTTCTTTCCAACGCATTTAACAATTTGTTAATCTGCCTTCAAAGTTAAAATTGATGGCTATTTACCAAACACTGTCCGATCTGACAATAATTAATGGCTATTTATCGAGCTGCAGCATTATTGTTGCAACAACAATTTAACTATTGCAACAATAACTGGGCAATTTATAATATTTTTTGACATTTTGTTTGAGTTTTAACTCAAAAGCATCATCCCAAAGCCCTAGGATAGTGATTTTCCAACTTCTTGGTTGAAAATTATTCGTTAAGGTCAGATTTTTCCATCATCTTCTTCGTATTCTAATCTTTTAACATACTAGAATCCCTAGAACAATCTTCAATGTGGGGTTCTTGGGGATTTGAACACTCTTGTAATACTATTTTGGGAAAAACCTATGGGTTGGATTAATATCACCTATAATTACTTTTAGATTGTTGATTAATGATTTCTCGCTTGAATTAGTGATTCTAAAATATAAATTGATGGTTGGGGAACCTTGAATTCAATAAAAATTGAACCTTTAGCGTTGAATATCTATTAATGGAGAAGGGTTGAATATCTATTAATGGAGAAGGGTTGAATATCATAAGCTAATTAATAGGTAATAGACCCATGGGTATTGTTATACACCCTGAATAAAGGAAAAATTAGGGGATGTGAATTTTTATATAATTTATTTGAAGAGTAATTGATTTATTACTCTATAACTACTTATTTTGTTAGATAATTGAGCATTTTAAGGACAGGTGCAAGGGAAAAAACATCCATAGTATGGCTGAAACACCTAGGGTTTAGATCCTTATAAACTTTTAGGATTTGTTCCTTTTGGACATCATATGGTGAGAGTACGGGTCAGGTGACCCATTCGTATATTGTCTAGTATTTAATGGTGTTAGGTGGTTAAGTTTCTGGAATGGGTACTACTAGGTGGGTATGAGTCATATGGTTTGTGATGGGTTGTTGGTTTGGGTTTTCCCTCACTTAATTTGAAACTTAGTAACTTAACTTGGTCTAAATACGAGTGGCTCACCATGAATCATGAGGATAGGGTACGAGTCGTATAGTCGAAATCGTATGTTGGAGAGTGTTCAATCCCTCATGATTCTACCTAGGGTATAATTTCATGGTACTAATCGTATGGTAGTGTACGATTGGTATGGGGTGGTCACACCATCCTGCAGGATAAAGCAGTTTGAGTTGGGGCTAATCTGGATATCTCCCCCATAACCTCTTAAGGTCCCATGACTTATCACAATCTTGGTACATTATCTAACCTATTTGAAATCACTCAAACTATCTTAAAACACTCTCAAATTCTCTCAAGTCTCTTAGGTCAAGGAATACTAGGGTTTTATCAATAGGATCAATTTAGGGCTTACAAGGTTGATTTCTCTCTATCAACTTCATAATCTAAGGCATGTTACTCCTCCCTCGTTGCTAGTTCCAACTAAAGGTATGTTTTATGAATTATTTTCATGGAATAATTATTGTATGGTCTTGGGTTTTCAATTATATGTAGGGGTTTTTAGTTATGGTTTTCCTATGTTTTAATTATGGATTTACATGTTTTAATGGTTTTTTGGACATTTAGTTGCATGGGAATGGTTATATGATACTTGGTTATAGTTTTGGAGACACTATGCCCCCAATATGTTTGATAAAATGCCTATGAGAATGCTTTTACTACATTATTGGACTTTTAATAGAACTATTATATGGTATAACTTTGTAATGAAACCCTAAATGGTTTTACTGGTTTGGAATGGTTATATGGTAAGGTCTTGGTTATTATGGTTGGTCTAATTGAATGTCTTGTGGGGTACAAAGGAATCCCCCAAGCAAACATAATAATGATCAATTTTAGGGTACACCAGATTCCCCCAAGTCAACTTAATAACATAATCTATGGGTACATGAGAATCCTGTCTTCCTAAAAAGGATGTATAAGGACATTGCTTGTAAGTAATTGGTGGTATGATGATACCACTACTTATAGCCTTGGTTAACAATAGAAGCGATGGTGGTTTGGTTATGTCGTAATGGTTTTAGTTGGGCAATAATAGAGGGGTGTGATAGCTAATCGTGAAGGTACGCATCCAATGGACGGACACTGGAAACTAATGTTTGCCGATATGAGGATTGGTCATGGAGACCATATATGATACTTATGGGGTACGTAGGAATCGTCTAAGTACAATCGTACATATGTATCTTGGAGAGCAAAGGGTTGTCGAGAATCCTTACTCCTATGGTATCTCATATTTGTATGGCTACACGTATCAGGGCTAGTTCAATGGGTTACACTAGACCCATATAGGCCATAGGTGGTTCGTGGATGGTTAAGCTACACATACCTAGGTTAATGGTTTTAAAGGCAACTAAATACGATTCTCTTTCCCAATATGGTTATATATATATGGATGTATGGTTTTGAATGCATATGGTTAGTTTACTTGGCTTTAAAGGTTGGAATTATTCTATCCTTATCCTGAGTGCATGCTAGCATTCACCCGTTAACCTATCTTTGGGATACTGTATCCCCATGCGATGTAGGAACCAACCATTCTACTCCTCTTGCTTATTGAATCAATTTAGGATAATCTTGGTTAGAATAAAGTGGTGATATTCCATATTCTATAAGGATCCATTTCATGGCATGGATGTTTTTACATACTTTGGTTATTTCATAGACATTAGTTTTTGCCATGGTTGGGGGCATATCCCAACCGATTATTGTTTTACTTTTGGTTAGAGGCTTTGTAGAACTACTCTAGGTTGGTACGGGTAGTATTAGTAGTGGTATCAGCCTTGGCATTGGTATTGATATTATGGATGATGCAATTTGATAGTATCTATGATTGTTCCATCCTATTATGTTATGTACCCATGCTTTGTAATTGTTTGGTTTTGGCATTGTTATTGGTTGGGTATTGTATTGTTGGACTTGCTTGGGTATGTCACAGTTATGGACCTATCCCGGAGTATAGAATTGTACAAAATGATATCTTGTTATATGTTCAGAATCCAAAGAATTTAGGGTTGTATTTGGAGGTTAGGTTGGGAAATAAGAGTGTTCACCAGTCCTGGTTGGACTTGGGATGCCCATTACGACAAGGCCCCGATTGTGGTTTGTGTCAAGTTGGCATCAGAGCTTTAGGTTCAAGGTCAATTGGGAATCTATAAAGTCGTGTCAAGTAGAGTTTCTTTTAAGGGTGTGTAGCGTGCCACACTCATAAGAGAGAAAGGCTATAAGGGATTTAGGAATTATTTCTCATTCTTTGTGTTTTATCTTCAATCTTGGAGTCTAAGTCTTGGAATCTCTTCTAATTCCTATGTGTTCACCTTTCAGATCATTCCTTAACAATCCAAAGCTCACGAAAACCTTTTTTTCTAATTGGGGATAATGTTGATGTGTCACACATTTCTCATAGGATCCATACTCGGTCGAGGGGTACAGTCCCTAATATTTTTAGAGTTCCACTGGTTCCTTCTAGTCCTGTTTATCCTAACATGACAAATGATGAGTTTCATCAGTTGATTCATGTGATTGATCAGTTAGTAGCTTCTCAGGATGAGTGTGGTATATCTTATATTGCATCTTTTGAGGCCACAAAGGTTGGCTAATTTATAAGGTTAAGTCTTCCAACTTTCACTGATGTTAAGGTGGAGGAGGATGTTTTTTAGATGAGATGGAAAATATATTCAAGATCATGCATGCCACAAATGTGGAAGGGGTAAATTTTTCTACTTATCATCTAAAGGATATGGCATACCAATGGTACGAGAAATGGGATTAGGAAAAGGGTGAGGTTGATCTGTCATCTCTGTAAGAGACTTCCTCTAATGATTTTTTTGGTAGCTTATTTCCTTAGGAGTTTAGGGAAGAGAAAGCAGAGGAATTGGTTAATATGAAATAGGGTAAGATGCTGGTCAAGGAGCATGCCTTAAAGTTTCATCAGTTGTCTAGGTATGATTTGGAATTGGTGTCTAATATGAGGGCCAAAATGAGAAAGTTTGCTTCAATACTGTCTTGTGAGTTGATCCTTGAAAGTAGTACTGTATTACTGATCAAGGACATGCATATCTCTAGGTTGGTTCTTTATATGCTAAAGGTGGTGGAGGAAAAAATAAAGAAGATGGAGGTAGGTGAAAGGTACGTTAAGAGGTTTAGGTTCTCTGAGCATGGTAGGCAACATCAAGGTGGTCTGGATGGTGATAAGTGGCCAAAGAAGAAGTGGTGGAGCTTTGGTTCTTTCTCCACATCTAGTGCTCCTTACTTGAAGTAGTCGGGTGACAGGCATCAGCAAGGTGGCGACAACTTCAGGGTATAGGGTGTCCAATCTTAAGCTAGTGGGGCTCAGTTGTCTTCATCATGTCCTCCTTATAGGTTCTATGGTCAGTTGCATCAGGGAGTCTATAATGAGGGGAGGGATAGGTTCTTTAAATGTTGTTAGCCTAGCCATATGCTTAGAAATTGTTCAATTGGTAAGGTTGATTTGGGAGAGAACAAGGTTTTGGTTGCCTCCTTATCTGCTCCTGTACCTAGGGGCGCTACTTCTGCATTTATTTCTATTTCTGGTGTCGGAATAGGTTGAAATAGGTTATATGCTCTTGCATCTCGATAGTAGTATGAGGCATCGGCCGATGTCATGACTGATACGCTACAATGATGTCTATTGTGTATTGTTTACTTGATCTAGTGTCCATTATCTCTTATGTGACCTCATTTTTTGCTGTGTATTTTGTTTTTGATCGCAAGGTTTTTTCAGATCCTTTTTTTGTTCCTACCTTGGTAGGAGACGTTGTGGTTGCTAAAAGAGTCTATAGGGGATGTGTGGTATCTGTTCGTAGTATGGAGACTTTGGTGGATTTTTTTGAATTAGATATGGTGGATTTTTATATTATTCTGGGTATGGATTAGTTACACTCGTGCTATGCGTCCTTAGATTGTTGGACCTATAAGGTTATCTTTAAGTTCTTTGTGGAACCGGTTATTGAATGGGAGGGTGGTTCCCTAGCTCCTAAGGGGAAGTTTATATTGTATATTAGAGCTCAGAGGTTAATCTCTAAAGGGTGTCTCTATCATTTGGTCTGGGTTAAAGACTCTAACTCGGACAGTCCTTCTTTGTATTTGGTTCTAGTGGTGAATGAGTTTCCTGAGGTCTTTCTGAATGATCTTCCTGGTTTTCCTCCAGATAGGGAAATTGAGTTTTGGATTAATTTGGTATCATACACTCATATAATATCTATTCCTCCTTATAGTATGGATCTGTCTGAGTTGAGGAAACTCAAGGAGCAACTTAAGGATCTTTTAGATAAGGGTTTCATCCGTCCTAGTGTGTTTTCTTGGGGTGCACCAGTTTTATTAGTGCATAAAAAGGATGGTTCCCATCGGATGTATATTGACTATTGGCAATTTAATAAGGTGATGGTTAAGAATAAGCATCCTCTTCCTTGACACACCCTGAAACTGGGTCATGTTGTAGGGGCACCTCAAGCCCACATGAACCGGAGGTCGCCTGATAACCCATCACAATCATCACATCAATCACATGGGTCAAGAGAATCCTTTCCATATAATAAGATAGCGAAAGACATACTACATGTCATAACTTAAACATGTCTAAACACTTCATTGGATTTATCAACTAACCAATATACCCAAGTCCACAGTCATCCATAATACAACTATACAAATCGATGTTTAGAAATGTATATGTCAGGACAAGCCCCCGAAAATTGCTCAACCAAGTTAAATAACTAAGTCTAAAGATAGGAGACCAAGGATGAATGTTTTCTGAATAAAGAAAGCTCACCACTCCAGAGTCAATGCACTAACCGCTTCAATCATCTAATTATTGCGCAGGAAGAGAAGAGGATGCTCCAGTTCCTATGTCGCATGGGGACGTAGTGTCTGAAGATGGCTAGCGGTTGGAATGCTAGACTGCAACTCAAGGATAAGGATAAAATAACATCATCATTTAACAACAAGAGATATATATCATATTCAATCACATTCATAACCTTATCATACATATAGACTATCACATACTAATCAAAGGGACAAGTCTTATCAATACTTTAGAAGCTCTCGTTCATCATGCATGCATTGGAGGACTACAACCTTCCACACATATATATTCAAGTATTTCTTATTAGGCATAGGACTTTAACCATATTCACATATCCTCAAGTAAGGGACTCTAACCATATACACATCCATTTAAGTAAAGGACTCTAACCATATACACATCCATTTAAGTGAGGGACTCTAACCACTCATACACATTTATATAAGTGAGGGACTCTAACTACTCACACACATTCATTCAAGCAAGGGACTTTAACCACATGCTCACACATTAGGCAAAGGACTCTAACCTTATGCCATTTTAGATAGGGGACTCTAACCCCTAGCCAATTCATTTAGCGAGGCACTTTAACCTCATGAGATCTCATTATGAAAGGGACTTTAACCTGAAGCCATCACAGCTATCATTAGTCGACATTGGGACTCTAAACCTTTATCCATGCATCCACATACATTAAATTCCACACATAAAGATTTTAACCCATTTAACCAATTCAACACCATACATGACCACATGGACCTCATGGGAACCTTCATTGCTCAAATATTTTAATAGGAAAATGCCTTATGGAAACTCATCAAACAAATAAAAGTATTGTCTTTAAGACCCTTACAATCCATTCATATTTCATTAGTAGTTCTATACCACAATTTATTTCAACACACAATTCAAGTTCATTTTTATATTAGGGGCTTTAACCCCTTCATATTCAACAAACCATCAAGGTCATCAATTACACAATACATGGCTTATTTTATCTTCACAGTATCATTTATCAATCATTCATATATATTGGTCCATCTCCCTAGTTCAAATTATCATCACCATGTAACTAGACATCTCACTTAGACTTTTTCACAAACACTTTGTGTACATCTCTTTATCAAGGCCAATTTTATGGTTGAAACCATAAAAATTAGGGTTACTTAAGACCCACATGTTATAAAATATACAACAAGCATTCATGTGTGCAAACTACCATCAATAACATCTATAAACATAAGTCTAAGCAAGAATCACCATTATTCATCATTGGACAACAAAACCCTTTTTTATTTGATTTCAAAACTACCATGTACACTTACTAATCCAAGTGTTAAATACATGGGTTTAGAGTTATTTAGCAAGAGAAAGAGTTATATGCCTTAGACAACTTCAATTACAAAGAATATTAACCTTACTTTACCTCTTGAAGATCATGCTTGAAACCCTAGCCTTCAATCCTTTAAAGATGATCTTGAGAGAGTAATTAGGGCATTTGATCCATCAAAATAGATGTTTAAGATTCTACACACACTTATATAGTGAGATGTCTTAGGGTATTAGACATAGAAAATAACCACAAGGCCCTTAGTTAGAGTCTAAAAATTAAACCCGTCCAGGGGTATAATTCACCATACAACTTATGTAAGTAGTCGTACCCTAGGGTATGAGTCGTACCCAGACTCATACCCTAGGCTTCTTATAGTTTAAACATATTATTAAGGATATGACCATACATCTTTGATTCGTATCCAATGGGTACGACGCAACCCTATCTCTTATCTATCAACCGTACCAAAAATAGTCCACTTTTGATTGAGGCATCACTCTATATAATAGGACATGGTATGAATTATACCTTAAGGTAAGATTGATTGTTGACTCACTCATACCAAGGATAGTAAGTGACCCTTATCACACTTCCAAGGGTATGATATGGGGTCACCAACTCATATCCAAAGGGTACGAGTGGTACCCATAGTCGTACTATGTCTAGAGATATCTAATGAGGGAATTTTGCAAGGGTTCAAAGTCTAGGTGTTTCATTCCTAAAATAGATGACATGTTTGATCAGTTGCAAGGTACCAAATTATTTTCAAAATTAGATCTTTTATCTGTGTATCATCAGCTTAAGATTAGGGTGGTGGATATCCCTAAGATGATATTTTGTACCCGATATGGGCACTTTGAGTTCTTGGTTATGTCATTCAGTTTGACCAATGCCCCATCACTATTTAAGGATTTGATTAATAGGGTGTTTCGTTAGTTTTGGATCTATTTTTCATTGTGTTCATTAATGACATTTTGGTTTACTCTAAGAGTTTGGTGGATTATGCCAATTACCTTCGTGTGGTGTTGTAGACCTTGAAAGAGTAGCAATTGTATTCCAAATTCTTAAAATGTGAATTATATTTGAACATTATAACTTTTCTAGGTTATATTATTTCTAGTGATGGGATCATAGTGAATCCGTAAAGGTAGTGGTGGTTAAGAAGTCGCCTAGACCTACGAGTCCAACCATCATTCGGAGCTTTCTAGGTTTGGTCGGGTACTATAGGAGGTTTTTGGAGAGTTTTTTTATGATAGCTTCCCCCTTGACTAAGTTGAATCAGAAGAAGGTAAAGTTCTCATGGTCAGATGCTTGTGATGGTAGTTTTACGAAGCTGAATTATAGCTGACTTCGACTCTGGTTTTCATTTTTCCTGAAGGAAATAAGGAGATTGTGGTTTACTATGATGTATCTTGGGTAGGACTTGGCTATGTTTTGATATAGAATGCTAAGGTATTTGCCTATGCTTTTAGGCAGTTAAAGATGCATGAGAGAAATTATCCAACTCATGCTCTAGAATTGCTAGCAGTGGTGTTTGCATTAAAAATCTGGAAGCATTATTTGTATAGAGTGCACGTGGACATTTATTAGGACCATAACAGTCTGCAGTATGTGTTCACCTAGAAAGAGCTTAACCTTAGGCAGAGAAGATGGCTTGAGCTTCTCAAGGACTATGACATAAGTTTTCACTACCATCCAAGTAAGGCTGATATTGTTGTTGATGGTCTTAGCTGGTTATCCATGTGTATTTTAGCTCATATTGATAAAGAGAGGCAGATGTTGGTAAAGGATATTCACCACTTGGCTAATCTTGAAGTTTGTTTTTTGGACTCAAAGATTGGCAGTATGTTGGTACAAGAAGCGGTCTGATCATCTCTTAGTGTAGAGATCAAAAAGAAGTAAATGCTAGATCCTTTCTTGATAAAAATCAAGGGCAATGTAGGTGGGAAAAAAGTTAAGGCTATTTGAGATCAGTAGTGATGGTACCTTACGGTGTCAAGAGAGTTTATATGTTCTTGACATTGATGATTTGCAAAAAAATGTATTGGCTGAGGTACATATATTGCGTTAAGCAGTCATCCTAGTTCAATAAAAATATATCATGATCTCAAGGAGATGTATTTATGGAATGGCATGAAGAAGGGTGTGGTTGATTTTGTGTCCAAATGTTGCGTGTGTCAACAAGTGAAAGTTGAGCACATAAGGCCTAGAGGCTTGTATTAGGACTAAATAAAATTGGGAAGTCATCAATATAGATTTTATTATCGATCTTCTTTGGTCTCGAAACCAATTTGATTTTGTTTGGGTCATCGTGGCTAGGATGAAAAAGTTGGCTCACTTCTTGATAGTGAGGACTAACTTCTTGGCTGAGGATTATGCGAGGTTGTATCTTTATGATATTGTGAAGATCTCATAGGGTACCTTTTTTAATTATCTCAGATCATGGAATGCAGTTTTCATCTCAGTTTTGGTGGTTATTTCAGAAGGGGTTGGGTACTAAGGTTAGTCTATGTACTGCTTTTCACCCGCAGATGGATGGGCAAGCAAAAAAGACTTTTAGACATTTAAAGATATGCTTTGTGCATGTGTGATTAATTATGGTTGTAATTGGGTTGAGCATCTACCTGTTATAGAGTTTGCTTATAATAATAGCTATCATTCTAGCATTGGGATGGCTCGTTTTGAGGAATTATTTGGTAGAAAGTGTAGATCTCCTGTTGTATTATTTGATCTTCGTGTGGTGGATATGTTCATCCTAGATTTAGTTTGTTATGTTGTGGAGAAGGCAAAGGTGATTCAAGATAGGCGTTTATGGCTGCCCAAAGTTGCCAAAAGTCCTATACAGATGTAAAACATAGGGACTAGGAATTTGAGGTTGGGGTTAGGGTGTTCCTAAAGTTGTCTCCCATAAAGGGAGTAATAAAGCTGGTAAAAAGGGGAAGCTCAGTCCCCGCTATGTTGGTCCTTGTGTGATTTTTAGGGAAGTTGGTAATGTTGCATATGAATAGGAGTTTCCTTCTAGTTTGAGCTCTATTAATCTGGTATTCTATGTCTCTATGTTGATAAAGTGTATAGGTGATCCTTCATCGATTATTTCTTTGGAAGGATTAGGTGTCTCGGACTCTCTGTCTTATGATGAGATCCTAATTAAGATCTTCGATTGGAAGTTTCTTTATTTGAAGACTAAGGATATAGCTTCCATTAAGGTTCTATGCTGGAACCACAAGGTGAAAGAATCTACTTGGAAAATGGAGGAGAAAATAAAGTCCAAGTATCCATATTTTTTCTGCTCTAGATATTCATGCACCAGGTATGTGTTCTTGGTTACATCTTTGTTTTCTAACTTAGTTATAGAAAGATTAATTTCCTCGCATCTTTGTTTCTAACTTATTTAAAGGTTGGAATGATTATGTTGGGGTATAATTCATGCTTGCACTAGTTTGTCTGTCATTTGGGGAAAGATGATCCTACTGGGGGGAACTAAAACACCATGGGTTTTGATCCCTAAAAAATCCTAGGTTTTGACCTTCTGGAAAACATATGATTCACTATACTAATTGTATGGTGATGGTACGGGTCATGTGACAAATTCATATATTTTACAATTTTAGGTGGTGTTGGGTGGTTGAATTTCTAGAAATTATACGACTAGGTGGATATGAGTCATATGGTTAGTGATGGGTCATTGGTTTGAGTTTTCCTTCACTTAATCTAAAACTTAGTAACTTAACTTAGATTTGAGTATGAGTGGCTCACCATGAGTCATGAGGATAGGTTACGAGTCATATAATCCAACTCATATGCTGTACAATGTTCAACCCCTCATAATTCTACCTCGGGTATGATTTATGGTACTAATCATATGATAGGGTACGATCGGTATGGGGTGGTCCTACCATCCTACGGGAATTTAAAGTGGTTTAAGTTGGGGTAATCTAGACATTTCCCTTCTTAACCTCTTAATTCCCCATGACTTATAACACTCTTAGGACATTATCTAATCTATTTGCAATCACTCAAACTCTCTTAAAATAATCTCAAATTTTCTCAAGGCTCTTGGGATAAGGAAGGGTAAGGTTTCATCAATAAGATTAATTTGGGGCTTACAAGGGTGATTTATATCCTTCATCTTTATAATCTCAGGCATGTTACTCCTCCTTCGTTATTAGTTCAAACTAAAGACATGTTTTATAAATTGTTTCCATGGCACAATTTTTGTATTGTTTTGGGTTTTCAAATGTATGTTGGGTTTTTTTTTATTATAATTGCTTGGTTATAGTTTTCCCATGTTTTAATTATGAATTTACATGTTATAATTGTGGGTTGGACATTTGGTCTCATGGGAATGGTTAATTGGTACTTGGTTTTCTTTTTGGAGGCATTATTCTCTCAATTTGTTTGATAAAATGCCTATGAGAATGATTTTACTGCATTATATAACACCATGGGTTTTGACCCTTAGAAAATTTCATAGAATTTTGGTCTCTGGACCCAATAAGACTCGAGGGTACAAGCCATATGTTAGGGTACAGACGGTAAGGTCCAATCGTATACTGACTAATGTTGGTTAGTGGGATAGATTTTGGTTACTAGAATGAATACAACTTAGGGTTACGAGTCATATTGGTAGATACAGATTAATTGGTTCCTTAACTTAATCTATGGCTTGGTTACTTAGGTTGGGTATGAGTAAGAGTGGCCAATCATGAGCCATAAGCCAAGGTATGAATCGTACCATGAACTCATCTGGTGCACAGTGTCTGAATCTTCCTTTAGCTTAAATATGCCAAGGGTGCGAATAAAGGGTATGGATCTTATGCTATGACTTGGTTGGATGTGTCATATGCTGGATAGTATTGGATCCAAGGGTTGAGGCCAAGATACGAGTGGAGGATAGCAATCGTATTGGAGGTTACGACTCGTGTGGGTCAGTCATACCTCAATGATGGGATTTTGGTACAACTTAAGTTGCGGTATTCTAGATATTTTGCCACTTATCCTAATATGGTCCCATGACTTCTAACCTACTTGGAAGGTTATTTACCCAATTATTCCATTCATTAACACTTAGAAACTCTCCTAAAGCACTCTATAATTCTCTCAAGACCTTTTGGGCAAGGGAAGCCAGGGTTTAAACTAAAGGATCAATTTGGGACTTGTCTTGGTGATTTTTTTCCGTCATCATCTTCTTTTAAGTCATGTTGTCTTCCCTCATTGTTAATTCTAACTAAAGGCATGTTTTTTTTTAATGTTTTCATGATTTCATTGATTGGGTGATTTTGGTTTTCAAATATGATTTGAGGGTTTTGATATTAAATGTTTAGTTATGGTTTCTCATGGTTTTAACTATGCTCTTGAATGCATTAAAGGTGATTTTGGGTAATTGATTGCATGGGAATGGTTTAGTGGTAATTTGAATTGGGTTTGATCATATTATGCCCCCAATGTGTTTGACAAAATTACATTGGCTACTTTTAATAGAACTCTTGCTTGTTTTAAAACTTGGTAAAGAAAATTATGCATGGTTTAAATAGTTTTAATGGTAAATGGCTAATGGTTATGCCTGAGGGGCACATGGAATCCCCTAAGTGTTTTAATATGGTAAATGAAAGGGCACTTGAAAGTCCCCTTACACCTATATATGGTTGGCTATGGATAATACTTCCAAGTAAGGATTGGTGTGATAATACCAATATTACTGGAATTGATTAATAAATAGATAATGGTTTGGTTATTTGGAAATTGGTTTTAATTGGGCAATAATTGCAGGAGGTGTCGCTAAGCCATGGAAGGTAGATTTCCCTAGGGGACAAAAATTGGAAACTCATATTTTCTAATGTGAGGTAGTTCTTGGTGACCTTCATACTCTATTTTAAGGGATGTACTAGTTATCCTATATTTTCTTCTCTGGTCATGTAGACACATATACTGGGGCCCTTTCAGCAGGTAGTACTGAACTCATATAGCCCGTGGGTGGTTTAGGACTGCAAAGCTACATAACCCAGGAAAAGGTTTTAAAGGCATGCTAAACCCGGTCCCTTTTCCCGGCATGGTTTTATATATATATGTATGGTTGTGTGTATATGGATGGTTTTATACCCCCTCTATGCAGGAATCAACTGTTTTTCCCTAGGATCATGTTATGCATTTAGGAATGTTTCACTTTCTTGGTATTCTTTTTTCAAGCTTGGAGTCCCAGTCCTAGAATCTTCTTTAATCCTTGTTTGTTCGTGTTTTAAATCTTGCCTCGTAGATTTGGAACACAAAGAAATTCCTCTATACTATTTAGGGGTACTACTGACGGGGTGCATCCTACTTCGGGATTCATCTTCGATCCCAAGGTCCTATCCTTGATAGTTTTAGAGTTCCATTAATTTCTACTAGTCCTCCTCATAGCGAGGTTACTAATACAGAATTCGGTCAGTCTATTGATGTTATTGCTTAAATGGTCGCTACTTAGGCTGAGAAGGGTACGACTAGTGCTTTGTCTGATGAGGCCACAAGGTTTGGCCAATTTATGAAGATGAGTTCTCCCACTTTTTCTAGAGTGAAGGTAGAAAAGGATCCACAGGTATTCTTGGATGAAATGAAAAAGATATTTTAGGTGATGTAGGCTACTATTGTGAAGGGGGTAAACTTTGCAGCTTACCAGCTCAAAGATATTGCATATCAGTGATATGAAGAGTGGCACAGATATAAGGATGATGTGGAAGAATCAGTCTTGTGGGATACTTTTTATAAGGCCTTCTTAGATCATTTCTTTCCCCAAGAGTTGAGGGAAGCAAAGATGGAGGAGTTTGTAAATCTCAAGCAGGGGAGAATGTATGTCAAGGAATATGCCTTGAAGTTTCATCAATTGTCAAGTTATGCTCCTAATTTAGTGGCTGACATGTGAACAAGGACAAGAAAGTTCTTTTTTTGGTTGAGTTAAGATTTAAGTTTGGAGAGAAAGACTGCCTTGCTGATTAAAGATATGGAAATCTCTAGGTTGACTATTCATATCCAGATGGTAGAGGATATGAAGAGAAAACAGGTGAAGTTTTGAGATAGGTAGGGCATGAGGAGCAGGATTTCTGACTAGGGAGGTGCTCATTCTCAGAGTGGTCGAGATGGTGGTAAATGAAAGAAAAAGAAGTGGGCAAGTTCTGGTTTCTACTCTTGTTCTAGTGCTTCTTACCAGTTAGACGGCAGGCGTCATTGTAGTGGTGATAATTTTTGGGCGCAGGGTGCCTAATCTTAGGACAGCGGAGGTCGGTCTTTTTTTCATGTTCTCCTTTTTTATTTTGAGGTCTTTTTCATTGGGGTTACTGCGATAAAAAAGGGACAAATGCTTCAAGTGCGACCAAGTAGGCCATCGACTCAGGGATTGTCAGGTTAATAAGGTTTCTATGGGGGCAAATATGATTCTTGTGGCTTGATCTTCTACTCCTACACTTGGTTCTAGTGTTGGTCTGAACAGGTTATATGTTTTGGCGAATTGACAGCAATTAGAGGTATAATCTGATGTCATTACTGGTACATTACAACTTTTCTCTTGTGACATATATTATTTTCTTAAATCGGGGTACACTCTCTCCTATGTGACTCTATATGTGGCTATATCTTTTGATTTTGATCCAAAAAAATTTTGGATCCTTTTTTCTACCATAGTAGGTGAATCAGTTATTGCAAAGAGAGTCTATAGGGGGTGTGTGGTATATTTTGGTGGCAAGCAGACCTTGGTGGATCTGTTTGAGTTGGATATGATAGATTTTGATGTCATTCTGGGTATGGATTAGTTTCACTCTTAATAGGCGACGTTGGATTGTCGAACCTGTAAGGTTATATTTATGTTCCCTGGTAAACCAGTTATAGAGTGGGAGGGTGTTTCTTTAGCTCCTAGGGGGAGGTCTATTTCTTATCTTAGAATCGGAGTTTAATATCCAAATGCTATCTTTATCACATAGTCTAGATTAAAGATTCTAACTCAGACGGTCCTTCTTTCCTGTTAGTTCCAGTGGTTAATGAATTTCCAGAAGTCTTTCTAGATGATCTTCCTGATGTTCCTGTAGATAGGGAAATAGAGTTTAGTATTGATCTAATTTTAGACATTCATCCAATTTCGATTCCTCTATTTTAAATGGCTCCTACTGAGTTGAGGGAACTTAAGGAGCTATATAAGGATCTTCTCGATAAGGGGTTTATTCTTCCTAGTGTATCTCCTTGGGTTCTACTAGTGTTATTTGTAGACTCCCTTCGGATGTGCATTGACTATAGGTAGCTAAACAAGGTGACGGTCAAGAACAAATATCCTCTTCTAAGGATAGATGATCTATTTGAACAGTTGCAAAGTGACAAGTTCTTTTCTAAGATAGATCTTTGGTCTGGGTGCCATCAACAAAAGATTAGGGAGGTGAATATCTCTAAGATGGCTTTTTGCACTTAGTATGGGTGCTTTAAGTTTTTGGTAGTGTCATTTTGGTTGAGTAATGCTCTAGTGGCATTTATGATCTAATAAATATGGTTTTTTGTCAGTATTTGGATCGCTTCATTATTGTATTTACTGATAACATTCTGGTTTTTTGAAATGCAAGGTGGATCGTGCTAATCACCTCCATGTGGTGTTGTCGACCTTAAAGAAACAACAATTGTATGCCAAGTCCTCTATGTGTGCTTTTGGTTGAACGCTATAACTTTCTTAGGTCATACTATTTTGATTGAAAAGATCATGGTAGATCCACAAATGGTTGTTGTGGTAAAAATTTAGTCTAGACCAATGACTCCTTCCAACATTCAAAGATTCTTGAATTTAGTTGGGTATTATAGGTGGTTTGCGTATAGATTTTCATTGATAGTTGCTCCTTTAACTAAGTTAACTCAGAAGGAGGTTAAGTTTTGTTGGTCAGATTCTTGTGAAGGGAGTTCTGAGAATTTAAAGGATAAGTTAACTTTGGCTCCAATTCTTACTTTGTCAAAAGGAAATGATGGGTTCGTGGTTTATTGCAATGTATCTCAGGTAGGTCTTGGTTATGTGTTGATATAGAATGGGAATTTAATTGCCTATGCTACCAGGGAGTTGAAGGTACACGAGAGGAATTATCCTACTCATGATTTAGTGCTGTTGACGGTTGTGTTTACTTTTAAAATATGGAGGAATTATTTGTATGGTGTTCACGTGGATATCTTTTCTGATCACAAGAATCTACAATATGTATTAACCCAGAATAAGCTTAATCTTAAGCAGATAAGATGGCTTGAGCTTCTGAAGAATTATGATATAAGTCTTTGCTATGACGCAGGTAAGGCTAATATGGTTGTTGATGCTCTTAGGAAGTTATCCATGGTGAGTTTGACCCATGTGGAGGAAGGAAAGCAGGAATTAGTGTAGGATATTCACTGCTTGGATAATCTTGGAGTTCACCTATTGGACTCCAATGAGGGTGGTGTGATGGTGCTAGATGTTGTTCGACCATCTCTTGGTGCGGAGACTAAGGAGAAGCCAGTGCCAGATCCTATCTTGATAAAAATCAAGAATACCATTGGTAGGCCAAAGGTAGTGGTATTTGAGATTGGTGGTGATGGTACTTTACGGTACTAAGGGAGGTTGTTTGTTCCTGATGTCCACTGGTTATGATAAAGGATTTTGGCTGAGGTGCATGAGTTGCTCTATGTTGTTCATTTTGACTCGACTAAGATGTATCATTATCTCAAGGAGATCTATTGGCGGAATGGTATGAAGAGGGATGTGGCTGATTTCGTAGCCAAGTGCATGGTTCGTCGATAGGTTAAGGTTGAGAACATGAGACCAGTAGGGTTGTATCAAGAAATTAATTTTCCCTAATAGAAGTGGGAAGTGACCAATATGGACTTCATTATTGGTATTCCTCGGTCTCAGAATTAGTATGATTCATTTTGGGTCATTGTGGATAGGATGAGTAACTTTGTGCACTTTTTGCCAATACGAACTACCTTCTCGACAAAGAATTATACTAAATTGTATCATCGGGAGATTATGAATCTTCATGGGGTGCCATATTTGATTATTTTTTATCATGGCACACAATATATGTCTTATTTTTGGCGGTCTTTTCAAAGAGGGTTGGAGACCAAGGTGAGTCTGAGTACTACTTTCCATCCGCAGATGGTTGGACAAGTAGAGAGAACTATTAAGATATTAAATAATATGATTTGGGCCCGTGTGATTGATTATGATGGCAATTAGGTTGAGCATATACCTTTGGTGGTGTTTGCTTAATACAATAGCTATCACTCTAGTATTGGTATATCCCCTTTTGAGGAATTATATGGTAGAAGGTGTAGATCTCTTATTGGTTGGTTTGAGGTTGATGAGGAGCATATGTTTGGTCCCGATTTGGGTTTCCAGAGTATGGAGAAGGTGAAGGTAATTTGGGATAGTCTTAAGGCTACCCAAACTCGCCAAAAGTTCTATGCAAATGTGAAGGGTAGATATTTGGGAAATTGAGGCTGAGGTAAGTTTTTCCTCAAGGTATCTCCCATGAAGGGAGTAATATAATTTGGAAAGAAGAGGAATCTCAATCCCCGATATGTGGGTCCTTATAAGATTTTATGGAGAGTTGGTAATATTGCTTATGAGCTAGAGCTGCCTTCTAGCTTGATCTTGGTTCATCCGGTCTTTCATGTTTCCATGATGAAGAAGTGCATTGGTGATCCTTCTTTGGTTGTTCCTTTGGAAGAATTGAGTCTCACAGATTCTTTGTCTTATGAAGAAGTTCCAATTGAGATCTCGGATAGGTAAGTTCATCAATTTCAGGCAAACAATATGCTTCGATTAAGGTTCTATAGTGGAACCATAAGGTAGAAGAAGCTTCATGGGAAGAGGAGAAGGACATGAATTCCAAATATCCATATTTATTTTCTGCTCCTGGGATTCATCCGAAAAGTATGTGTCTTCAACACTTCTTTATTGTCTGAGTTTGTTAAATGAAAGATTAATCTTTGCCTCTTTGTTCCCAATCTTCCTTGAGCTTTAATCTAGCAGGGGTTTGGATGAAGGGTATCGATCATATGTTGTCAATACGACTTAGTTGGATGAGTCATATGATGAACAGTATTGGATCTGAAGGTTGAGGCCAAGATATGAGTGGAGGATACCAATCGTTTTGTAGGGTACGACTCGTATGGGTCAGTCGTACCCCTGTGATGGGATATTGGTGCAACTTAAGTGGGGTTATTGTGGACATTTCCACACTTATCCTAATATGGTCTCAGAACTTCTAACCTACTTGGAACGTAAATTACTATATTATTCCATTCATTAACTCTTAGGAACTCTTCTAAAACACTCCATAAATTTCTCAGGAGCTTTTGGGTAAGGGAAGCTAGGGTTGAAACTAAAGGATCAATTCGGGGCTTGTCTTGGTGATTTCATTCCATCATCATCTTGGTGTAAGACATGTTCTCTTCCTTCATTGTTAATTCTTACTATAGACATGATTTTTATGATTGTTTTCATGATTTCATTTATTGTATGATTTTGGTTTTCAATTATGATTTGGCGATTTTGATATTAAATGATTGGTTATGGTGTCTCATAGTTTTAATTATGCTTTTATATGTATTATTGGTGGTTTTGGGTAATTGATTGCATGGGAATGGCTTAATGGTAATTGTTTTGGTCATATTATGCCCGCAATGTGTTTGACAAAATGCTTATAAAGATATGTTCATTGCATTGACTACTTTTAATGGAACTCTTGCTAGTTTTAAAACATGGTAAAGGAATTATGAATTGTTCAAATGGTCAACGACTAATGGTTATGCTTGAGGGGCATATGGAATCCCCCAATTCATTTATATGGTAAATGGAAGGACACTTGAAAGTCCCCTTAAATCGATGTATGGTTGGTATGGATAATACTTATAAGTAAGGATAGGTATGATGATACCAATATTAATGGTCTTGGTTAATAAGTGGATAATGATTGGGTTATTTAGAAATTGATTTTAACTGGGCAATAATGGTGAGAGGTATAGGTAAGCCATAGAAGGTAGAGGTTCGGGGAGGGGGGACCAAAATTGGAAACTCATATTTGTTGATATGAGGTTGGTCTTGGTAACATTGTGCATGATGTCACACTATATTTTTGGGGATGTACTATTCATCCTATGTTTTCTTCCTTGGTTGTGCATTTACACACACTAGAGCCATTTTTTAGGGGAGCTGGACCTATATAGCCCATGTGTGGTTTAGAACAACAAAGCTACACAACCCAAGTAAATATTTTAAAGGCATGCTAAACCCGATCCCTTTTCCCAACATAGTTATATATATCTGTGTGTACGTGTGTGTGTGTTTATGGTTTTGTGTATATGGATGGTTTTACTTGGTTTTATAAATTGCATTATTTTATCCTTACCTTGAGATTATGCTAGCGGTGACTCGTTAACCCCGTCTACTGACGGTTGTATACCAATGCTATGCAGGAACCGACCATTCTACTCCTTCTATGTAGTGACTGACTCGGGATAAGCATTTGGACTGAAGTGGTAAGATTTTATCCTTTTTTAAGTCTACATTTCATGTTATGGATTTTTCTAGACACTTTAATTTTATTTTGGATATCGGTTTTGGCTATGGTTGGGTGCAAGTCCCAACTGGAATTCATTTTTCTTTTGGTTAAATACTTTGTGGTACTTCTATGGGTTGGAATGGGCTTGATCGGTATAAGTGTCAGCCTTAGAATTGGTATTGGTATTGAGACTGGCATCATCGGACATAATTTCTCACTATTCTACCATATTTCATTTTGGGACTAATTGTATTAAATTTTAGACCATCCTTGGTTATGGCCCTTATTTCGGTATGGTTTGGTATGGTTGGATTATTGGTATAGGATGGTTGGACTCGGTTGGGTCGGTACGGTTGTGATCATATCCTAAAGTTTTCTTGTGAGCTATTACACTATCTTGTTATATGCTTAAAATTCAGCCAACACAGGACATGTGGATGGAGGTTGGGTTGGGTAACAAGGGTGGTCTCAGGTTCTGGTCGGACTTGGTACGCCCATTATGGCAAGGCCCTAGGGCGGGTCGTGTCACATTATTGGGCTTTAAATTGAACTATTGCATGGTATAACTTGGTAGTGGAATCAAAAATTATATAAATGGTTTAAATATTTTGGATTGGATAAATGGGAAAGTCTTGGTGGTTATTGTTGGTCTAATTGAAAGCCATGTGGGATACAAAGGAATCCCCTAGCAAACATAATAATGATCAATTGTGGGGTACACGGGATTCCCCAAAGTCAATTTAACAATGTAATCTATGGGAACATAAGAATCCCTTCTCCCTAAAAAGGATTGCTAAGGACATTTCTTGCAAACTATAGTAGGTATGACGATACCACTACTTATAGCCTTGGTTAATAATAAAAGGAATGGTGGTAATTGGGCAATAATGGCGGGGTGTGATAGCTAACTGTAAAAGCGTGAGCCTAATGGACGGACAATGGAAATTCATGTTTGCCGACATGAGGATGTGTCATAGAGACCATATATGATACTTACAAGGTACACGGGAATCCCATTAGTACAATTGTACATATGTAAAATGTAGAGTGAAGGGTACTTGGGGATCCCTTACTCCTATGGTATTACTGGTTCATGTGTCTATACGTATCAGGGCCCGTTCAGGGGGTTACACTAGAACCATTTAGCCCGTGGGTGGTTCTAAGATCGTTAAGCTACACATACCCAGGTTAATGGTTTTTAAGTAATGCTAAACCCAATTCCCTTTCCTAGCATGTTTATATATATATATATCTATATATGTTTGTGAATGCATATGGTTAATTTACTTGGCTTTAAACATTGGTATTATTCTATCCTTATCTGGAGTGCATTCTAGCGTTAACCCGCTAACCCATTTTCGGGTGGATGTATCCCCACGCGATGCAGGAATCGGCTATTCTATTCCTCCTTCTTAGTGATTTGATTTAGGATCAGCTCAATTGGATTGATGTGGTGAGATTTTAAATTCCGGAAGGCTCCTTTTCATCTCATGGATGTTTTTCTATACTTTGGTTATTTCATAGATATTGGTTTTGGCTATGGAAATGTCCCAACCAGATATTGTATCACTTTCAATTAGAGGATTTGTGGAACTACTATGGGTTGGTATGGTCTATGTCGGTAATGGTGTCGGCCTTGGTATTGGTATTGCAATTATGGCTGATACCATTTGGCTGTATTTATAATTGTTCCATCCTATTATGTTATGGATTCATTCTTGGTTATTGTTTGGTTTATGTATGGTTATTGGTTTGGTATTAGATGGTTGGACTTTCTTGGGTTGGTCACGGCTTTAGACCAATCCCAGAGTCTGGTATTGTACAAAATCCTATCTTGTTATATGTTCAGAATCCATCCGGTTCAGGGTACGTGTTTGGAGGTTTGGTTGGATAACGGGGGTGGTCCCCCATCCTGGTTGGAGTTGGGATGCCCATAACAAAAAAGCCCCAGTTTGGGTCGTGTCAGCGGCTTTCTTATTTCAAGATGATCGGTTGAGGTACGTTATAGTTTAATATATGGTAGTCTAGTTGCCTGTAATAACTATAGTTGATGGGAGATTTCATATCTAGACCTATGGGCATGGTGATTGGATTGTTAAAACATAGAATTAATGTAATAATAATATAATTATGAGATATTGTGTTTTCAATGGATTCCTTGAGGGGTGTTTGTATTTATATGACTTACTTAATGATTGATAGAGTTTAATATCTAAAGGTGTACAATAATAGATGAATTAGGTGACCTTCTAATCTACAGAGCTAGTCTTTACTATCTTAAAAAGGGTGAACCAGATATTATGTTTAGTTGGAGTATGAGATATGCTTACAAGAAGATCTATCATATGGTTTCTTGTGATAAGATGAGGTAATGATATAACTTAAAAACCTAAAGTTAAGTTTGGCTAAGTTCTAGGATGTAAGATTTGTAAAGGTGTATGATTCTATCTAGAATTGTAAGTTGAACCAAATGTATTGGTTGAATTATTTACTAAACAGAGAGAGTGCCTTAAGCTTAGTGATGACTTGAGTGTAGGGATTACTACTTAATAACTAAACTTACCTATTTTAAAATGAATAATAGAGAGTTAAATTAGTCTTAGAAATAATAGGATGATTTAGAGTGTAGATATCAATCATGGTAGAATGTAAACTCCTGAAATAGATGCTTGATTTATTTGTCTTTGGAGATGTTTGTGATTGATGATTGAGTTGGATAATCCTCATTTGAGCAAGTAGTCAATTGGACTTTAGAGATACCTATGAATTTCTTTACTAGTGGATATTTGGTGTACTTGGAATAATAAACTTATGATTTTTGACTGCATTTACTTTATTGTCATTAATTTTGAGCTCTATTTCATTTGACTTAGTTGTTATTAATTGTAGGTTTTATTTCAATCATTATTGCTTGCATCTAATTCTTATTTTGTGTTTACAACTTTTAGGCACTTTTTATAATTATTGACTACATTTGACATTTACATTGGTGTTGATTATGGTGATACTGAGCTTATAATGTTCATGATATTGATTATGATGATGTTTCGGTTACCACACTGGTACAAATATAATATGATGCTGTAATAGATTGGGTACCATGCCACTGCAGATATGGTATATTATGGTAAAGGGTCAGGTACTATACCAGGACATTATAATATTATTGTTGATGAGTTGAGAAGGGGAAGAGATGTTATTATCTTCCATACGTACAATAATCATATGCATTTAATGCACATTTATATTTGTAAGCTATTGATGGTTCCTAAATTGAACCGAGTTATGCTGATGGTGTATGACGGTTTCTTATGTGGATTGATTGTTTGATGAGATAATATTATTCCTTGAGTGGATTGATTACATCAATAATTGTGATTTTCATTACAGTAGAATGTGAATATGAGAAATGTTTTGGATTGTCAATAAATCTTATTCTCCCGTGTGTATAGTTATATACATGAGGCATATTATAATTCCTTTTCTTGTAGGGTTGTTGATATTATCTATTATCTTGTTTGTTTCAATATTAATCGTTAAGGATAATATATTAAGGATCGGGGGTTGTCTAAAAAGAAGATTAATAAGAAGGATAAAAGTATATAGAGTTGTTGTAATAAGGTAATGTATAAGAATTCTAGAATTGAATAATTTCTAGAATATAGTTAGCTAATCACTCCGTAATAACAAAGTAATATTGCTTAAATGAACAAAAGCTAGTAGGTTTTTGAAGTTTGAAGTACGTTAAGTATGTTCAAATACTAACTTGTATGCTTTTCATGATTTTTCTTGTTTTCTATATGTTGTCCTATGTTTGTAACCCTGGTTAGTTGATGATACTTACTTTTATGTATGGTTTAACTAATATTGTACTTACTTTATCTCTATTTGGCAATAAATCTATGTTCCAGGTTCGTTGGAGTTTCTATAGGTAAAATGGGTAATTATTCTTCAATAGCTCTTATCATTCCACTCATATATGGATAATGTGTCATTGGTCATCTATCTATTTGTTTAGTGCTCTGGTACCAATTTAGGCCAGGTTCTAGGGAGTCACTTGTAGTTATTTTTTATTTTTCTTTTCATACCCAATATACTAAATACAAGTTATGGAACAATTAAATTTAATAAGCATTTTAACTATTTAATTGTATTAAAGATGATAGATATTATTGGTTAAGTGAGCTTTGTAATAACTTTCATTTTGCTTTAATGGCAGGATATTTAGGGTTTTCCCATTTAGAGTAGGTCGTTCTGGTGGATTGGGTCATGATAAAGATAGTATCAGAGCCCAGGTTATAAGACTCCCAGTGCAAGTTCAAATATTGAGTAGAGTTTTGCGGATTGGTATGTTGGTGTCCACATTAGATCTTTAAGAAGATACAAGGCATCTAGGAATCTATTTAACTTTTTTCTTTCTAATGGCTTTATCTCAATATTGTATCCAAAGGTTGGGTTCAATTGGTATTTATCCAATTTCAATTGGTATCTCAATCGTCACAATTGGGACTAGTTGCTCCCACTTAGTATAATTTAACATGTAAAGGTTGACACAAGACGTTCAACCAATAGAGGTCAATAAGAAACCAATAAAGTGGATTTTTATGCTTCGTTTGATATGGGGTTAAGTACATATGGTGAGTTAATGATGTGTTAAAAATGTTCTATGTGTATTATTTTTAATGAAAATGTATGGAAACTTCTTTTGTGATGCTTAAACTCTCAAATATGATTATTGATTGTGTGTGTGGTTGGATGGTGTATAGCCAAGCAAAGCGGTGGACGTAAGGAACGGGTGAGATCTTGAGAGCGTCTTTTATTTTATGACTTGATCTATAGCTCATATTCAGTGATTAGGAGTACTGGTTGACTTCTATTTGAATCTTAATGAACTACCCAATATCTTGGATTTTTGATTAGGAAAAGTGGCATGATAAAATGCTACTTAAATTACTTTTATGGTTGGTTATTGTTTTTATTATGATATTACCAAGTTATTTGATGGTCAAACTTTTGAAGTACATATGGTCATTAGTGGTATGAGATAAGGTATTACAAAATAATATATGTGGATCTTAAAGACTGGATGTGATTGATGGTACATCTTGATTTGATTTGGTCCTTGATAGTATGTTAGGATCTATTTATAGTCTAGACTTTTATGATCACGTTATGATACTTGTGTGGTACAAACTTTGATGATTATAATAGAGATCCACATATGATTTGAATGTTTGAGGATTATATCTGGGCTAGAAGTACTCGGGTCATTATCAATGACATTGTCGAATTTCTTATTGGAGGCCATTTACTAGAAGCTTTGGTCTGAGACTAATTGTTTGATACAGAAAGCTCTAGAGTAGGGAATTGAGCCTAAAGTACAAGTGAATTTCCCAATAACATGTCAAGACCCACGAAAACTCCAGGGTTGTAATATGGTGATTAGAACAACAAGTGATCCCTAGCCCATGATATTGGATTAATGCTTGAGCAACTAATTCAAACATATAAAAAAGCTAAATTGACTAAGTCGAAGCATAATCATGAGATAAGTTGTTTCAATATGTTATTGTTAAAAGCACACAACACAATAATCTGGAACAAAGAGGAACTTAAACTAGATACAATAACTTTATAATGCCCAAACTACCCCTCCTTAGATGGATAAAGCAGTCGTTGTCAAATATAGTTGAGTTAGGTTCCGATCGCTTATGTGACCTTATTTGTGGCTATGTATTTTGGTTTTCTTCTGGAGTGTGTTTTGGACCCTTTTCTGTTTCTACCTCAGTAGGTGAATCTGTGATTGCTACAAGAGTCTAGAGAGGGTGTGTGGTATCTGTTGGTAGTAAAGAAACTTTGTTGGATCTGTTCGAATTGGATATAGGGAATTTTAATGTCATATTAGGGATGGATTAGTTGCCCTCATGCTATGCTTCCTTAGACTGTCGTACGCATAAGGTTATCTTTAAGTTCCATAATGAGCCGATTATTAAGTGGAAGGGTGGTTCCCTAGCTCCTAAGGAGAAGTTCATATCTTATATTAGAGATCGAAGATTGATCTCCAAGGGGTGTCTATATCATCTAGTTTGGGTTAAAGGTTCTAACTCGAATGGTCCTTCTTTGCATTCTATTCCAATAGTAAATGAATTTCATGAGGTCTTTCCTGATGACCTTCCTGGTGTTCCACCTGATAGGGCGATTGAGTTTGGGATTGATCTTGTTTTGGACACTCGTACAATATCTATTCCCCAGTATAGAATTGATCTGACTGAGTTGAAGGAGCTTAAGGAGCAATTAAAGGATCTTTTGGATAAGGGTTTCATCCGTACTGGTGTGTCTCTGTGGGGCGCACCACTATAATTCATGCGTAAGATGGATGGTTCCCTTTAGATGTGCATTGATTGCCAACAGTTGAATAAGGTAACGGTAAAGAACAAGCACCCTCTTCCAAGGATAGACAATTTGTTTGATAAGTTACAGGGTGCTAAGCTTTTCTCCAAGATTGATCTTTGATCTGCGTATCATCAGTTAAATATTAGGAAGGAGGACATCCCTAAGACTTCCTTCCATACATGGTATGGGAATTTTGAGTTTCTAGTTATGTCTTTTGGGTTGACCAATACCCCTGCGACATTACTAGATTAGATGAATAGGGTTTTTCGTCAGTTTCTGGATTTGTTCGTCATTGTGTACATAAATGATATTTTGGTGTATTCTAAGAGTGAGGTAGATCATGTGAATCACCTTTGAATTGTGCTACAGACCTTTAAAGAGAAACAGTTGTATGCCAAGTTTTCGAAATGTGAATTTTTACTGAACACTGTCACTTTTCTGGTTCATATCATTTCTAGAGAGGGGATCATGGTGGATCCACAGAAGGTTGTAGTTGTTAAGAATTGGCCTAGACCCATAACTCTAACCTATATTCGGACCTTTTTGGGTTTAGCTTGTTATTATAGGAGGTTTGTGGATAGTTTTTCGACTATAGATGCCCCGTTGACTAAGTTGACTTAGAAAAAGGTAAAGTTTTTGTGGTCGGATGCTTGTGAGGATAGTTTCGAGAAGCTGTAGAATAAGTTCACTTTGGCTCTGATTTTAAATTTTCTTGAAGGAACTGATGGTTTTGTGGTCTACTGTGATGCCTCCCGCATGGTACTTGGTTGCGTTCTGATGCTGCATTAGAAGGTGATAGCTTATGCATCTGGACAGTTGAAGGTTCATGTAGGGAATTATCCGACTCATGATTTGAAATTGTTAGATGTGGTGTTTGCATTAAAAATCTGGCGTCAACATTTGTATAGAGTGCATATGGATATCTTCTCTGATCATAATAGCCTACAGTATGTATTTACTCAGAAAGAGCTTATACTCAGCCAAAGGAGATAGATTGAACTTCTCAAGGATTATGACATGAGTCTTCACTACCATCCAGGTAAAGCTAATGTGGTTGCTGATGCTCTTAGTAGGTTGTCCATGGGGATTTTATCTTATGTAAATAAGGAGAAGTGGGACTTGGTGAAGGATATTCACTGCTTGTGCCCCGACCCGACCGGAGGTCTTGTCATAATGGGCATCCCATAACCAACTAGGACTGGGGACCACCCCTTGTTACCTAACCCAACCACCATTAGTATATCTTGAGTCGTCTGAATACCGAAAATATAACAAGATAGCGTAACTAGACAAGGACTAACTTTGGAATAGGTCTATTCCTAGACCAAACCTATCAAGTCATCCCATCACACAAAATCGTACCAACCAAACAACCAACTCGTACCAATACCAAACCAAGGGACATAAACTAGCCCAAAACCAAATGACATTCAAAACATAATATAATTAATCCCAAAATTAAATACGATGGAACAATCAAAATTATTGTCAACCGATATTAGCCCCAATACAAATGCCAATGATAAGGATGACACCCATATCGATCCATCCCATTCCAACCCACAGCAGTATGACAAAGCCTCTAACCAAAAGAGTAAGAATATCCGATTGGGACATGCCCCCAACCATAGCAAAAACCAATAACCAGAAATAAACTAAAATTTCTAAAAATATCCATAACATGAAATTGTACCTTCCAAAAATATGGAAGCTCACCACTTCAATCCAACAATTGTCCCCAAGTCAATCACTATGTAGGAGGAGTAGAACAGTCGGTTCCTGCATAACGAGGGTATACAGCCGCCCGAAGATGGGTTAGCGAGTGATTGGTAGCATTAACTCAAGATAAGGATAAAATAATGTCGTATATAAAACCAAGTAAAACCATCCATATGCACACAATCATATATATATATAACCATGCTGAGAAAGGTAACCGAGTTTAGCATGACATTAAAACCTTTACCTGGGTTGTGTAGGTTTGACTTCCTAAACAAATCCACGGGCTATATGGGTTCAACTCCCCCTGCTAAAAGGACCCCAGTTCGTGAAGCCACACGACTAGGTAATAAAAATATGGAATGACTAGTACATCCCCCAAATATAAAGAGTGACATCAGTTACACGGTCACACGGACCAAACCTCATATCAGCAAATATGAGTTTCCAGTTTTGATACCCCAGGACCTCCACTTTCCACAACTTTGTGACACACCCCGCCATTATAGCCTAATTAAAACCATAACCAAGAAGCCAACCAATCCATTAACCATTGATTAACCAATGGCATTAATAGTGGTATCATTATACCAACAATAACTAGCAAGTTTCATCCATAGCCAACCATATATAGGTTTAAGGGATTCCATGTACCCTTCATGTTTTCCAATTAATTAAACCATAGCCACCAAGCCCTTTCCAATTAATTTAAAACCATTCATATCATTCAGGGTTCCATTACCAAGTTTAAACCATGCATAAGTTCCATTAAAAAACCAATATTATAATGAAAACATTGTTAAGGCATTTTATCAAATACATTGGGGGCATAGTATTTCCAAAACCAAAGTCCATTACTGAAAAACCATTCCCATGCAACCAATTATCCAAAACCATCATTAATGCATACAAAAGCATAATTAAAACATGGGAAAACCATAACCAAGCATTTTACAAGGAAAAACCCCCAAATCATATTTAAAAACCCAAAATCATACGACATTCAAATCATGAAAGCATTGTATAAAACCATGCCTTTAGTTGGAACTAATAATAAGGGAAGATAACATTCCTTAATTGATAAAGTAGATAGAGTGAAACCACCAAAAAGATCCGTAAATTAGTCCTCAAGTTGAAACCCTAGCTTTCTTTCTCAAAAGCTTTTGAGAGAATTATATAGTGTTTAGGAAGAGTATCGAAGAGTTAATGAATAGATTAATAGGGTAAATAGCCTTCCAAGAGAGTTAGAAGTCGTGGGACCTTATTAGGATAAGTGGGCAAATGTCCACAATCCCCCCACTTAAGTTGCATAAAATCCCACCACAGGGGTATGTCATACACTTCTATACAAGTGGTACCCACCACTCGTATCCTAAGCCTCAACCCTTGGACCCAACATTGTCCAGTGTATGACTCATCCTACCCAAGTTGTATTGACAATATATGATTTATACCCTTCACCCATATCCCTGGCTAGATAGAAAAATAGATAGTTTGAACACTATCCACCATACGAGTTTAGGGTATGACTCATACCCTAGATTACAGCTCCTGGTGATCCACTCAGACTCAGATCAAACTTAAGTTTCCAAGTCTAAAGATAAGAGAAGAAACCAAAAAATCCATCTCCAACCATATGACTAGTATCACTAAGTCGTACCCATTCCAGTGACAAAAATCCATCTCACCAACTAACATAGGTCAATATACGACTGAACCATACTATCTATACCCAAACATATGGCTCATACCCTTGAGTCGTATTGAGTCCAGAGACCAAAATTATAGAAAATTTTCTAAGGTCCAGAAACTTGGGTGTTTTAGTCTCCCCCACTAGAAACATTCGACCCCCAATGACGGACAAGGTAAAGGAAACCACATGCACGAGTCATTTGCATTATCTAATATATTTCTAATCTTTACCAAAGTTTGAAAACAAAGAGGCAAAGATATTAATGTTTCCTTTAACAAGCTCAGAAAATAAAGATGTTTTGATGACGCATACCTTCCGCATGAATCCCAAGAGAAAAAACAGATGCAGATACTTAGACTTCATATCCTCCTCCACTTACTATGTAGCTTCTTCCACCTTATGGTTTTTCCATAGAACCTTAACCAAATCCAAATCCTTGGTGCGCGACTGGAGAACCTGCCTATCCAAAATCTCAACCAGGACCTCTTCATAAGCTAAAGAGTTCGACATACCCAACCCCTCACCCCCGAAGGAACAATTGAAAAAGCATCACCAAGACTCTTCCTCAACATGGAGACATAAAATACCGAATGAACCAAACTCAATCTAGAAGGTAACTCTAACTTATAAGAAATATTACCAACCCTCCATAAAATCTCATAAGAATCAACATACTGGGGACTGAACTTTCTCTTCTTACCAATCCACACTAATCCCTTCATAGGAGATACCTTAAGGAAAACCTTATCCCCAACCTCAAACTCCAAGTCTCTATGCCTAACATTCATATAGGACTTTTGGTGACTTTAGGCAGCCTTAATCCTATCCAAAATCACCTTCACCTTTTCCATAGCATGATAAACCAAGTCAGACCCAAACATATCTGCCTCTCAAAGATCAAAGAAACTAATAGGATATCTACACCTCCTACCATACAACACCTCAAAAAGAGCCATACCAATACTAAAATAATAGTTATTATTGTAAGAAAACTCTACCAAAGAGAGATGCTCAGCCCAATTGCCACTATAATTAATCATACAAGGCCAAAGCATATCCTCTGATGTCTGAATAGTTCTCTCTACTTGTATATTCGTATACGGATGAAAAGCAACACTCAAACTCACCTTAGTACCCAACCTTTTCTGAAAAGAATGCTAGAAGTGAGATGTAAACTGCGTAGCATAATTAGAGATAATCAAAATAGGTATTTTGTGTAGCTTCACAATATTTTAAAGATATAAATTCACATAATACACCATGAAAAAAATAGTCTTCGTTGGCAAGAGTGAGCAAACTTCGCCATCCTATCCACAATGACCCAAATAAAATCATATTGATTCTAAGATAGTGGAAGACCAGTAATGAAATCCATATTGATTACCTCCCATTTCTATTCGAGAAATGCAATCTCTTGATACGAACCACAAGGTCTCATGTGCTCAACTTTAAATTTTTGACACACTAAGCACTTGGTAAGAAAATCAACCACGTTCTTTTTTATACATTCCACTAATACATCTTCTTGAGATCATGATACATCTTTGTCGAGCTGAGATAGACAACATCTCACAATTAATGCGCCTCATCCAAAATCCTTTGTCGCAACCCATCGATATTAAGAATGCACAACCTCCCTTGGTACCATAAAGTATCGTCACCACTAATCTCAAACACCATCACCATCATGACCCAAACTAAGGCCTGGCCGTGATGGACATCCCAAACTATGAAACCCCAAAATGCCCTTCTCTATATGGTAATCATGCACAACACTCATTTAATAAAGAAGATGCAGAAACATAATCATCTATGAAAACATGGTCAAATTCTAATATCAACATAAATAAAAAAAACTGTAGTGCAACTATAGCTAAATAATATCTGACTCAGTCTGCGAAATCTCTACTACATGAAAATCTGATAACTGTCTGAAAACTGGGACAAGGCCTCTAGTAGACCAAAATAATAATAAGGGTCATAATCTGAAATATGGGCCTTTTGGAATAGAGAAGACTTACCAACTGAACACTATAAGCTTTGTCTGATAAATCAACTACTTTTTTGGACCCCTAGACTAAGCCTCAAAACATGGAGGGAAGAGGGGGGTCAATATAGATGTACTGATACACAAAGTATTCCAAAATAAAACTTTTATATAGATAAAATAGTTGGAGAGATAATTGTAAGATACTATACATGAAATAGTTCTAAAATACATGGGCACTTTCTAAAAATCACAAATCATTCTTATCAATACAATGTCTGATCTTTGTATAACTTTTGAGTTAGGTGGCACTCCCCTATAGTTCTGATATTCCATGAGTTGTATGGAATCCACCATTGACTCAGTGGGGAAGTCCCCAACCTGAGTGTTCCACAAGGGTTGGAGTTTCTGATTCTGATACGCCACATGGCACTAGGCAAGCAAAATATAATATACCCAGATCAGGAAATCATAATTTTGGATAACGAGTTGTCTGACTCATGCCTTCTTTGGAGAACTACCTAAGCTCTCTTTATGCCCAATTTTATCCTGTTCTGAATCATGCATTGTTCTAGTTTCAACATATGAAAATTCTGACTTTAAACATATATTCTATTCTATTCTGAATTATCATGGCATAATCTGAGTTGGTGTAAGACCTCCGAAAATTTTTTGTTAAAATTTTGTGTGTAAACGTATTGGATTCTATCTTCTAAAATGAATTATAAATTTTTTATGTGGAATATCTTAGATTATAACCCACCATTGCATAGAGTATCAAATAATCTTTCCAACAATATGTGGATCATCTAAAATGGACACCCGAGCAACGAATTATGAACATTCCAATTGAACCATGAATAGTAGTGAACAGTAAAACGTGCAGGAAAAAGTACTAAGGCCTAGCGTATTTTTTCTCCAACTTTAAAAGATCATAACTCCTTGTACATAATGATCTAGGTGATCTACAATATATCAACGGAAAGATTTGCGAGTCTTCTTTCCAATAAAATTAGTTTCATCCAATTTATCTATCGAAGCAAAAAGTTATGGTCGATCTACTTTAGTCTATAAAAAGTGAATTTTTGGGTCAACTTCAAATGATCATAACTCCTTGTACACAATGATCTGGGTGAGATACTATATATCAATGGAAAGCTATGAGAGTCCTCTTTCTAATGAAATTGGTTTCATCCAATTTGGATATTGAAATAATATGTTATGGTTGATCTACTTCAGACTATTAAAACATTCCACCAAAGGACAAATTTGAGAATTATTTGATTTTTAGGGGCGTTTTGGTCATTTTCCCTCACCCAAAATCCATCCAAACCCTATATTAAAGAAAATTAGAAGCATTATATACTATATTTCATCAAATTTCCTCAGAAAAACCCTAAGATCCTACATCCAACTTCAAGAACCTCCAAAGTTCACCATTAATTCTGTAAATTTATTTAAGATTCCAAGTTCCTAGTTCAAGAACTCCAAGAACCATCATTCAAAGGCACGATTAACATCTCAAAAATGAGTATCGATCTAAAGTTCATCATTCAAGGTATGTGGGGTGTTTCAACAAGAACTCTCTTTCGTTCTTGTGCCCAAAAGTAATTTTCTTTACAAAGGCATGATTTTTATTTGATTTTTATGAATTTGAAGCATGAACCCATATCTTATAATGATTATTATGAAATCTTGATGTTTATGATTTTGAAAGGTGAATTTACATATGTGGAGATATAAAGCATGAATCTTGAATGATATTTATCATGATTTTGATATTTGAGTCGTGAATCCCCATTGGAAATTATATTTTTTGAGAAAGTATGTGTTATAAGCACATTGATGTTGAATATTTGAGATATTTTGAATGATTTGACCTTTTGGTCTTAATGGAGTTATTTTGAACTCGAGTGTGAAAGAAATCCACAACGTGGTTAATTTTAATAGATGGGAAGCATGATGGCTCCCGATGTATATTTATATATTACTGAAATTGTTTTGCTGTGGATTGTATTTAAAATGATCTGAGCTAAGTCCGAGAGAAATATTTAGCACTGAGTAGGAGGTATAAAGCGACCTTACTTCCCTAGAACTATGTGCCCCTGTAGGAGTGAGCCTGAGGCTGATTTATATAGTGATCACTAGTTTGTCTGGATTTGATATCGATAGTCGAACTCTGATGGCAAGGATAGGACGGCTCTCTCCAATCTGGGTTGTATGTTGGACTCCATGTAGCTCACATAGTTTATATCGGTTATAGGATCTCCCTCTGTGTGTGTGTTTCCTTGTGTCTATGGTGAATGGTGAAGTAATTTGAAAGTGGAATTGTGAAAGTTATTCTTTCGAAAGTTTTAAATGATATTTACATTATAAGAATTGATATTCTTGACGAACTGAAAGTGATTGACAAATTATATGATGACTCACATGTGTTATTGTACTTATTTCATCCTCTCATGATTATGATAATTTTCTTCGGGCTATGTGAGTCTTTCATACATCCTGCATATTTTTTATAAATATTTATGATGATGATATTTATACAATTGCATACACCCCCATATACTTGGTTCCTTTCCATGGTACTGACCCACATCTTCGGATGTGAGCTGTATTTTCTCAGAACATAGGTTTAGGTACTCAATTCCAAGTTCAACACTGATTCTTCAGGCACGCTATTCTACATCCACTATTATGGTGAGTCCTCATGTTCCGAGGACATGATATCTGATGTTGGTTTCACAAAATTATTTACCTATGATAACTGAGTATGAGTCAGTTGGGGCATATCTCAATGGCTCACTGGTTTTATTGATTTTCTTAGAGGCTTGTCAGACTAGTATAAATGTTGGGGGTTGAGTAATAAGTCGTATTTTATTATATTTTTGAAATTCTTTTATTCTTGGATGATGATTATTCTATTGATATTTGAGGTTTATTTATGGAAACCACGTTGATTTGTGTTGAACTGAATAAAAATGGCTCAAAGGGTTAGCTTGGGGCTACTCATAGCCTCAAGCACCGTGTGACACTCCGGGACCTATTTTCCAGGGTGTTACAAACTTGGTATCAGATCCTAAGGTTTTAAGGTATGCTAGGGAGTCTGACAAGCCTCGTTAAGTAGAGTCTTGATCATTGGTGTGTAGTGCGCCACATCTATGAGCAAGAGGCTACAAGACATTTTAGGAAAAAGTGTGATCCTTTCTTTTAGAAGTCTATCGTACTTAAAGTTTTTGCCAAGTTCAGTAAGTGTGAGTTTTGGCTAAGGTCAGTTTCTTTTCTGGGTCATATCATTTCTTCCGAGGGTATTAAAGTTGATCCCCAAAAGACCGAAGCTGTTAGAAATTGTCCTAAACCTATTTCTCCCACTGATATCTGAAGTTTCTTGGGTTTAGCTGGCTATTAGCGCCGTTTTATTGAGGGTTTCTCCTCTATAGCATCTCTTATGACTCGGTTGACCCAAAAGAAAGTGTAGTTCTTGTGGTCCGAATCTTATGAGAAGAGTTTTCAGAAGTTGAAGACTCGACTCACTTCAGCCCCTATTTTGACTTTGTCTGGTGGTGTTGATGGTTTTGTAGTGTACTTTGATACTTCGAGAGTTAGGTTGGGTTGCGTATTGATGCAGAAGGGTATGGTGATAGCTTATGCTTCTAGACAGTTGAAACCCTATGAGAAATATTACCCCACCTATGACCTTGAGTTGGTTGCTGTTGTGTTTGCTTTAAAAATCTAGAGATACTATTTGTATGGTGTCCATGTTGATGTTTTCACTGATCATAAGAGTCTACATTATGTGTTTACCCAGAGAGAATTGAATCTTAGGTAGAGACAATGGTTAGAATTGTTAAAGAACTATGATATGAGTGTGTTGTACCATTCGAGCAAGGCCAATGTTGTGGCGGATACCCTAAGTAGAGTGTCCATGGGTAGTGTTTCACATGTGGTAGAAGGTAAGAAAGCGTTGGCTCGTGATGTACATCGTTTGGCTAGATTTGGGGTTAGGTTGTTTGACACTGATGAAGGTAGTATAGGGGTTCAGAGTAGTTTCGAATCCTTCTTGGTTTCGGAAGTGAAGGAAAAGCAATACTTAGATGCTAGTTTGGTCAGATTGAAAGAGTCAGTCAAGGACCAAAAAGTAGAGGTTTTCTCCCAAGGGGGAGATAGTGTGTTGAGATTAAAGGGTAGAGTGTGTGTCCTGAATGTTTATGATCTTAGACAGAGGATTATGGTTGAAGCACACGGGGCGCGATATTCTATTCATCCTGGTGCCACCAAGATATACCGAGACTTGCGGGAAATAAATTGGTGGAGTGGCATGAAGAAAGATATAGCAGCGTTTGTAGCTAAGTGTGCAACACGCCAACAGGTTAAGGTTGAACACCAAAGACCTGGTGGTATGATGCAAGAGTTTAGTATTCCCACCTGGAAGTGGGAAGAGATAAATACGGACTTCGTGATTGGTTTACCTCCTTCCCGACGCCATCATGATTCCATTTGGGTTGTGGTTGATAGATTAACTAAGTCTGCTCATTTCTTGACTGTTCATACTTCATATACTGCTGAGGATTATGCTAGATTGTATATCCGAGAGCTAGTCAGACTGCATAGAGTTCCCTTGTCTATCATTTTGGATAGGGGTACTCAATTCACTTCGCAATTTTGGAAAGCTTTTAAGAAGGGTCTTGGTACCCAAGTGCTTTTGAGTTCTGCTTTTCATCCGTAGACCGATGGTTAGGCTGAGCAGACCATCCAGACCTTAGAGGATATGTTGAGATCTTGTGCACTTGACTTTAAGGAAAGTTGGGATGATCACCTATCGTTGATAGAGTTTGCTTACAATAACAGTTTCCACTCTAGTATTGGCATGGCTCCGTTTGAAGCCTTATATAGGAGGAAGTGTAGATCACCCATAGGTTGGTTCGAGGTGGGTGAAGTGGTTGTGAGTGGTCCTGATTCAGAATTTGAGGCTATGGAAAAAGTTAAGTTTATTAGGGAAAGGTTGAAAACTGTGCAGAGTCGTCAGAAGTCATATGCAGATGTTAGAAGGAGAGACCTTGAGTTTGAAGTTGGTGACCTAGTGTATCTGAAAATTTCACCCAAGAAGGGGGTGAAGAGATTCGGAAAGAAGGGGAAGCTTAGTCCCCGTTATTTTGGTCCTTATAAAATTCTTAGCCGTGTTGGTAAGGTAGCTTATGAGGTCGAGTTTCCTTCTGAGTTTTCCTCTGTTCATCCAATATTCCATGTCTACATTTTTAGAAAGCATATTAGCGATGTTATGGTAGTGGATTCCTCTGTGAGTGCTGACATTCAAGAAAATCTTTCTTTTGATGAGATTCCTGTTGATATTCTTGATTTCAGTGTTCGAAGACTAAGGAACAAAGAAGTTCCCTTGGTCAAGGTGTTGTGGCGAAACCAATCTGTTGAGGATGCAACTTGGGAAGCTGAGGTGGATATGCGATCCAAGTACCCGCACCTATTTTTTGTAAACTCCGATCAAGCCGAAGGTACCGTGCTTTCCTAAATCATGCATTTTTGATAAAAGTTGTAGCAGTTCAGCTGTCACTTATAATGTGTTCAGCTGGAGTTTCTTGAATTTATGTATCCTATGTTGCATTCGGAGTGAGAAACGATGTGGTGATGAGTCTAATGAATGATTTCAGTTGTATGCTCTATTCCCTATCTAATCTTAGCATGTCTAGCATCATTCGAGGATGAATGTTTCCAAGGGGGGATGATGTAACACCCCAGGAAATTTTTCGTTGAAATTTTGTGTGTAAACGCGTTGGGTTCTATATTCTAGAATGAATTATAAATTTTCCATGCGGAATGTCTAATATTATGACCCACCATTTTGTAGAGTATCAAATAAGATTTCCAACGATATGAGGATCATCCAAAACGGACACCCGAGCAACGAGTTATGAACATTCCGATCGAACCATGAATAGTAGTGAACAGTAAAACGTGCAGGAAAAAGTACTGAGGCCTGGCGTATTTTTTCTCCAACTTTAAACGCTCATAAATCCTTTTACATAATGATTTGGGTGATCTACTATATATCAACTGAAATCTCTTCGATTCCTCTTTCCAATGAAATTAGTTTTATCCAATTTGTCTATCGGAGCAAAAAGTTATGGTCGATCTACTTCAGCCAATCAAAAGTGAATTTTTGGGTCAACTTCAAACAATAATAACTCCTCGTACACAATGATCTGGGTGATATACTATATATCAATGGAAACATACGAGAGTCCTCTTTCTAATGAAATTGGTTTCATCCAATTTGGACATCGAAGTAAAATGTTATGTTTGATCTACTTCAAACTAGCAAAACAGTCCATCAAAGGACAGATTCGAGAATTATTTGATTTTTAGGGGTGTTTTGGTCATTCGCACACATCCAAAATCCGTCCAAACCTTATATTAATGCCTATTAGAAGTATTATATGTTATATTTCATCAAATTCCCTCAAAAAGAAAACCCTAAGCTCCTACATCCAACTTCAAGAACCTCCAAAGTTCACCATTAATTCTGCAAATTTATTTAAGATTCCAAGTTCCTAGTTCAAGAACTCCAAGAACCATCATTCAAATGCACGATTAACATCTCAAAAATGAGTATCGATCTAAAGCTCATCATTCAAGGTATGTGGAGTTTTTCAACAAGAACTCTCTTTCGTTCTTGTGCCCAAAAGTAATTTTCTTTACAAAGGAATGATTTTTATTTGATTTTTACGAATTTAAAGCATGAACCCATATCTTATGATCATTATTATGAAATCTTGTTGTTTATGATTTTGGAAGATGAATTTACATGTGTGGAGATATAAAGCATGAATCTTGAACAATATTTATCATGATTTTGATATTTGAGTCGTGAATCCCCATTGGAAATTATGTTTTTTGAGAAAGTGTGTGTTATAAGAACGTTGATGTTGAATATTTGAGATATTTTGAATGATTTGACCTTTTGGTCTTAATGGAGTTGTTTTGAACTCGAGTGTGAAAGAAATCCACAACATGGTTGATTTTGATAGATGGGAAGCGTGATGGCTCCTGATGTATATTTATATATTACTGAAATTGTTTTGTTGTGGATTGTCTTTGAAATATTTGAGCTAAGTCCCAGAGAAATCTTTAGCATCGAGTGGGAGGTATAAAGCAACCTTACTTTCCTAGAACTACGTGCCCCCGTAGAAGTGAGCCTGAGGCTGATTTATATAGTGATCACTAGTTTGTCTGGATTTGATATTGATAGTCCTACTCCGATGGCAAGGATAGGAGGGCTCTCCCCAACGTGGGTTATATGTTGGACTCCATGTAGCTCACATGGTTTATGTTGGTTATAGGATCTCCCAGTGTGTGTGTGTTTCCTTATGTCTATGGTGAATGGTGAAGTGATTTGAAAGTGGAATTGTGAAAGTTATTCTTTTGAAAGATTTAAATGATATTTACATTATGAGAATTGATATTCTTGATGAACTGAAAGTGATTGACAAATTATATGATGACTCACATGTGTTATTGTACTTATTTCATCCTCTGATGATTAAGATGATTTTCTTCGGGCTATGTGAGTCTTTCATACATCCTGCATATTTCTTATAAATATTTATGATGATGATGTTTATACAACTGTATACACCCCCATATGCTCGGTTCTTTTCCCTGGTACGGACCCACATCTTCAGATGTTGGCTGCATTTTCTTGGAATGTAGGTTCAGATGCTCAGTTCCAGATTTAACAATGTTTCTTCGGGCACGCTGTTATACATCCTCTGTTGTGGTGAGTCCTCATGTTCCGAGGACGTGATGTCTGATGTTGGTTTCACGGAATTGTTTACATTTGATAACTGAGTATGAGTTAGTTGGGGCATGTCTCAATGGCTCACTGGTTTTATTGATTTTCTTAGAGGCTTATCAGACTAGTATAGATGTTCGGAGTTGACTAATAACTCGTATTTTGTTATCTTTTTGAAATTCTTTTATTCTTGGATGATGATTGATCTGTTGATATTTGAGGGTTATTTATGGAAACCATGTTTATTTGTGTTGAACTGAATGAAAATGGCTCCAAGGGTTAGCTTAGGGCTACTCGTAGCCTCAAGCACCGTGTGATGCTCCGGGACCCATTTTCTGGGGCATTACAGTTGGTGTCGTTACACCAAGACTTGCAAGTCCTATTTCTGAGCCATAATGTACCATACTTGATGCTTTCATGCAAACCCAATTCAGACCACCCATACATGCAATTAGTTTAAGAGATTTCATGTTCCAAAACAAACGTCAAAACTATGCAAAAACTCTTCAACAATATGGTGGTCATGTGCCTTTAGCAAAATCATGCACTCTTCTATTATAGGAATATTTTCAAAATATATCAACATAAACAACCCTCTCTTTAGAAATTGAAATCATAATTCAAATATAACATCATTCAAGACATTCCATAACATGCTCTTCAAGATGCAATTTAGAACAATTCATATCATATGGAAAATGAGAAAGATCATAACCAGAGAGGGTTTCATTATAAGTCATGCTCTCAATTGAATATTCATCCTTAAATTCATTCATACATACATATATATATATATAATTTTCCAAACAATTTTGGGAAAGGCCTAAAGGCCTAACCAATATCGTCAAAACTTCTAAAATATGATTATATTCATAAATCTAAAACCCTTTTTCTTAAAACATGATTTCTAAGCCCATGAGATTTTAGGAAAACCCCGCGTACCTCGAAATAGGGAAACAATGGGTGTTTCTTGAAGCCTATGATCTGGGGATTTCGAATCTACAATCGATTTTGAAAACTCACGGTTGAATCTTGAGCTTATTGAAGTTCTTGTTTGAAACTCTAGAGAGGATTCTTGATGATTTTCATGAAAATAGGTTTAAGTTGATGAAACATACCCTAAATCCTTTGTTTGGACGGTTTTAAAGGCTAGGGATAAGTCAAAATTACCCTTAATGACTCCTAAACGGAACTCGAAATTTGAACTTAAAAACTCGATTTTGGGTGCCATCGTGACGCGCCACAATCGCGGTGGTCCACTGGAATTCGACGAGTGGGAAATTGGGTGCCTTCGTGATGTGCCACCATCGCATAACCCCGCTGTAATTTGATGATTGTCAATTTGACCCCCTCCGCGATGCGCTAGACACTAAAATGATGATGTTTACGACTGGAATCTTAAATTATTCATAATTTCTTTATCGAGGGTCCGTTTTGGATGAATCTTATATCGTTGGAAAGCTAATTCAGTCATCTATGTAATGAAAGGTTGAAATCTAGAAAATTCCACTTGAAAATTAATTTAAATAATTCTAGAAGCTAATGCTTAGACTTTTCATGGACGGAATTTATCTAAGAAGACATCGGGGTGTTATAATATCCCCCCCTTGGGATCATTCGTCCCTGAATGATGATGCAAAACACAGACAAGCACGATTCCAAGCATACTAAAGCATAGATAGATTTAGGTAAGGGTTGTACCTTCATATCCACCATCTACTGGGTTAAAAGGGTGTGGGTATCTTGCTCTCATGCCATCTTCTGATTCCCAAGTGGCTTCTTCAACCTTTTGATTTCTCTATAACACCTTAATTGAAACTATTTCTTTACTTCTCAACTTCTAGACCTGATGATCTAGGATTGCAATAGGTTCCTCTTCATATGATAAGGAGGTTGTCATTTTGATCTCTCCTACAGGCAACACCAAAGAATGGTCTCCAATGCATTTCTTTAACAGGGATATTGAAATACCGGATGGACAAAACCCAAACTGGCAGACAATTCTAACTCATACACAACACCATCTATTCTCCTCAAAATCTGGTATGGTCCTATTAGCGAGGACTCAATTTACCTTTCTTCCCGAATCGCATGACTCCCTTCATAGGTGAAACTTTTAGGAATACCTAATCACTAACCTTGAACTCTAAATCTCTTCTCCTAACGTCAGCATAAGATTTCTGAGGACTCTGAGCTGTCTTAATTCATTCTATAATGACTTTCACATCTTTCATCGCCTGATAAACAAGATCAAGCCCAAACATTTGCGTCTCACCCACTTCATACCACCCTATTGGTGACCTACATCTTCTCTCATACAATGACTCAAATGGCGCCATCCGAATACTGGAATGGAAACTGTTATTATATGCGAACTCTATCAATGGCAAGTGCTCTACCCAACTACCTTTGAAATCAATCACACAGGCCTTCAACATGTCCTCAAGGGTCTGAATGGTGCGCTCAACCTGCCCATCGATTTGAGGGTGAAAAGCAGTACTTAGGTTCACTTGGGTACCTAAACCTCTCTGAAAAAATCTCCAAAACTGAGAAGAAAACTGTATACCTCGGTCGGATATGATGGACACAGGTGCACCATGCAAACGAACTATTTCTGCAATGAACAGCTTGGCATAATCCTCACCCGAATAGTTAGTCCTGACAGGCAGAAAGTGAGCTGACTTGGTCAGTCTATTTACAATCACCCAAATGGAATCATACTGGTTTCGGGACCTCGGAAGTCCTGTAATGAAGTCCATATTAATCATCTCCCACTTCCACAAGGTCAAAGCTATCTCTTGGGAAGAACCACCTGGCCTCATATGTTCTACTTTAACTTGTTGGCAATTCAAACACTTAGAAACAAAGTTAGCCATATCATGTTTCATAGTATTCCACCAATATATAGATTTCAAATCATGGTACATCTTAGTAGACCTTGGGTGAACAACATATCTAGAAGTGTGAGCTTCATAAAGAATTCTATTCCATAAACCATCCACATCTGGTACACATAATCTACGTTGGTATCTCAAAATACCATCACCACCAATCTCAAAACACATCACCTTATGCTGACCCACATCATTCTTAATTTGCATCAAGATGGGATCTTCAACCTGCTTTTCTTTAACTTCCGCACAAAGGGAAGACGTAGCTATCTCATGAACAACCATTCCTCCATCTTCAAAATCCATGAGTCCCACTCCTAGATTTGTAAGCTGGTGAATATCTTTCACCATCTCTCTCTTCCCTTCCTCAACATGAGAAAGACTGCCTATAGATAATCCGCTGAGGGCGTCGGCTATAATATTTGCCTTACCCGGATGATAGTGAAGGCTCATGTCATAGTCTTTCAAAAGCTCCATCCAATGCCTTTGCCTGAGGTTTAGTTCCTTCTCCGAGAAAACATACTGCAACCTCTTATGGTCAGTGAAAACATCAACATGCACCCCATAAAGATAATGCCTCCAAATTCTGCGTGCAAACACCATAGCTGCTAAATCCAAATCATGAATGGGGTAGTTTCGTTCATGCACCTTTAACTGCCTAGATGCATAAGCCACCACCTTACCGTGCTGCATGAGTACAGACCTAAGTCCCACACGGGATGCATCACAGTACATAACAAAGTCCTTTGTACCTTCGGAAGAGTCAAAACAGGAGTCGTAGTCAACTTGTCTTTCAACTTCTCAAAACTATTCTCACAAGAGTCGGACCAGTAAAACTTTACCTTTTTCTGAGTCAACTTAGTAAGTGGTGTAGCTATGAAGGAGAAACTCTCTACGAACCTTCTTTAATATCCTGCCAAGCCCAAGAAACTCCGAATGTCGGTTGGAGTCCTGGGTCTGGGCCATTTCCTTACTGCCTCAATCTTTTGGGGATCAACCTTAATCCCTTCACTAGACACAATGTGGCCCAAGAAAGCAATATCATTCAGCCAAAATTCACACTTAGAGAATTTCGCATACAACTTATGATCTTTGAGGGTCTGAAGAATAGTGCGGAGGTGATTGGCATAGTCCTCCTCACTTTTAGAGTAAACCAAGATGTCATCAATAAAAACAATGACAAACAGGTCTAGGAACTGATGGAAAACCCTATTAATTAGGTCCATGAAAGTTGTAGGAGCATTAGTCAACCCAAAGGACATGACCAAGAATTCATAATGACCATATCTAGTTCGAAAGGCTGTTTTAGAAATGTCTGACTCCCTAAATTTTAACTGATGATATCATGAACGAAGGTCTACTTTAGAAAACCACTTAGCACCCTGAAGTTGATCAAAAAGGTTATCGATTCTAGGAAGAGGATATTTATTTTTAACTATTACCTTATTCAATTGGCGGTAATCTATGCACATATGCAGGGAGCCATCTTTCTTTCACACGAAGAGTACAGGTGCACCCCAGGGTGAAACACTAGGTCTGATAAAACCATTATCTAGGAGATCTGCTTGCTGTTCTTTCAACTTTTTTAGCTCTACAGGAGCCATTCTATATGGCAGAATAGAAATAGGATGGGTATCTGGCAATACATCAGTGCCGAAATCTATCTCCCTATCAGGTGGAATTCTTGGGAGATCATCTAGAAAACATTTTGGGAATTCATTTACTACAGGGAAAGACTTTCGGTGTTAGAATCTTTAACCCAAATAAGATGATAAAAACAAACCTTGGAGATAAGTTTTTGGGCTTTGAGGTAAGATATGAAGTGTCCTCTAGGTGCTAAAGAGTGCCCCTCCTACTCTATTGCTGGCTCATTCGGAAAAGAAAAGGTAACCTTTCGAGTTCTACAGTTTAGTGCAGTATAACACCAAAGGAGCCAGTCTATCCCTAGGATCCCATCAAAAGCAACCATATCAAGTTCTATGAGGTCTTCCACCGTATCCCTTCTAAGAATAGACATGACACAAATTTTATACACCCTCTTTGCCACAACAAAATCACCCACCGAGGTGAAAATAGAGAAAGGTTCGGCAATCACTTTGGGCTCAAACCCAAAACTAACCGTCATATACGGGGTCACATAGGATAAGGTAGACCCAAAATCAAGTAACACAAAAACATAACGAGAAAAGATTTGTAATGTACCGGTGACAACATCTAGTGAGGCTTTCGCCTATTGTCAGTTGGTCAATGCATATAACCGATTGCGATCACTCCCAGCAGCTGTAGTGGTGCCCTTTTGAGGCAGTGGTGGTATGGAAGATTTTGCCTGAGACTTAGCTCCACCAACATTCCTCCCAGCGGAGGGACAATCTCTCTGGAAGTAGCCCGTCTGACCGCAAGAATAACACTTAAATGCACCTAGCTGACACTTTCCCAGGTGATGCCTACCACAAGTCTCGCACCGTGGAAAAGTATGGTGCTATTGTGCCACACTACACTGCGACTGAGTATCCCAAGCTCTGGGACCATGACTAGTCTAAAAACCCTTGGGGCGTCTATAAACTGGGGGTCTGGGCGTTGGGGCGCTAGCTACAAACTGTGCCTTGTCCCAAAACTTTTTATTTTACCACTTGTTACCCCAATTACCACCCTGCTGCTGACTGGGGTTCTGATCCACTGATCTGGCTCTCTTTGCCTACCTATCCTTCTCTCTGGACTCGGCTACCTTCTCCTTCTTCTCCTCAACCTGCTGTATGTGTATTGTCAGCATAGCAAAGTCTAATTCCCTAGTTAGCATCGCCCCTTGACATTAAAGCACCAGATCATCTGAAAGGCCGGAAGCAAACTTCCTCATTCGGGCTCTCATACTACTCATCACCTCAGGAGTATAACGGGCCAGCTGATTAAACTTTAAAGTATACTCCTGAACACTCATCTTACCCTGCTTAAGGTTCATGAACTCCTCTATTTTAGCTTCCCTCATCTTCAAAGGAAAGAATTTGTAAAGAAAAGCTTCCACAAATTCGTCCCACACTGTGGGCTCAGCACTGTCACCCTTAGCCTCTTTCCACTCATCATACCATTGGTTTGCTATACCTTTTAGTTGATAAGTCGCTAAATTGACACCTTCTACCTGATACACATGCATCACTATGAAAATCTTCTCCATTTCGTCTATGAACTCTTGTGGATTCTCTTATACTTTTGTTCCAGTAAACTTAGGCGGGTTCATTCTTATGAACTGACCCACCCTAGTAGCTTCATATGTAACAGGTGCAGACCGAACATCTTCTGATCATTGGGCCTGATTAGCCACCAACTGTGTCAGTAATGAATAAATTGTCTGAATTCTACATTCGAAATATCCCTCTGAGTAGTCGAGGGACAGTTAACATTGGTCCGTTGAGCCCTAGGTGGACTGCTCGGGACTGAAAGGACTCCAGGAGTAGGGACAGATTCTGGAGTGTGAGCTTTGTTACGTGTCCTCATACCATAAGTGAGACTGACTTTGTACTCTTAAGCATTAACGTTGGTGCGATGGGGAGGTATAGTTGGTTTTCTGAAAAGCAAGAGATCATTGATTAGGGAACAGATTAGACTCTTAAGCACGAGCTAAATCACAAATAAGAGAAACATTCCTAAATGGATAATAGCCTCCTGCCTATAAGTGTGGTGCGCAACATACCCATAAATAAAACTCTATCCGACATAATTTTGCAGACACCCTGGGACCATGAACCGTGCTTTAATCCCAAGTTTGTCATGACCCAAACTAGGCCTGGTCGTGATGGACATCCCGAACCATGAAGACCCAGAATGCCCTTTTATATCTAGTAATCATGCACAACACTCATATAATAAAGAAGATCCAGAAACATAGTCAGCTATGAAAAATGGTCAAATTCTAATATCAACATAAGTATGAAAAACTGTAGTACAACTACAGCTAAATAACATCTGACTCAGTCTGCGAAATCTCTACTACATGAAAAACTGATAACTGTCTAAAAACTGGGACAAGGCCCCCAGTAAACCAAAACAATAATAAGGGTCATAATCTGAAAGACAGGCCTTCTGGAATAGAGAAGGCTCACCAACTGAACACTGCAAACTCTGTCTGATGAATCTACAGCTTTTCTAGACCCCTAGACTGAGCCTCGAAACCTGGAGGGAGGAGGGGGGTCAATACAGATGTACTGGTATGAAAAGTATTCCAAAATAAAACTTTTATATAGATAAAATAATTGGAGAGCAAATCGTCAGATACTATACATGAAATAGTTGTAAAACACATGGGCACTTTCTGAAAATCACAAATCATTCTTATCAATGCAATGTCTAATCTTTGTATAACTTCTGAGTTAGGTGGAACTCCCCAACAATACTGATATTCTATGGGCTGTATGGAATCTGCCATTGACTCAGCGGGGAAGCCCCCAACCAGAGTGTGCCGCAAGGGTTGGAGTTTCTGATTCTGATACACCACACGGCACTAGGATAACATAATATAATATACCCGAATTAGCAAATCAATATTTTGGGCAACGAGTTATCTGACCCATGCCTTCTTTGGGGAACCACCTAAGTTCTCTTTATGCCCAATCTTATCCTATTTTGAATCATGCATTATTCTAGTTTCAACATCTGAACATTTTGACTTTAAACATGTATTCTATTCTGTTCTAAATTACCATGGCATAATTTGAGTTTGTGTCGTCACACCAAGACTTGCAAGTCCTATTTCTGAGCCATAATGTACCATACATGATGCTTTCATGAAAACCCAATTTAGACCACCCAAACATGCAATTAGTTTAAGAGATTTCATGTTCCGAAACACATATCAAAACTACGCAAAAACTTTTCAACAATATGGTGGTCATGTGATTTTAGCAAAATCATGCACTCTTTCATTATAGGAATATTTTCAACATTTATCGACATAAACAACCCTCTCTCTTTTGAAGTTGAAATCATAATTCAAATATAACATCATTCAAGACATTTCATAACATGCTTTTCAAGATACAGTTTAAAACAATTCATATCATACAGAAGATGAGAAAGATCATAACAAGAGAGGGGTTCATTATAAGTCATGCTATCAATTAAAGGGAATGCCTAAAGGTCAAAATAATATTGTCAAAACTTCTAAAATATGATTATATTCATAAATCCAAAACCCTTTTTGTTAAAACATAATTTCTAAGCCCATGAGATTTTAGGAAAACCCCGGGTACCTCAAAATAGGGAAACAATGGGTATTTCTTGAAGCCTATGATCTTGGGATTTCGAATCTTCAATCGATTTTGAAAACCCACAATAGAATCTTGAGTTTCTTGAAGTTCTTGTTTGAAACTCTAGAGAGGATTCTTGATGATTTTGATGAAAATAGGGTTAAGTTGCTCAAACATATCCTAAATCCTTTGTTTGGACGGTTTTAAAGGCTAGAAAAAAGTCAAAATTACCCTTAATGACTCCTAAACAAAACTGAAAATTTGAACTTAAAAACCTGATTTTGGGTGCCACCGCAACGCCCCACAATCATTGTGGTCCACTAAAATTTGATGAGTCAGAAATTGAGTGCCTCCACGATGCGCCACCATCGCGGAAACCCACTGAAATTTGACGATTGTCAATTTGACCCTCTCCGCGACGCGTTAGACACCAAAATGACGATGTGAACCTTAAATTATTCATAACTTCTTCACCGAGTGTCCATTTTGGATGAATCTTATAGCATTGGAAAGATAATTCAGTCATCTATGTAATGAAAGGTTAAAATATAGAAAATTCCATATGAAAATTAATTTAGATCATTCTAGAAGCTAATGCTTAGACTTTCCATAGATGGAATTTAGCTAAGAAGACGTCGGGTGTTACAATCACCTTTTTCCCACAAACATTACCCTTGATTTTCATCAAGATAGGATCTATTACTTGTTTTTATTTGATTTTTGCACCAAGAGATGACCAAACCACCTCCGATACCATTACCCCTCCTTCTTTGGAGTACAAGAGAAGAACTCAGAGATTAGCCAAGCGTTGAATGTCCTTCACCAATTCCCACTTTCCTTTCTCCACATGAGCCAAACTCTCCATGGACAACCTACTAAGAGAATCAGCAACCATATTAGCCTTACCTGGGTGATAGTAAAGACTCATGACATAGTATTTGAGTAGCTTTACACATCTCCTCTTCCTGCGATTGAGCTCTTTCTTAGTGAACACATACTGTAGACTCTTATGATCAGAAAAGATGTCTGCATGTACACCATAAAAATAATGCCGCTAGATTTTTAAAGCAAAAAACACCACAAAAAACTCCAAATAATGAGTAGGATAGTTCCTCTTATGTACTTTCAATTGCCTGGAAGCATAGGCAATCACCTTCCCATACTGCATCAAAACACAACCAAGACTTACCCGAGATGCATTCTAATAAACCACGAACCCATCATTTCCTTCCAGCAAAGCTAGAATTGGAACCAAAGTTAGCTTATCTTTCAACTTCTCGAAACCTCCCTCATAACCATCCAACTAAGAAAATTTTGCGTTATTCTGAGTCCACTTAGTCAAAGGAGCAGCTATCAATGAAAAGCCTTCCACAAACTGCCTATAATACCCAGCTAAGCCTAAGAAGTTCTATATGTAGGTTTGAGTCATGGGTCTAGGCCACCAATTAACCATAAACACCTTTTGTGGACCCACTATGATCCTTATGTCACAGCGTTCAACCAAATTTCATACTTGGAGAATGTGGCATACAAATATTGTTCCTTCAAGGTGTTCAATACCACAAGAAGGTGATTAACATGATCCACCTTACTTTTGGAATAAACCACAATGTCATCAATAAACACAATGACGAATAGATCCAAGAACTACCTGAAAACCCCATTCAACAACTCTATAAATGCCACTGGGACATTAGTCAGCCTGCAGCTTCATGGAATCCACCAACCCCACACTCAAGTTCTATTTGTCGTGACACCAATGCAATGGCAAGACATACCTACACTCAACTTTTTCTTAGGCAGAAGTTAATGAGTTTGGTGTATGCTACAGTAGAACTATTCTGCTCAATGTTGAGCCTTTTTTTAACACCTTCTTTACATTATGTATGCAGTTTTTAGCTCAATCTTGACCTGTGTTAATATGATATCCAGCTATTTACACTTGTAATAGAGTTCATTTTTATCAATACCTTTAGTAGTTATATGGTAATACCTTCAGTAACTGCACAACTAGACATAAAGTAGCCAATTGACAATGAGATTGTCATACAAAGTATGTCAATTCATTCAAACAACTACTACAAACTAGGCCAAATACAAACTGAACAAACTACTACTACAAAATACTACTACAAACAACTACTATAAACAAATACTACAAACTACTACAAAAAACTACTACAAACTACTACTACTATAAACTATCGAAACAACTACTACAAACTAACTATTACAATATCCAATTGCCTATTTGATATGGGAATAATCACAGATATTGACTTAGGAGAGTGCGTATTGGACCCGAGCCTTGGTAGGTGCAATTGAAGTGTAAAAAAGGCCCAAAATGCACCCAAATCAGCCCATAAATTACATTAGATAGTGCCCACTCTTTGAAGAGCGTTATGGTTATTTTAACTTATATTTTGTTATAGCTATAAAAGGAACATTATAGGGCTTTTAGTTTAGTTTTCTGGATGATATTTGGGAGTTTTGTAAGACTTGTAACAAGATCTCTCTCTAGTGAGAAGAGTGATCACCGAAACTAGTATACAATAATAGGGTGAATTCTCTTTTGTTGTTGCTTGTTTGGAAATGTTGATGCTAGAGAGGTGGAATCTGATCTTGTATCACGTAAGAGATAGGTTTATTATTATGTGTAGTTTTAATGGTCCAAGAGTGTCCATTCTTGGGTTCTTAAGATTATACCTTTATATGGGCTATCTATCTATCATTTTACCTTCTTGTATCTTGTTTAGTGTTTGTGTTGTAATCTTGTGTTCCTGTTGTTATTGTTAAATCTGAATCTTTTGTATTCTTGTTCATCATCTTGTGTTGTTAATTTAGTTTATTGTCCACTGATTTGGTGTAATAAACACCTTGTAATCTTCTTGTTATTGTGTTCTTAGGAAGCCGAGACTTGGTCTCCAAAAGGGTTCACGGATTTCTTCCATTTTTATGGACTATTTTTTTGGACTAATTTTGGTGTTTTCTTGTTTGTCCCGTATTATTTGGTATCAGATCCATCTTTGTTTTTGTTGTTACAATACCAATATTGGTTTTTCATGCTAAGAAAATAAAAAATAAAAAAAGGAAAGTAAGACGTGTTCTTGGGCTTGAGATCTTTGCCGATAATTTGAACTTCTTGTTGTTGTATCTTGGCCGAATGTTGTGTGTCTAGGTATAGGATTTATTTTTCTTGTGTTTTATTTCAAGTGTTAGTATTCTTTTCCATTAACACTTTGAGTCGATCTAGATTTGAGCTTTAAAAAAATTGATGTTGTTGTTGTGAACAAGACCATGGCCGTGTGTTGAAGTTGTTATTCTTGGATGTGTGGTCTTGTTGTTATAATCTTGGTTGGATGTTTTTGGTGTTTTTGTTTCTCTTGATAAAGTTTTTGTTGAGTTCTTGACATTCATCACAACCTTCACCCTTGCTAAAATCGAAATACAACACCATAAAGAACCTTGGTTGTGTGTTGACACTAAAATTGGCCGTGATGTGTGTTGATATTTGTTGTGGGGTGAAACTTGTTGTTGTGTTGTTGATTTGTTCTTGAATTTTGTTGTGGTGTTCATCTTGTTCTTCATCCCACCTTACAACTTAAGACAACCAAAGTGTAACATAGATTCAAAAAGGTGAACCTACAAGTTGTAAAGTTGTTTGTGAGAAGACTTGAGCCATCACTTTCTTGGCTTAACATCTACTTTTCAACCACTTTTCTTATTTCAAGGGACGTTGTTTTGTGGGAATTGTACAAAGTCAAGTCTTACCTTTTGAAGATTAGACTTAGAGGATATTTAAGATATATACTTTCCCTCCAAAACCAATTGTTTCCATTACATAGTAACTAGAGTTTGTAAACTTCAACTAGTGACTAATTGTGGGGCCGTGACCAATGGTATGCTGCTATGTCACCCAAGTTACTGTTCACACAAAAATTTTAAGCTCAAAATTTGATCTTCTAGTTTCATTGTGATGTTTTTTTAGTTTCGTTTGTTGATTCCATTACTAACTTACAAGCTAGTTTTAGATTGTAAGTTAGTTCTGAAACCGTCATTCGTATATACGTTCATTTGTGTGTCTTATCCTTTTGAGTCTTTGTAATACTTGGTCCACCTCTCACTGCCTCACAGAGTACAAGGAAGGTTACGACACTTGTAGATTAAAGTGAGAAAAAATCCAAGAGACAAAACAATAAAGAGGGAGTGTGAGGACCATTCTTGTACAACTAACTTATTTGTTGTTTTATAGGTAACTCTTGGCCATAATGGAAACCATTTTGTCCCTCCTTGATGCTTTCTCCCGAGACCTTGCTAGGGTAAATACGGGTCTTAAAAAAATTGAATCGGATGTGGTAAGTATGTGTGAGAGGTTGGATCGAATGTAGAGTCGAAGGAACTCTCGTGCTTTTACTCCCGAAACTTTACTTCCAATGACCAATCCTCCAAGACAACCACATAATACCACAAGCCAAGCTCCAAATAGCCATCAAAATCGAGAACAAGATAGACCACTTCCCCCACAAGTTAATCAAGTCCAACAAGGAGGACTTAGAATCCAATTTTATCCCATCCAAGCTCCACAACCGAAGCTCCACGTTACCAAATCGAGACTCTCAACCAAAACTTCCCTTTCCAAAAACCGATACATCCAAGAAGAGAAACATGGTAAAGAGAGACATGAAGGATATGAAGTCTACGATGATAATTATATGATAGAAGGAGACTTGAGTCAGATGAGATTGAAGGCCAATCTCAAGAGGGAGAGGAAGCCGAGGGTCAAAATGAAGATGTTAGATTCAAGACTTATTGTCATTATGCTCTCGGGTTTAGCTAGCTTGTGGACTATTTTTGTGTATTTCTTGTGGGCTGTTTTCAGCTCGTTTTTTGATACGTCCCTTGTTATTATTAAGCTCTCGGGCTCTTCATGTTTTACGGACTATTTTTGAGTAGGTTTCCTTTGAAGTGATCAATTGAATGAGGTGAAGTCGTGAATTTGTGGACAAATTCCTCTCAAGATAGAGAGGATGATATGTGAATAATCATGGATATGGACTTAGGAGAGTGTGTGTTGGACTCAAGCCTTGGCAAGTGAAATTGAAGTGTAAAAGAGGCCCAAAATTAGTCCAAAAAATAGTCCACAAAATGGAAGAAATCCGTGAACCCTTTTGGATACTAAGTCTCGGTTTCCTAAGAACACAATAACAAGAAGATAACAAGGTGTTCATTAAACCAAATCAGCGGACAAGAAACTAGATTAACAACATAAGATGATGAACAAGAAGACACAAGATTCAGATTTAACAATAACAACAGGAACAAAAGATTACAAACAAACATTAAACAAGATTACAAAAAGGTAAAATGATAGATAGATGGACCACATGAAGGTATAATCTTAAGAACCCAAGAATGGACATTCTTGTACCCTTAACACTACACACAACAATAAACCTATCTCTTATGTGACACAAGATCGGATTCCACCTCTCTAGTATCAACATTTCTAAGCAAGCAACAACAAAAGAGAATCTACCCTATTGTTGTATCCTAGTTTCGGTGGTCACTCTTCTCACTAGAGAGAGAGCTTGTTACAAGTCTTACAAGACTCCCAAAGATCATCCAAAAAACTAAACTAAAAACCCTACAATGTTCCTTTTATAGCTATAACAAAATATAAGTTAAAATGAACAAAAGGCCCTTCAAAGAGTGAGCACCCATCTAGGATAATTTATGGGCTAATTTGGGTGAATTTTGGGCCTCTTTTACACCTCAATTGCACATGTCAAGGCACGGGTCCAACACGCACTCTCCTAAGTCTATATCTGTGATTATTCCTGTAGCACTATTCAATAGGAAAACTTAACTACTACACCTTACATCTTATTAAAGAACCACTTTACAGTAAGAACAATGAAAAGAAGTAGAACAAGTCCATTCAATTTGAGCTTAGCATATTCCCTTTCAAGTTTAACTTTTTTGAGTTTTTGCCTCAGTGCAATCAACTTCTCTTCAGCATCTTTCAATTTCTCACACACAGTGTCCCTCTCTTATTCAACGTCTTTGAGTTTTTGCTTCAATCGATCACACGAATTTTCATCATCTTTGCACCTAATCATTATGCTCGATACCTCAGGATATTGATGCACAGAAATTGAAGGTTTTGGATCAATCCATCTAAAGTACCTACATCCACCATTTTCCTAAAATGAAAAAAAATATAATAATAAAAAAATCAACAAAAAAAAATAAAAATCTGTTAAAATGATACAAACCTTTGGAACTTCACATCCAAAAAATCTGCAACCCGAATTTGAAGGAGTCCTTGAAGTTCTTAAAGGACAAAATTCGGAACAATAACACAAATCGGGAACCTCAATATTAATGAAATTTTTTGACATTCTCATCGAAAATGAGAGAAAAAAATAATTTAACAGAAATTATGAGATAACTTTGATTGTGAGATGAAAGAAATTGATCGAGAAGTTAGCTATGGAGGAGAGAATGAAGAAAGAAGAAGAGAAAATTAGATTAAAAAGAGGGAAAGTGAAGGAGGATGGCAAAAGTAACGTTATTTAACGTTAACTTTTGCCACATGGACAACTTTTTTAGGCGTCACGCACCTCAGGCGGTTGCATAACATGCGCAGTGCCATGTGGGCAAAAAATGCCCAATTGGAACCAAATTTGGGGGGTTTAGAGGTTTAATATGTACAAGCCTTAGTTTAGGGACCTAAGTGAATTTTAGGGACAACTTTGAGGGGCTGTCGATGGGTTTGGCCTTCTTCAAAATATCTTTTTCACTCTCAAGCTCTCCTTTCTTTAAATAGAGTTAACAATGGTGATTTCTAGATTCTAACAATCCTTATGGTCAAACTTTTTTCTGAATTTTGTGCATATCAAAAATTTTAGTGGACCGAACTATCTTTTATTTTTTACATTTAAACTAGTGAATCTTCAAATCTTCATGCATCTGTTTACTGCTAAGAAAATTCACGAGATAAGTAATAATTGGGGAATCAATTAATTTAGTAGCCTCCATCGTAATGTGTCGTCATCCAAATTTGTCTATTGTCCTCATTTTACATGACATTGACATACTCATAGTAACTTGGTCAATTTACCATGCTAACAAAAATTACTCCCGCACATATTTTAATTGAATCAACAACAACAACAATAACAAATTCTCAGCAAGTGGGGTCTGGGGAGGATAAAATGTACGCAGTTCATACCGCTACTTTTGAAAAAGTAGAGAGGTTGTTTCCGATAGATCCCTGGCTCAAAATAAAAAATAGTTAACAAGGTCATATTAATATCTGAAGTAGAATGGATGGCATAACCGAAATAAAAAATGAGAAATAATACAAATAAAGCTAAGAGAGCGATGAAAATAAGAGCAATACGAAAGTAAAAAAAATAGTAAATATCTTATAAGGCACTTTTTTAAGTGAGTGCTTTTAAATTTTTTAAAAAATAGTACTAGAAATGTGCCACTAAATGAAAGGATGGTAAATGATGAGTAAAGGGATCATAAGTACAAATAATTTTCTTTGCTCCGCTGTATTTTCTTATTTGGGTAGGAATGAGTTGGTGGAGATTTGGTAAGAGGGGCCAATTTTTGCTAACTATTTGACCCCAAAGCCAAATGAATGGAGATTGTTTTTTTAAAAAAAAAAAGGGAGAAGACTTAAAGAAAAAGTAGGGTCTTGTATTGGTCACAACTGGTTGACAGATTGTTCATTTTCACACTCGTCTGTCCATTATTTGATTATGGTCACCAAAGGGAGCAAAGCATTTTGATCTACCAAGAAATTTAACTGCTGCAAAACTCGTACCATCAGTTGATAAGTCCACCACTTGTCCGGTACTCTAGTAATACCTAACAGCTTTATTATTGAAAAAACGCAGAATATTATATTTTGATGGCCATGGGTCAATACTTGACTTACTTTATAGGAGACAACACAAAAGCCGCTTATGATATTTAACTACTATCCTAAAGAGAGGCACGACAGATGGAAAGTAAATCAGTGAATAGCAGAGAAGGAAGGTTAAAGAAGCAAGCAACAACAGAAATATAAAAGAAATCAGATTTCCCATTGTAAAGCAAGATAGGTTGAACCAGCCTACTTATTTCAATGTTTAAGCTCGGTTACTAAAATAATAAACGCATAAATTTAACTTCAATCTCAAGCAGGGTAAGCAGACTTCATTTGAACAAAAATGTTTTTGAAGTATCTCCTTTCCCGTCCATATAAGCGTTTAGTACAGAATGACAAATGAAAAAATGAGAAGAAAAAATATGAAAATGCTCGTGTCAAATTGGGAAAAAGTTAAGATTGTCAACTATCTAATGGGATTCTAATACCTAATTCCTTTGACAATCACAAAGTGAGCAACATTTCCTCGGATGTGCCTACTTTATTGTCATTGTTAGAACATGTACAACGAAAGTAATTAACAAGGATCAATAATTTACATACAATTTAGATAATATAAACTAAAACATAATTCAGAATGCACTTACCTCTTGAAGCTTTCACAAAATTTACTTTCTACAACGGAATTCAGGTTGGTAGCCTTCTGCTATTTTCTGATTAACTTTATAATCAACACTTGTGCGGGAAAATGATTTTTGTTTTCTAAAAAAGGAGGACTAGTTTTCTCAAAAACCAACCTCTATTTCTTTTCAATTTCAATTGAAGAAGGAAAAGGAAAGAGGCAAAACGTTTTGGCCCTATATTACAACCTTAGTGCCAAAAACCTTTTGAGCCTTAATACCACCTTAAAGTCAAAAGACGTTTTCAGCCTTACTACTGCCATAATGCCAAAATTTGGTTTTTTATTCACTATTTTATTCCTTATTTATATAAGATAGTAAATAAAATAGAATTATTTTTTAAAAAAAATTGATTAGTTAATCATTCATGGTAGGAACCACAGATTTATTAAATGAGGCTTTCAATTATGTTATTACTTTGGTAATGAATGAATTATCATATCATAATAAATTATAAATTATTTCACTAAAAATTTATAAGTGCACACCTCAATTTAATTTCGAATTCTATCATTATATCTTATTTAATTCCCCGTGTTAGAATTATCGACACCAATCAATTAAATTAAATTCTCAGAAAAATTTAACTTATTGATTAATTTAATTCTTTATTTATAATACTTAACTTATTCCACATGTTGGATATAAAATCCTCCTATAAAATTTTCACGCGAAATCTTATAAGCAACCATAAAGGTGTGTCTTCTATCTCATGACCGAGACATGGTTCTATCAACTAATTATTGTTTCACTAAGTGATTTGTCATCATTCAATCTATTAGGAATATATTGACTCATAAAATAGTTCACTTTTTAATAGATAAAATAATAAATCAAACCATATAGATCGTAATAATTATATCAAGACTAAGAGTCTAAGAGTATAAGTATATGTAATGGACTAGAGAAGTTATTTGTTAATATTCAAAAATAAATAATCATCTCTAATTGGTCCGTTCAATACATATAAAATGTACTAGCACAAGAAGTTTAAATATTACCACTTCCATGATTAAGATCAAATTATATTTAATTTTGTGCTACAGTCATCAAGATGTTTGTCCTACCACAAACTATATAAGCAAAGGATACGCATGTTAAGACAATGATCCATTCAAATAAAGACATTATTAAATTAAGTAAATAAAATAAAATGTCTTTACATGGGATGAAAATATAATACTACAACATAAACCACATGGTTAATAATATACCCTAATAATCTCCCACTTAGACTCATAATCATGCATGTACAATTTTAACACTCATTTCTTCCATATGCTTATCAAAAACTTTCTGGATTACACCCTTTATAAATGGGTCCGCCAAATTATTCTTCGACTCAATCTTCAAAACTCTCACATTACCCTGTTGAGTTATATCTCGAATAAAGTAATATTTTTTCTTAATATTCTTACTTCTTTTATGATTCTATGGTTCTTTTGAATTTGCTACTACACCACTATTGGCACAATAAAGTGATTGTGGTGTTTGAACCAAAGGAAGCACTCCAAGCTCTTTCATAAAGTTACCGAGCCAAACAACCTCCTTAGGTGCCTCAGAGGCAGCTACATACTCGGCTTTCATGGTGGAATCACCAATACATGATTACTTGATACTCCTCCAAACAATGGCCTCACCTCCTAAAGTTAATACATATCCTGATGTAGATTTTCTAGAATCTTTATCTGACTAAAAATCTGAATCTGTATACCCAATAGGTACAAGATCCTCAGAGTGAAAAACAAGCATGTAATCCCTAGTCTTTTTCAAGTACTTAATTATATGCTTAATTGTAGTCCAATGTTCTTACCCAGAATTAGACTAAAATCTGCTAATCATGCCAACAGCAAAGCAAATATGTGGTCTAGTACACAACATAACATATATGAGACTCCCTACAGCAGAAACATAAGGGACCACCTTCATTCTCTCTATCTCATCGATCGTTTTGGGGGACTATCTTTTGAAAAAAGTAATTTCATGCCTAAAAGGACAAAATTCTTTTTTGAAATTTTTCATGCTAAACCTTGCAAGAATAGTAATAATATAAAGTGTTTGAGATAAACTTAATATTCTCTATTTGCAATCTCACATGAGCTTGATCCCAAGGATATGAGTCTCTTCTCCAAATTCTTTTATATCAAAATAAGAAGACAACCACTCCTCGGCAGAATGCATTAATTATGAAACAATATGCAACAACCATCCAAACAGGGTGTTAGTTTCTGTTGTTTTTGACCTTTTTTTAAGGGGGTAGGGGTAGAGGGCGTTGGTATTTTTTTATAAGCTGGTGGAGGCTTTCAGCACAGGGACCTTAACTTTGTCCACAAAGAATTCTAAAGATGGGAAGAAATTACCTTAGTGCTTTTGTATCGGCCGTGCTGGGGTTTTCCTTCTGTGATGTTCAATTCTTTTATAATTTAGTAATCTCTTTTGTGTTTTTCTTTCTGCAGTTCGATTTTGATAGTATTGCACAACCATCTCAAGCTTGGAGAAGGAAGCTAAACAACCACGCTAGCAAGTTAAAAGAATTTAGGGTCACATTCAGAGAGGCAATAAAAATGGTATGAAAGTTACTTTTAGGCTTTTAGCACTGTTGGCGGATAGGAAATTCTCCTGGATTTTGACTTGTATCTTTGTCATGTAATTGTTGTTTGCTTTTTCATTATTAGGCTCTGCTTGGTATACGTCTATGGTCATATGTAAGGGAAGAAGCATCCTATGGAAGGGTAACTTTCTCAATCTCATATGTTTTATGGCAATCACAAGATAATTTCATAGTTCAAACGAGTGCCGTAATGTTAAGGGCTTTCAGTAAGGTCTTACCATTCTCTTACATATACAGAGAACTCTAATTGATCTCTTTACACAAAAACGCTGCAAACCATCAGCATTTCAGGGTGTTCCACTGGGAGGGATAGGGTAAGTGTACAGAGTGTAAACTCTGACAGCTGTTGTTCTACCATATTGGATTTCTTTTACTGATTCGATGAGATATCAAACTTGTAACATCACAGGAGTGGCAGTATATCCAGAGGCTTTAGAGGCGAATTCAAGAACTTTTAAATTCTTCCTGGAACATGTGAGACTTCTCCAATCATGGCCAATCAGTTCTCAGTAATGCCCTTTCCTTCAACTCTATATTCTTTCAATAAAGTCTTTATTTGGATATTTTGATGTTGTTTTGTGATTTTATGCTTGAGAAACACTCAGTGTGAGCTCAATATATACGAGCAATAGCCATGTCACTTTTACCTTTTCATAGTAAACAATCAAAAAATCTGGATAAAAAATGAAGCATACCGATCTTGCTAACATTAAATGTCGTTCCTTCATAGGTTCTATACATATTTGTTTGCATATTTTTATCATGTTTTAGCCTAGGACAGTTGCCCAATAGCCAGGTTATAAACATGGGATGTATGGTAGGCATACTTCACGAGTTCAAATGCTGATAGAAACAAATCTATTATTGAAGTGGAGAAGAGTAGTGGAATGGAGCCATCATACACCATGTCTCGGTGTTTAAAACAATAGATTTCTCTGTTACATGAAACTATATATAATGTTTTATGATCATTCTTTTAATGAGAAGGAATGTTTTATTGATCTTTCTTTTGAAAGGAATTGTTAGCTCTTTTCATAGATAGTCTTGAAAATTGGTGTTAAATACTTTCCATGAATAAATAATTTACTTTATTAGAAAAATCAGGCAAGAGAAGAAAATACATGAATTTTCTGATGATAATTAAACGGAAGAGTTAGAAATGCCCTTAGACCTTAGAACATCCTTCCACCTGTTGTATCCCACTTGCCAATTGTCATTAACTTTAGTTTTGCAGATGACTTGTGGAAAAAGGTTCATGTTGTCTCAAAATCATTTTTCTTACTTCCTATAGAAAAGTTGATCTTATTCGTATATTTCATCAACAGATGAATCATTCATCAATTAAAGGGTGCAAATAAAATCTGCAAATGCAAAAAGTGTAATTTCCTTACAGCACACAAAACCTGATGCCGAGGTTACCTCTCTATTTGCTGAATCCACAACTTTCTCTGATCTGTTTATTACGACCGACTCTTTATTCTGCTTGCAGGAAATTGATGAGGATAGCGATACAGATAGTGGAGGAGAAATGGTTCATGGGATTTTAACTTCTGGGACCAAGTCCCACAAATGAAATCCCATCTCAACAAGAACTTATTTGGCGTGCTTTTGCTGATGATGACATTGGAGAAGAATTTGAGAGAGAATACAAGATGCTTTGAATTAGGAACATCCAGTTATGAGAATCGAGAGCTGGGAGATAATATTGTTTTAGTATCGATTGTAATTTGTAATCAACAAATTGCAGTTTAGAAAAGCTACAACTGATGGGTTTCGAGAAATTCAGCTGAATTGAAACTGAACATTTTCTTAGCTTGAGTTTTTCCAAACAGAGGTTATATAACTAGATTATAACTAGATTACTACTGTTGGGCCCGTGCTAGCGCGGGCTTCTACATCTAGTATACTTAGAAGAAGTCACAATATTGCATGCAACTGAGTTACATGGATCGTAATTCCACTGCCACTGCTGGTAGATATCTGTTTGAATTAAACAGCTCAATCACACGAACAGACAAAAACCCCAACAGAAAAAAAAAAGAATAAAAATAGAGAAAAAGAAGACGAGGATTTCTAAGTTTCGAGATTTTCCCCATCTACCAGCTGTATTTATCTAAAGAATGAATGAAGGTAAGGACGGGAAGACCTACAGATTCTAACACTACAAGGGCATTTACAAATAGGGAAAGGAGGTTGACTGTTGTACCGAACTGGTTCAGAAAATGGTGTCAATTGTAAGCTTCCTTCTGCGCGGAGCCTTTTCCGCTATTTTCTTCTCTAGGTCCATAAAATTGGAGCCTTTATGTGCAAATAATCTCCTGAGATTTATCACAGAAAGCTCACTGAAGCTACCTACAGCAAGGTCAGCTTGCCCTAAATCATACCTGCAAGTTTCAAAGTCCTAAATAAAAATTTGCAAGCAGAAGTAGTGACATACTGCATTTGAAGAAATTTAAAATAGCAAGAACATCCAGAACATGTATTACTATATCAATGCTTAATCAGACATTGAAGTAAGCGCTTAGTCCTAAACCCACTCCCCCAACCTTAGAGGAAGGGTCTGGGACTCCTTTTTGGCAGCAAAGAACATTTTGTGTCCAAACATAACACAATTAGACAGCTCAAAAATAAAAAAGACAGAATCGAGAGCTTCAACAATAAGGGGGAAAATCAGAGAACAGTAATACATACGCTGGGTGAGCACCAATAAGTGCCACAGCCATCATTGTACAGTTGTGAGCAGCAGTTATGCCCCTAGGATCGTCCTCAAACACCACACACTTTGATGGCTTCCTGTCCAGCTGCAGAAGATTTATTTTTTTCAATAGGTAAGCTCCAATAAAACCAAGAAAGTCGAAAGGAAGGTTTATGTTTTGGTCTGTGCTTAAAAAACAGAGGAAAGAGTAATGTATAGTTAATCTATCATTTAAGTGGTGTGGCATATTGCTAGGATTTAGTATCAACGCAGATGTAAGCATAAACCAAAAATTGCAATTGAAACACCTTATTAAAAGTGAAAATTTAGTTCACACCACAATTCTCGATATTCTTCCCCCTCATATGCTAGTAAGAAATAAAATGTGCTAAAAGCAGCCCCATCCCCAAAGAATCCAAATGAGACAGCAAGCTTAATATGTAGTATTCTTAAAGTGGTAGAATTGCACCGGTACAACACTCAAAATACACTTCAGCCTACCTTCACAGCTGCAGAAAGAAATCTATGTGCTATAGACTCCATTCCATCCTCCTCCGTCACAATTGCCTGCATCAACAGCATGACGGTCCACAACATGCATATGTTAATAGTCGACCACATTGTATACATACATCATCTCTAACAGAATGTAATTAACTACCCGGAAGTACTTCATGAGCCCCATGCGTTCTAGGGTTTCAACCATATTTCTGCGATCAAGACTTGACACAACAGCACACGGGATACGAGCAGTTGATAGAGCATCCAACCATTCTTTCAAACCATCAATTGGTTCTGAAATCTAAAAAGAAGGGAATTGTAATGATGTTTTTAAGTACATTGAAAAACAAAGCATCTCATTCTGCAAAAATGCTGTACTTTGAGAAGATTGTCATAATAGAGTTGGGAAAGCCTCATCTTCAATCGATCCCGATCATCTTCATTGTTCTCCCTTGGCAGCACCTATAGTTGCATAGGATCCCTCAGAAATAGACAAAGCTTTGAATATATAGGAAAGGATTTCTACAAAACTAGAAAACAATCTCCCAAAGTAAGCTTGTACATTTAAACCTATAAGTTTGTGCCCCCCTCCCCTAATACGAGTATGATCACGTAGATGGACTTATGAGGGCGTATGCTAAACCCGAGACATGGTGTGTGTGAATGAAGTGCAAAGGAGCACCTAAATGGAAACCAAAACCGTCCATACATAGCACTTCAAGGGCGCCTATTGAAGCATTTGACTAGGGGGTCATTTTGGACATTTCACACTTTATTTTGTAACCTACTATAAATAGAATAATGTAGGGTTTTAGTCATTAGTTTTTGTTGAATATTGAATGTTGTAACACTTGAAACACTCTCTCTTGTGAGAAAGCCCCCTATGGCCGAAATCTTGTAACTAGGCAACATTGAGTGTGGATTCACTCGTGTTGGATTCAAGCTTGGAAACGTTGGAGGCTTGGGAGATCGAGGTCCCTCTTGTGCCAACGTAAGAGATAGGTGAATTATTGTGAGTAGTGTTAAGGGTCCAAGAGTGGAATATGTTCATGGGTTCTTAAGATTATTCCTTCATTTAGTCTATCTATATATCCTTTTGTTCATTGTAATCTTGTAACCGTTGTGTGTCTTGTTTGTGGAACCCATGAGTTGTTATAATATTGTCATTGTTCTTCATGTTCTTCATCTTGTGTTGATAATATTAGTTTGTGGTGGCTGTTTTGGAGTTGAAACACACCCTTATATCTCGTTTTTGTTGTCATTATACTGAATTCGAGTGTGGTCTCCAATCGGTCCTCGGATCCTTAAGATTAGTGGACTGTTTTGGGGTGTGTTTTGTGTTCCCGTGGTTTGTCTTGTATCATTTGGTATCAAAGCATGGTTTGATCTTGTTCCTACAAGATCAATCTTGGGCTTGCTTGTTGGAAAAAAAAAAAGTGTTAGAAAACTAAAAAAATCAAAAAGAAGCAAATCTGTCCATGTTTGTGTTCTTGGCCGAAATTGTGTTATTGTTGTGTCTTGGCCGAGATTTTTACTTGTTTTGTCGTTTCTAGTGTTAGTTTTCTTCATCTCTAACACTCTTGAGTCTAAATCTAAGTTTGAGCTTACATTGTTGGTGTAGTTGTTATGAACATAACGCTTGACCGAATTGTTGTTGAAACATTGTTGTGGTGGACTGTTTTGGCCTTGTGGTCTTCATCTTGTTGTTGTTCTAAGCTTGGCCACGTGATATTGTTGTTCATTGGTGGCCTAAGAACCATTTTGTTGAAGTTGTAGTTGTCTAGGCCAAGTGTTGAAGATATTGTGTTGTGAAAATTGGAAGTTAACCGTGTGAAAATTGTTGGTGTTCTTAGAGATTGTTGTTGGTTGTTCTTGGTGATTATTGATGTTGTTCTTGAAGTTCTTCACAACCTTCATAGCTTGTTAAAATAGAGTGAACATTAGATCTATAAAGGTGGAGGGAAAAAGGTGTTGGGGGTAGTAGCCTGGTATGCTTCCGCGTTCCTTGTTCCTTGTTTTAGAACGAATCTGGGTGCTTTCCTCTGTTTTCTTTCTGTTTTCTGTTTTCCTTTTCTTTTACTTATGACTGCCGCATTTATGCCGTATTTATGTTATGCATGTTATGTTATGTAATCTTGTAATCTGTTCGGTGCTCTACTTTGTATCGTGTGGTATCGTGTGTCTTGAGCCGGGGGTCTATCGGAAACAGCCTTTCTACCTCTTTAGAGGTAGAGGTATGGACTGCGTACATCTTACCCCCCCAGACCCCACCAGGTGGGAATACACTGGGTTTGTTGTTGTTGTTGTACAAGTGAAGTCAAGGTCTTGAAACTTACAATTGAAAAGGGCTCCAAGACTTGTTTGAATTTCCCTCCTTAAACAAATTCCACCAAAGTCCAGATTGAAAAATTGTCCAAGACTTGAAATTGGACAACAAAATTGTGTGGCACCATGACCAATTACGTGGCTGCCACGTCATCACGTTTTTACTGTTCACGCACCATAATTAAGCTCAAAATTTAGAATTCTTAGTTTCATTTTATTGTTTCTTAGTTTCGTTTGTTGGTTCAAATACTAAGTGACAAGCTAGTAAACTCCTACTAGATTGTAAATTAGTTGTGTCCGTTTGTTCGTGTTAACGTTCTTTGTGTACTTTTCTCTACTGTGAATTCGTTGTTAGTTCTTGACTCAAGTCCTACAAGATTTCGTTTGAGTTTCAAACAAAAATCTATTCTGGACAAGAGTAGACTCGATCCTCAATCACTCACGAAGTACAAGCCTGCTTTCAACACTTGTGAAACCAAGTGTGAGGTAAAAACCGAGAGTGGGAGTGTGGTGAGGCCTTTTTGATCTAACAAGTTTGTTTTCTTTTGTTTGTTGTGTCTTTTTCTTTTACGTACCATGGCTGCCCATAATCTCAATGCCATGTTTAATTGCATCAATGACAATATTGAAGACATGAAATGACACGTTGAAAGACAACGCCAATTGCTACCTAAACTTCTCCCACCAAATCCAATTCCTCGTGTCCAATCACCTTGTGATGAGAGCATCCCAAAGGAAGAAGTGGGCTACCAAAACCCGCACCAAGGTGACGACCGTAGCTCATGTACGCTACGAGGTAAAAACACTATCCCTTACACTCCTCTAAGCTTAGAATGTAGTGATGTGGCTAGTAGTGGCCAATTGGATGTAGTTGCGGATTTACCTAGAGTGGAGGTGTTTGAGTCTCCCTATTGTGATACTCTTAGTGAAGTTAGGTCACGTGAGGACCAAGCTCTTGTTGTAAGTAAGCAAGCATTAGTTGATCCTTTAGATGACGAAATTGATTCTTCTTGTAAGAATGATTCATGTCCATCTAGTGCTAGCCCTTATAACTTGAACAAGGTTCCATTACCAGTGGACAAAAGTACTCGCACACTAGTGGACCCTTGTGAAAACCAAGTCGAGTCTACATTGGTATACGAGTTGCCAACAACTAGTGAAGGAGTGCAAAATGATCAATCGGGTGAAGATGACCTTGATTTGTTTGAAAGTATAGAAAACCCAAATTGTGCTTGTGCTTGTGAAAGTGGTTTTGGTCGTAACCCCTTGGCTGCCTGTGATGGTATGAAGCTAAGCGCGGGTTACCCTTTTGAAATGGAGTATGACCGAAATCCATGCCCATGAATACTTCTCCCATTTGACCTCGGTGCCATCTTAGAGTATGGTAGTAGTAGTCTCGGCCCTTGTTCTTTAATTCTTTAGCGTGATCCCTTTACTACCCATGATAGTTTATGTCTATGTAGGGACTATACTCTTGAAAGAAAAAGTGTTCCATGCCTAAAAATGCTATCTACTTCTTTGTGTGTTTCCTATGTTGAGCATACTAATGGCGGTGAACTTGAAACTAGTAAGTACTTGCATGGGAACACAATAGTTGGAGTTGACTTGTGTGACACCTTTCTCTACCCTCTTTGTGCTCATGATATTCCCCTAGTGATATAGAGGGCATACCTAATTTTAAGGACGGCGCCTTCGGGGAAAGTGAGCTTGGCCAAGACCTAAGCCCTTGGTTACGACTACCATTTGATCCCGGTGCCAACTTGGGATAGAAAAGGGTTATTTTCAGCTTAGGCTCATTTTGTTTTGGTGTTTATCTGAGCCACTTCCTTTGTCACATTTGTACTAATCTTTTCATGTTTAATACAAAGGACCCGTGGATATACTTCAAATTTGTTCCCCTCGACATAGCATATTGATGTGTTTAGTTTTGCTAACCCTAACCCCCGTGTCATGAGGATGTGTGCTTGTTTGTCTTCTGCAAGGTACGGATTCGAGGTCGAATCCTTTTCAAGTAGGGGAGGATGATACGAGTACGATCACGTAGATGGACTTATGAGGAAGTATGCTAGAGCCGAGACTTGGTGTGTGTGAATGAAGTGCAAAGGAGCACCTAAATGGACACCAAAACCATCCATACATAGCACTCCAAGGGCGCCTATTGAAGCATTTGACTAAGGTGGAATTTTGGTCATTTCACACTTTATTTTGTAACCTACTATAAATAGAATAATGTAGGGTTTTAGTCATTAGTTTTTGTTGAATATTGAATATTGTAACACTTGAAACACTCCCTCTTGTGAGAAAGGCCCCTATGGCCGAAACCTAGTAACTAGGCAACATTGAGTGTGGATTCACTCGTGTTGGATTCAAGCTTGGAAACGTTAGAGGCTTGGGAGATCGAGGTCCCTCTTGTGCCAACGTAAGAGATAGGTGAATTGTTGTGAGTAGTGTTAAGGGTCCAAGAGTGGAATATGTTCTTGGGTTCTTAAGATTATTCCTTCATGTAGTCTATCTATCTATCCTTTTGTTCATTGTAATCTTGTAACCGTTGTGTATCTTGTTTGTGGAACCCGTGAGTCGCTGTTATAATATTGTTATTGTTCTTCATGTTCTTCAACTTGTGTTGATAATATTAGTTTGTGGTGGCTGTTTTGGGGTTGAAACACACCCTTATATCTCGTTCTTCTTGTTGTTGTAGTGAATCCGAGTGTGGTCTCCAACCGGTCCTTGAATCCTTAAGATTAGTGGACTGTTTTGGGGTGTGTTTTGTGTTCCCATGGTTTGTCTTGTATCATCCCCCTCTCCCCCCCTTCCCACCAGCAACCTTTTTATTCCCACCGTCCTAATTTATATGACAATTTTCCTTTTTAGTAAGTCCTAGAAAGAATGACACATTTCTACATTTAGTAACAATTTGACTTTAAAATATCCATTTTACCCTTAATGAAATGATTTATAGCCACAAAAATATCTATGATTTGTTTTGGACCGCAAGTTTCAAAAGTCTTTCTTTCTTTCTTAAACTCCATGCCGAGTCAAACTATATCACATAATTGGGACGGAAAAACTCAAAAGTCAAACCTGATAGTCCACTATTTCTCCAATCAAAAGGACATGTACATAGACTCACATGCATATAGAGTCATATGTCTCAGAGGATTTAACAATCATTTATCTAACAAAAGAGAAATAGATTGATGGGCCATAGACTTAAACAAAAACAAGGAAGGACACTATCCACACTCATTGTTCAAATAATAATAGGTTATCATGACTTGATCATTAACTCCAAACCTTATGCAGAACATGATCAGCAGCTGCATAAAGTAAAAGCCGCTGCACACTAGCATCTTCAGGAATCTCTAGTCCTGCGCATAACCAAATGAGAAATAACTAATATTATTTAACAAAATAATGTCAAAACTAAAAGCATCAGTAATGTGCATCTACTAACTGTGGAAAGTTGACATTGTCTTCTATAGGTCAAGATCATTCTTTAGCTGTTTCTTATCTCCGATAAACTGCCGAGATCAGTTTACATCATAACCTTCCCAATTATTTGAAATTGCAAACCTACAGGTCTTTAAGATTGTGCTTCTTGTATGAATGGAGACCATAAGTTTCTTACACAGACTCATTTTCTACGGGATGAAGATTGAGAGAGGGAGTGGCGGTAGATTAAACACTCTTTAGCCCCTATATACCCCCTTCCCTGCTCCCAAGATCAAGGCTTCCATTCAGCCTGTGATGGGAGATAAACTCATTTCTAAAAGCCAATGTAACCCTGATATCTGATATATGTGAATTTGAATTGATAAGTCGGAATGAATCTGACCTATATCTTTATGAATCTCACTAAAAATTGAAAGGATTAAAAAATATTACCACACTCACTGTCTCAAATATATATATATGGAGATACTATAAATGCCAATAAGATCCAGAACTCCAGATTATGTACAGATGACATGTCATTGGCACTCCAGCTATCATGTGTATTGGCAGCAGACAGCTAAATCCTATCACGTTCCCCATTTTCTTCTCTTTTCGGGGCCCAACAACACTTCAGAAATTTAATAGAAAACCCATTTCCCACTCAGAGGATGTTTCTTTTTATGAACGAAGGGCAAATAAACTCACTGTACGACCAATAAGAAACAAATGTATGATTCTAAAAATGTTGTCACACCCGTGTCGGATCCTCCAAAAACGCACTACTTTTGGATGATCCGACACACACCCATCGACATTTTAGAAGAGTCCGAGCAGCATGTGTAATTCCAATCCCACTCGGATTGGCTAATGCTATATAGCTGAAATAATATTGATATTCGCATGCAACCCAAGTGAAGAAGTTTGATTCCACAAGCCAGAAAAATCGGCTAGCCACTCACCTTCTTCAGAGGCAAGTTGTTTCCAGGCATCCAACTTCAGAGCTCGAGAATCTGCCTGAAAAGTATGAGGTGGAAGTCATATTTTTGAGAAGGATGAGGTGGAAGTCATTGTCAACAACGAATCGTGTGTTCCGACTTCCACTCATGTACAAGAAAGAACTCAGCAAGCAATTTTTGCGAGCTTCATTATTGGCACATTAATAGTTTACCACATCTTTGGTATACAATTATCTTACAGTTATCTTCAGCAACATGTCTAGAAGAAATCAATCCAAACATCATCTTATATCTCTCTACCCCCATGCATATCAATAACCAGATATTTAGATATGTGATTAAGATATACATTGTACATATCCATAGAATTCTCTTATCCCTTCTATCAAATTCTTCTTTCTTAACATTAACCAAAGTTCTTGTTTCCTTTTTTCTGAGTTCCAGTCATGCAACTAATACTTTCTCTCATACAAAACAACCCACCTCTCCTCTTTAGGAATCAATCATGAGAAATCAACCAGTTTGGAACTGAGACGTTGTTGTTTTCATTTTAAAGAATCGATTCCTAGGGTGAGTGTCGAAACATCATAATTTGGGGATCTTGTACTTCTATTGTAGCTTATTCCAATTCATTTTTGTATTTAAAGCAAAGTTCCTTGACAAATATATGCATACACACACACATACAGAGAGAGAGAGAGAGAGACATATAGGGAGAGAAAGAGTAAGTGAACTTCTTTAATCTGTCTTCCACACCTAATTCTTAAAAAAGGTCTCCTATATAAGAACCAAATTAGAGTGCAGGAAAAAAGATGAACAAAAGAAGACTTCAAATTTGTAAGGCAAGGTCATCAAAGATTCAGACGTAGGATCTGAATGAAACAAAATCAGCACCCTTCAAGAATTCCTTATTAGCATGCAATTTTAAAGCAGGAACAAGAAGCACAAACATAGGGCAAACCAACAACAGAAGATTACTTCCTTTTATATGGACATAATAATTTGCCAGCCAGGCTTCAGAGACCACATTCATTTATCCAGTTGATCACAGAACAGGCAACAGTTCACAAATCAGGTAACCTCTCTTAAATTAGACCAGATGGTCAAAGATTGAGGTCTTACCACCACATTATCCCAAGAGAAAATGAGACCATAAGCTTCATCAGGCTTCATCGCATAACGGATTCTTCGCAGGAAACCCTCTTGCAGTCTATCATTTAAAAAATCCTAAATGCAAAAAAGGGACTCCTTGAGTACAGATGTGTTTCCTAGTAGCACCAAAAGGTGTAAAAATGGATAAACGCTGTTACAAAGTCTAAACCTCTGGTCTTACCACATCAACTTTGAGCAGACCATTGGGTCTAAATGTCTCAAAACCTTCTCCGTATTCGGCACCAATTGCCTACAAAATCCAATAAAAACAAACAAATACCCCATCAGTCCCATTATGAACACCAAAATAACTATTTGGAAGTCTTAAGTGTTCTTTCAAACATTTTTCTAAATATTTTATAAATAGAGTAACTTAGTGTTTTTTTTTTTTGAATTATGATGGTACTTGGCCACCTGCATATATCTCAGAGTACTCAATGGGCAACATGTCACATCCAATGAGCAAAACTACCAAGTAGCTCTAACCAACGAGGCTAAAGCACATGGCTAACATCAAGGGGTCGTTTGGCAGGATGTATTAGAAAATCTAATACATGTATTGGTCATGGTATTATTTAATCCTATGTTTGGTCAGATTTTTAGCCTATGTATAACTAATACAGGTATTAGTTATACACCCTATTCAGAATTCAGTATTATTAATTATACACCCTATTCAGTATTATAGGGTGTATAACTAGTACATAGCAAATCAAGTACAATACAATGGCTATTAATACATGAATAAGCATGAGTAAAGACTAAATTTTTCTTAATACACCAAATCAAACAGTGGATAGGAGATAGTCCCAGCATTACTACATCATATTCAGTATTATTCTTGCACACTCTACCAAACTACCCCTAAGTCATATAAATACGACCCAAACTTGAGACCTGGGGTCTTTTACTCCTATCCTCAACCATTCACCAATCCTCTTGAGAACAATATTTTGTGTAGTCTCTAGATATGTAAATTTTAGCTTGAAATAAATCATTTGCCTCTAGTATTTTGAAACCGTAATTTAATTTTCGGACAGAGAAATGAATGGAAAAACAGAAATATAACATAACTACAAAAGAAAATAACATAATATTATTCTTTAGCAATCAGCACCAACCTCGGAGTTAGAAAGTTAAGAGATAAGCTAAAATATATACCTACCTCTTCCATAAAAATCCTGTTAGGTGTAGCTGGAAAATCTCCAAAGTGCTCATTATCGCCCGTCCCCAGCGCCTTCGCAACCACCAAGCGGTGATAACACTGCGCTGAGTTCAAATGCTTCGATTTCTGCAAAGAAAATCGAAAACATAAATACAGAAATAAAAAGGAAGAAGATAAACGAATGAATAAAATTAAGAGGCAAGTAGAAAAAACGAACGAAGAATTGAAACTTTTTGGGCAATTGAGGAGGGAAAGACGTGGGTTGAAAAGGGAGCTGAGCCTGAGAGCAACTCCGAAAGCTAAGAGTGCCCTCCATTTTTAGTATGCTGATTTTTTTAATTTGAGAAAAACTTCATTATTTTAAAACCAAAGGGGCGAAGATGGTTGTTGCTCCGCAATTCAAGGTTGGGCCTACCTTCACTTATCCATTAGAGATTTTATTCATTTTCAAGGTAAAAATTGGTAAGCTAGCCCCTTCTTGAACCAATTTTCAAAGTTTAGCTACCATTTAAAATGCAATTGAAAAAGAAAAGTCACTATAAAAATTAATTTTTGGATAACAATAATCCTAGTTAAAACACGAAAAAAATCTAGCAAACTATGCTGGATTCCGAAAGTTTTACATGTGAAATTTCAGTGCCCAAAAAACTCTTTATAATTTTTTGGAGTTGGAGTTGGAGTTGGAGTTGAAGTTGTGTTTGGTCATGACTATGAATTAAAGTTGTATTTGAAATTTTCCAAATGCAATTCCGGAACTGTATTTGTAATTCTCATGGCCAAACACATACTGTTTTCACTTTTTTCACTAAAGTGAAATAATTTTCCAAAAATATGTAGAAATTTTTCATGACCAAATGGCTACTTTATATGTGAAACTCAAACGCACAAAAAACTCCTTTATATGTGAAACTCAAACACAAAGAAACTCCCTATTTACCAGAAAAAGAAAAACTTTATATATTGTAATAACTTTACGGGTCATTTTCTGCATTTTAACACTATTTTGACGTTTAGAGCTTTCCCAAAAGTGAGGTTTTAACCGTTTTCTTGACTCTATTTCCATAAGTTTTCGTTTAATTTCTTAATTTAATCTCCGGTTTAACATTAAATGCTTAGTTATTTTTCAGGTTGATTAGGGTTCGATTTTGCTCGAATTAAGGGGCAAATGATCCTTGAGCTTAGAGGGACGTTTTGACGATTTCAAGGTTGTGATTCCGCAAGCAAGCCTAACATGAAATTTTTAGTTCGATTTTGAACCTGGAGAATTTATATGCAATATGGGTATCGTTATTTTCATGTTAACGCATAGATTATTATTAGTGTTTCATTATGCAAATACTTCTCTAAAAGGAAAAGCTCTGATCTAGTAAACTTTATCAAGCTTTCGGTGAAGTCCAGATAGACTAGACTTCTCTATTTGATTGAGATTTATTGTGATATTGGTATGGTATTATGCTTGCGATGGGTAGGATTTTACGATTAGGTTGTATGTTTAGTTAATTTCGAATTATTTAGCCGCTTAGATAGCCGTTTTCGGTAGAGTTTGGGCTTATTTTTCCTCCTTGGTGTTAGGTTGTTATCTTAATCCTAGTTTCAACTTATTTAATGTTTAGTAGTAGGGCCTTGGAGACTTAGACTAGTTTTGGGTAGAAACTTACCTTAACACGAATTTTTGAAAATAGTAATAGGCACCGCCGACCCTCATTTTGGTCAAAATCTAAATTAGTCCCTCTTAGGCATGAGAAGTCTTTGCTAGTCACTCTAGAATGATTCTTGACCCTTATAATGATTTAGATACCTTTTCGACCTTTGACTATACTTGTAACCTTGTACTTACTTACTAGTTCCAGTTCAAGTTTGGCAATTGAGAATCATACGTGATACTTGGATAGGATAGTACGATACTCTAGCTATGATTCAAGTCTAGCATGTATGATCTGTTTATGACATTATTATGTTGATATTGCTCTCCAATTCTGGTTCAAGTACGACATTATGGTTTGAAGGGAACCACTGGTATGGTCTAACGGTTGTTCACTTTAAGTTTTGATTATTGGTGCTCTCTTTATTATTTACATCTACCGGACTTATGGAGGCTCGACAAGGTTTTTTCTCATTTGCTTGCACCTTTTGGCTTATGGGAGTCCTGTTAGGTTATAGTTAGACTATATTTAGTTTGACTTATTCATTATGCATAATCATCATTCATTCTCAAATTTGGTGTAGTAAAGTAGATATCATTTTATTCCATACTTTTCGTTACTTTCTAGCATTTTTGTTATACTTTTATTATGATTTAGCTTAGTCTGTTGATAATGACTACTGAGTATCCATTATTTTGGTACTCATGCTACATTTCTGCATCTTTTTTAATGCAGATTCAAGTATGAGTCACCACCACTTAGGTAAGATCCAATTTGCTCTTGGGATTTAGAAATAGTATGTAATGACCCTATGGGTCATTTTCTAGATTTGCATGTATTTTTGACATTTCAAGACTTTCCACGGTGGCTACAAGTCATTTATGACTTACCAAAACTGTTAGTTTAGTTATCGAATAGTTCATTTGGGTTTTAGGCTCATTTCCTTGTTTTGGAGCTTTCGTTGTTTAGGATATGGTCTCGGACCAAACCTCTTAGTAGATGACCTCATATGAGAATTTTAATAGTGCCATTAGCTCTGGAACGTTGATTTTAGGCTAGGAGGATCCTTTGTTCAGGTCTCTAGGTTTCCAAACTCGTTTTGGCTATTGGATAGATTATATAAAAAATGAAACTATAGGTGTGGATTCCACATTTAGTCGAAAGGGTCTTGGATGAATTTTTTGGTGGTTTCATTGAGTTTGAAATGTTGAATTTGGTATGGTAGCATGGTTTGTTTGCACGCACGGGGTTTCGAATGAATCTCAAGCACACGATTGAAGTCCGTTTGGACTTGGTAAAAATCTGTGCCTAGCACCTGATAGGTATGTTTAAGCGCCTATTGGGCCGCTTTAAGGCTCGACGCTTTAGCACCCATGGTTTACTTTAGTAGCCCAGGCCTAATAAATGGGGTTCACTTAAGCAGTCAATGGCCGCTAAAGCGAGCAATGCATTACGAATATTGTGTATGCTTTAGCGGTACCTGAGCAAGTTGCTAGACCACTTTAGCGATCGTGATACCACTTTAGTGGTAGACGTTTTAGCGTACAGATATCCATTTTAGCTACACCTTGTGGCTTTTGTTTGCCTTTTTCCCACCCGATTTTTGACCATTTTCACACCAAATTGAAAGCCCAAAGAGAGAAAAAAGTGAGAGATCATCCGTTGAAACTAAGGTAAGCTAGCCTAATACTCCTTGATCATTTCCCAATAATTTTTCCTTCAATTTCCATCCTAATTCATGGTGAATTCTTAGATATTAGGTCTTATATTCCTAAACTTTAAGGGCTGATTTGAGACCCGATTTGTGCTCCGTTTGTGCTCAATTTGTTAGCACATAGTTTTTGTCCTCAAGGGACCTCGTGACAGATTCAATTTCTTGATTTCATTTGCGGGCCCCGCGAACTTAATCTTGACTCAAATATCAACCTAATCAATAATATAGCAATATGGGTCTTATTTTACTTCTAACGATGTGTATACTATTATTTTGATAGAACAATCATAAATTAAATATAGTCCACTGATATTAGCCATAATACCAATACCAATTCCAAGGTTGACACCAATATCAACACCGCCCATACCAACCCATAGTAGGCCCACAAAGCCTGTATTCGAAAGTAAAACAATACTCGGCCGGGATATGCCCCTGGCCATTGCCAAAACCATAATCTATAAAAATGACTAAAGTATGTAAAGACATCCATGACAATGGAGCCTTTCGGACATGCCAATTGACAATTGTCAAAATTTCTGTCAAATTTCAGTGTCTCATCGTGATTTCAACGCGTCACAGAGCCTTCTTAAAACCAATTATCGGCTACACGCGCCAGATATTCAATAATTTGGTCCTCTTTCAAATCCAGTGGTGTTTTAATCTCCTCCATTGGCCACTCCTACAAGTCAAACGCACCCCGTACATTTCAGGGGTCTAAATTACGTTAATTTTTTATTGTACTTTTGTTGATCCATTCCGAGCCTTCTCGAGTTGTTTCCACTTTATTTGAAGATTGAACATCCTTATTATTTTAGAATAATCCATTCACTAAGAATCCTATAGCATTAAACACAACAATTTAGAGATCAAAATAACACAACATCCTCAATGATGAACTAAAAACATGAGTTAAGCATAGGCTAAATTCTCATTGAGCATAAGTTTATTGCTTTGACTCATGTCTTGACCCAATTGATCCTTGAACATTATAACTAAGTTGTTTCACATATTAACACATACCAAAAACCTTTGTAACTCATTAAAATACATTAGAACCCAACACAATAGACTAGAAAAACACCTAGATCAAGCTAGTTATACTAGTTTTCTCGGTTGACTTTTGAATGATCAATTTCAATCAAAACTAATTTGAAACCACCATTAAACATAGTAAACACATATTTGGACACATAGATGCTCATTTATATCATTATCAACACATATAGCATAAGAATCATCCACAAAACAAGGCTAAAAAGGCTAGAATAGTAAAGCTAGAATGCATAGATACACCCAACATCACCACCCCACACTTAAAGCCTTGTTCGTCCTCAAAAAACTCTTAAATATAAACACCATGAGCTAAAGAGACTCCACACTTCTAATAAATGCAAGAAATTCAAGATAGCACTACAAAGACTACACGGAATGTAGGTTCACAAAACTAAGCATGTTATACACAATTGAAAGCTAAAGAATCCTACTTCCAAAACATCCTAGCCTCAAGAAGGGACTTCACAAGTAGAAAAATCATGCTTATTGTTCAATCAAGGACATTATGCAAATCACCCACATTCCTCAAACATGTGCCCCTTACAACAAGAGAGTTACCCATAATCACTCAAAATTACATAATTCATAACATGATGGGTATAGGAATTAAGTTACACTCACTCTCACAAAGAATTCACAAGTTACACAGAATGAACCATAGGCTTTCCCTTAGTGTAGTGCTCCACTAATATCAGAATGATGATCTTAGGATCAATTAGGACTTTTTCGTGTTGTAATGTAGGCTAAGGGACGGGTAGGAACTATTTGGGAATAGTGACTAACCTCCCTAAGTGCTTTAATACACTTCATTAAACATTTAAAACAAATCTTTAATAACCAAATTAAACTTTTTCATTCACCCATACCTTTTGTTTTTCGCACATCTCTTTTAAGCATTTTCACAAACACTTGGTGGACACATAATTTACTACCATGAGAATTATTTTCTTTTTCTTTTTCCACAACCATATTTTTAGCATAAATTATATCACAACCATCCGCAACACGTCGATTATACACCAATAACTATTACCTTGGAGCATCAATTTCGCCTTTTCCCTCTTATTTCTCAACTCCTTAATCAATTTTTCATTGAAGCACTTAAGAGCTTTTTTGGATTAAATTATGGTCTATCAAAGAAGGGATTAGGCAATGTATGAGGTTACCAAAGAAAATAAGCTAAAGGCTCTATGGGAGTTAACTAGGATTAAGCACAAAGCGTAGGACAAATAGAAGGTATTAAACAAGGATATCAAAGAAATGCTTATATAATCTCCTTAACTCACACTCTTTATTTCAGTTCACACACACATTGGGAAAGTTCTCGACATCACTTGCAACAAGGAATATACAAAATACCTCACACGCACATGGGACATGCTCAACTCAATAGGATCATCATAGACTCCCAACCAACAATAGCATGAATTCAAATTTAGGCCACAAAACTAAAGAAAAATACTTGAGCCTAAGAGTCTCAAAAATAGTAATTCACATCACTCAACATGCTTTTAGAAACAAACCTACATGCATCATGTAGTAAAAAATAGCTTCAACAAGAATATCTCACTTATTCCTAACCTAAATTTTTTTAAATTGAGTTAAAATTTGAGAATTGGACCCCTTAATTATGCAACTAAGAGCTGAATCGAGTTTAGAATCCAATGGGATATTATAATAATGCACGAATAACAACAACACACCCTACTAGGACATAATAGGATGGATAAAACCCTTATCCAAAAGATCCTTAAGTTTCTCCATAAGCTCTTTCATATCAGCCGGAGCCATTCTATAAGGGGTAATAGAAATTGGATGAGTATTCAAATCAAGATCAATCCCAAACTCAATCTCCTTATTAGGAGAAGCACTAGGAATTTAATCAGGGAAGACCTCATGAAATTTATTCACCACCAAAATAGAATACAAAGAAGGACCATTCGAGTTAGAATCTTTAACCCAGAATAAATGATAGAGACACCCCTTGGAGATTAATCTCCGAGCTCTAAGATATGATGTAAACTTTTCTCTAGGAGCTAGGGAACCACCCTCTCACTCAATAACTGGTTCACTAGGGAACCTAAAGATAACCTTATGGGTTCGATAATCTAAGGACATATAGCACAAGTGCAATAAATCCATCCCTAGGATAACATCAAAATCTACCACATCTAGTTCGTACAAATCCGCCAAAGCCTCCTTACTACCAACAGATTCCACATACCTCTTATAGACACTTTAAAAAATCATAAAGTCACCTACTAGGGTAGAAATAGAAAAAGGGTTTGAAATAACCTCGGGACCAAAAAAATACAAAACCACAAATAGGGTCACATAAGAGAGAGTGGACCCCAAATTAAGTAAACAATACACATCACGAGAAATGAGTTTTCAACATACCAGTCATGAAATCAATTGATGTCTCAAACTCCTATTTCGACTTAAGAGAATATAATCAATTTTGACCTGTGCTGGTACTAGAAATAGAAATAGATACAAAAGTAGTATCATTTAGTATAGGAGTAGAGGAAGGAGCTGTAACCTTATTCGCGCCCGAAGAAACCTTACCAACCAAATAGTTTCTAGGAATATGGCTTGGTTGACTATATTTAAAACACTTATCCCTCCTTTCATCATAAAAATCCCAAAGAAACTAACCATAGAAGCTACAAAGAGGACACAAAGAAGCTGACTGTGCCCAACTATCTTGAGATTGGGCACCTTATGCCCTAAAGTTGTCACCACCCTACTAAGGCCCGTCATCCAATGACTTTGGGAAATAAGCACTAGTTGTGGAGAAAGAACCAGAACTCCTCTACTTCTTCTTTGGCCATTTACCTCCATCTCTACCACATTATTATTAGCCACAACCCAGTTCAGGAAACCTAAATATCATATTCTTTTTTTCCCCTACTTCATCCTACTATCTCTTTTCCTCCTTCACCTGTTGTATATGAACAGCCAATCTAAAAATATTCATATCATTAATTAGTGAGGCAGTCTTACTTTCAAGGATCAACTCATGAGATAGTCCTGAAGCAAACTTTCTTATCCTACCCCTTATATCAGACACCATCTCTGGAGCATACCGAGACACTTGGTGAAACTTCAAGGTAATCTCCTTGACCGACATTTTCCCTTGTTTCAAATTAACAAAATCCTCCTCTTTTTCTTCCCTCAACTCCTATGGAAAAAAGTGATCCAAAAATAAATTATAGGAGGTCTCCTATAAAGATGACTTATCTACATCACCCTTTGACCCATCCCATTCCTTATACCATTTGTACGCCACATCTTTTAGCTGGTAGGTAGCAAACTCCACCCCTTGTACATTCGTGGCATGCATAACCTTGAAGATCTTTTCTATCTTTATCTCAAAAACCTTGAGGATCCTTCTCTACCTTAACACTAATGAATGTTTGAGGACTCAACTACATGAACTGGCCAACCCTTGTGGCAATAGAAGATTGAGTAGTCGATGCACCACGCTCAACCTGAGAAGCTACCAACTGAGTAATCATATGAATCAACTGACAAAATTCTGCATTTATCATGTTGGCTTGAGGATCTTGAGTATGACTTGGAGAACCTAGTGGAACTCCAAAAAAATCAGAGATGGAACCCTTAACCATGTATGGATCTTATGAGTAGAGTGTGTCCCATCAACATCATTCCCAGTTAGGATAGAGGAATTTCCATGCGTAACAGATCATCGAGGCATGATCAAAAAAGAAAACAAACAAGGATAGAAAGGATTTCAGGGCCTTAAACTTTACAGCTTGAAATTATAACACAAAAAAGAGAAACATTCCTAAATTATTTATAGCCTCTCTCTTATGAGTGTGGCGCGCTACACACCCTTAAAAGAGACTCTACTCAACGCGACTTTGTGGACTCCCAAGTGACTATGAAGCTAAAGCTCTAATCCTAAATTTACATAACCTGAATCAGGGCCTTATCATAATGGGCATCCCAAGTTCAATCAGGACAGGGGACCACCCCCAATATCCAACCTAACCTCCACACATATACCCTAAGTTGGATAAATTCTTAACATATAACAAGATAGCATATTTAAAGATATAATGACTTTGGGATAAGTCTACTTCCAAGACCAACCCAACCAAGTCAATCCATCCAAAATCCAACCAAACCAAGACAGTAACGTATTATATTTATATATACATTCTAAAACAAAATAAAACAATCATAAATCAACCATAGTCCATCTGTATTAGCCATATTATCAATACCAATACCAAGGCTGACACTAATACCGATACCGACCATACCAACCCATGGAGTCCTATAAAGACTCTATTTAAAAGTAAAATAATAAAAACAATATCCAGTTAGGACATGCCCCCGACCATAGCCAAAACCATAGTCTATAAAATGCCCAAAGTATGTGAAGACATCCATGACATGAAATGGATCCTTCTAGAATACAGAAGCTCACCACTTCAATCCAACACAAGATGATTCTAAATCCCTTTCCTAAAAAGGATGAGTAGAATAACTGGTTCTTGTATTGCATGGGGATACAACATTCGAAGATGGGTTTGCAGGTGAACGCTATCATATACTCAGGATAAGGATAAAATAATGACAACCTTTGAAACCAAGTAAACCACTAAATACATTCACAACCATACATATTCATAGATATAATCTATGCTTGGAAAAGGAACCAGGTTTAGAATTTCTTCAAAACTATTAACCTTGATATGTGTAGCTTAACTGTACTAGAACCACCTACGGGCTATATGGGTCTAGTTTTACACCCCTGAAAGAGCCCCGATGAGTGTAGTCGCACGAACCAGAGATACCATAGGAGTAGGGGATTCTCGTGTATCCTTCTCGCTGAATGATACATATATACAATTGTAAATTAGGGGATTCTCGCGTACCCTATAAGTATCATATATGGATATTATGACCAAACTTTATGTCAGCAAACATAGGTTTCCATGGTCCATCCATTGGACTCATACCTTCATGGTTAGATATTACAACCTGCCATTATTGCCTTATTAAAATCATTAACACACAAACAAACTACTATTCCATTTATTTTTAATCAAAGCTATAAGTAGTGGTACCTTCATACCAACTATAGCTTGCAAACAATATCCTTAGCCAACCTTTTCAAAGAAAAGGGATTCCTATGTACACATAGATTACATTGTTAAGTTTACTTGAGGGATTTCTATGTACCCACAAGTAGTTCATTATTATGTTGTCTTGGGGGATTCCCTTGTACTTCACAAGGCTTTCAATTGAACAAAATCATGACCACCAAAACCTTACCATTTCGCCATTTAAAACCATCAAATTTAGTTTAATTTCCATTACCTATTTATACCATGCAATAGTATCATTAAAAGTCCAACTATGTAATAAAAGCATTCTATAGGCATTTTAACAAACAATTTGGTGGTATATAGTTTCCAAAACCAAAACCAAGTACCAATTACCCATTCCGTGCAACCACATGTTCAAATAACCATTAAAATATGAAAACCATACGTAAAAGACATGGGAACCGTAACCAACTATTATAACCAAAACCCTCAACATTTATTTAAAAATCCAAAACCATACAACAATTATGCCATAAAAGCAAAACATTAAATCATGCCTTTAGTTGAACTAACAATGAGGGATGGGTAACATTCCTTATATTACAAAGAAGACATAGAGAAACTACCCTTTGCAAGCCCCAAATTGATCCTATGGATGAAACCCTAGCCTTTATTGACCCAAGAGACTTAAAAGAATTTGAGAGAGTGTTTTTAGTGTTTAAGATTAGAATAATAAGGTAAGTAATGTCCCAATAGTGTTATAAGTGATGGGGCCTTAAGAGGTTAAGAGGGGAAATATTCAGATTACTCCCAACTTAAACTGTATAAAATTTTTATATGAAGGTACGACCACCCTCCCACACACCATATTCCAGGGTACAAGTGGTGCCCTTATCTCATACCCTAGGCCTCTCCCTGGACCTCAACGCTGTCCGACATACGACCACCATGGCCAAACCGTACCCAACCATAGGACTAGTACCCTAAAACTGTACCTTAGAAAGAATAGAATCCTCAAGGTTGAACATAAGGCAGCATACAATTGGCAACATAAAACTAGTACCCTAAGATATGACTAGTATGACCCAATCGTACCTTGGAAAAAAACCAACCAACCCACACTGGTTACCATATGACCAAGATCAACCAAACCATACCACATCATACGAGAAGTACCTCAAGTATATGATCTCCAGAAGCCAAAAATTGAGAAATTTTCTAAGGTTAAAAAACCATGGTGTTTCAAGAACCTAGAAGAATTAATTGATAGTTAAACTCCAAATTATTGTTTTCTTTATGTTTTCCTAGTCACTATTCCCCTTTTGGAGTAAGCAGCAATATCTAGGTGGGATCCTAATGTGTGCACCTAATAAGAAATCAATAATAATAAATATAAAGCAATACATGCCATTGGTATTGGTTTAGATCAACAATCACACTTCCCCTGCTTCGTCAATTAGCCAGGGTTTCCACAACCCTAGCTATGGGTTTTAGCCACTCATGATTATGAAGAAATCAATAACATTCAAAATAGAAATCATAGATGAAATCACAATGGTAAGATGAATAAAAACCCACAACCATAACTTAGTGAATCAATCAAAGTCAATACAAGAGAATCCCAAGATCAAAGGCAGAACTTGGAATCAAAATACATTTCTGAGTGTCAAAAGTACGTCATTCCTACTAAAAAGTACATAAGAATTATTTATAGTACATGAAAAAATCCTAGAAACAAAGCCGAAATGAAATAAGAGAAAATAGGGTCTGTGGCCATCTACTCTCTGTTCTTGCGGTATGGCACAGGCATAGGTAGTACCTGCAGTCCTGTACTGGGAACAGGTGCAGACCGCAGGTGGCGGATGGACATAGTTTTGTAGGCTAGCTTTTGGGTTTTTGGATTTTTGGCACCTTTTTGGTCTATATGCAGTCCATAAGTCGACTTAGTAGGTGTTGGGAGTTTGTTTTTCAGCTTTTTTTCAACTCTCGAACATGAATTGAGAACACTCAAGCCTAAAAATTCTTAAATATCCATAATTGCTGCAAAAGTAGCCAAAACACCTTTTTTCACCTTTTTTATGAACTTAACATCCAAAACATTATTTTCTTCAAAACAGATATATGTAACAAAAACTACTCTGAAACTTGCATATATTTCTTGTTTTAAGAGTCGAAAGTGCTATATTTCTATAGCACATCATATATAATATATTTTTAATGTATATCCTTGTATACAACCTTGACCTTCATGACTTTTAGTCCATTTCTGTACTTGGAGAAGGCTTGACTAACAGATTGGGCCTCTGTGGCCCATCATAAATTCACAAGGGAAATAGAGTCTAATGGACTAGGACTATTCATGCAAAACATAGGAATGAGAATAAGTTCAACATATATGGGATTACAAAAAACATAAATGATTATCAAAAGCATCCAAATTGGTTTCCATTAAAATCAAAATGACACTAAAAACACTAGCAAGAGTGACAATTTTTGATTAAAGGATAAGCATATGACCAAAACTAATATTATAATATCAAGGCAGGATATGTACATTTCTCTAAATCAATCTCAATGAACAATAAACCATATGAAAGAAAATCAAGAATAACATGATTCACATTGCATGGTATGGTTAGAAATAATAAATATACCTTGAAGAAGAAGAAAAACAAAACATATATGACGATTTTAAAGATGCAAGGGGATCAGCTTAAACGTGACACTAAGTTATGCTATCATACCTAAAATGTTCAGATTTTATCAAAAGAAATGATGCCCCATCACATAGCCTAGACAAATTCGAGCAAATTAAATTTAAATACAAAGAGCTGATAGGAAAAAATATTAAAGAAATGACCAAGTAAAGAAAAGAAATTATGACTCTTGAATCACGCTACATAAGTCGTGAATGAGACAATCAATATTTAAATTTTAAAAATTTCAAACATACAAAAATGAAAGACTCAATCACCTTTAAATAGGAAGACAATAGTTGAAACTTTAAATATGTAAAAGTTGCATCTTTGTACTCTTAACCCGCTAAGTTTGGCATAAAAATAAATTTCAAACAACATACAACCAGTCGCATCTACTAACTAGTTCTTAAATAAAAAATTCATCCTTTTTGTACCCGACATTAGGTCGAGTAATCCTTTAGGATTTAGTAACTTAGAAATCAATTCAAAATATTATACTAACAACATAGTAAGTTATTCTCCACTACTACTAGCATGTGCAGATTCAAATGCTCAACTCTATCTCATAATAAGAAAACAAGGTGAGTATTTGAGGTTTCAAACTTGACATTTGTCAAAATATCAATTAATTTATACAATTAATCTCCTTTCAATCAAGCACCAATAAATCATAAGAAAAAGGATCACTATTTTCCCCTATTTTTCTGTTGTTACAAACAAAAAAATAACATTTTATCAGATTAAATGATTGTTGAGGAAATTTATATAAATCTAAGAATTGACCTCAAATGAGTAACGAGTATAAAGAGATAAATACGGTTAAATACTATCAAATACATTTTAACAAGTCCACATTTTCTTTACAATGAATTATAAAATCACTCCATTACTATTACTTTTTAAATTTCAACAACTACGCAAGTAGTAAAAAATGCATCATTTTTAGGAAAAAGGTTAAGGAGTGAATCCTAAAGAACACCAATAATGATAGTCATATAAGACGATAAATAGCTTAAATTTTTACAATATTATGCACTAATCGACATGCTAAAACATGAATAAGATAGTAATGAAAGGAAAGGGAATCACATAAATTATGTAAGGAACAATTAAAGTGAAAGTATTATAAATTTTCATTGCATATAAATCCGATATCCTTTGAGGCCTTCTACAACAAATAATCCTAGTATTTTCACCTGCTGTGAAATTCCAACAACAACAATAGACTACAACTACGTCTAATCGACAAAAAAAACCATTAGGCCTATAAACATGAAGTAGAAGAAAGTGTAAAAATGGCAAAGTTTTTACTTGTTTTTGGAGTTGGAACTGAGACAAATGAGCTCCTTAAACAGACTTTAACACTGAAATTCAAATTTAACCTTGACGAAATTTAGATGACTTCATTGTAATTTATATTTTTCGAATGTATATTCTAGAACTCTTTCTTGAATTTTTGTTTACATAGTATTAAAGGAATGCTCCTCCAAAATCTTCAAAATTTTAACCAAAAAATTCAATCCCTAATCCTTAACTATAACTCTTTATTTATAGAAAAAATTGGGGATAGTTTTGGGGGGAAATATGAGGGGTATTTTTTAAATAACAAATTATATTTTTTGAATTTCAAAAAATGAGATGAAATTTTGAACTTTTCAGCATATAATCAATGAATTTAGACCAACTTTTTAGGGAATTCATAGTTAATTCTTTGGTATTTATTTTAGGTGGGGTGTGTGTGTGTGAATGAATTTCCCCTCAATAATAAAAAAAATTCATAATAGTGTACCATGATACTATGAATTTGCAAAAAATTAGTTGAATTTTGCAAAATCAGGCATTGGTAGGCGATAAGGTATTTTTGGTGTTCATTTGGATTAGTAGTTCTTGATGCTACATTATTATTTAGGTTAGTATCATTTTGGTGTTCGTTTGGTGTTGAATAGGTGTCGGGTTAAAACTGTTGGTTCAAGTTGTTGAAGGGCTTTGTCATTTTTGATGGTTTTTTCTGTGTGATACTATTGTTGTCGTTGTTTTTAGGGAAAAAAAGAGGTAACAGGGAGATAGGTTGGGTCAGCTTTTGGGCTAGATCAGGCCAGTTGTTATTATTTGTTGGGCCTGGATTGGCTGTTGTTTTTTGTTAGGCTTGGGCGACTGAGTAATTAGTGGAGTAGGCTACTTTAGTTTATTGGTCCTAGGGTGGATGGATCTAATTAACTAAAGGGGGAGGGTAGAAATTAGGAGTTCGGAAATGTGATTAGGTTATTTATTAAATAGCCAATAGATTAGGATTTAGTCAAATGTACCTAAATTTCAGACTAATTGAAAATAAGTTGGTCAATTGCAATGCAATCGTGGCCAAATTGATTTCAATTAAGATCCAATTTAATAAATTGGCTAAACAGAATCAAAGTTTGAAATGAATTAAAAACCAATTCAATCCCGAGTTTCTTAATTTCATGAAATCAACAAAATGTTATACTAATAAACTAAATTTTAAGAATAAAAAATTTATATCAAGATTTACCCTTTTGCTTAATTAATTTTTTCATGATAGTTCTCGATTAAAATTTTATTTTCAGTAAAACAAATATTTAAGTAACAAAATTATATGATCGCATATATACTAATACGAAAATATAAAATTGGTACTAAAATGACAAAACTATCTAGATAAATATTTTAATTTATTTTTTATCTAGATAACATAAAAGTTATAATTTTATTTTAAATAAAAAAACACAAAATTAAATGTCACGACCCAAATATTCAAGGGTCATAATGAAACTTGTTGCGGAAAACCTTGATGAGCTATGAATTTATAACACTCACGATGGTTAAACATAGAGAATATGCATGTACTTAAGACTATTTTATTGGATTTGATGTATTTTTGGAGTGATTTTGCAAGAAACTACGTTTGAATGCTAAATGGGGAAAAAGATGGTTTTGATGATAAATCGAACAAAAAATATGAAAATTAAAGATTTTGTCTACTGATCGATGTAATCTTGGGTATATATGCCACTTACCGAGCATAGGTGAAAACTTGAATTTCAGAGGCTTAGGAGCAGGAAAAAAAAGACTTTGTCGCATACTAAGGGAACATAATGTCTTTATATAGAATATATAGTCCGTATGTGACCAAGCTATATGGAGAGATCAAAAGTCTAGAGATTTGCAGGATCTATACAAATGTTCTGAAACTTGCCTAGGTCCACATACAGTCCGTATGTAGTATATATGGTTCGTATGTTTTCTAAGTAAGTGCCCACTGACTTCAACTTTTCCAGATCATTTTGAAATCATTTCCTAGGTTTTCTATGTAACCTACATACACTATGGTGATGTTTTTATTCCATATTTTGTATGTTTAATCAAGGTTTTCCAATTTTATTTAGGATTTGATTTCTAGAGTTTCTTGTAATATATAAATACCCTATAGACTTTATTTAGCGAAGAGATAGTTAGAGAGGCAAGAAATTCAAAGATAGGTCCTTGGAGACTAGTTTATACCCTTTGGGGCTACGTTACCAAACATATATTCTTATGTTGTTGTTTTTGGTATGTTATTCAATTTAAGACTTTGAGATTTCTTCTTTCATTATTATGAGATTGATTCTGTAATTTGTTTATGGAATCAATGATTGATCTTATAACTGAGCGAATAATTCCCTTAGCTAGGGTTGTGGGAACCCTAGCGGATTAACAAAGTAGAGGAAGTGACAAATCTTCCTAGATAAGGATTTTGCTTGTATTGAGTTTTGTTCATTCTTATTGATTTCTTAGTGGTGACAATGTTAAGATCTGCCTATATTCACTACTTTCTTGACAAAAGAGGTAGAGAGAGGGAAAATAAGATCACATTAATAATTTTGAGATTAATTGTAGATCCAGGATAATAAGCATTATCCACATAAGATGATTACCTTTTATCTAATAACTTGAGACTTAGAAGGTGATAGTTAACTAGGATCTAGGATAAGGGTTTGTAAAGCGACACCCTAAATCTTAAAAGGTAAAGGGAGAAATTTGTCAGTGAGTCCATAAGACAGCTGATGGTACATAACTTATCAAATTTTTCATGCAAGGTATGTGAATAGTTTGACAGTGCATGATAAATCTGTGGAGTTAGAAGCCAGGGGGAATACTAGCCTAGTGTTCATCGTAGATTATTACAACCAAAAGCAACAATTTTTGTTTCTTCTTTATAGTTACTAATACCCTCTTTTTACTTTTTTAACACAGCCTGGTGATTTTGACAAGTTCAAGAAAGAAATTTGAGTATTTCCTGTGGGATCGACTCCAACCTTGTTGGGTTACTATATTTTGACAGCGGCTGCTTTATCCATCTAAGAAGGGTAGTTTGGGTGTTATATAATTTTGGCGCCGATGTCGGGGAATTTGATTGTAGGTTAACTGATTAGAATTGTTGATGTTATTAGGTTATTATTTTCAATTCTTCTTTGGGCATACGCTAGTATATGTCTACTCTTCTTAATATGAGAACTTGTCCAAAGGAAGTATGGAGTGATGAAGACTTCTGGATTATTTATCCTTATCCTTTTATAGGTGCGTTATTATAGGAGTGTGTAAAATATATTATGTTAATACAAGGATAGCTTATTGGAAACATTGACAAGACTTTTCCAAAACAATCATGAGCTTATTCAAAAGGTTGATAGTTTTGTCTTGGATATTCACCAATTACATGTAGATTTGGATACAAACGACATTGCGTGTAACATCCAACAACTTACTTATAGGTGGTGAGAGACTAAAAATTTTCTGAGAAGCTAACTTGAGGAGCTGAAATTTGAGGAGTCAAAAACTTCTCATACACTTATGTAATGTGACACTTAAGGAGGGCGTACTAGAGCTATGCGGGGATGTAGATAAGAAAGCAATTCCTGAGTTAGGGCGTGTTAGACCTCATTCTAAGCATTATTCTATATTATATTTGGATATTCAAATCTTGATCGAGCCAACCATATCGTAAGAGGAGTGAGAGAAATGAGAAACATATGTCTATATTCTTGAATTTGGTAAGCCAAAAGAAAAAAATCACATTCCTCATGGAAGGGCCAATAAGTACAATTGGAAACATCTATTTCTTGGATTTATTTTTATACCACCACCTTATGAGCATAACAATAAATCATAAAAGCAATTAACGAAGAAATTCATAAGTTCAAAGTGGAAAGAGAAAATTGGAAGCCAACTTTTGGGCTACCTTGATGAACTCTGAGTAATCAAGGTACCCATGGGCTTGTTGGTGAAGTTTGAGTAACCAACCTAGACTCATCGAGCCGTGAAGTAGAACCAAGAATTTCTTGGGAGGCAACCCAAGTTTAGGGTGGGGTTTATTTTGGGTCTTGATGTTATCTTGGGGTTTTTTTTATCGTGCCTTTTTTCCCTAGAGTCCTATTCCTAGTAGAGCCGATATGTTTTGGAATATTGTGTTTTGGTTCATGATGTTTTATGCTTAACTAGGAGAAAAATGAGTATCTAGGGTAGTTAACATACTTTTGTTGATGTTTAAGAAAATGATACACTTCAATATCTTATTTTAAAACTATGTGATACACATATATTTATGTCACAGTCCGAGACTATCCCCTATTCATAAAATGGTTCTTAAGAACACAAGTAATCCCAAGCTAACCCATTATCTAGTATTTGTTGTGAGTACTAAATAAAATAATACTAGAACATCACATGTGGAATTTAAACTTATCAAATATTGTTAATATGGACTTCCAAACAATACTTAACTTGTCTGAAACTACTGATAAAACTAAAAACAAGTTTGACTGTCTAAATATTTGAATATCTAAAAACCTCTAAGACATGAGGAGTTGATGGGATAAGCCCCCAACTAACTCTGGTTGACTGAAATGAAGAAATACTAAAAATAACTTTAAATACTTGTCCTTGATGGATGAGGACTCACTACAATTGTTGCTTAGTGGTACTGAGATGACTAAAGGCAATCGGGGAACTGAGTGTCCGAACCTATGTTTTATGACAACATTGCACAAAAAATAATATACGGTTAGTACATTGAATGTACTTATGTGTGAGATAGGTACTAGATTGAATACATATAGGTAATGAGAGTGAGTGCATAAATATGTAAAATGAATACAATTCCAAGAATAAACATGTACTAAAATTATTTGAATAATTAAATAGCTGATATCTGAATAGCTAAATAACCAATAAACTGAATAAGTGATATATGTACACTTGGTCATTGCAAACCTGAGATGACATACTCAGAATACCGTATTTAAACTATGGGACCTATCATGTAATCGACATAACCCAATCTAAGCTAATTGGGGTCCAACCTATAACCCTAGTTAGAAGGGTATGAATACATTGCCACATGTACTAACACATATATGATGATATGGATCCACAAGGATGATGTCCTAAAGGACTAGGGTGTTAGTCCTCTACTGCCGAGTGATAGCTTATAACCTATGCTGGCTACATAGTTCTGGAACTTAAGGACTGTCACTAAAGGTTTCAGTCATCTACTGGCGGGTAAGCTTTCATCCCTAGGTTCGCTCGGTGACAAATCCTACTCCTAACTGAACTGACACTGGTACTGATTTAAGTTAATTTGAATATGATAATCTGAATATGATGATAAAATCATGATCTGACCGACTTGAAACTTGAAAATCTAAAATATGTGTAAGCATATAGGTATTGGGTGTTCATAACCCTCTAACATTGAATAGTACTTTAAATACAATAACATCATTTAAAACACTGTAATTGAATTCATGATTCATAAACCGCAAAATATAGTATATTTCACTAAACTAATAAAATGCATGATAAGTAGTACAGGAATATGTTAAACATAGGAGAACAACATAATCATATGGTTTATTTCATAACTTGAGAAATTTATATGGTATCAATTGAACATGATGTCGATGACTGATATTATAAAGCACGTAAGAGTATAATTCAGATAGGGAAAGACAAAGTCATGGTTTTTATTCAAAACTATTAAGAATAATTTCATACTTAACATTGAAATTTCATGAAATAGGGAAAGAATTTATACTTGAAAAAAAGGGTTCTTGTGACTCAATGGGTGGAAAGAATCCTATTAATGAATTTCCTACATAGTTAAGTTGCTTGAATTCTTGAAGAAAACTTGGTATTGGGACTTTGAATGGTTGAATTCTTTGAAGAAACTTTCAATTTTTGTGTTCTTGGAATGAGGATGATTTTTACATTGCTAACTAATGAGGAATGGGGCAAATAATGCTCTTCTTGGGATTTAAATCATTATTTATAAGATTAGGAGAGGGGGAAAAGACTAAAATACCCCTTCAACCTTTAAATGATTTTGTTGGATTTCATAGCCTCCATGTCACGTAGCCTCCATGACATGACATGTATCATAGAGACTAACCTCGATGACATGCCGTGTATCACGGAGGGGCAGCCTCCGTGACACGCCTAAATTGTGGAGGCATTCTACCCCGATGGTCCAAAACCACCCTGAAAACCTTTCAAAAATTCTGAAACTCTCCCGAAAGACCTTTTAATATCCCCAAATATATTTCAACTCATAAATCAATATTTTGAACTCGGGAAGGCCAAAAATAAAATGTTTAAAATCTTGGGGTCTTATAATGGCCATGAAACGTGGACTTTGTGTAATTTAAATGGCGTTGGAACTTCTAAACATGAGACGAATAGCTGAAAAATCATCTAGAATCTTGCGGGTATTACATTATTTCCCCCTTAGGATTATTCCTCCTTGAATGTAACTGTCTGAGTTGAAATACTAAAATGATTGAGATCATGCACTGAATACTTATGAGCTGAATTATGATTAAGTAACAAAATCGAAAACATAATGCACTGACTGAACCGAATTCATGAATGCATGCTATGTAATAAGGATGGTTGGATAGCTGAGATAAAAAATGATAGAATAAATTTAAGAGAAACCATTACCTTAAACTGAATCTAAATTCGTAGAGAAAAGATTGGAATAATTGGTTCACATATCTGTTTCTACTTCCCAAGTATATCTCTCAATAGATTGATTTCTCTATAGAACCTCCACCAAGGGAACTTCTATATTCCTTATCCTACAAATATGACGATAAAGGATCTCAACTAGGACTTTTTCATTGGATAGGCTATATTTTACACCCAGATTCTCTAAAGGCATGTCTAAAGTTGGATTTCCAATAAATATTTTAAGAAAAGAAACATGAAACACTGGATGCACCAATGCCTAATCTGCAAGCAACTCTAACTCATAAGCTACCTTTCCAAAATGACTCAAAATCCTATATGGGCAACATAGTGGGGGCTGAGCTTCCCTTTATTTCCAAATCTCTTCACAACTTTCATGGGTGAAATCTTTAAATAAATAAGTCACCAAAATCAAACTCAATATCTCTTCTTCTCACATCAGCATAGGATTTCTGTCGGCTCTGGGTTGTCTTCAATCTTTGTAGAATCAATTAAAATTTCTCTATCCCCATATATACTAAAGCCTCACCTTCTTCAAACCAACCAATAAGAGATTTACTCCTCATTCCATAGAGAGCCTCAAATGAATCCATTTGAATACTAGAGTGATTTTTGTTGTTGTAGGTAATACGCCTAAATTACAACTTTCTTACGAAAGTGTAAGCAGTCGTTGTCAAATATATAACCCAACAAGGTTGGGGTCGAATCCCACAGGGAATATGGTGCTAATTAAGTTGTATGCAGATTAGTTGACTTTTAATCATTCGTTTCCATAAAGCAAAAAAGGAGAATTTGATTCAATTCATATATTAATGGTTTCAGTTTAACAAGATGAGATATGTGTAGTAGTATTCGAATTTTGAGAAATAGCAAGCTAGGGTTATGTCCACCATGTAATTTTCACTATGCATTCATGCATCATGCTTACAGAGAATTTTATTGTATTTAATAACATAATCCTAGTGTTTCTCAACCATCCAGGACTAATTTACTTTAGTTCTCTCGAATCAAAAGTGTTTGCAAAAACATTATGAAATATCCTAGTTAATCCTGTTAAGGCATTAACATATGAAATAGGGGTTAGAAATCCTATTTTCTTGTAACAACTCTCTTTTTCGAACCTCAACCTTTCTATCGAACAAGTTGAGTTTTAAGTAATATCCTCTATGTTTGCAACCATGAGAATTCAAGATTTTCGAAGAGAGTATGATATAAGTAGATCAATACATGATGAATTCAAAAACTAAAAGTAATAAATTGTATGTCATAAGGCTTCCATAACTCTAACTAATAAACTTAGCTACTCATGAATAAAACGGGAATCACAATAGAAATATTCATCATACCAAAAACTAGAAGATGATCTTGGATACCGAATAATGAATAATGAATAAAAATTCAGCATCAAGTCATTTAATAATCTCTTCTTTCATAATTTTCTTCTAAGTGCCTAAACTAATTATAGATGACAAATTAGTCTTGGACATAGTTTCTAGGCGCCACATTCGATCCAGACTGCTACTCTCTCTTGTATCTTACGCCATCCACAACCCATAGTTCCATTATGTCTCCATCTACCTCATTATACCTTAAATCATGCTAATCACATCGGTTAGCTCAATCACATAGAAGTAGAGTAAAAACATAAGAAACTAGTCACTTTTTTCTCCAAACTTAGCTAAAATATGGGTAAGTTATAGTGCTTAGGCGTATAAATACACCTAAGATTACTACCCCACACTTAAAGCTTTGTTCGTCCTCGAATAACTTATTCATTTATGCATACTTCACAACTCTTAACAACCACAAAGGAAAAATAAGATGCTTAAATATGCTCACACAACAATTATGAACAAGAACTAGATTCATGAATCATTACTAGAGACAACCTACCCTCAAGAATAGACTCATTAAGTTGGCAAATTCATGCATACCATTTAAGCAAAGAAATCATATAAATTACTTAACCTTCATCAACCATGTGCCCTCACAACAAGAAAGTTACCCCTAATCACTCACAATCATGCAATTTCTAACAAAATGGGTACAAGAATCAAGTTACGCTCACTCTCACAAAGAATTCTCAAATTACAACAGTTGAACTTCTCAAATTACAACAATTCACCATATGCTTGCCCTTAGTGTAATGCTCCACTAATATCAGAATGCTAAGATTAGGATCAAATAGGCCATTTACGGGGTGTAATGTAGGCTAAAGGATAGGTAGGAACTGTTTTGGCCAGAAATAGTGACTGTATTCCCTAATAGCTTTAATACACTACATTATGAAACTAAGACCAATTTCTAACAACCAGTTTACACCACTTTCATCTATCTGTATCTTTTGTTTTCACCCCATCCCATTAAACTCAATTAATAACACTATGGCGGTAGTATGCAACCTTTTTAAATATATTTTTTTTTGCACCCATTTCACATTATGCACCCCTATGATAGCCACCCTTAACTTAAGAGATTTGCCTTAGTTGAGATGCACAATGTCCAAGAAGGACCAGGGACAAAACAGATTCATTGTAACATGTCTGGAATAGAATTTAAAACTTTTTTTCAAAAATTTTCGCTACTCCAAACCACATCAATTGCACACGCCAATAACTAGACTTTAGGGCATCAATTTTACCTTTTTTCTCTTATTGTTAAACTCCTAACTCAAATTGATTTTACATTAAAGTGCTTAAAAGATTTTGGATCAAATTACAGTCTATTAAAGAATGAGTTAGGCTACATATAAGGCTAACAAAAGAACAAGCTAAAGGTTCAACAGGGCTAGCTAAGATAATGTGCAAACGTAGGTCAAAAAAAGGCATGAACAATGGCTATCAAATAAATGCCTAAATTATATCCTAAACTCACAATCTTTATTTTGCTTTGCATACACACCAGACAAGTTCTAGCATTGGTTGCAATAAGGAATATACAACAGTCTTACATACTCATGGCACATGGTTAACTCAATTAGGAGCATTATAGATTCTAGACCCAACGATGAAATGAATTCAAATAAAACCAACAAACATAACAAGAGTCACAACTATTGCCTAGGTGTTTCAATTGTAATGATCCATCACATACTTATGTTATAATGTTATGTGATACACAAGAACAGTTACATGCAAGTAAATGACTAGTTTTCTCTTAAGAAGGTCTTCATCCATCCATCATCGAGAAAAAAACACCTAATGATGACTAAATCAAACAAATAAATATCTAACAAGAAAGAAAATAAACAAAATAACTAATCCTATCACAGAAGTATACTAAAGAGAAGGTACTATTTTCTTACAAAACAAGTAGTAAAGTAACAAGCCACCCCACACTTAAGCTAAGCATTATCCCCAGTGCAAATAACAAGATAAAGAACCTGGCTAGTAGTACTCCTCATCCACATTAGGAGTCATTCCACCTGTATGGAGATCATCGTCAAAGTTATTTTACCTATAATGTTCCTATTACTCCTAACTTACCACCATTGATATGGCTCAATTCCAAATCAAATTTGGAACCAATCACTTTCTTAGTACTTCATGCACCTACACTTAATCAAAAACACTTAAAAATGATTAGAAGAATGGGTTGCTTCCCACCATGCGCCATAGTTTCAGTCGTGGCTCAACTCTTATTTTTGTATTTTTATTTAATATGATAAAATGAAAATAAAATCATGGGTTGCCTCCCATGCAGCACCAGATTTAACGTCGCAATAAGAATCGATCATCTTGACTACTCAGACTTCATCAAGATACATCAATGATGCCATTTGTACCTCATCTTTGTAGAATGCACCAACGATCGAGAAAAAACTTATCTCTTTTTGTTGTTTCATGGATTTAAACATTTAAAAAATAACCTCTTTCCCATTGAACCTAAATTTTAGCTCATTCGACGCCAGGTCAACTAACACTCTCCCAGTTGATAAGAATGACTTGCCCAAAATTATGGGCACTTCAAAGTCCACTTCGCAATTTAGATTTACAAAGTCAACAGGAAATATAAAATTGGCCATCTTTATGAGTACATCATATAGAATCCCAACTAAAATTTTCACTTATCTATCCATCATTACAAGTCGTATGTTTGTGGGTGTGGGGTCTCCCAAACCCAACTTCTTATAAAAAGCTAGCGGTATCAGATTAATGCTAGCTCCTAGATCACATAAGGCCTTAGCAAAATCCAAAGACCCAATCATACAAGGGATAGTGAATACTCCTGGGTCTACCTTCTTCTACACCAGTGACCTTGTAGAAATAACACTACAATAGTGGAGATTATCCACCGGTTCATATCTTACCACTCTTTTCTTCTTCACAAGATCTTTCATAAATTTAGCATGTGCTGGCATCTGCTCAAGTGCTTTTACTAAAGGCACATTCACTATTAATTGATTTAACATAGCCATGAAATTGTTAAACTTGCCTTCATATTCTTTCTTCTTTAATTATTGTAGAAATGGGGGTGGTTGCCTTGGGATATCAACTGGAGCAACTTTTACCTCCTTTCTTATGCTTTGCTCCACATTACTAACATACGTTTTCTTAGGTGGTTGTTCCACTTCCACACTCTTCAATTCCGAACCTCCCAACTGCACAAGCATCGCTGAAGATTTATCAACTATCTCCCAATCTATTACAACTGCATCAGTATGAGAGAATGTTCCCAATCTCGAACTAGATAACATCTTATTGATCCTAGTTATAATAGCCATAAAGGATCCATCAGTCCTTGGATTCGTAACTGTAGAACTTAGTAGAGTCCTATGGTGTCTTTGCTTGAATGCTGTGGATAATTGGCTCATTTGCTGCTTCAGTTGTTTATTATCAGTTGAGTATGGATTTACTAGTTGACTCATGAAATAGATGTCACTCTTTATCACAGTCACCCCAGAATTGGTCACCTCAACTCCCTTTAATAGTTTCTCCATCATGTCCTCCGTAGACATTTTGCCTGAACCGGTGGCAACATTATCATGGCTTCCAGGAGGTACATAATGTCCACTCCTGTAACTTTTATTCTTCCAATGTCCATAATGGTTCCAACCTTGGTTTCCTTGACCATCGGTCTAGAAACTCCCCTAGTTATGCAAGTAGTTAGCGTCTTCCTTGGTGTTTGATTCAACTACCTTACCGTGGAACCCCATAACCTTTTACCTTTTCTGCATTCCCTGATAGAAAATATTTCGTGAGCAGATCCATCTGGGTTTTCATGTGAGCCATATCCTAATCACTCTCCTTTTATCTCCTACGCTGCTCTGCTGATATTACACTACACCCAATATTTCTTTCGACCATAGAATCTTTGGTATACCAAGCTCTACTTGTCTTAGTCATTCTTTGTAACATATCTGTAGCCTCGGTAAAGGTGAGCTCCATAAAAACTCCTCCTGCAACATTATGCACTATTTGCTTTATAAGTGAGTTCAAAGCTCTATAGAATGTTTCCATCAAGTGTTTATCAGTCATCTTATAGTTTGGGCATTAAGTCAACTTCTTTTTAAACCTCGCCCAAGTCTTATGCAAAACTTCATTAGCCAATTGCCTAAAGTTACTAATCTCATCCCTCAACTGTAAAATTCTGGAGGGTGGAAAGAACCTTTTTAGGAAAGCTCCTTTCAATTGCCTCCAGTTAGTTATAGAATCATGAGTCAGCTTATTCAACTACATAGTTGCCTTTCCAGACAGAGACAGTGGGAACAATCTCAAACAAATAGCATTTTCTCCCACTCTAGTATTATCAAATGACTTACAAATGTTGATGAAATTCACCAAATGTAGATTTGGATCATCACTAGGTAATCCACCAAAGAGTCTTTAAAAATTCAGTAGCTGGATCATAGAACTGGTGATGTTGAATTTTATCCCAGGAGCTAGTGGTGGTAGAATGATTGCCCCTATAGCTCCAGCTCCATCTAAATCATCCTCATTATTTTCAATATCAAACTACACAGCTTGGAGGTGTAGTCTTCCTCTGAATGGATGATTTCATTTTATAGGTGCAACTACTCCCGCTGCATGCCTCCTATTAGCTGGGTCAATTAAATCATAATCTCCCAGATCCTCTTCATATATATTTGGTACCCGACCTAGGTTATCTGCATTATGTTAATTTAATTGAGCAATAGCCAAAGTGGCTAATCTTTCAGCAACCTATTGGTTAACCATTCTTTCAATGAGATGAGGTTCAGGATTGAAGGGTAATAATGGTTTTCTTGAACTTCTGGTTCGTGGCATAAACAACAATGAGTCTGTAAAAAACAAAAACAATGAATAAATGTAAAAGAAGAAAACTTGACTAACAGACAATTAACACACATAAACTCAATCGACAACCATATTCCCCGGTAATGACGCCAATATTTGATATGCCTAAATTACAACTTTCTTACGAAAGTGTAAGCGGTGTTGTTTAATATATAACCCAACTAGGTTGGGGTCGAATCCAATAGGGAATATAGTGCTAATTAAGTTGTATGCGACTTAGTTGACTTTTAATCATTCGTTTCCGCAAAACAAAAAAGGGGAATTTGATTTATTTCACAAATTAATGGTTTCAGTTTAACAAGATGAGATATGTGTAGTAGTATTCGAATTTAGAGAAATAGCAAGCTAAGGTTATGTCCATTTTGTAGTTTTCAATACTTTATAACTATGGGCTTTACGAATTCATACATGCATCATGCTTACAAATAAGCGTATTGTATTTAATAATATAATCCTAGAGTTTCTCAACCATCCAGGACTAATTCACTTTAGTTCTCTCGAATCAAAAGTGTTTACAAAAATAATACGAAATCTCCAAGTAGTTAATCCTGTTACGGCATTAATATATGAAATAGGGGTTGGAAATCCTATTTTCTTGTCACTACTCTCTTTTCTGAACCCCAACTTTTCTATCGAACAAGTTGAGTTTTAAGGCACATACTCTATGTTTGCAACCACGAGAATTCAAGATAAACGAAGAGAGTATGATATAAGAAGATCAATACATGATGAATTCAAAAACCCAAAGTAATAGATTGTATATTACAAGTCTTCCATAACCCTAACTAATAAACTTAGATACTCATGAATAAAATGGGAATCACAATAGAAATATTCATCATACCAAAAACTAGAAGATGATCTTAATGTGTGAACAGTGAAAATAATAGAATAAAAATATTTTTCTCTCTCTCCCAAGTAAAGCTGCCCTTCTCCTCTTCAAAAACTAATACGGAATAATGAATAATGAATAAAAATTCAGCAACAAGTCTTTTAATAATCTCTTCTTTCATAATTTCCTTCTAAGTCCCTAAACTAATTATAAATGACAAATTAGTCTTAAACATAGTTTTTAGGTGCCACATTTGATCCAGACTGCTACCCTCTCTTGTTTCATATGCCATTCGTATTCCATAGTTACATTATGTCTCCATCTACCTCATTAATACCTTAAATCATGCTAATCACATCGGTTAGCTCAATCACATAGAAGTAGAGTAAAAACATAAAAAGCTAGTCACTTTTTTTTCCAAACTTAGCTAAATTATGGGTATGTTATGGCGCTTAGGCGTATAAATACACCCAAGATCAGTAGGTAAACTAAATCAAAGGTAAGTGGTTATCCCATCTAACCTTCAAGTCAATAACACAAGCCATCAACATATCTTGTTACATCTGAATAGTTTGCTCTGCCCCACCATTTGTCTAAGAATAAAAAACCTTATTGAGATGAACTTGGGTACCAAGATACTTCTGAAAAAAATTCCAAAAATGGAAGGTAAACTGAGTACCTCCATCTAAATAATAGTCAATGTAACCCCATGCAACTTTACCTACTCCCTAAGATAGAGTCTAGCATAATCCTCAATTGAATACGAAGTATAAACTGGTAAAAAATGAGATGGCATGGTCATTCTATCTATAATGGCCCAAATCAAATCATGTTGACGACATATACAAAATAATACTATCATAAAAATCCATGTTCAATACTTCCTACTTCTAAGTGGGGAAGCTAAAAACCTGAAGCATACCACTAGGCCTTGGTGTTCAACCTTAACCTACTAACAATTCAAACACTTAGCCATAAATTCCAGAATATATTTCTTCATACCATTCCACTAATAGATTTCTCACAAATTATAATACTGATCTTAGGCATATTTATATGCTCAAAGCACCAATATGCACCCAGATTTGGGCTTAGTTCAAGAACTTTTGTATGAATTCTTAAGTATAATTCAACTTTTATTCCATTTTGTGCCTAATCAATATAAATAGTACTTAAGGTTTAAAATCATGAAGAATTGTGCATAATTGTATACAACTAGGATATAGAAGTAGTGAAGGAATGTAAGGGACTGAAATTAAGCTGAAAAAAGAAAGCTGGAAAATAAGAATCCTCATTTAAAGACATTCCACGTCGCGAGGATCAACAAAATAGCAATGGTCAAATTCCACTAAAGGTTCGAGAAACCACCGCGTGTGGAGAAGTTTTGTTTATCAGATTTGGCGACCTGAAGGTTTAGCGCATCGCGGAGGATAATTATTTCACAATTGTCCCAATCCAGTGGCTCACCGCGATAGTGGCGCATCGCGGTGCCACTATAGCGGTGAAGGTGCATTTTACAATTATCAGGGACTACTTGAGCTCTGCGATTTCCTAGATTTTAATGGAAAATAGCAATCGAAGTCATGGCACGACACGCCGGGTGGACAAATTGGGAATATTTTAAGTATTTTGTCCTAGCTATAAAAGGAAAAATCCAAGATAATATGAGGGACTTTTTCAAGCAGAGCTGCGGCAAAAAAGAAGTAATTTCTCTCTTTTAGGGTTCTTAAACATTCTTCTAAATTTCTTTTTTCAAAGGATTGATTTGGGTGTAATTAGTTGCTTATTTTGGATGATGAATTCAAACATGACTAGCTAAACACCCTATTTCTGGGGTTGAGGCTAAGAACATGAGTACTCTTTAATATTCTTATTCATAATTTCATTTTGGATTATCAGATGGGTTGTTCTTGAATTTTTGAGCTTACTATTTTAATGATTGGCCACCATTAGAATAAATTTATATATCTATGTGAATTCGAGAGGATAATAATAGGATATAACGAAGAAATTAGGGAGCAAGGTTCTTATTCTTTTATAAAATAAGGGATTTGAATTAGCATCTAGGATAGGGATATACCTAGAATCCTTGCTTGGTTCACTTGCAAGAAGACAACTTCATGAATCTAGAAGATTTGTTGTAACTCTGCGGGAGTTGTGGTTATAACATTCAATAGATAGAAGATTTGAGGTCAGGAGACTAAGATCGTGGCATAACCCTTGTGAACCATCAACCCGATAACCTATAAGACTGTGAAAAAAATTGAGAATTGTATGATTGTTCAAAATACCTCAACCCTGGCATCATTCTCATTATTGATTACAATCGTTACTTACTTTGCTTTAGTCCTTATTAATTATTTATTTTTTAGTAATCTATATTTTATTTACAGATTCATCTTAACATTGATACAATCAAACACTTAATACTCAATTATCTTGAATAAAAAATTGAATAAATTTCTAGTTTATTGATCTTCGAGGGAACGATATCTAACTGTCCAAGTTATTATAGTACTTGCATGGTCACATAAAATTGCGTGTGCATAGAGATGTAATAGGTTTTTGGCGCCGTTACTGGGGATCAAATAGAATTAGTAAATTGCTTTAATTTTTGTTTTTTGATCATAATTCTAAGTGTTAACAACTTGATCTTAGCAACTAAATTTTTGCAGGTTTAGTTGAACATTGGACTGGCTAGGGATAAAGAGTTAGTAGAGCCCTTTGCAAAACCAGAAGTGATTTTTCATTAGAGACGAAGAGATCAATACTACACTCAACAGGGATTGATGGCAGAAATACACGATCCTATAGTTGTTGATCCAAATATTAGAAATGTCCCTGCTCCTGGTGTTCTAGCAGTTCCTGTTAAACCAGTCGTAAGACCTGTTCGGGAAGTGGAAATCCCACTTACGCACATTGTGACTAACAGTATTCTGAAGCATGAACCAGGAGGTCGATGTGAATTGAAATAAAATATACTGCAATTGTTGAGATCTGCGGGAGAATTTCAGGGAATTTCACATGAGGACCCACATCAGCACTTACAAACCTTCCTGTAGATAAGCGACACATATATTCCTGAAGATATAAATGCTGATTATGTCAGATTAGCACTCTTTCCATTTTCTCTACTTGGGGAAACAAAGAGATGGCTACTTTCTTAACCACACCAATCTATCACTACATAGGAAGATTGTGCGTGAAGATTTCTTCTTTGATTTTTTCCATCTCAAAAAGCTACATGATTAAGGAGTGAGATATTGAGTTTCAGACAGAAAGATGGAGAAAATATCTACCAATCTTTGAACAAATTCAAGGGCATGCTCAGAAGTTGTCCTCATCACCATCAATTGAATGATGTTTTGGTGCATACATTTGTAGAAAGCCTTGAGTCTAATACAAAGATTCTCTTGGATTCAGCAGCAGGGGGTCAAGCTTTAGAGAAAACATATGAAGAATTGTATACCTTGCTAAATCAAATTGCACAAGGAAATCCTGATTTGAATGCAGACTCAAGAAATGCTCCCAAGAAGGTTGCAGGGGTTTTGGAGGTTGATCAGTTTACTGCATTACAAGCACAGATTGCAGTAATGTAGAACCATATGAATACTCACCTTAACAACTTAAAGTTGGGTACAACACAACCAGCAGCCACAATAAATATAGTTCAACAGGTATATTCATGGTGTGAAGTTTGCGGAAGTGGTGAGCATAAAACAGATGTATGTTCTATTAATCCAAATTCAGTCAACTACGTAGGGAATGCAAATCATCAGGGTCAATAGAATTTTAGCAATATGTATAATCCAAATTGAAGGAACCACCCTATTTTTTCATGGGGTGGAAATCAAGTAAAAAATACAAATCAGTATAAGGGACCAGTGCAACAAAATCTACAGCCGGTTCAAAACAATCAGATGACTGCTTTGAATAGTAATATGGAGGAGATGCTTAAGCATTTTATGGCTCAATAAGCATAAATTGTGGTGGACATAAAGGCTCAATAGGCACAGTTTACAGTTGAGTTGAAGAGTCAACAATTACTCACAAAAAATCTAGAGTTGCAGTTAGGTCAAATCATAGGATCGCAGAATACAAGGCCACAAGGAGCATTGCCTTGTGACACTGAAGCTAATCCTAAGAAAGTGAATGCGGTTATAACAAGGAGTGGACTGCAAATGAAGGAGATGGTTCAAGAGATGAATAATCTCGTGGTAACTAATGATAGTTTACAAGAGTATACAAAATTAGAAGTAAAAGAAAAAGAGGCTAGTGAAGAGATTTGTGTAGAGAAGAAGACTAACCCCCTACCTTTTCCTCAAAGGGCAAGAAAGCATCAAGAGAAAACCAATTTTAAGAAGTTTCTAGATCTTCTGAAATAAGTCCAAGTAAATCTTTCTCTTGTTGAAATTCTGCAGAGTATGCCAAAATATGCTAAATACTTAAAGGATATTGTTGCCAATAAGAATCGGTTGACTGAATATGCTACAGTTGCATTTACTCAAGAGTGCACTTCTAAAATTCAGAATAAAATGCCTACGAAATTAAAGGATCCTTGGAGTTTTACCTAGTATATTACCCTTGGTTAAACTATTTTTGTACGTGGATTATGTGACTTGGGGAAAAGCAAAAATCTCATGCCCATGTCATAGTACCGGAAGATGGGTCTTGTAGATAGGTCACTTGCTAGACCAGATGGTATTATTGAAGATGTACTGGTGTAAGTGGGATCTTTAATCTTTTCTATGGATTTTGTGATTCTTGACTTTGAGGCTGATCCAGTTGTTCCATTTATTTTGGGACGACCCTTTTTAGCAATAGGGCAGTCACTCATTATGTGGCAGCTGGAAAAATGACAATGCGAGAAAATGATAAAGTAGAGGTTTTTGATGTGTATAGAGCATTGAAATTACCAGCCATATATGAGGAGTTTTCCTCAATATCGGTTTTTGATCTTACTTCAGATTGGCAGTTGCTTTTGTCTGATGATCCATTAGAGTGAGCTTTGATGGATTATGATTTACATGGGGATTCGGAAGCATTTAAATTGGTCCAGGTTATGAATTTGGCTGTAATTGAGACAAATAAAGTGATGATCGAGCCTTTGAATAGACCAATTGGTCCACCACCAGGCCTTCAGTTGAAGAAAATCCTAACTTGGAGATTAAGGTTCTCTCTTCTCACTTACAATATGTTTTTCTTGCTGATCAAGATACTTTTCCTGTTATTTTGTCTGTAGGATTATCCGATGTACAGTTAAAGAAGCTATAGCAGTTCTCTAAAGGAGAAGGAAAGTGATTGGCTGGTAGATGTCTGACATTTTAGGAATTAATCTAGCATTTTGCATGCACAATATTTACATGAAAGAGGGGTACATACCTAGAATGAAGCGAAAAAAGAGGTTGAATCCTGTGACAAAGGAGGTGGTCCAGAAAGAGATGGTCAAGTGGTTAGATAGTGGTATTGTTAACCTAATTTCTGATAGCAAATGGGTGAGTCCAGTGCACTGTATACCAAAGAAAGGAGGAATGATATTAGTGATGAATGATGATAACGAGTTGAATCCCACTCGTACAGTTACTGGATGGAGAATATGTATAGATTATCGGATGTTTAATGAAGCAACTCGTAAAGATCACTATCCAATTCCCTTCATTAACCAAATGCTGGATAGATTGGTAGGGCAAGAGCATTATTGTTTTCTTAATGGGTACTCTGTCTACAATCAGATAAGCATAGCACCGAAAGACCAAGAAAAGACCACATTTACTTATCCATACGATACGTATGATTTCAGACGCATGCCCTTCGACTTATGCAATGCACCTACTACATTTCAAAGGTGTATGATGGAGATATTCTCGGACTTGGTGGATAAATTTGTGGAGGTATTCAAGGATGATTTCTCTGTGTATGGGAATTCATTTGAAAAATATTTGCAAAATCTCGACAAAGTTCTAGCTAGGTGCGAAGAAACAAACTTGGTGTCGAATTAGGAAAAGTGCCATTTTATGGTTAAGGAAGGTTTAAGTAATTAAAAAGTTGCCTCATCCAGTTACAGTTAAACGCGTGCAAAGTTTTTTGGGTCATGCGGGGTTGTATAGATGATTAATTCAAGATTTCTTAAAGATCGCAAGTCCCATGTGCAAATTGTTAGAGAAAGAAGCCAATTTTGAGTTTGGAGCTGATTTCCATGAAGCTTTTGAAAAGCTTATAAAGAAGATGATGGAAGCACCTATTTTGATCACACCAGATTGGGAGTGACCTTTTGAGCTAATATGTGTGCTAGTGATATTATAGTGGGACCAGTGTCGGTTCAAAGAAAAGACAAGGTATTTCGATCGATCTACTATGCTAGCAAGGTATTGAATGATGCTCAAGTTAACTACACCATTATAGAGAAAGAGATATTAGCTACGGTATATGCATTCGATAAGTTTCAATCCTACTTAATTGGTACCAAGGTCATTGTTCATACAGACCATGCTTCCATTAAGTATCTTGTGAAAAAAAAAGGATGCAAAGCCATGACTAATTAGGTGGATTCTGCTACTTCAAGAATTTGATCTTGAGGTTCGTGATAGAAAGGAAGCTGAAATCAAGTTGCTGATCACTTGTCACGACTGAAAAATTGACACCATATTGTGGATGACTTTTATAGTATTAAGGAAGACTTTCCTGAGGAGAAGTTGTTGTTATTAGAAGCAGTTGAGTTCCCATGGTATGTTGACATTGTAAACCCGATAGTTTGTGGGGTGTATCCTCCCAAAACAACCTCACAACAGAGAAAGAAATTACTCCATGATTCTCGTTCTTACATTTGGCATGAACCGTACCTTTTCAAGCATGATCTAGATGGAGTGATTCATAGGTGTATCCTAGAGGCTGAATTTTTAAAGGTGTTATAAGATTGCCACTTATCTCTATATGGAGGACATCATGAGGGTGAAAGAACTACAAGGAAAGTGTTAAAATCAAGTTTTTTCTACCCGACTCTATTTACAGATGCAGTGGTGTTTGTAAAGAGTTATGATCAATGCCAAAGGTTGGGTACTATAACCAGGTGTCATGAGATGCCCCTGAATTATATTTTAGAACTTAAAGTCTTTGATGTTTGGGGGATTGATTTCATGGGGCCCTTCCCACCTTCGAAAAGTAATTTGTACATTCTTGTTGCAGTTGACTATGTCTCTAAATGGGTGAAAGCTATGGCGAGCCTGACTAATGATGCAAGAGTGGTGATTATGTTTATGAAGAAGAATATTTTTTCCAGATTTGGTATGCCCAGAGCAATAATTAGTGATCGAGGTACGCACTTTATCAACAATTGGTTCAAGAATTTTCTTGTTAAATATGGTGTTCGGCAAAAGGTGGCCACTGCATAACATCCTCAAATGAGTGGACAAGTAGAGCTATCCAATCAAGAGATTAAACAAATACTTCAGAAGACCATGAATGGGCAGAGAAAAGATTGGGCGGAGAATCTGGATGATGCACTTTGGGCATATCCAACAGCATACAAAACTCTTATTGGCACATCTCTATATCGCTTAGTGTATTGTAAGGAGTATCATATTTCTATACGGTTGGAACATCAAGCATATTGGGCTATGAAGAATTGAATTTTGAGATGACTGCTGCGGAAGAAAAAAGGTTATTGCAATTTAATGAGATTGATGAGTTTAGACTCCACGCCTATGAAAATACCAAGCTTTACAAGGAGAAGACTATACGATGGCATGACAAGAACATTCAAGTTAGGAAATTTAAACTCGGACAACTTGTGTTGTTGTTTAATTCCCGGCTTAAGCTATTTTTGGGTAAATTATGATCGAAATGGTTTGGACCTTTTGAGGTGGTGGGCATGATACCCCATGGAGCTGTGTAGTTGTGGAATAAAGAAAAGACAGAGAAGTTCCTTGTGAATGGACAGAATGTAAAGCATTATTGGACAGATCATCCGGACAAGCACAAGGAATTTATCACTTTCACTGATGAGTGATGATGAGCTGAGTCATGCCATGACGTAAAATAAGGAGCTATGTGGGAGGCAACCCATACATGTATTGTATTAGGTAGCTTAATTTTTTGGCTTGTAAAATAAAAAAAGAAAAGAAAATTACAAAAAAATAAGTCATGCCACGACCAAAACTAAGGTTCTGAATGGGAGGCAACCCACTTTTACTTACAATTTTTGTTATTTTCGTTTGAGATTGCAGGGAATTTCAAAGTGAAATGAGGAGATTACCACATTTGAGAAAAGCAATCAGGTTTGCAAAAATGATTTGTGTAAGAGGGGATTTACTCAGGTATGATAAGAGTGAGAATTACGTAAGGAATCTGAGTTTGAAGAATGGTGTGATGCGGAACTGGGTATTTTGACAATTGTCAAATTCTAGTAAGGATACGCGATTTCCACCGCGACGCGAAGAAGTATAAATTGAGAATTTTTAAGTTCTAGTCGATTGTCGTGATTTTTAGTGCGACACAAAACTTGGACAATTGATAATTATCAATTTACAGTGAGTGGACGTGAATCTTAGTGCATTGCGGTAGGCAGTTAAATGGTAATTGGCCTTATCCAGTAGGTCTACGCGATCCTACCGCATCGTGGAGTGGGCTAAAATTGGACTAAAATATTTCATTAACCCTAACTCGACCCGCCCTTCTATAAATATAACCTCACAAACCCTAAACCCTTTTATTTCAACCTCAGCGCAACCCTCTCACTCCCTCCCCGATAAACTTCTATATTTTTTCACCTTTTTCATCCTTCTCTTAATTGTTGAAGTATGTTCTTTAAGATTTATTTATTTCTTACCTTTTTTGTTATATCTTATGATGATTAATAGTGATTTAAGGCATAATATTGTTTCCCTCTCATAATAGTTGTATATTTTAGCATTGCCTATGAAATTTTGTCAAATTTGTGACATCTTAAACTACTTGTCATTGTTTTAAATCGATGAGAGCCAAATTGAATGGGCATCTGTATTTGGTATTAGTGGGTAAATGTTTTTCACATGTTAGTTGAGCGGATGGGGAGTGTAAGGGTATTGTAGCTGGAGGTGTAAAGCTAGACTGTTTAGAAAGTTAGGGGGTAACTTCATTCCACTATGAATATACCCTTACTGTCTAATATTAGTTGAGTTAGTAGAATTCTAGAATGTAAGATGCTATAGTAATATGATTTTATTTATAGTCTCGTATTGTGTTATTAGCTGGGAGTCGATGACATGATATTTTGTGTTGAGGAAATGGCAAGGGATGATATCTCCCAAAGAGTAATATGATGTCTTTGAATATGATAGTAAGGCCTGCACAAAGGGAAATCTGAGTACCTTGGTTGTTGACGTAGGTGTTTGGCTTTCAATGACGTGTGGGGTACAAAGGCACCCGTAATGCACACTCAGTTTAGTTAATCCTCAATTTAATATTCTTGCATGTTTGTTGCATTTTCTTAATTGTAGGCATAATGGAATCACAATCAAGCAAGGGACAAGAACAGGCAGGACCTTCTACTCCTGCTAAGAAGAGATGCAGACCGTCTGAAGGGAAATTAACTAAAGTGCCTAGGCCCCCCCACTTCAGCGGGGGCAGGTTTGAAAATTTGGTTTCAAGGCTATACAAAAGGATGGGAAGTAGTGGTACACTAAGCATACTGATGCTAAGTATATTCGAGAGGTCTATATTGATCGAGCTAGCATGATGAGAGAGTGTCCATCTATGGTACAGAGAATCGAGGCACTTAATATGAATTTTATTTTCCATCAGCCTACTGACTGCAATTTACATCTTGTTAGAGATTTTTATGCCAATTGGGACCCAACCATCCGAAACATTTGTTGAAGGTTCGTGGGAAGGTGATTTGGTTTATATTTGCTGATTTTAACAAGTTGTTGGGTATTGCAGAAATGAACCCAAATTTCTTGTGACAGTTTATTGTTTCTTATCCTTATGCACACATCCGGAATTTGTCTTGTGGCCAGCGATCATCAGCCTATTGGATGAGGCATCGAGTCACAGGTTTGCATTCTTCTTTCCCCTATGCTCAGATAAATAAGGAAGCCAGAATATGGGGTTGTATTATGTATGCATGCTTGATTCAGGGCAAATATATGACTAAGATGACTAGGGATAGGGTATGCTTGATTTTTGCCCTAATGTATTCTGATGTGGAGTGTAATTTTTTCTACGATGAAGAAGGCGCGTACCCTAGTGGGTCAAAGGTTTGGACTTGAAGTTTTGGTGACTAGAGTTTTAATAAGGCATAAGGTGGATGAAGAGGAGCTTGACTATAAACATGAGGTAGTCACTCGCCCTATGGATATAACTACTACACGAAGCACATCTGGGGCATTTGGCCTAATTTTGATCATGATGGAGTGATAGACAAGGACCGATGAAGTGTTGGGTAGGCTGTATGGTCTCATGATGATGATGTCAAGAATAGGAGGTAGACCCGCTACCCCAGAGGAGCTCCATGCTGTTGAGATCGACTATCTACTTAGCCATCATACTAGGACGATGTTAAGGATTGGATAAGATTTTGTGGAGCCTGTTGATGATGATGTTCCCACAGATGAAGAATATAAGTATAGGGATTTCGACGTGGAGTCTGATGAAGAGGAATAGTCTAATGATGATAGAGCTGGCGATGATGGTGATGATGTGGATGGGGCTCCTGAGGACATGGCTTCTATAGTCCCATTTAAGTGATCAGGAAGTATATTGCCACCTTACTATAAGCTTAATTAAAAGCACTGGGACAGTGCTTTATTTTAAGTGTGGGGTGGTGGGTTCGTATTCTCTTGTATCTTTGTTTGTTATTTGACTGAACAATTTTATTTTTCTATTTTGATGTATTTGCAAGTACTAAATATTCGAAACACTGGTCTGTAATAGTTAGTAACTTTGACTTTATGGATTACAATTTGCCCTCTTTGGCATTTATCGCATACTGCTTTAGTTTAAAGTATTATGTTATTGTTATTTTCGCCCTTATTGGCAAGATCAGTTTCAAGTAGTTATCCATCCCCTATGATAGATGGATGACAACCATCTTAAGGGAAGTGGTTGTGCGAAGTAAAGAAATTTAGGAGAACCTAATCACTATCTTCGAGGAGTGGGTGAAATGGGCCATCTTTGCAGTAATTGAAACTTATTATAGTATCAATAAGCATAAGAGTATTTTTTTATTTTAAGTACTGAGGATTTAATCTCAATAAATAAAATTTGATATATTGGCTTAATTTTGAATTCAATAAAGAATATGATTGAGAACCTTTGGCTGATTCCATACATGCACTGTGAGTGTGAGGATTAGTATATATTCTACAAGTATAGAAATGACTAGAACTTGCCCGGTGTGTCTACAAAGCGAAATAAAGGCTGTTGAGTGCAGGAAGTGATATAGGTATTTCTTTGACAACCTTGTTTTTAACTTTAATAGACCTCCCTTGGTGTATAGTCTTAGTCATCCCCATTGATTCTTTAGCCTCTTTCTTTGGTATCCTGTTATGAAACCTTATCCCTTCTTTGTTGAATCATAATTTGATCCAAATAAGCTCCTGAGTGTTTTTAATATAAGACTAAGAGAAGATTAAGAGAAAAAATAAGGAAAGTAGGTAATCATTTGACGCCCCCAAGGAAGTTATATTGATGTTTGATGATGCTGGGTTAATTAGGAGTGAGTAAATAGAAATGTTACATTGAATCTATTTTGGCCCTGGTTCAGTGAGATAATGTGCACCTTAATGAAGGTCTTTTCTCTTAAGTTAAGAGTGGCTATAATAGGGGTGCGTAGCATGAATATGGAAGGAATGAATAATACTCCCAACCTAGTTTGAGAAAATAAGCTAATTGAAAAATGTCTTGACAAATAAAAGTATGGGGAGAAATAGAAGGATAAATTGGTTTTGGAAAACAGAGTTAATTGATAGTTCTTGTATTGAAACGCTTAGGATCAATAGTCACTATTTCTGTAGCTAGTACCTACCTATCCATAAGTCTTCATTACAGCCCGAAAAAGACCAGTTGATCCTTCACCCAAACATTCGACTATTAGTGGAGTAGGACATTAAGGGCAAGCTTATGGTTCGTTCTCTAGCATGTATGAATTATTTGTTGAGAGGTAGAGATTTGATGTTGATACTCCCTTATTTTTGCATAGATATAGTTGTGAGTTAATATGGGGAAATTTTATTGAGTGAGGATGCAGATGGATAAAAGCCAGATTACTTATAGTGTTTCTTTGATTGAGTTTGCCACCATGTTAGAAATTTATTTTTGAGATAGAAAAATTTGTACTAAATTGTCTCATGTGCTAAAAACTATTTTGACAAGATGATGTAAGAATTCGTTATTGCAAAGTTTAAGTGCCTATGGCCACATTACTTTGAGATTGTGATGAAAAGAGGAAGTAATTATGTTTTAAAATTCATGTGTTCGAGGACGAACAAGGTTTTAAGTATGGGGTGGTGATCTTGGGCATATTTATATGCTCAAAGCACCAATATGCACCCATATTTGGGCTTAGTTCAAGAACTTTTGTTTCTTAAGTATAATTTAGCTTTTATTCTATTTTGTGCCTAATGGATATGATTAGTGTTTTTAGGTTCAAAATCATGAAGAATTGTGCATAATTGGATACAACAAGGATATGGAAGTAGTGAAGGAATGCAAGGGACTAAAATTAAGATTAAAAAGAGAAGCTGGAAAGTAAGAATCCTCATTTGAAGACACTCCGCGTCGCGAGGATCTACAAAATAATAATGCTCAAATTCTAGTGAAAGTTCACAAAACTACCGTGTCGCAGAGAAGTTTTGTTTATCAGATTTGGTGACCTGAAGGTTTAGCGCATCGCGGAGGATAATTATTTCGCAATTGTCCCAATCTAGTGGCTCATCGTGATAGTGGCGCATCATAGTGAAGGTGCATTTTACAATTATCAAGGACTACTTGAGCTCCGCAATTTCCTAGATTTTAATAGAAAATAGCAATCGATGTCATGAAGCGACGAGCTAGGTGTACAAATTGGGAATATTTTAAGTGTTTTGTCCCAGCTATAAAGCAAAAATCCAAGACAATGTGAGGGATTTTTTCAAGCAGAGCAGCGGCGAAAAAGCAAAAATGCTCTCTTTTAGGGATCTTATGCATTCTTCTGAATTTGTTTATTCAAAGTATTGATTTGGGTATGATTTGTTACTTATATTGGATGATGAATTCAAACATGAGTATCTAAACACCCTATTTCTGGGGTTGAGTCTAAGAACATCAGTACTCTTTAATATTCTTATTCATAGTTTCTTTTTGGATTATCATATGGGTTGTTCTTTATTTCTTGATCTTACTATTTTAATGATTGGCCACCATTAGGATAATTTTATATTTCTATGTGAAATCGGGAGGAGAATCATAGGATAGAATGAAGAAATTAGGGAGCAAAGTTCTTATTCTTTTATAAAATAAGAGATTTGAATTAGCATCTAGGATAGGGATATACCTAGAAGCCTTGCTTGGTTTACTTGCAAAAATATAACTTAATAAATCTAGAAGATTTGTTGTAACTCTGTGGGAGTTATAGTATAACATTCAATAGGTAGAAGATTTGAGGTTGGGAGACCAAGATCGTGGCATAAACCTTCAGAACCATCATCCCAATAACCAATTAGATTGTGAAAATAATAAATAATTGTATGATTCTTCAAAATACCTCATCCCTGGAATCGTTCTCATTATTGATTACAACCGTTGCTTACTTTGCTTTAGTCATTATTAATTATTTCTTGTTTAGTAATCTATATTTTATTTATAGATTCTAGGGTTGTAATCCCCTATGTCCAGATTGACTCAAAAAAAGTCAAGTTTCAGTGGTAAGATCCTTGCGAGAAGAGTTTTCAAGAGTTGAAGACTCGACTCACCTTAACTCCAATTTTGGCTATTCCAAATGGTTTCAATGGGTTTATAGTGTATTGTGATACATCCAGAGTAGGTTTGGGTTCTGTCCTAATATAGCATGGTAAGGTCATAGCCTATGCCTCTCGACAACTTAAACCCCATGAGAAAAATTATCCTACTCATGATATTGAATTAGCAGTCGTAGTTTTTGCCTTGAAGATTTGGAGGCATTATCAATATGTAGTTCATGTAGATGTGTTCACAGATCATAAGAGCCTTCTGTATGTCTTTTCTCAGAAATATCTCAATCTTCATCAAAGGAAATGGTTAGAGCTCCTGAAAGATTATGACATGAGTGCCCTTTATCATCCGGGCATGGCCAATGTAGTGGCCGATGCTCTTAGTAAACTGTCTATGGGTATTGTTGCTCATATTGAGGAGGGTGATATATGGGTTCAGAGTAGTTCAGAATCATCTCTAGTTTTTTAGGTGAAATAAAAGCAAGATAGAGATTCCAGTCTAGTCAAGTTGAAAGAGTCAGTCAAGGATAAAAAAGTAGAGCTTTTCTACCAAGGGGGAGATAGTGTTCTGCGTTGTCAGGGTCATCTGTGTGTTCCAGGTGCAGACAACTTAAGGCAGCTAATTCTTACAGAAGTGCATGGTGAGTGCTACTCTATTCATACATGGGCCGCAAAGATGTACCGCGACTCATGGGAAATCTATTGGAGGAGCAGGATGAAGGAAGATGTTGCAGAGTTTGTGGCTAAGTGCTCTACATGTCAGGAGGTTAAGCCAGAGCATCAGAAACCTAGTAGGTCTATACAGGAGTTCAATATTCCTAATTGGAAGTGGAAATAAGTGAACATGGACTTTGTGATGGGTTTTCCTCGTACTCATTGCCAGCATGATTCAGTTTGAGTCAATGTAGATAGGATGAACAAATTAGCTCATTTCCTTCCAGTCTATACCTCTTATTTAGCCAAGGATTACGCCAAACTCTACATCAGAGAGTTGGTCAGATTGCATGGTGTTCCGTTATATATTATCTCAGACAGACGTACCTAGTTCACTTTTCATTTCTAGAAAGCGTTCTAAAAGGGTCTTGGTACCCAAGTTTATCTCAGTATAGCCTTTCATCCTCAGATAGATAGTCAAGAAGAAAGAAACATTTAGGATTTAGAAGATATGCTTAGGGCGTGTGCAATTGATTTCAAGGGTAGTTGGGATGATCACTTGCCTTTGATTGAGTTTGCATACAACAACAACTATCATTCTAGTATTCGGATGGCTCCATTTAAATCTCTCTATGATAGAAGATGCAGATCTCCATTCTGTTTGTTCGAATTTAGTGAGGCCACAGTTATAGGGCCTGATTTAGTATTCGATGCTTTAGAGAGCTGCTCAGAGCCGACAGAAGTCTTATGTCGATATCTGCAGAAAGGATCTCGTGTTTGAGATTAGTGATTATGTCTATCTAAGGATCTCTCCCATGAAGTGAGTGAAGAGATTCGGCAAGAATGGATAGCTCATCCCCCATATGCCGGTCCCTTCAAAATTCTCAGTCACTTTCGCAAGGTAGCTTAGCCTCAGTTCAGACAGTCTTCCATGTATCTTTGATCATGAAGTTTATAGGTGACCCAAAAGTTGTAGTCCCTATTCAGAGTATAGATATTCTGAACAGCCTCTCTTATGAAGAGATTCTAGTTGAAATTCTTGACTACCAGACTCATAGACTGAGGAACAAAGAAGTCCCTCCAGTCAAAGTTCTTTGGAGAAATCAGTCCATCGAGGGACCTACTTGGAAAGCAGAAGCATACATGCATACCAAGTATCCTTACGTTTTCTCTTCCAACTCAGTTCTATCTAAAGGTAACAATTCTCCTTAAGCTTTTAAGTAATATGTTCATATTTCAGTGACAAGCTTGGTATACAGTTCATGTTTAGAATCCCATTATAAACTTGGTATTAAATACCATTGCATCATCAGTCATACTTTCATGTGTCAGTTCATTAATGTATTCATGCATCAAATATGTATGTTCAGTTTGATGAAAAACTCATCTTATCAGTAAGTCAGTCATGCAATCAAAAATTAGTTACTCATGCATCAGATATGCATGTTCAATATGATATATATTCAGTTATCAGTCATGTGAGTCATGAGATCATGTTCTAGTTATTAATGTTCAGTATGTAAGTTAGTTATTCTTCTCCCCTCTCACTTAGTCTCATTCGAGGAAGAATGTTCTCAAGGGGGAGATATTGTAATACCCCGTACTTCTACCTTCCTTGAAATCATCCCATGTATGTTAAAAACTTACTTTGAAAGAGGAATCCACTTTTATATACGTGGAATTTTTATGATTTTAACTTTTTGTCATATGTAAAATTGAATTAGCTTTCCAACGATACCAATTTTGTTCAAATCCGGTATCGGGGTAGAAAGTTATAGCCGTTTTATAAAAAGCAGTCAAAACTGCCCAGGTGCAATGATAAGGGCAGACGGACCATAGAGCTAGCCACGAACCATAGCCTAAACCATAGAAGCATAGGCAGTAAGACCACCTTCTTCCTAAGGGCGACGACTCAGGCCAACAGAATGTCGAGCTAGCGACAGACCGTCGCCCAAGCCATCACAGCAGAGACAGTGAACCCTTATTCAGCCCAGGTGTGATGGTTAGGACCGACGGACCGTCAACCCAGCGAGGGACCATCGCACCCACCATCGCATAGTTTGTTTAGTTATTTTAAAGTCATTTTTAAAAGGGTATTTGCATTTTTTTCCACCCGTTTTAACCTCTAAAAGTATTAGATCAAGGCTCTTAAGTTCATTATCAATTTATAACATTAAATTAGAGTTTTCTCTCAAATATAATCCCCAAGAAGAAGAAACCCTAGGTGTTTAATTCCAAGTCAAGAATTCAAGTTTTTCTCCATCAATCTTTAAGAAATCATGAATCCGGTATGTCATGTGTTGATTCATGGGGTCCCTTTCACCCATGAAGCTCATGAATCTCTTTTCAAAATCCAAGATTTGTGTATTTATGAATGTTCATGATTTAAATTGAATTGAAATTCATGTTCATGATATTGTGGGGTTTTTATTCATGATTGAAATTACATATTCCAATGATTGACCCTAGGATGTGATGATTTGCATAATAATCATGATAAACCCTTAAATTTACACGTTGATGGATGTATCCATGATTATTAGATGTGTTGATGATTGTATAGCCAAAGCATACTTCCTTTGTGTTTGATTAAATGCTTATGTGATGGAAAAATGCAATTCTAGTATGATAATATGAAATGCCTATTCATGTATAAGTTCATGCATGTTAAGTATTTGATGAAATGTCTTAGTCAATGAATTGTTGATACATGTGCAACCATTTTTGTTCTTTAGAACTTGTACTTCATAAAATCCCCATCTTTTTATATTATGGATTGTCAATGTTGGTCATGTATTCAAGAAAGTCATGCTTTGTCAGTTTTATGCTATCGATTTCTAGGGGTACTTGTACCCGACAATTTAGTTGTGTGCCTAGAACAAATGTCATGTTTTCTTAAGATACTCTCAGTCGATCCATGTTCATAGAAATCCAGTCAGTTATGTGACTCAGGAAAACTCAGTAAAGTCAGTAATCTCAGAAATCTCTAAAATTTAGCAATCTCAGTAGTATTCTGTCAGTCCACAGAAATTCAGTAAACTCAGTCCAGTCAGTTCAGTTAATCATGTTCAGTGTCTATTCAAATGTAAGTAGAAATTAGCACCGAGTGAACCCATGGATGGGAACCCACCTGTTATATGAGGGTGTGATTCTTAGAAGAAATTGTTGAGTTTCACAACGCCATAGCTAGCATAGGTTGAGACATCGTAGCCTATTATATGAGGGTAGATGAGGTGGCTTAAACTGTTATATGAGGGTTCCCACCATTCTCACTTGAGTTATCTATTATATGAGGGTTACTCATAGATATTCCTTACTAGTGGCGCGGTATTGAAACCTTTCCAATTGGGGTTAAAGATTGGACCCCAACTCAACTATAAGGCATTATTTAGGGCATGACGGTTAGATGACTACTTCCCATAGTTTTAGTACATAATTAGGACTGTCAAATATAGTCATTCAGTCTCAGTAATAGAACTCAGATAGTTCTATAGGATTTAGGACTGTCAGTTACAGTCAACTCAAAATAGTATAGAACTCAGCTAGTTCTATCAGAACCTAGACTGTCAAATATAGTTGCTCAGTATCAGTTATTTTAGTTATACAAATATCAGTATCTGATGTTATTAGTACTCAGACTCAGTAATCATGATATCAAGAACTTAGTTATAGTTATTGTATAGTCATGCATGTATTCTTACGTTCATGTTATGTAGTCAGTTAGTGTAGTTCATGTATGTCAACCCTTTGCATTAAACCTACCTCACATGCATACCAGTATATTCAAACGTACTGACGCATTTGCTCTATGGTATTTTATATCATAGGTTCAGAAGCACGAGCTCCAGAGAATTAGTAGCATTCCAGTCTCAGCAGTCAGAGTTAGCAGTGAGTCCTCATCCTTCAAGGACATGACCATTACTTAATTATCTCATTAATTAATTTATTTCAGTAGTTGGAGTTATTTAGGGACATGTCCCATCAACCCCTTAGTCAGACAATTTAGAGGCTTTCGGACTAGTATGTTGAGATAGTTATATCAGTTGTTTTGGGTATTTCATCCCCCTCCAGAGGTTATGTTTTATCAGTTACGTTACAGTTTAGAACCTATGGCCTTTCAACCTTTATTTCCACATTTATATAGTATATTATGTAGTGTACAGGTATAGATATCAGTCATCGGTTAACTTGTGGTCCTTTGGGGTCATGAGCACTGTGTAACATTCTGGGTACCATATTCGGGGCGTAAATTACCCTTGACATTATAGATTTGGGATTTTGATTATTACTATGGTGAAGTCTGAGTAGCTATAAGGTTTTTTCTTATGAGAACCCAAATATGAGATGACGACTGATTTTATGCCAACAATAGTTAATTTTGCATGGTGAAATAAGAAGCAAGAACCCCCCCCCCCTCTAAATTTTTTGTAAAAATCAAGGACATGGAAAATAATTATTTTTTATTAACAGTTTACCTCTTTTTATGACTCTAAATTCTTTAGCAGGTAGTGTGTGGTAATTAACTCCTTTTGCCTCAAATAGAAGATGCAATTGATCCTCTCAGAAAGGTTTTCATTCCATGTGCAATGAGTTTAGTTAACTGATTCTCATACTTACTTATGTCATCTAAAACTTGACACATTTGTCTTTCAAAGCTAATCTTAATTACACATGGTTGGAGAAATTGTCTTAGGCCTTCTTTGTAATCATGGGAAATCACTTTAGCCTAACCTACCCGTGCTAGAATAAAATTCCTAGTCGCCCCTTTTTATCCTTGGAACCCTTCTTTGGAAACCACATTACAAGTCTTGAACCATTTAAACTTTGTCCCACTTTTGAACCCTACCCTCTTGAAACTTAAAAATGCAACTTGAGGATAAAAGCCTACGTTGGGAGTGGTAAATCTTGGAAGTGGTGATCTTGAGCCACAATATTGTAAGTAAGCACCTAAAAGCTAAGTAATGAAGACTAATGAATGAAAAAAAAAGAGGGATCAACGATTGAACTAAAATCATGATATTACACAAACAAAAGAAATGGGAAGAAAATACTTTCAAAGGATGGGTAAAACAATGTGGTAAAGAAGGTGTATGTGTGAATTAGGAATGAATGAAGTATCCTATTACCCAAAGTTTGATTTCATAGTGTTTTATGTGGTATTCAAGGAGGGTGTAGTCACTTTTATCTGAAATATTTATCCTACCCTTCCTCGAACCTATATTACAAAATTTAAAAAGTCTTTCAAGGTCTTCAACTAAGTGTTTTCAAGTTTGGAGCGATTGAAAAAAAGGGAAAGCATATGGCATGATACTTGTGTTCCTTGAGAAATTATTTGTGAGCATGAGTGCTTTCATATTTATCCCTTGTTACATAATAGAAATTATGGTGTATTGGAACTTTCCTTCCTTGAGGAGGCATGTGAACTAGTAAAGGTTGGTGAAATTGTCATATTCTGAAATAGAGGCAAACGAGTGTAGTTAAGTACCATTGATAGAGAGTCACTCTTGACAGTTAGTAGTTGTTGCATGATTGTTCTTAAAAGTCTTTTATATCTTGGAAAATGTGATTGATTTTAGGAGAGTTGCACTAATAGTTATTCTAATGCTTGTTGTCTAATTGTTAGTACTAATTGAGTTCGGAATCATGGTGACTATTTGATTATAAGAATAGGATTATAAGTTAATTAGTCTTATTGAGTGCGGAGTAGTGTTTCTTGAGGACAAGCAAACTTTTAAGTTGGGGTGTTGATGAGTGGCAAATTTTTCACATATTTATATCCTTATTCGAGCACACTATGATGAGATAATTGTATATATAAGACTAATTATTTGTTAAAATGTGCTAATTTCTAGTATTTGTGATCTTGAAGGAAACTTGATGAGAATGAGATAAGAAAAAAGAAGGAAGAGAAGAAATGTGAGAAAAAAGGGCTGAAATTGGAAATCAAGCCCAGGAGTCGACCCTTAGGTGTCGTGATCGCACCTTGAGGATTGTGATCGTGATAAGTATCTAAGTCAAATAGTGGTAATCACGACCTTACCACCGTGATCTCGGTTGTGTTACCACAGTAAAGAGGTGGCGATCACAATCGAGAAGAACAGTATGAAGGGCGGAATTATAATTTGACTAAGCTAAATCCCAAATCATATGGCCCAAAACCCTTTCAAAATGGGATCATCTTTCTTCCAATTTTTTGGTTTTGGAAATCAAAAATAATTTATTATTGAGTTGAGAGAATAATTTGTTAATTTGATTCCAAGAGATTTTGACTATAAATTAAGAGTGAAGTTTGGGTTTTCTCTTACTTAGATTATTACTGATCAATTGCATACCAATTTGGTTATATCCCATCTCTTTAATTTCACGAGTTGCTAAATCAATATCTTGGGGTTATGTTTGATTAGGTAGTAAATTATGTGTGGGTGTTTATTGTTAGTCTAAATAATTGGTTAGTTGTGATGGGTTTTACTTTTACTTTATGGTTGAATTAAGAATTGTGGGTAAGAACCCTAATTGCCTTAGATCGCATATCATCCTTGATAGTGGGATGCGGGTGAAGCATGATTGGAAATAATACCTTGAAATAGCTTATTTGTTAGGACTACCTTAGAAATAAGGGTGTTAAATGAATTTGCCATTTCAGAAGTATCATCTTAGAAATAAGGATGCTATGTTGAGGTTATGGATTGGTAAGCTTGTCACTCTCATAAGTTGTTCGAAAGAATCCATGAGTGAAATTTAGTATTTTATCGAGAAGTTAACACCAAGAACCTAAATCTATCCTACCCGAAACCCTTAGCCAAAACTTTGACTAAGTCTTGATTACCCATGCATGAACACTATTTAGGAGAACATATCCTCAAGATTCCTCGCAATTTGGTGAACTTAACAATTGTTCAATCTATTATTAGTGTGATTTGGTGATTGTGCTCAACAAATTTCAACATTCAAACCTCCTAATTTACTTTTATGTTTTGTTTTAATTTTGCCTTATGGGTTAACACATAGTTAATTTTCTCAACACGCATAGTTGTTGAAAGCTAGCTTGAACTCCTTGGGGATTTGACCCTAACTCTTGCTAGGTATTTATTAACAACGACCTACTTGCATCAAAATGATGGTGTAAGTTGAGTATTATTAACCCCACCCAGACAAATTACATGGTTACTAAACCTGAGTTGCTTGAAGTAGTGTCTGCTTTTGAAAAATTTCGGTCCTATTTGATTGAGTCCAAAATCATTGTGCATACTGATCATACAACTTTGAGGTACCTTATGTCAAATAAAGAGGTGAAGCCTAGTTTTATTCGATGGGTACTATTGCTGCAAGAGTTTGACTTTGAGGTTAAAGACAAAAAATGTATAAAAAATCAACCTGCATACTATATATCTCACCTAGAAGAGGAGGCAATTTTTAAATTAGGGGATGGCGTTAAGATTGATGATACTTTTCCTGATGAGCGGGTCTTGACAACATTACAAAACTTAATCCCCTAGTTTGCTAATTTTTCCAATTATTTGGCAAGTTATCTCATCACGAATGACATATTATTTAGTAGAGAAACTAATTTATGCATGAGTTACGAAAGTTTTTCTGAGATGAGCCATACTTATTTCTAGTGTGTGTGGAGGTGTGATTCGGAGGTGTATTCTCAAATTGAGCATTCTTGAGGCTTTTCATTTGTATCCAATTGGTGGTAACATAGTGTTACTCTCACGACCCACAAGATTTTGAAGTGTGGTTACTAATGGCTGACTATTTATAAAGATGCACATGATTATGCTAGGTCCTGTGACCAATGCTAATGGCAAGGAAATATCTTGCGGAAGCTTGAGCTCTCCATGACACCTATTCTTGAGTTTGAGTTACATGATATGTGGGGTATTTATTTCATGGGTCCATTCATGATTTTACATGCCATGAAATTAATGTTGGTGGAAGTCGACTATGTGTCTAAGTGGGTGAAAGCAGTTATGCTTTCCAATGTGAGGATTGTAGTGTCATAATATTTTTGACAAACATACTCTCTTAGATTGATACCCCACGTGATATAATTATTGATATGGGACCCATTTCTTCAATTTTCCATTTAACGTCCTACACAAGAAATATGGTGTAAAACATAAGGTGGAAACGCCTTACCATACGTAGACAAATAGGAAGGTTGAGGTCTCCAATCGTGAGATAAAGTCCATTTGGGGAAGACTGGGAATGCTAACCAGAATGATTTGTCAAGGAAGCTAGATGATTCACTTTTGGCCTACCGCATAACTTACAAAACTCCCTTAGGTGTTTCTTCATATCATCTTGTATATGGAAAGGCATGTCACTTGTCAGTTGAACATGAGCACAAGGCACTATGGGCATTGAAGTAGCTGAATTTTGAGTTGAGTGATGTTGCAAACCTGAGGATAGGTAAGATGAATGAGTTAGTTAAGTTATTCTTCTATACTTATGAGAGTTCTAACTTGTATAAGGAGGATATGAAGTTGTACCACGGCAAAAAGATTGAGAAAAATGTATTCCAGCCTAGTGATATGGTCTTGTTGTATAATTTGAGGCTTTTCTTGTTTCCTAGCAAGTAAAAGTCTAGGTGGGTTAACCATTCCCCATGGTTATAGTATTTCCACATAGTCTAATTGAGCTCATACAAGATGGGGATGATCCATTCAAGGTGAACGGACATTGTGTCAAGCATTATATGGGGAGCATAGAGGAATTAAAAATGTGTGAGGATGTTAGCCTTTGCAAAGTTTGAGTAGCCACGACAACTAAGTTGTGCTTAAATATTAAATTAGATAGTTTAGTGATGTCAAAGTACACTTTCTCTCAAAGGATTATATGGTCGCTGCCAAATATATTTAACCCCCCAAAGGTTGGGGATCGAATCCCAAGGGAATACGTGGAATCGTGGCTCTCAGCTATTGTAATCAACAAGCGGAACTGGAAAAGTAAATTGGGTTTTTGAATACCAATATCAAACTAATAGCAAATAAAATCTTTGGTTGTAATTAGTCATAGTGAACACTAGGATTGTGTTCCCCTTTCTTCTCAACACTATAGGCTTATTGTGCTTTGTTGAACCAACCTAATACCTTGCATGTAAATCGATAAGTTATGTACCTTCTGTAGTCTCTTAGATGAGTAGAAGGATTTCACCCTTTTCCTTTTGAGTCTTGGGATGTCTCTTTACTAACCTTTATCTTGATTTATTTAACTGTTAACTTTTGAGTCTCTAGTTATTAGATGAAATCTAACCATCTTACGTAGATAAAACCTAGTAGCGAGAATCGACATTTAAACTCCTTATTACTATTGTCATTATCTTTTCCTAGTCACTACTATTTTGGAGTAAGTGGAAATATTCTAGGCGAGATTTTAAAATTTGCAACTGCTAGAACAACTATTAAAGTGAAGATTATACAATGCATGCCTAGGTATCGGTTCAAAACAACAATAGCACTTCCCCTACTTCATCAATTCACCAGGGTTTCCACAACCCTAGCTATTGGTTTTTAGCCTCTCATGCTTGTCAATTAATCAACAACATTCATGATTAAAAGAATAAGATGAAATCACGATAAGAAGTAAAAAAACCCAAAACCGTTACTAAATTAATAAACCAAAGTCAATACAAGAGAAATCAAAAATCAAAAGTGAATATCAGAATCAAAATATATTTGTTAATATCAAAATTTTTTAAATTCTACTAAAAAACATATAAGGGGTATTTATATATATGAGGAAACCCTAAAATTAAATCCCGAACAAAATAGGAGAAAAAAATTCGGTATCCACTAATGGTACCAATTTGTTCCCTGCCCTTAGGCGTAGGTAGTACCTGCAGCCAGTAGGGAGGACACATGTGGCGACTACAAGTGCCATACCAAAAATTCCTGCAAATCAGTTCTCAAGATTTTGGACTTTTTGTGCTTTCTTTGCCCATATACGGAACATAAGTACTACTTTCGGTCCACATGTTGACTTAGCAAGTGTTTGGACCCATGTTTTCTGCTCTTCATCAATTCCTGTACATATTTTGATCACGAACGAGCAAGAAAGTTTCCCAAACATCCATAATTGCTCCAATAAGTAGCCAAAAACACCTTTTATCATATTTATAACAAACTTAGCATCCAAAACATGATTTCCTGCAAAACATACCTAAGATTCATCATATGTAACAATACAACTTCAGAAACTTGCATATTTTTATAGTTTTAAGCGCCGAAAGTGCTATATTTCTATTGTACATCACGCTTCATTGGAGGCAACCAAGGGTCTTGTTGGTGAAGTCTGAGTACCTAACATAGACTTTTCGTGCCTCAACTTTTAATCAAGCACTTGATGTGAGGAAGCCCATATTTTGTACTTATTATGTTATTAGGTAATTTGGGTGTTCAAATGTGCAGGGCTAAGTTATGCATGAAAATCCTTAGAAAAATCTGGTGCGTAGGTACCCTCAAGGGACCTTACAAGTTATAGGTACACCCTACAACTCTTCACCATACTCGACAGAAGAGTTTAGAGTCAAGTCAACAAGGTAAGTGGCTCTAAAGTCCTGATGACTCTCAAAACGAGTCATTATGTATGACAATGTCTCCTAACTAGACTCATCAAGACTACCCAGGTAAGATTTTACACTAAATTAGGGGAGACAAGGACTCGTAGCCATTAACTACAAGTCATTGCTAAGAGTCATGGTTAGGACCGAAATTGCAGACTTAATGAGCTTGCGCAACCCAAATTACATGGAATAACAGAAAATTTGTACTTTGAAATGATTCCTTTTCCATTTTTGAAAATGAAGTATTCCCTCCATTCCCATAACTATCTCTTATACCGTAAATATACTTTTCAGCATCGTAAATCACCCTACTTACATTTCTAAGTACTCTAAAATATAGCAATATTTTCATTAAGTTCAAGAATATGTGACAAAGAAATCCATTTTCTAATACCATTTGAAGTAAGTATGATAATACCATTTACTAATTCCTAATTTTACTTGTTACTACATAAATTTTGATTGGATTTTATTATAAAAGTTGCCTACAAGATTTGGGAATGATTTAAGGTTGGATTGTATGGAAAATTTAAGTGGGGGAGCATAAGTACTCATGGGGAAACATGATTTAATATTACACATCCTTTCCCTCTCATATTTCCAGTCATTTTATGAATCATAGGGTAACCAAATGATTCATTGGGTGAACTCATATAAACTGGGATCACAGTATAGTTAAGGGTGATAACTTTCTGGTCACACTATGAGTCACCCTATGAGCCATTTTCTTGCCCTTCGATTTGTAGCCTGACTCGTAGTAACTGTACAAATATAATCTTGAATAATTATTTTCTAGTCAGGCAAGGAGTCACATTATGTGACATTGAGTGATACAATGACTCATTAGGTGGACTCTTAAGGTAATAGGTGCCCACTTCACTACATGACATCTTACCTTATGACTATCACAATGACTCATAGCCTTAAAAATTAGTCATAGCCTGAATTGTAGAGTTCCCAGCTAGTAAAATTTTTGAGGTTTTTGTTGTATTTCTTTCCTTATTCCGGTGTTAATTAATGAGTATTCTTTCCTCAGATATAATAGACCCAAAGACTGACACCATAAAGGGAGCCAATAAAACCCCAAAGAAGCAAGCTTGTTCCTTCTATCATCTTAGGGATGAGCCTACTAATTATGAGTCCACTGGTTCTGTGGAGGAGTATCCTATCTTGGAATGAATTGAACCAAGGATTAGCTTACCTCAAGGATAGAAGTTTATGCCTTAAATTAAGACTATCATCCAATAACCACCGCACCCCTCTCCCAGTCTAAAACAAAAGTCATATTTAGGCCTTACGGGGGGTTAAGTAGGGGAGGAAGATGCCTCCAAAAGCACCAATAATATTGCATCTACTAGCGCCTCCATAAGTGAAGGTTCTAAGTCAGAGTCAAGATATAGAGGGCAGTGAGGAAGAGGAGTGGAGTTACAGTGTATTAGTAGAAATTCCTCCTTCAGCATAGGTTTAACCTATATTATAGCTTGAGCCTACCCTGGTGCCCATTGTTAACCGATGGGGGTACCCCAAGATGTAGGAACTTTATGAGAGGGACACTACCATTGTCCCCAAAATAGAGAAGTCGAATAGAAGGTTCTATCTTAAACCTAAGTTGATGACAATAGGCATGTTAAAGATGCCTGAGTTTGAGGCCTTATTCAAGAAGTGCAACTTTGAGTGTATGATGAGAGCTTGAAGGAGATATAGCTCGACCCTAGTTTGAAAGTTTGACACTACATATTAGAAGAAGTTGAGGTGGATGTATCCACACGGTTTGTCATGGACAGGGGGTAATCCTCTAAACTCACTTATGATTCTAGTTATTTAGGTGAACATCTCCATATAGACCATTTATCAGTTCATACACAGATTAGAGTTTGAGAACTCCACCGATAATTCAAACACTAATCAACATATTTACAAAATACTGATGGTGAAGATGAAATAGACTGGAACTGATGATAAATATATGCACCTGAAGTGGATAGCGGGGATTATATCTATGCAAAAGGATATGCCATAGGTTGTGGGTCCATCCACGCAGATCACCAAGGCTAATCTGAGTTTTTATGCCAAGGAGTGGTAGAACTTGGTTCGACATAAATTAAGCCTATTTATAGGAGATAATATGTTGAGCATTGTTAGGGCTTCTTTGGCCACTGGTATCATAGAGGGATATGAGATCGACGTTTCCATAATTTTGGAAAGGGAGATTCTTAACTGAGTTATTAATACAAATATTAACCTTGCCTTCCCATGTTTATTGACTTAGATTTTCTTAAATGAGTGGGTGCTGATGATCTCGTTGGTTGATAATTTTGTGACAGTCCTTCAGACCACTGACTTGGGGTTGATTTTGGACTATGCCAACCTAATTTCGAAGGCCAGGGTGGGGACATCACTTCTACATGAAGCTTTTTCATCCAGTGGGCACATGGATATTAATACTTTAAGTTTTTCAAACCTTATAGACACTCCATGTAACACCCCAAAATATCATCCCAAGACGCCACACGGTGCCTAAGGCTATACTTAGCCTCAAGCTAACCCTTTAAGCCAAAACACTACCCTAGGGTTCTAACACAACAACATACACACTACACTAAAGATATATATATAAGTACATATCATATCACATCGCACATGGCACAAATTTCGTTAGACTATACATATATGGAATGTCTATACACAAACCAACCCAACAATACACTAGTCTGACATAGCCTCTATACAGCAAAATCAATGAGCCATTGGGACAAACCCCCAACTGACTCAACAGACCAAAGGGATCACAAAACAACAGCACAAAAAACTAGCAACTTGGTCCTCGAACCATGAGGACTCACCACTGAAGGAACGTAGATGTGACACTCGAATATCACTGTCGCGATTGCGGCTGAGTACCTGAACCTATATCTTGGTAAGAATGTAGCTTATAGAGAAATATGTGGGTCAGCACAAGATACGTATTGAGTATGTGGGGGCACATGAAAAATATAAATGATATCATAAATTTCATAAAAACGTACATATGACCATAATGACACACCTGGCTTGAGTGACATTGAATCATGCAAATCATAACATCTTAGATAGGAAATGTAGGAGAAAAAACTCATAAATCATTATATATCATCATAGGCAACTTCACTTACCACATCAAAACTTGGAGTGACTCGGTATTTCAATAAACATGACTCTTATGGACAGAGGAGTTTCCTATAACCGACAACCCCATGTGAGCTACATGGAATACCAATATTTGAAACCCCCGTTGGCGGGATCCTCATACTCTTTGCCAGGGAGTACGACCTTAAAACTGCAATAATCACAATCGGGTTCTCTGGCCGATAATATCATCATTAAACAACCCTACGGTGGCACATAGGTTTGGGGAAATAACAAATTTTCGTCTCGGTGCTATGTACTACTCCTTGATAAGCTCAAAACGCGTTAGGAAATCCACCACAACATCACTAGGGTCTATCATAAAGACCAAATCATATCTCTTTCTCATTTATCAAATCATAACAATTTGTAGATTCCTAACTCAACACATTTTAGCTCAAAATATTTTAATCTTCCTCAACATTAACAAGGTATCAATGCATTGAACCATAACTGACTCGACATTTGGAAAAGGATATGAAGACTCAATATATAATATGTTCAACAATTTTACTCATCAAAACCATCCAGAAAATACCAAGACTCATTGCAACTTCAATATCAACATTTCTCAATTTGCCATCCAACTCTCATTTAAAGGTACTTGAGACATAAACCCATAGTAGAGATATAGAATTTCCAATATCAATTATAAATTCATAATAAGGAAATAGTGGATGATAGTATAAATCAAGGCTTAACAAATTAAATCATCATACTCTCATAATCAAATACTTTTTGGACATAATTCCATCTCCACATCATACACATATCGGATGACATAATCCCATAACTCATGGAAAATAATATAAGATATAAAATCATATTTCTAATTTATGGTAAAACATGTAAAATCTCATGTCAATGTAATTCAACAAAAATACCGGGCACAATATCGAAAGGATAATCTTGTTCAAAGCCCCACATACCTAAAAATGGAAGATGAATATGAACTTTCAACTCCGGAACTTTATTCACGAAAATAAAGTGTGCTTCTCAAAGCCCTTAACATGATCAACTCGAATCCCAAATCAATTTGAAATTTCTACGGTTCAATCAAGAGACACAGAAGGATGAAATTTGGAGTAGTAAGGTTGGGGTTTGAGCCTTAGGAAATTTTGGAGAAAAATGAGCTATTGAATGATCTTAATGAACTTAAATCCATGGTTTACCTGGATGGATTGGAGTGGGAATGATTAAAATACCCTTAAAAATTAAATAATGTCAAATCTGTCCTTTGGTGGACTGTTTTGATAGGCTGAAGTAGATCGATCATAACTTTTTGCTCCAATGGCCAAATTAGATGAAACCAATTTCATTGGAAAGAGAATGTTTAGAGCTTTCTGTGGATATATAGTAGCTCACCCAAATTATTATGTACAAGGAGTTATGATCATTTGAAGTTGACCCTAAAATTCACCTGGCCTCAGTATTTTTTTCCTGCACATTTACTGTTCACCACTATTCACGGTTAGATCGGAATGATCATAACTCATAGCTCGAGTGTCCGTTTTGGATGATCCACATATCGTTTGAAATCTTATCCGATGCTATATGCGACGACGGGTCACTTATCTAGATGTTCTGCACAGAAAAATTATTAATCACGATAAAGTACAGAATTCAACACATTTTCATCCGAGATCTTAACGAAATTTTTTTTTGGGAATCTCATCATCTCCCCTTGGAAACATTCATCCTTGAATGCTGATAGGTAGGTTAAGAATACTATGAAAATGAGTATATAGAGAAAAATCATCTTGCCTAAGCATATACTCTATTCTAGATTTTTTTGGATATCGTAGAAAATACACAAGCCAAGATAAACATAGCAATAAGGATTAAATCAAACTAGAACAATACCTTTGACATGCTCAGGATTTGTAGGAAAGAGGTGGGGATATTTGGCGCAGATATCCGCTTCGGATTCCCAAGCAGCACTCTCCACGGATTGATTTCGCTAAAGCACTTTAACCAATAGAACTTCCTTATTTCTTAGCCTACGAAATTGAAAGTCAAAAACCTCAACCGAAATATCTTCATATGAAGGACTATCTTGAATACCCAAGCTTTCGGAAGGATCAATCAAAACAGAATCACCAATAGACTTCTTAAGCATAGAAACATGGAAAACTGGATGGACGTTAGATAACTCCGCGGGCAATTCAACCTTATACGCTACCTTTCCAATGCTATTGGATCCACAATCTTATAGGGACCAATGTAATGGGGACTTAGTTTCCCTTTCTTCCCAAATCTCTTCACCCCTTTCATGGGTGAAACTTTCAAGCACACTAAATCACCGACATCAAATTCAAGGTCTTTCCTCCTTACATCTGCGTATGATTTTTGACGACTTTGGGCAGTTTTCAACCTTTCTCGAATTAAGTTAACCTTCTCCATGGCCTCGAACACCGTATCTGTTCTAGTCGCGGCAGCCTGACCAACTTTGAACCAACCAATGGGTGATCTACACCTTCTACCATACAAAGCTTAAAACGGGGCCATTCCAATAGTAGTATGAAAACTGTTATTGTAAGCAAACTTGATTAATGCTAAGTGCTCATCCGAACTCCCTTTAAAATCAAGCACACAAGCCCTCAACATATCTTCTAAAGTCTGAATAGTCCACTTGGCATGACCATCTATTTGCGGATGAAAAGCAAAACTTAAACGAATTTGGGTACCGAGACCCTTCTGAAAAGATTTCCAAAACTGAGAGGTAAACTGAGTACCTCTGTTAGAAATAGCCAAAGGGATTCCATGAAGTCTGACGAGTTCCCGAATATATATCCTAGCATAATCTTCAGTTGTATATGATGAATGCACAAGCAAGAAATGAGCTGATTTCGTCAGCCGATCTACAACAACCTAAATCGAATCATGATGGCGACGAGAAGGAAGCAACCAACTATGAAGTCCATATTCACTTCTTCCCACTTCCAAGTAGGAATACTAAAATCTTGCATTATGCCACTGGACCTTTGATGCTCTATTTTAGCCTGTTGACACGTGGAACACTTCGCCACAAATTCTGCTATGTTCCTCTTCATACCATTCCACCAATAGATTTACCGCAAATCATGGTACATCTTGGTAGCACCAGGATGGATTGAGTATCGCATACCATGAACTTCCGCCATAATCTTCTGCTTTAAGTTATCAACATCAGGAACACATAATCTTTCTCGGAGTCTCAAAATGCCATCTCCCCCTTGGGAGAAAACCTCCTCCTTTTGGTCTTTAACTGACTTTTTTAACCTGACCAAGGTAGGATCCCTATCTTGCTTCTCCTTCACTTCTGAAACTAAATAGGATTCAGAACCGCTTTGTACTCCTATACTACCCTCTGCATCCCCAAACAACCTAACCCCCAATCTAGCTAAACGATGTACCTCACAGGCCAATTCCTTCCTACCAATTTCCACATGTGCTACACTACCCATGGACTTCTGACTAAGGGCATCTGCTACTACATTGGCCTTGCTCGGATGATATAGCACCCTCATATCATAATCTTTCAATAGTTCTAACCATCGTCTCTGCCTAAGATTCAACACCTTTTGGGTGAATAGATACTTCAAGCTCTTATGGTCCATGAAGACATCGACATGGACACCATACAAATAATGTCTCCAGATTTTCAAACCAAAAACCACGGCAGCTAATTCAAGGTCATGGGTAGGATAATTCTTCTCGTGAGGCTTTAGCTGCCTGGAAGAATAAGCTATAACCTTGCCCTTTCGCATCAATACACAACCCAAACCAACTCTGGAAGCATCGAAATACACCACAAAACCATTAACGCCATCAGGCAAAGTCAACACAGGGGCTAAAGTGAGTTGAGTCTTCAACTCCTGAAAAATCTTCTCGCAAGATTTGGACCACAGGAACTTCACTTTCTTTTGGGTCCAACGGGTCGTAGGAGATGCAATATATGAAAAACCTTCAACAAAACGACGATAATAACTAGCTAGACCCAAGAAACTTCGGATATCAGAAGGAGAAATAGGTCTAGGCCAACTCTTTATAGCCTCTATCTTTTGAGGATCAACTCTAATACCTTCGGAAGAAACAACATGACCCATGAAAGCTACAGAGTTTAGCTAGAACTCAAACTTACTGAACTTAGCATACAACCAATGAGTTCGAAGAGTTTCCAATATGATTTGGAGATGATCTGCAAGATCACCCTCACTTCGGGAGTAAATAATAATATCATCAAGGAACACTATTACAAATAAATCTAGATATGGCTGGAATACACGGTTCATAAGATCCATGAAAGCCGCTGGAGCATTAGTTAACCCGAAAGACATCACTAGAAATTCAAAATGACCGTAACGGGTTTGGAAGGCTGTCTTGGGAATATCACATTCCCTAACCTTAAGTTGGTGATAACCGGATCTGAGGTCTATCTTCGAAAAATAGCTCTCACCTTGCAATTGATCAAATAAATCATCTATTCGAGGAAGTGGAATACCAAAATTTGAAACCCCCGTTGGCGGTAGCGTCATACTCTTTGCCAGAGAGTATGACCTTAAAATTGCAATAATCACAATCGGGCTCTCTGGCCAATAATATCATCATCAAACAACCCTACCAATGGGGAAATACCAAATTTCCCTCTCGATGCTAAGTACTATTCCCCGACAAGCTCAGAACGCGTTAGGAAATCCACCATAACATCACAAGGGTCTATCATAAAGACCAAATAAAAACTCTTTTTTATTTGTCAAATCATATCAATTTGTGGACTCCTAACTCAACACATTTTAGCTCAAAACATTTTAATCTTCCTCAACATCAACAAGGTATCAATGCATTGAACCATAACTGACTCGACATTTGGACAAGGATATGAAGACTCAATACATAATATTTTCAACAATTTAACTCATCAAAATCATCCGTAAAATACCAAGACTTATTGCAACTTCAATATCAACATTTCTCAATTTGCCATCCAACTCTCATTTAAAGGTACTTAAGACATCAACCCATAGTAGGGATATAGAATTTCAATATCAATTATAAATTCATAATAAGGAAATAGTGTAATGATAGTATAAATCAAGGCTTAACAAATTACATCATCATACTCTCATAATCAAATACTTTTTGGACATAATTCCATCTCAACATCATACACATATCGGATGAAATAATCCCATAGCTCATGGACAACAATATAAGATATAAAACCATATTTCCAATTCATGGTAAAACATGTAAAATCTCATGTCAATATAATTCAACAAAAATACTGGGCATGAGATCGAAAGAATAATCTTGTTCAAAGCCCCACATACCTAAAAATGGAAGATGAATATGAACTTCCGACTCTGGAACTTTATTCACAAAAATAAAGGGTGCTTCTCAAAGACCTTAACTTGATCAACTCGAATCCCAAATCAATTTGAAATTTCTACGTTGCAATTAAGAGACACAGAAGGATGAAATTTGAAGAAGTAGGGTTGGGTTTTGAGCCTTAGGAAATTTTGGAGAAAAATGAGCTATTGAATGCTCTTAATGGACTTAAATCCATGGTTTAACCGGATGGATTGGAGTGGGAATGACCAAAATACCCTTAAAAATCAAATAATGTCAAATTTGTCCTTTGGTGGACTTTTTGATAGGCTGAAGTAGATCGACCATAACGTTTTGCTCCGATGGCCAAATTGGATAAAACCAATTTCATTGGAAAGAGGACTTTCAGAGCTTTCTGTTGATATATAGTATCTCACCCAGATAATTATGTACAAGGAGTTATGATCATTTAAAGTTGACCCTAAAATTCACCTGGCCTCAATATTTTTTTCCTGCACATTTACTGTTCACTACTATTTATGGTTAGATCAGAATAATCATAACTCATCGCTCGAGTGTTCATTTTGGATGATCCATATATAGTTGGGAAGATTATTCAATGCTCTACGCGATGATGGGTCGCATATCCAAAAATTCCATACAGAAAAATTATTAATCACTATAAAGAACATAATTCAACATATTTTCGTTCGAGATCTTAACGAAAATTTTTTTTGGGGCATCACACTCCAACTAAGAGTACACGATCTGAGCCACATGTTTTCCTAGATGCAGCAGGTTACACGCAAGCTCTTACTCCTCTATCCTTGTGAACATCCACCTTACATCTACTTGCATATATTATGGGTTGTCTCGTAGGAGTTATTAACTAGAATGCTGAAGCGATTTGGAGCCCTCGAGCAAAAAGTGACCTATATAGAGAAGGGGGTACAACCTTGGGTAAAGAAGGAGATATAGATTAAGACGTGGAGTATGAAAACCCAATTTAATAGTTTTGAGTTGTGAATTAGCCAAAAGGTGGTTGGAGTTTATTCCACATATCTAGCAAGTATGAATAAGAAATTAGTCATATTATAGGCTGCTCTAGAGGACATAGATACGAGGCCATTCCCTACTTTTCCTATTATAAAAAAGGTTCCTATTGAGGATGTGCTATATATTTAGGGCACAAAAGTAAAAAGAAAACTACTTATGTGGAATGTGCATAGAAAGAGAGTATATATAAGAAATATAAAGAGAGAGAGATAAGAAACAGATAAGATAGGTAGCTAGCCTGAAAAAATACTAAGACCACTTGATCGAGTCCATCAGATTGGAGTTAGATATGGTAGCTTCCGAATGAGGGAGATAATGACTGCAAAGACAACATGTGTGAGTGGGAGCATAGTTTTTCCTCCAGGGATCTAGCCAACATTGAGTGCATTAACTACTGTCTATGCCACTATTGATGTGAGTGTCTCGATATATACTGGGGTCACTATTGATGAGAGTGGGGCTTAATATGAGGCCCGTCCTATTGAGACATCTTGATTCAGTGCCTAGTGCACCCATGTATGTCTTCATACACTGTTTTTGGTATTGGAGTTATGAATTGGGTACAATTCATTGTATTTAGTTAGAGTTGGGGGTATACTACAATCGAGGATTTTTGTTGTTGTGCTTTTTTTCTCATAAGCTGCATATCTTAGTTACAATTGGCATGTTTATTGTTTTTTTCTCATTTGTATTATTTTTGAAGATGTATTATTATGTTTAAGTAGAAAAAATAAGGAACCAAAGTGTAGTTGATATATTTGGATTTGAATTTTAAGTGTTTGAAAAAATGATAACCCTTTAAAAATTTTGCGAACAGTGTGATGTAAATATCTATGTGGCAATTTTTTGAATCTTGTTATGGCATTAGGATTAGGGACAATATAATTATAGCTTAGCAATGCATGAATTGTATAGGTAGTAGTTAATTGTGTACATAGTTCCCTATGTACATTTAATCCCGAGCATGTTTGATTAGTCTTGCGTAGGTTGTAGGATAGTTGGTTAGGACATGATCATAGCTAGTGTTTTAATTAGTCTACTCTTAGCCTAAATGATCGAGCAAATGTGAATAAGAATCCATTGATCCCTAATTTTTGCCCAAATTAACTTGTTTTCTTATTTTCACCTTTTTACCTTCCCAATTGACTGCAATGAACTTCTTTTGGTCATGGTCCCTCCTTGATACTATGCACCTCAACTCAGGAAAATTTCTTAAGTTGAGGGTGGCTATCATAGGAATGTTGATGTATGACCTAATGCTTACACATTTGAGGATTTTAACTAAGAATAATTGTGAATTCTTAAGAAACTTTTATCATTTTTGATTGGTGTATCTTTGATTTTGCTGTACAAGCTAATATGATAAAGAACCAACAAAAATGGAAGTAAAAGAGTTGAAATCAGAAGTACATAGAGGAAAAAGTGTGGCTGAAAACATTTATTATGAGTCATTAGCCATGTGATAAGCTATCAGATTCATCGTCAGCCATAGATAGAGAATTGACCGAAGATTAAAAGCTGTGATGACATTTTTTGATAGGTCATAAAGTATTTCATAAGACATCAAGAATGTTGTCAACCTAAGGCAGCCCATGAGAAATGAAGAAGAGACTTGACAACATTTTATGATAGGTCGTCAAGGTGCTGATAGGGCATCACTTTTTGTCGTCAGCGGTAGGCAGAAAGCACCAAAAGCATAAAGAAAGATGGCGACATTTATGATAAGTCGTCAGCCTCCTGATAGGCTATCACAAATGGCATCACCTAATCTAAAGAATTTTTGAATTTTATTATTTTGTTTCTATAATTAGGGTGAACTATTTAAAGCCTTGTTTAGGGTTTTCTTAGGAGTTTCGAACCTTGAATTTTGAGAAATATACTTTGATTTTTTTCTTTAACTTCTTGACTTGAGAAAGCAATTACTTGGAAGAGATTATATTTATTATTTTAGGATTTCCTTTGTGAGTTAATATGAGAATCTCTCATTATATTCATCTTGTGGTAAGTTTATCTTTCAAAGCTTGAATTCAACTAGGTATTTCGATTATTATGTCATGAGCGGCTAAATTCCTTTAACCTGAATTATGGGATCTAGGGGTAGGTCTTGATAAGGTGTTGAGTGTTCAAGATTCAAAAGTTAGTAGGACTCCTTGATGATTCTGATGTTTTAATTATTGTTTGTAGGTTGTAAACAATAGATACCACCTACTTTGATTTGCTTCTAAAAGAAATCAAATATAGTAGGAAGTGAATTATCAACAGGGACTTAGAAATATTCCGTTTAATAATTAGCACTGTAACAAGGTTGGTTAACCTGAGTTAAAATTTGGGCAGTGAATATAAATTTCCTAAGTATGAGAGGATTAGGTAATTAAATGCTTAGGTAGGTCGAGAGACATTTAAGAATAACTTCGATAAAGATAACTTATTTTCCTACCTATCATGAGAATCTTGAACCACTAGTAGCATCTGTCAAGTACCAAAATCCTTAGTGAACAGAATTCTGTTTTTTTTCGTAAAATCTTGATACGAACACTGAATCTAAAGTAACCAATAATTACTTGTTAAACTAAAAACCCCTTTTCTGGAAATATCCAACAATCTGTTGATTAAGTCGCAAACGACATACGTTCACACCATATTTCCTGTGGGATTTGACCCCAACCTAGTTGGGTTTTATATTAACAACGATCGCTTACATTCTAATTAGAGAGGTGTAATTTAAGCGTTATCAGAAATGGCACCGTTGCCAGGAAATACGGTTGTAAACTAAAGTTTGTGTGCGCAAATTGACTGTTTGTTAATTTTACTAGTTTTACGTTAATTTGTTGTTTTTGTTTATTACTGGATATTTATAGTGTATGCCAAGAACCAGAAGTTTTGGTGAACCATTATTACCACTTAATCCGGAACTGCAAAGAATTGGAAGAATGGTAGATTAGCAAGAGGATGACAGATTAGAAGCCTTAGCTAGAGCTTAGGTGAATGTGCAGAATGTCGGTCAACAAGTACGGCATCAAAATCCTGAGGAAAAAGTTTTGGGAGACGAGGATTTGTTGAATCCTAGTAACCCAAGGCATGCAGAGCAGATAGCTACAACAGTACGGTGTAATGTTAACAAGAACCAATCGTTCCAAGAAAGATAAGAGTTCTAGCCGATCCAGTATGATCTCAATGATGATGATGATGGAATGGATGGAGCAGGTGAAATGGGTGAAATCATTCCTCCACCATTGGCACCAGGAGCTAAATTCAACATTATTAGTACTATGATCCAACACCTCAATCTGAAGGGGTTTTTTAGTGGCCTTCTTGGGGATGACCTGAAACTTCATCTGGTAAATTTTGTCACTATCTATAAATCTTCTAATAAACCAAGAGTGGGCCAAAATGCTATCTAGTTGAGATTGTTCCCGTTGTATCTGTTTGGGGAGATAACTTTGTGGTTAAATGATATGATGCCTGATTCTATAACCAACTGGAGGCAGTTGAAAGGATCTTTCCTAGAAAGTTTTTTCTGCCTTTCAAGAGGGTATAGTTAAGGGATGAGATCAACAACTTTAGGCCGCTCCCGGATGAAGCCTTGCATGAAACCTGGGAAAGATTTAAGAAAAAACTGACACAGTGTTTGAACCATAATATGACGGACATACATTTGATGACGACTTTGTATAGGGCTCTTAACTCTGTTATAAAGAAAATTATAGACAATGCTGCTGGTGGTTCGTTTGTTGATCTTACATTTCCAGAGGCTTTAAAGATACTGGACAGAATGACTAAACAGAGTTGGGCATGGCATACCAGAGACTCTATGATGGCCAACCCCACTGCTTCTATGGGTATTACTGTGGAACAACGCAGAAGAGAAGAGGATTATGACAAAGACATGGATCACCTTAAAACACAGATAGACTTGCTAATAAGCACTTGCTATCAAGTAAGATTGAAAATGTAAAAGCTGTGGGGTCTCAGGATAGGATTGAGGCTGATGCAGATTAAGAGGCTAACTATGTTAATAATCAGGGGGTTTCCGAGGAAGTATCCAAGGGAATCAAGGTTGGAACTTTTGTGATAAGACTGGTTGTAAAGATAGGGAGCAGGGAAATTAGAGGAATAACAATGATAGGAGTGGGCTATATATTCCTCCTGGAAATCGTGAGACTACTTCAACAAGTTCTGAAAAGATGTTCATGGAGGACATAATGGCTAAGTTATTGAAGGGGGTGGAGGTGATGAACTCTGGTGTAACCACCAAGAAGACCGATCTAACACCCATTAGTCAGTTGGTTCACTCATACTCCACCACAATCAAATAGTTGGAGCAGCAGATTAGCAAACTATCCGCAATATTCAACCAAAGAAAGAGTGGAACGTTACCAAGTGATACAGTCCAGAATCTGCAGAATAATGGATTATGCATGGATATTACCACTAGAAGTGGTAAGATATTACCTGGCCCTACTGTAGGAAAACAACTACTTGATGAGGTAGTTGAGTTAAACTGGAAGAAAGTTGTCCAGTGGAGTCTGAGAAGCTGGATAATTCTGATGATGCTCCAAAAAGAGTTAAAGAGAAGGAGAAGGAGGTAGGGCTGAAAACTATCCCAAGACCACTATCTCCCTATCCTCAACGATTGAACAAGAAAACTGATGATGCAAAATTCAGCAAATTCATGGCAGTACTTCAAAAATTGACAATAAATGTGACTTTGGTTGAGGCACTTGAGCAAATTCTAGGATACACAAAGTTCATGAAAGACCTTGTGACTAAGAAATGAAAGGTTATCCATGAGCCGGAGGAAAATCTCCTTCATTGTACTGCTATCTCTACAAGGTCTTTAATGTAGAAAAAGGCAGATCCGGGAGCATTTACCATCCCGTGTACTATTGGGTCCTTGAATTTCACCAAAGGAATATGAGATTTGGGAGACAATATAAATTTAATGCCACTCGCTGTGTACAAGGAACTAGTTTTGGGGGATCCTACCTCAACGGACATGAAATTGGTGATGACAGATAGGTCTATAAAGCGGCCAGTGGGTTTATTACATGATGTATTGGTAATGGTGGTCGACTTCATTCCGCTTGCTGATTATGTAGTCCTAGACTATGAGGTGGACTTTGAAGTACCTATCATTTTGGGTAGACTATTCCTTGTAATTGGGAGAGTGATCGTAGACATAGAGCTAAATGAGCTGAAGTTCAGGCTCAACGACAAGAAAACAAGATTCAAAATACACTCATCCATGACACCGACAAAGGAGATGAGTGTTTTCTTAATTGTGGACATATTCTATGAAGATGGTAAAGAGGTATCAACAGGTTATCTTGATGAAGTCTGAGTAGTCAAGAAAGCTAAGTCGTGCCACGATGTTAAATCAGGAGCTGCATGGGAGGCAATCCATGACCCCCGAGAATGATCCATTCCAGGTATACTTTAACCCAAAGTTTAGATTTTCTTTGATTTTGAGTTGAGGGTGTAAGGTAAATTTGTTGTAAAATTTTGTAGTCAACTAGGAGAAATACTTGTACTTGAGGCAGTTGAATTATTTTGGTGATTTTTGTACACCTCTTCAAGTGGTCGACTACTTTTAACTGAGTGATTTGCATTTAAGTGTGACCACTGTGCGTCTTTGTATGGAATTAGTTCTAGTAACATAAGAATCATTGCTAAACAGTGACATGGACTGATTGAGTCATAACTTTTGATATACTTGTATGTCGTGTGCCTGTGAGCAACTAATTAGTTCCCTCGATGTGCTGAAACCAGAACTTGCCCGGTTAGTCTTACCTAGGTTGAAGGATAGGGATTAGAAAAGGATCATAGGCCATTTTGATATTAGCCCACTTTAGCCTAAATGACCTTCCCTATGGGTATAATATCTCTTGATCCCTATTTTGAGCCTAATTAGTCTATTTAGTTTTATGACACCTATCACCTTCCCATTTAGATCATAATAAACCTGTTTTGGCCCTGGTCCTCCTTGGATACTTTGCACCTTGACTTAGGCAAATAGCCTAAGTTGAAGGTGGCTATCATAGAGGTGTGTGATATAGAATGAGTATAAAGAAAGGTAGCATAAAAGAAAATAATAAAAAGATGGGTGCAAAGAAAAAGAGCAAGAAAAAGAAAGATTGTGAAAAAGATTAAGTAATTGAGAAAAGACTGCACCCATTCTAAATAAGTTAGATCAAGAAAAGAAAAGTGTGGAAAAGGTTAATGAGTCAAACCTCAGAAAGCTAGTGTAGTGTCAAGGAGTATTATTCACTTTAAATACCATCAAGTATCATAAAATCCCTAGCCTACATTACAAACCTAAGAGAACTCCTATAGTGATCCTAGATGACCTATTTGAAGATTGGGGTAGTGAAAATAAGGGAAAGCCTATGGTACTTGGCATACACGGATTGGAACTTCGTTCTGAGAGTGAGCATTTTGATTGTCCCCATGGTTACATTTATAAATACTTAGATGATAAGGGGGATTTCCTAATGGTGAGGGAACACCAGATATGTTAATAGTTGCTAACGTGTCTGGAGAGTGTAATACTGGTATATGCATGGTTAATGTAGTTGAATTAATGTGATAGACTAATGTCTATGTGTTGCAATGGTGTTCTTCATTGTACTTGAAATAACTGACCTAGGAGATAGTGAAAGTGTTTTAAGATAATGTGGATGATTGACTGCCAAATATGCCTTGTATTCTCTAAGTTGTGTTGAGTTGCTTGAGCATAAACAATTATTTTAAGTTGAGGGTGTTGATATGTTAGCTAATGCTAACACATTTGAGGCTTTTAACTAAGAATAATTTCAAAGTCTTAAGCAACCTTTTTAGTTTTTCATTGGTTTATGTTTGATTTTGCAGTAGAATCTAATATGATAGAGAACCAAAAAGAATGGAAGCAAAGGAGTTAAAATCAGAAGTAGATAGAGGCAAAAGTATGGCTGACGATATTTCTGATAAGTCGTCAGCCTTATGATAAGCTATCAGATTCATCATCAGCCATAGATAGAGAATTGGCCTAAGATTTAAAGCTATGATGATATTTTGTAATAGGTCATCAAGGATCTGATAAGCCATCAAGAATGTCGTCAACCTAAGGCAACATATAAGAATTGAAGAAGAGACTTGACGATATTTTGTGATTGGTCATGAGGGAGCTGATAGGGCATCACTTTTTGTCATCAGTGGTAGGCATCAAGCACCAAAAGCATAAAGGAAGCTGATGATATTTGTGATAAGTCATCAATATCCTGATAGGCTATCATAAATGGCATCACCTAATCCAAAGAATTTTTGAATTTTATTATTTTTTTTCCATAATTAGGGTGAACTATTTAAAGCCTTATTTAGGGTTTTCTTAGGATTTCCGAACCTTGAGTGTTGAGCAATATACTTTGATTTTTTTTCTTTAACTTTTTGGCTTGAGAAAGCAATTACTTGGAAGAGATTATATTCATTATTTTAGGATTTCCTTAGTGAGTTAATTTTAGAATCTCTAGTTTCTATTCATCTTGTGGTAAGTTTATCATTCAAAGCATGAATTCATCTAGGTGTTTCAATTATTACGTCATGAGCGGATAAATTTCTTTAACCTGAATTATGGGATCTAGGGTTAGGTCTTTATAAGGTGTTGAGTGTTCAAGATTGGAAAGGTGGTAAGACTCCTTGATGATTTTGATGTTTTAATTATTGTCTGTTGGTTGCAAATAATAGATACCACCTGCTTTGATATGCTTGAGAAAGAAGTCAAATATAGTAGGAAGTGAATTATCAACAGGGACTTGGAAATATTCCGTTTAATTATCAGCGCTGTAACATGGTTGGTTAACCTGAGGTAAAATCTGGGCAGTGAATATAAATTCCCTAAGTCTGAGAGGATTAGGTAATTAAATGCTTAGGTAGGTTGAGAGATATTTAAGCATAACTTTAATAAAGTTAACTTGTTGTCCTACCTACTGTGAGAATCTTGTACCACTAGTAGCATCTGTCAAGTACCAAAAGCCCTAGTGAACATAATTCTGGTTTTTTCACATAAACTCTTGATTACGAACACTGAATCTAAAGTAACCAACAATTACTTGTTAAACTAAAAACCCCTCTTTCTGAAAATATCCAACTATCCGTTGATTAAATCGCAAATGACTTACAGTCACACCATATTCCCTAAGAAATAAAAGAGAAGAATAATAAAAATTGAAAAGAAAAAGAAACAAATGAGAAGTAAACAAATGAAAACCACACCAAATCTGAAAAATCGACAAAGGAGAAAAAGAAAAAAAAAAGCAAAAAAGAATGGTAGGGAAGTGGTACCTAAAATTTAGGTGTAGTATCGATGAGGATGAGCCACGATATCCCAAATGTACCATACCTGCCCCAAATTTACATTACAATTGTAGTAAGTACTATAGTGATCCTAATCCAAATTTCCAAGAAACTAAGGTATAGAAAATAAGGGCAAGCCTATGGTATTTTATGCACATTGATTGGAACCTATTTGTGAGAGTGAATATCTTGGAATAGCCGTTGTATTAAAATGCATGATGATATAGTGAGAGTTGGGACTTTTTTTCTGTTAGGGTACATGGGTGGTGATGTTAACAACTTATTTGTTTGGGTAGTGTTAACAACTTGGTTGTTTGCTGCCAATGTAATCTCATTACATCATTCCTTCGTGTCATACCAGTGTGCTACATGTATCCACGAAGTGGTTTTGAAAGGTTGAAAATAGGAGGGATAATAGTTTTGAGCTAAAATACCATTGCCTGCCTAGGTGACCTAGGTTCTTTTAAATAAGCATCGTGTGTTCTTTTTTTATGTGTTAGTTACCTGAGGACTTATAAACATTCTAAGTTAAGGGTATTGATGAGCTATGAATTCATGGCACTTTCAATGTTTAAATAAGGGAGTTATGTAAGTACTTAGGTCCTTTTGTTAGATGTGATGTGTTTTTGTGTTTGTTTCGTAGGAGAACAGGATTGAAATTGAGTAGAAATGGAAAAAGAAGGAAAAGCATGAAAAGAAGAGTTTTTTGCTTGGACAATCAGTCATTGGATTACACTACAACTCGTCATCTAAGTCATCACCTGACCGGTGAAGGATTGGAAGACAATAAATAAAGTATACATTGGCTATGACTCATTGTGACCCTCATTTTGAGCATATACATTAAAGTTCTAAAGATTAAAAAAGTTATTGGAGAGGATACGATTCAAGAAATCACTTGTCTTCTGGCTTGATGAGTCATCATCAGTTGTATTGAAGCCCAGGGTACGAAGGTGACAATGAGTCATTGTCGGTCAAGACAACTCATTTTCCAAGGTATTAACACTACCAACCTTATTTTCCTACTTTATTTTGGATAGATTTTTAGGTTTTCAAATTTAATTATAGTTATCACATTGATGTTTTATTATAAGTTTATGCACTTTACATACTTACAATATTATATTGAGTTATATGATACACCTTTGATCTTCAAACCCTTATTCTTGACTTTTAGGGTTTGATATTAATTTGAGATTATTTTTTTAATTTTTAATTCTTTGTGAGATCATTCATATGCTTTAAATTATGAATTATATATGTCATCTTGCAATCATGAGTAGATAAACCCCTATAACTACGGTGTGGGAACCCTGATGGAGTAACAATGTAGAGGAAATGCGATGTCTTTCTTGATTGGTGTTCTTACAAGTATTGTGGTGTTCTTCATATTAATTATTCTTTTAGCGAATATGGATGTTAAGAACATTACTGTATTAGATACTAAATCGAGAGAGAGATTCAGATTAGGAAAAGAGGATCGCAACAGTAATTTGAAGCTACTAACCTTTATCTAATTAACTTAAGATCAAGATGAGATGTTTTATTTGTGATCTAGGACAAGGGTTAGTAATTCTACACTCTCAGACCGAGAGGTGATGAGTGAAATTCACGAAATAGTGTCGAGAGATAGATGGTGATACATAAATTTTTAGATTCTGCATGCAAGGCACCGAATAGTTTCACAAGCACAATAAGTCTACAGAGTTAGGAAGTTGGGGGAAACATAATCCTAGTTATGGGGATTTAGCAGCTCACGATTGTAAGAACACATATATAATTCATAATTGAAAGCATATGAATTATCACACATAGAATAAAGAACGAAAACCAAAATATCAAATTAATATCAAACCCTAAAAGTCAAGAACAAGATTTTCAAGATCAAAAGTGTATCTTAGAACTCAAAATAATATTGTAAGTATGTTAAATGTGTAAGTTAATAAGAAAACATCAATGTCGTATTTATAGTTACATACAAAAAACGAAAAATCCTATTCAAAATAAAGTAGGAAAATAAGGTTGGCAGTGGTTACGCTCATACAAAGAGTCATCTAGACTGACGACAACTCGTTGTCAGCACCATATCATTGGCTTCAATGCAACTGGTGATGACTCATCAAGTTACTAGATAAGTAATTGCCTAATTAGTAGCCTTTCTAGTAACTTTTTCAATCCTTACAACTTTACTCCATATGCTCATAATGAGGGTAACAATGAGTCGTAGTCCGACTCTACGAGTCAATGCCAATGTATATTCTTTATCTTCTAATCCTTCATTGGTTAGGAGACAATTTTGATGATGAGTCATAGTGTCAGCAAATGACTCATTGTCCAAGCATAAAACTCCTCTTTTTGTGTTTTTTCTTATTTTTACCATTTTACTGACTTCCGACTATGTTTTCCTGCAAAACAAACCCCAAAATACATCACATCTGACAAAAGGACCTAAGTTCTTGCATATTTCCCTTCTTTTAAGCATCAAAAGGACATAAGATCATGGAACATCACACATAAGCCCCTAATCGGGCACATAAACAATTATTGTTAATTAAGTTCATAAATACATTCACATAAGCACCACACAAAAAATCACAAATAAACAACAATCCCAACAACAATATACCGTGGAACTATCCGAACCTAGTTTGTTTCATGCACAAAGTCTCATACAACTAATACAAGTTTGTTTATACTCTAAGTTTGTACTAAACTACAAATTTTTCATAAAAAAGGTATGAATACCTTACTATTCTCTCGAAAGTAACAAAGTCTGATAAAAGATCATTGTGCAGGTAATACCTACCAATTATTATAGAATACCAAGTTATCTATTTACAATCCATCCTAGAGAAACTTACAAGTAGAAAAACTAACTAGAATAGACATTTATCAAAATACAATCAATCAAAGACTTCAAAATACATAGAGATGCTCGCCATATCACCTAAGAGGGACCCCCAAATCTAAACAAAACACAAAAAGACATACAAATAGTCATATATAACATAAACACTTTTGAAATAATCAAGGTACATATGAACTTGCCTTAAATAAAGATCCATAAGTTCCTCACATCATTAAAAGCCTTAATTGTAAGCTAGTATCACTTACATCAACATCAAACACGTCTAATCTACTCAAAAATGACATCTACAAGTCAAAAGAAAGTTAATGATACCCATATTGACTCTATTTAAGATAGGTCTAGAACCTGTTTGAAAAATGAGGCCAAAAGCGAAAAAGCTAAAATGAAAATTTATTTAAAAATAATGTTTCCCATGTAAGGAGGCTATATTTTAAAACCGAAGAAAAAAGAGTTGAAATTCGACTTTAAATAAAAAAATGAATTTACACTTTGTCGGGTAAAATCCCCAATCACATATTTAAAATCATGGATTAGAAGATGTTTTGAGGATGGAATCAATGGAAATGGTAAATATAAGATCAAGAAACTTACACACAGAAGTAGTCTCAAGTGATATCTTCAAATCGCCTTAAATTGAGCTCCCAAAGGTGAAATATGGTGAAAATAGGGTTTTGGATTGAGATGGGGATTTAATTCTGTTAAGGGAAGAAATGGACTTCGTGAATAAAGACCTTTGGTTCACAAATGCAAATGTTAACCCTAACCAAACTCTGCGATCATATAAAAGCACATCAAGAACGCGATAAAGAAATAGACCCCACCCACTATTGACTTGTTCTAATTGCGAAACCCACCATTGCCATCACAAGGAAGGTAAAACTTGCTCTTCTCAAATGTAATATGGTTATTGCAAATACAAAGAAAGGTAAAAACTACTTTAAAATCAAAATGGAAGAGTTCACGATTGTGATGGAAAAGGGTCATATGCACCAACAACTACGACATCAATAAAATACAAAGGCTAAAATCTTTTGAACAAACCCTCAGAATTTGATCAAGACCCAGAAAAATCAGCCTATAATAATATTAGACTACTTTCAATATTTCAGACTCAATGAAGATGTCAGATTTTCAAGAAGGATTGATTTCAAAAAATTAAACCTAGGACACCTTTTTACTAAATTTCAAGTGAAGGGTCAAAATGAGATATAAAGGTCCTGAGATCGAACCAACCACGATACTAACCCAAATTTAATATTTTGGATCTATTGGAATAGTCTAAATTGCAATTTGGAACTTGAATCAATAAATGTTGACTAAAGACAACTTTTAAATCTTAAAGCCTTAAAGTAACCTCAAACTCACCCAAAAACTTCTTGGAGACCTAGGGAATCATGCCAACCATCCCCACTCCCCAAATCAAAATATTGCAGTTATGGGGAAGGACATAATGGTCAAAAGGTAGAAATTTCTTAATTTCACTACGAGGGTCATTACAACAATAAGATCACATAAGCCCCCACACAAGCAATATGAAAATAACAAAAATCATCAATAACAATATATTACAAAACTACTGGGCCTAGCTTTTCATACCATAAGTCTCATCCATTATTATATTGTCATTTATACTCCAAATGTTTACTAAACCTCATTTATTTTATAACAACCTAATAATAACCTAACTATCCTTTAGAAAGTAACCAAGTCAAATACAAGCTCATAATATTGGTAACCTCTATCAATTATTGAAGAACACCAAGATATTCATTTGTAATATTTTCTAGAGATACATACAAATAACAAACTAACTAGAATATGAATTTAAATAAATACAATCGTTCAAAGACTTTATACCCATGGAGATGCTTGCTATATCACTTAAGCGAGACTCCCAATCCTAAATGAAACACAAAATACAGAAAAACAAGCATACAACATATAAATACTCTGAAAAAAGTCAAGGTACATCTCAACCTTCCTTAAATAAAGATCTAGAAGTTCAAACACCATCCGAAGACTTAACCAAAAGCTCAACTCCCTTGAATCAATACCAAATATGTCTAATCTACCAAAAAACACATATGTGAGTCAAAAGAAAGATAATGATTCCCATATTGACCCTATTTAAGATGGGTCTAAAACAAGTTTGTAAAACTAGATTTTTTTTGAAAAACTAGATTCTCTACGTTTATTGAAGTCTATAGTTTAAAATGCATGAAAAATGATTTAAAAACAAGGAAAAATGAAAGAAAAACAATTTTAAAAAAATCCTCAAAACCCATTTTGAAACAAAGATTAAAGAATGCTTTTGATAATATAAATTAACTAAAGTAAATGTATTAAAATTTTGGAACTTACCCAAGATAAAATGGGAAAGAGAACCCTAAAATTTTCCCAAACCCAAAGTTTAAAGTCCAAAAATGATAAAATATTATGAAAAGGGCTTATATAAAGCGGTATTAGGCTACTTAAGTGGCTATCATTTAAGCATGGCCTTGTTGATAAAGTGGTCTTGGGCTGCTAAATGGTTTTTTCTTAAGTGATCCTTGGACTCTTAAGTAGTTGCATCAGATATCAATAATTATTGATTTTGGTATAAGTCTACCAAGCTTCGAATGGACCCTCGAAATTCATCCTGGGCCCCATAAAATAAACTATGTATGATACCCGACTGATTTTAATATTCTAAACACAATGGAGATGTTTGATTTTTAAAAATAGATTATTTTCAAAAAATTAAACCCTGAAACATCTAGGCTTTAGACCCTTAGAAAAATTCCTTGATTGATGTTTTGGGCAAGGTACTACTCAAGGGTACTAGTCATACCCTATGATAAAACTTAGGGTCCTTTCACTCATATGTTGGGCAATGTATTGGGGGTCACATTCTATAAAAGGTACAATTTAGCCTCTCCCATGTCATATTTTAGGGTATACGTCATCTGTTGCCTAGTCGTATGATCTCTTATGCTTAGCCTAGTTGAATCTATTCAAGGTATGACTCAAGGTAGGGTTTAGGGTACCATTCATATCCTATGGTATGATTTAGCTTAGCATAGTCATATGTTGAACAATTTAGGGGTCCATGTTGAAGTCTATGGTACGAGTGAGGGTACCACTCATACCCTAAGGTACGACTTAGATGTGGAACTTGTACCCTCTTGGGTGCAACTTTTAGCTTTTAAGCTTAGGGTATTTTAGACATTTCACACACCTCAACTCTTAAAACCCCTGACTTATAATCTTATTTGGCCATTTATTCTTCATGTATACAAGTTCAAAAATATTTCAAAACACTCTCAAATTTTTTTTTGACAAGATTTGAGGCTAGGGTTTGAAGTGTATCCATCTAAAAGATAACGGGGTCAACAATCTTTCTGTGAATAATTTTGTATAAGGCATGTGACTCTTCCCATATTATTATTTCTCAAATATCTTGTTATATAATCATTGTTTATGAATCTTTAATGGTGATTTTTGAAACAAATGTTGAGGGATTTGATGTATAGTGATAGGTAATGTTTACTCTTGTTTAAAATTGTGTTTATACATGTTTTGGGTGATGATTGACATATATGGGTGCTTATTGATTGTATTTTAACAAGTGGGTCATGATTAACCCTAACATTGATGGTTTTTACTTGGGTTTTGGTCAAAGTAAAGGTATTCCCTCAAGGTGTTTGTTAAAATGTCTACTAGAAAAAACTAGACACATGTTAATGGTAATTTGAACAATGGTAATGTTTTAATGAGTAAGAATGATTGATAAAATACCTAGTAAAGGCCTTGTTGGCCCTTTAATGAGTTAGTTGGTAACCTTGGTGGTTAGTTTGGTTTAAAAGGGGTTTGAGTCCCCACGCATGAGATTGAATAATATTTAAACTAAAGTTTGGTGTTAGAATGCTAATAAATAGTTTGATAATGGTCTTGATGACCACAACTTGACTTGAATAGTAGTTAAAACTAAGGCAATGGCCTATTAAGGTAATTGATTGATTAATGGTTCATAAGGATCTTGTGGTCATGTATGGTTTTGAATTATGTCTTTGATGACTTCAAATGGATAAGTGGGTTAAAGTCCTTAAATATTGAATTGAATGGATATGAATATATGGACAAAGGGTTAGAGTACCAAAGTCAACTAGTAATGAACATGATGTCTTGTGGTTAGAGTCCACTTGCGTAGTAAGATGGATTATGGTTAAAGTCCACAAGTTTGATAAATGTCTAGTGGTTAGAATCTAATTATCTAACAAAATATGTTGTGGTTAGAGTCCACTTATCTAGCAAAAGGATTGAGGTTAGAGTCCACTTGCATAATAAGATGTCTTGGGGTTAGAGTCCTCTTGGTTGATATAACCTATGCAGGTAGAAGGTTAAAGTCATCTACTTTATAATTCATGATTGGGTGCTTTGAAATGCATGTTATGGACTTGTTATCATTAAACACTTGATGTATCTATATATATCTACATGTCAATGTGTATAAATGTGGTAGCTTATGATGGTTTAACTTAGTATTGAATAACAACTCTATTTTATTCTTATCCTTGAGTTACATGCTAGTGCTCTAACCACTAGCCATATCTAGACACTATGTCCCCATGCGACACAGGAGCTAGAGTATCTTCTTCTTTTTTTGCACAGTAACCAGGTGCTCAAGAAGATCGTGTGTTGATTTAAAGTGGTGAGCTTCAATAATTTGGAAGGCATACATTTCATATTCTTTTTATCCTATGTCATAGAGTTGTATCAGACTTATTTTTGGGCTATTTTTGGATGCATGTCCCGATATATTATAGACATCAAATTGGTAAAGGCTTGTGGATGACTGTTGACTTGGGTATGTTGTATAGCATATTGACATTAATGGTTGGATTAGTCATTTCTTAAGTAAAGATTGCTAGTCTTGTTTTTGCTATTTTGTTATACGTTTGGGGTTCATCCGAAGCTTGTACATTAATGTGATGGTTATGTTGGGTTAATGGGGAAATCTATGGTCCATTTTAGGATTGATATGCCCATACGACAAGGCCTAGTTAGGGTTATGTCAAGTTGGTATTTGAGCTAAGTTTATGGTCAGTTGGGTTTCCGCTAAGCCATGTCAATGATTCTCTCTTTTATGGGGTGTAGTGATCCATACTTATACGAGAGAGGCTACACAACATTTTAGAATGATTCACTCTTTTATTTTCTTATTTCAAGCTAGAGTTTAAGGTCTTTAATCCTTCTGATTTTAGGTGTGTGGTAGTAGAAAAAATCTAGTAGACTTGATAGAGTTAGACATAGTTGATTTTAATATTATTCTGGAGATGGATTGTTTGCATTCGTGCTATACTTCCTTAGATTGTTGGAATCTCAAGGTCTTATTTAATTCACTAATGAGTCAGTCATTGTATAGGAAGGGGGTTCTTTAGTGTGTAAAGGTAGGTTTATCTCATATCTTATGGTCTAAAAGTTGATTTCTAAAGGGTGTTTGTATCATTTGGTCTGAGTTAAAAGTTCTAACTCGGAAGGTCCTCCACTAGAATCTGTTCCCGTGGTTAATGATTTATCCATGGTCTTTCTCGATGACCTTCCTGGTATTCCTCCTGATAAGGAAATTGATTTTTGGATTGATCTTATTTCAGACAATCGTCCAATTTTTATCCCTCCTTGTAGAATGACTCTAGTGGATTCGAAAGAGCTTTAAAAACAATTCAAGGGTCTCTTAGATAAAGTTTTTATTCATCCTAGTATGTCTACTTGTGATACTCCCATGTTGTTTGTGTGTAAGAAGGATGGTTCACTTTGAATATGCATTGACTATTGTTAGTTGAATAAGATAACCATAAAGAATAAATATCTTCTTCCTAGGATTGAAGGATTTCTTAGATAAAGTTTCATTCATCTTATTGTGTCTCTTTTTGATGCTTTTGTGTTGTTTGTGCATAAGAAGGATGGTTCCCTTTAAATATGCATTGACTATCGTCAGTTCAATAAGGTGACCATAAAGAATAAATATTTTCTTCCTAGGATTGATATTTTTTTTGATCAACTTCAAGGTGCAAAGTATTTCTCTAAGATTGATCTTAGGTCGGGTTATTATCAGTGTAAGATTAAGGGAGTGGATATCCCTAAGACAGCCTTTAGGATCCAGTATGGTCACTATGAGTTCCTACTTATATTTTTTGGGTTGACCAATGCCCAGACCACATTCATGGATTTGATGAATAGTTTTTTCTATCCATTTCTAGATTTATTTGTCATTTTCTTTGTTGATGACATCTTGATCTATTCTAAGAATGAGGTGGATCATGTCGATCACCTCATTGCTATGTTGCAAACCTTGAAGGATCATCATTTATATGTCAAGTTCTCAAAGTGTAAGGTTTTGTTGAAGGATGTGACTTTCCTTAGTCATGTTATCTCTAGTTAAGGGATCATGGTGGACCCACAAGAGGTTGTGGCAGTTAAAAAGTGTCCTAGACCTGCGAGTCCAATTAATATTCGGAGCTTCTTAGGTATAGACAGTTACTATGGGATATTTTTGGAAAGTATTTTTGACTATTGATGCTCCATGAACTAAGTTGACCCAGAAGAAGGTCAAGTTCTTATGGTCGAATGCGTGTGAGGGTAGTTTTGAGCAGTTGAAAAATAAATTTACTTTGACTCCGATTTTGATCTTACATGAGGGTAATGATGATTTTGTAGTGTATTATGATGCTTTTCGTATTGATCTTGGTTATGTATTGATGCAACATGGTAGGGTGGTCGCATATGCTTCTAGGTAATTGAAAATTCATAAGAAAAACTACCATACTCATGACGTAGAGCTACTAGAGGTGGTGTTTGCATTGAAGATTTGGCGTCACTGCCTCTATGCTGTTCATGTTGATATATTTTTCAATCATAAGAGCCTACAATATGTTTTTACTTCGAGGAAGATAAATCTAATGGAAAAGAGATTGCTTGAGCTACTAAAGGACTATGATATAAGCCTCTATTACCATTCAGGTAAAACTAACATAATTGTTGATGCTCTTAGCAGGATATCCATATGGATTTTAGCTCATGTGGATGAGGATAAGAGAAAGTTGGTGAAATACATTCAGCATTTGGATAATCTGGGAGTTTGTCTCATGGACTCTAAGGATGATGGTGTGTTTGTGCTTCTGGTATCGCAGTCGTCTCTTATTTTAGAAATAAGGGAAAAGTAAATATTTGTTCCCAATTTGATGAATATTAAGAGTAATGTAGGTCAACAAAAGGTTGATGATTTTGAGATTGCTGGTGGTGGTATCGTGAGGTACCAAGGTAGGTTATGTGTTCCCAATGTCGATAGATCGAGGGAAATGATTATGGTTTAGGCTCATGGGTCTCTATATGCTTTTTATCTGAATTCTACAAAGATGTATCATGATCTTATGGAGTTTTATTGGTGGATTAACATAAAGTGAGATGTGGCTAGCTATGTTGCTAATTGTATGGTGTGTTAACAAGTTAAAGTTGAGCACTTGAAACCTAATGGTTTTATCTATGGTATTCCTCAATCCTGTAGTAGAGTAGAGTTTCTCGGATGCAAATGGGAAGTGATTAATATGGATTTTGTCTTTGGTTTTCCTCAGTCTTATAATTAATGTGATTCAATTTGGGTTATTGCAGATAGAATTACCAAGTCCACTCACTTCTTGCCGGGTAGGACTAGTTATTCGATGAAGGATTATGCTAAGTTGTATCTTGCAGAGATTGTGAAGTTGCATGGTGATCTAGTTTCTATCATTTTGGATTGTGGTACTCCATTTTTATCTCATTTTTGGAAGTCATTTCAGAATGGTTTAGGATCTAAAGTGTACCTTAGTACTGCTTTGCACCTACGGAGAGATGGACAAGTGGAGAAGAGTATCAAAAAATGGGAAAATATGTTGCATGCTTGTGTGAATTATTATGGTGGTAGTTGGTACGACCATTTGACTTTGATTGATTTTGCTTATAATATTATTTACCACTTTAGTACTATTATGGCTCCTTTTAAGGCATTATATGGTAGGAGATATCAATCTTCTATAGGGTGGTAAGGGGTTGGTAAGGGTAAGTTGTTTGGCCCCGATTTTGTTCAGAAGCCTTAGAAAAGGTGACGGTGATTTGTCATAGGTTAAAAGCTGCTCAAAGTCACCAAAAGTCCTATACGAATGTAAGGCGTAGGGATTTGGAGTTTAATGTTGGCGATTGGGTATTCATGAAAATATCTCCCATGAAGAGAGTAATACAGTTTGGTAAGAAGGGGAAGTTGTGCCCCCAGTATGGTGGTTCATATTTAATTTTGAATAGCTTTGGTAATATTGCCTACAAATTGGAGTTGCCATCTAGTTTGAGCTCCATCCATCAGGTATTCCATGTGTCCATGTTGTAGAAATGTGTAGGAGATCCTCCATTAGTTGTTCCATTAAAACATGCTAGTGTTTTAGACTTTTTATCCTATGAGGAGGTCCCGGTGAGAATCTTGTATCAGTAAGTTCGCCGGTTATGGATGAAAGAGGTAGCTTAGGTGAACGTTCTATATAAGAATCAAAAGTTAGAGGAAGCTACTAGAGAGGTGAAAGAGGACATGAAGTCCAAGTATATACATTTTATTTCCATTCTGAAAACTTGTCCTTGAGGTATGTGTTAATCTTCTTAACTTGATTTATGTCTTTGATAGGCCATGGGTTCAAGTCCCTAAACATTGAATTGAGAAAGTGTTTGATAGATTATGGGTTCGAGTCCCAAAGTTAATTTAATGAATGATTGAGTGATAATGATCAAGGCATGCGTCATATCCTTGTTTTATGTCTTTGTTTTATAACTTGGTTAAAGGTTAGGATGATGTATAATAATGTGTTAACACGCATTTTTGATTTCCTTCTCCTTCATTCGAGGATGAATCATCCAAGTGGAGGAGAATTTAAACAACTAGGCTTTGGACCCTTAGAAAAATTCCCTTGGTTGAAGTTTCAGGGCAAGGTATGACTTAAGGGTACTAGTCGTACCCAAGGATATGACTTGGAGTCCCCTCACTCATATCTTGGGTAGTATAGTGGGGGTTACATTCTATCTAAGTTGTAGTTTAGCCTCTCCCATTTGATATGTTAGGGTACGGGTAGTATGTTGCCTAGTCATATAATGTTGTATGCTTAGCCTAGTTGAATCTATCAAAGGTACGACTCAAGGTACAGTTTAGGGTACAAATCGTACCCTAAGGTATGAGTTCTCTTAGAATGGTCATATGTTGAAAATTTTAGGGGTCCGTGGTGAAGCGTAGGGTATGAGTTAGGGTACCACTCGTACCCTAGGGTACGACTTGAGTGTGGAAATTGTACCCTCCTGGGTGCAACTTTTAGCTTTTAAGATGAGGGCATTTTAGACATTTCTCACCCCTCAACCCTTATAACCCATGACTTAAAACCTCATTTTCCTTTCATTATTCACATATACTAGTTAAAAAAATTCCAAAACACTCTTAAAAACTTCTTGAACAAGATTGGAGGCTAGGGTTCAAGAGTGTTCATCTAAAGGCTAAGGGGGTCAAGAATTTTTTCGTGAACCATCATTTATAAGGCATGTGACTCTTCTCTTACTATTATTTCTCAAATATCATATTATTTAAACATTGTTTATGAATCTTTAATTATGATTTTTGAAACAAATGTTAAGGGTTTTTATGTGTAGCGATGGGTAATGTTTACTCAAGTTTAAACTTGTGTTTATACATATTTTTTGGTGATGATTATCACATGTGGGTTCTTATTGATTTTTTGTTTAACAAGTGGGTCATGAGTAACCTTTATATTGATGGTTGTCACTTGGGTTTTGGTCATGGTAAAGGTATGCCCTTAAGTTATTTGTGAAAATATCTACTAGAAATAACTAGCCTTATGTTGATGGTGATTTGAACTAATGTAATGTCTTAATGAGTATGAATGATTAATAAATGACCTTGTGAAGGCCTTGTTGGACCTTTAATGAGTTAACTATTGACCTTGGTGGTTTGTTTGGTTAAATTGGGTTTGAGTCCTTAAGAATGAGGTTGAATTTTGTTTGAACTAAAGGTTGGTGTAAGAATGGTAATGAATGGTTTGATAAAGGTCTTGATGACCACAACTTGACTTTAATAGTAGTTGAAACTAACGCATTAGCCTATTAAGGTGATTGATTGATAAATAGTTCATAATGACCTTGTGGTCATGTATGTTGTTGAATTGTGGCCTTGATGGATTTAAATAGCTAAGTGGGTTAAATGCCTTAAATATTGAATTGAGTGGATGTGAATGTATAGACTAAGGGTTAGAGTCCTATTGTCGACTATTAATGGACACGATGGCATGTGGTTAGAGTCCACTTGCATAATAAGATGGCTTGTTGTTAGAGTCCACTTGTTTGATAAGATGGCTAGTGGTTAGAGTCCACTTGTCTAACAAAATGGCTTGTGGTTAGAGTCCACTTGTCTAGTAAAAGGTTTGAAGTTAGAGTCCACTTGCATAATAAGATGGATTGGGGTTAGATTCTACTTTCTTGATATAACCTATGCAAGTTGAAGGTTAGAGTCCTCGACTTCATGCTTCATGATTGAGTGCTTTGAAATGCATACTATAGTTTTATTATCTTTTGACACTTCATGTCTTTATATATATCTACATGTCTATATGTATAAATGTATTGGCTTATGATTGTTTGATTTGGTATTTAATAATGACACTATTTTATCCTTATCCTTGAGTAACATGCTAGCAATCCAACTGCTAACCATCTTCGGACGTTGTGTCCCCATATGACACAAGGACCAAACCTTTTCTTTTTTTATTGCGCAGTGACCAGGTGCTCGAGCAGATTGTGTGTTGACTTGAAGTGGTGAGCTTGTATACTTCGGAAGGCATACATTTCGTACTCTTTCTATCTTACATCATAGATTTGTATCAGACTTGGTTTCCATCTATTGTCGGGGGCATGTCCCGATATATTATAGACATTGAATTGGTAGAGGCTTGTGGATGACTGTGGACTTAGGTATGTGGTATAGCATATTGACATTAATGGTTGGATTAGACATTTCATAAGTATTGATTACAAGTCTTGTTTTTGCTATTTTGTTAAAGGTTCAGAGTTCAACCAATTCTTGTGGATTGATATGATGGTTAGGTTGGGTTAACAGGGTAATATCCGGTCCGTGTTGGGCTTGAGATGCCCATATGACAAGGCCCTATTTTGGGTCTTGTCAAATCCCAGGACCTCTCTAGGACAACTTTTTAGTTTTTCAAACAAAGGATTAAAATGCGAATTAAAAGCTTGGGACCCAAACTAACCTCGCTACTAACCTAAGAATTAATATTCTGGAGCTAATGAAATTGTTAGAATCGTCATCCAAGGCTTGGATTAATAAATATTGATCGTATTCAAACTAGCCTCTTCTCAGGGTGTTCAAAAGCATAATCTGATTTAAAATACTTTTGAACAGATCATGAAATGTGCCAACCATCACTATGACTCATAATAGATATGAAGCAACCACGAAAAACAACAAAATGGTTAAAATAAAGAAATTTCAAAATTTCAATCTGAGCATCATCACAAAACCCTAACTGCATAATATTTGAATCCTACAAATACAACAATTGTTTGAAAACAAATATCATAGAAAAAACATGCTATTTTTTAGTTGTAGTTTATGTTCTATCGCTATTCGTTATTTTCTCTACTTATTACAAGTGGTTGATGAGTATTTTGTCAAGATTTAAGAAATTGTCATGGGAAGCTTAAGGTTAATATGTTGTTCTGATATCTCTATTATTATATTTTTATATTTTAGTTTTCATGTGCCATGGAAACATGGCACATTCAATGCTTAAAATAAGGAATCTATGCTTGAACTTAGGATATTTTGGTAAAATTATGTGGTTTTTGTGGTCGTTAAAGGTGAAACAGGTTAATATTGGCATTGGTGTGAAAATATGGAAGAAAAGCCTGATAAAGCCAATAAAATGGTAAGGTTGTGAGTCGTTAAGGCACTATACGACTCGTAGCCATACTCATCAGTATACCAGAAGCAAGAGAAAAGTTGAGAAACAAATTTAAGTGTGACTACGACTCGTAAGAAGTTACAACAAGTCATCAGGAGAAATTGTAAATAGAGAAGAAGCTAAGGATAATATTCAAAGGTGAAGTCATAGAAAAACACGGCTTGTAAGATTTGATTATGACTCAACATAAAAAGTCATAAGTAGATTAGTGTCCAAAGCCCTGAAAGTCTAAGGCTTACGTAATGACGAGTGAAGATAACGAGTCATAAAGACCGACTACAAATTGTTGTGATGAATCATATGGACAATAGAAGCTTGAAGCCCTGAAGATCAGTCATTTGAATTCTTACGATTAGCATCGTACGACTCGTAAGGAGACCTTATGTGTAGACCACACGAGTCATAATGAGTGCCAACATACTTTTCCTATTCCATTTTTACTAGGACTTTTTTATTATCTTGAGATACTATAAATACCTTAGGTTATTCCTTTATTAGGTTACACACTTTTACATTACTTTTAATACTTTAGAATACTTTGACCATTGATATTTTGTTTTTGAGGTTCTGGGTATTTATTCAATTGGAGACTTTGGATTTTCTTTCTCTCAGTATTGTGCAATTAATTACATGTGTTCTTTATTTATTATCATGGATTGTTTCATGAACATGAGTACTTATTTTCCTTAATTAGGGTTGTGGGAACCCTGGAGGATTAGCTACATAGAGAAAGTGGGAGATTCATCTATTCTATTGTAGTTGCATGTATCTTAATCTTCTTCATATTAATTGACCTCAGAGCTACTGCAGAAGCTTAAGGATTTCCTGTATTTGAGAGCTTCCTCACACGGGAGTATGAGATTAGGAATATCTGATTAAGATAGTAATTTGAGATTCATGTTCGTCTCATAATTCCGTTATCTCATCTAATCAACTTAAGACTCAAAGTTATAGTTAATTTGATGTTATTGGCAAGGGGAAATAAGAGGACATCCTGAGACTCACAAGGTAAAGGTTGAGATTTACCAATACGTTCATAAGATGGTTTATAATACATAGCTTGCCAACTTTAAATGCAACACATCAGAATAGGTGAGTTGAACACGAGAAGTTTATGGAGTTGAGAAGCCGAGGGGAACATAGTTATAGTGTTCGCCTTCTATTGTTTACACACTCAAGCATTCAAGTTCTATTACTTGTTACTTTTTACTTTAAATTCCCCCTATTTACTTTGCTATATTTCTCGTGAATTTTGGCAAGTTTTAGAGACTGTTTAACATTTACCTGTGGGTTTGACCCCAACTTGGTTTGGGTTACTAAATTTAATATCAACTGCAACATACTTCTTTGGAGGCTAGTTTTGGGTGACATCGAGTTTTTGCTTCATTGTTGGGGAAGGCGATGTGAATTGTTGATTGAAGTTGGTGAATTTCATGGGTTTTATTTTCCATTCTTCATTTGGTACATGCTAGTGTATGCCAAACTCTAAGATTAGAGTCAATCCCTTACTACCATTTGATCTAGAGCTTGAAAGAATTCAACAAATACAATTAAAGATGGCAGAGCAAGTTCGTGATGGTGTTCCTGCTGGAGTGAGAGACCCTCAAATTATACCTCTCCCCCACTACTGATCCACAGAATGTTACAGATAGAAAAATAGAAAACTTATTAGTGGAGGCAGCCAAAAAGGCTAGGTTAGTTGAGGAGGCCAAGTTAGCTCAGCAGGCAGAGTTGCTCAGACCAAGACAAGTGGTTGAGCGTCGAGATAGAGTTCAAAGAGGAAGAGATCTAGTAATTCCCTCATATCAGTACCTCCAACCATATAATAAATACGAGGATATGGGGTATGTTTAGCCCGCAGATACTAAAGCTATTATTCCATATGCCTTACCCCCAAATGTAAAGTTTGATGTTACCAGCGCAATGATTCAACTATTGAATTTTTAGGGTTTATTCTAGGGGGTAGCAACAGATGATGCGAACATGCAACTGTCAAATTTTATAAGTATATGCACATCATATACCATTTATAGGGTGGATTAGGAAGCATTGAGATTACGATTATTCCCAGTTTCACTAATTGGTGAAGCATCATTATGGCTAGAAGAACTTCATAAGGCTCATTCATAACTTCTCATAAGTTGGATAGATAGTTTTTGAATTAATTTTACCCTCTTGCAAGGATGCTGCAGTTGAAAGATGAGAGCTATAATTTTAGGCAGTTACTTCTAAAGTCTACGTATAAAGAATGGTTTAGATTTAAAAATAAGTTGAGCATGGTACCTCATCACAGAATTCCAGGATAAAATTTCTTAGATATATTTTATAGATAGTTAATATTAGCTCTAGGAAAATGGCAGATACAATATTCGGAGGAACACTTATGTGTATACGTTGGGAGATGGCCCAAGTGATGTTAGATGATATTTCTATCACTAACCAAGGATGGCATACTCAGAAGGCTAATAAAGGAGCTTGTACATATACTACTGGGGATACAAGTAACTACAGAGCTAGTGATGATATGGTAGCACAAGAAGTTGCACAACTCACTACAAATATTGGGCTACTTTCAAAGTAATTTGCAGTAATGACAATTAAGAAGGTGAATGTAGTGGGTACATAGAGATCTACTTTTAGAATATATGAGTCTTATATATATAAGGAAGAAAAGTTGGATCACAAAGTGGTGGGTTTCTGAGCCAAAGGGCAATGAAATTAAGGTACAAACTATTATGGTGATAGGTATTGAGATAAGAGCAGGGAATAGATAGTGATTGAAGGTGCAAAGATGACTACAAAGAGAAAAATAATAGATATACCCCATTAGGTATCTGAGATACCGAGTCTAGAATAGAAAAAATGTTGTCAAAATTAGTAAAAGGCCAAAAAAGTCAAGAGAGTTGTATTAAATAGATTAAGGCAGATCTCTCAGGGCTAAATGAGAAGATTGAGTCTCATGCTAGTGTAATCAAATAGCTGGAGCAATAGTTTGGCAAGATGTTGGCCATGTTGAATCAAAATGAACCTGTTACTCTTCCTAGTTATACCGTGCAAAACTCAGATAATAATAGCCATTTCCATGACATTAAAAATCGGACTGGCAAAAACACCAGTGATGTGCCTGTGTCCACCTTGAATAAGCCAAAGAATAATGTTGATTCTGTTGCTATTAAGGGAACACCTGATCAAGAAGCAGATAAGTCACTCAATGTTGAGGATAATATAATGGATGACAAAGGTAAGGGTAAGATTAAGGAGCCTTTTCTTAAAACCAATCAAAGACCTCAACCACCTTATCCTTAGATATTGAAAAAAAAAGGAGAGCGAATATAATTTTTTTTATCTATGTTAAAGGAGCTATTTATCAATATTCCACTTATAGAGACATTAGAACAAATGCCTGGTAATGCAAAGTTTATAAAGAATTTAGTTACCAAGAAGTGGATAGTCAGTTATGAGATAGCTGACAATATTCATCACTGTAGTGCTATTGCTACTAGATTATTGGTAGAGAAGAAGGAGGATCCTGGTGCTTTCACCATTCCTTGCACCATTGGATCTTTCAGCTTCACTTAGGAACTATGTGATTTGGGATCCAATAATAATATCATGCCACTAGTTGTTTTTAAGCAGTTGGGGTAGGGAGCTCCCAAACCAATAACCATGAGACTAGTAATGGCAGATCGGATGGTGAAAAAAACAGTGATGTTCTATGTGATATATTGGTAAAGGTAGCTTCTTCTATTTTTCTTGCAGATTTTGTGATACAAGATTGTGAAATGGAATTTCAAGTTCTAATTATTTTAGCCAGAGCATTCTTCACTATATGAAGGACTTTGATTTATATAGAGTAAGGACATCTGATATTCAGACTCAACAATAAGAGGGTGACATTCAATGTATACTAGTCTATGCGACAATCGAATGAGTTAAGGGTAATATTTGTAATTAATGTTCTTGATGAGGATATGGATTCATTCTATGATGTTGATACAGTGACTACTTTGGATGATACTTGTAGAATACCCACTAATGGGGAAAGCATACCCCAGGTTGAAATGACCTCTAGGAAAGAAAATAGTCATAAAAAAGGACACACCTCCAAGGGGTCCCTAAAAAAAATCTATGTACTTCCCCACCACACTCACTATCATCTTCTGAGGATGACAATGATAATGAAGAAGAAAATGAATATGATAATGATACAGGTGCAGAAGAATTCAGATCCTATAAGGTGGAATTGCAGAATGAAAGTGAGGAGGAGGAGAATGTTACTCCCATTGTTATTCAACCACCACCACCACCACCCCAAGTGAAATTATCCATTGAACTGCTCTGGTGCCCATCTTTGAATGGTGGGGTACCCTAAAATATAAGAAACATAAAATTCAGGGTTGGAGGTGAACCTTGCCACAGAAAATCCAAGGAGGGGGATATACCCAGAAAGAAGGCTAACTACATTAGGCATGTTTAAGATGCCTGAGTTCACGACTAGGTTTTAATAGTATGGATTCTAGTGGATGACCTAAGCTCCTAGAAAATTTAGTCTTGTATTAGTGAGGGAATTTTATGTTTCATACAACGGTGGGTTAAAAAGGCAATACCCAGGAAAACTTATGGAAGTGTAGTGATCCAATTACATCATTGGCCATTCATGGAGTTTGGGTAAACATTTCCTCGAGAACTATTACTTGATTCCACATGGAACTAATTTTAAACCTCTGGTGAAACAACTGAAATTGAGTACCACATGAAGGAGATGTGAAAGATCATGAAGAAGCAGATGACTCAACTGACAAGATTATACACTTTAGATGGATAACAAGTTTTATTTCCATAAATGGGGAAGAAACTCGTAGTGTAGCTGGTGTTCAAGAAGCGAACCCACATCAGATTGAAAAGTAGACTTTGAACATCGAGGCAAAGGCATGGTAGATATTTTCCCAACATAGATTGTGTCCTATGACTAGGTACAAATGCTCAGTCCAGTCCGTGCAGTATTATTAGAAGGACTCATGGCAGGTTATGAGTTTAATGTTGAACAATTCATCTCTAGAGATATACGTGATCGAGCAATAGGCGGTGAAAAGGTAATTCTTGTATTTCCATGTTTATTGACGCATATCTTCTTAGAGACGATAGTGCTACAAGTCCCAGATGTTGATCAATATATTGAGCCAAAGACTATCGTGCATCTGGGATTGATTAGATATGCGGTGAACCCCATGAATAGGTAAGAAAAATAAGGAGATGCAATTTTAGAAAAAATACTCAAGAACAAGGATGCGAACTCTGAGGCTACTGGTTTGAATAAAACAAATGACACTCCAGTTAATGGTAGATAGTCTGAGCCCTATCCGTCTGATATAGTGGGTACATATAGTGCCCCCACTTCTTCACAGTCTGTATCACCACTCCAATCATCCATATCAACTCTAATAGGTTTTAGGGTCATCTTGTATTCCATGTGGAATGATGTTATGAACAGGTTGACCACTTTGGAGGAAAAGTTCTAGTTAGTGGACGAATGTGTGCAGCCCTAGGCTGAAAACAAGTTGGAAGAATAAAGAAGGATAATCCAAGAAAGATTAGATAGTTTTGAGTAGAGATTTACATGTCATTTAGGAGGTGGACAAACCCCTGACATTATGGAGGTGAAAGCTAAAAAAGCCGAGATAAGGAAGTTGGTTGATGAATAGTATGAAAGGCCAACTTTCCCAATACCTATTATTATAGAGATCGTGTCTAAGGTAGAAATTGAAATCATTTGGAGTGTTCCAGTTGGAGAAAAAGGTAGAAAGAAAAAGAACAAAAAGAAAAGACAAAGCCAAAGAACTAAACAATGAAACATGAAAAAGGCAAAAAGATCAAGCATATAGAGTGAGAAGGAATGACAGGTGAGAGTCTAAAATCAGGGTGCTGGTGCTGATAGTTTGAGATCGGGTACGGATGTTGAAAGAGGCAGTGACATAGACCCACCACCTAATATATCATTGAGCGCACTGGCCACAACTGGTGCCACTACATCAGAAAAAGTCCCAACAACAAATGGGACTACTATTGAGGAGAGTGGGGCTTGATCTGAGGTTTTCATGACTATCCAATATAAGTATGTGCCTAGGGTGTAAAGGTATGTCCTCGATTCTTGTTTAGATTTCTAAATGCATTGAAGACAGTGCATAAGTTTTAGTTGGGTGGGGGTGTACCATAATTACCATAGGTTATGGTTGTCGTGATCTAAAACCCGTTAGGCACAGTCAAAAAAATTTTGAACTGGCATGTGTATGTAGGTAGTTCATAACATGTGCAAAATTTAATAAATGGATACCCCTCTTGAAAATTTTTGTGTACTACTGTGTGATCTTTGTGTGCATATGACAGCTTAGAATGCCGTAATGGCATTAGAATTATAAATAAAATAACTATGGAATGTAGTTGCATGAACTAGATAATTAGTGACTGACGATGTGACCCTGTACAATGTAAGTGTGAGGCATTACCTAGTTCCCAGTGTGTACAAAATCCAGAACTCGCCGGTTGTTTTTGCCTAGGATGTAGGATGGTCAGTTAGGAGATAATCATAGGCCACTTTTCTAATTAGTCAACTCATGCCTAAATGCCAAACCAAAATATATATGAATCCCTTTTCTTAAAATTTGAGCCTAATAGAAAAACTTTTAATGTTTACACAAATTTCACCTTCTCGTTTAACTATAATAAACTTTTTTTGGCCCTGGTCCTCCTTGTGTTGAGAGTGGTTGTTACAGGGATCCATAGGGAAAGATGAGTAAGAATAATGAAGTGTATACAAAAAATGAATACAAGCAGCTGCAGTGAAAATAAAGAAAAAGAAAACTACATAAAAAGAAAGGAAAAAAGACAAGTAGAAAAGCGAACCGCACCCAACCCAAATATAGGCATGAAAAAGAATAAAATAAAGAGATATGGGTGAATTCAATAAAAAAATGGTAGAAAAAATGGACCCCAAAGAAAATATAGTGCCAAGGAGGTTATGTCACGTAAAATATTCCAAATATACCATAACCAGCCCCAATCCTACATTACAAGCCTAATAATGTCCGTTAGTGAGCCTAGTTTGACCGTCTGAAAATTTATGTAAAGAGCGTAAGGGAAAGCCTATGTCATTTGCTTACACCAATTGAAACTTAATTGTGAGTATGATTGTCTCTAGACTATCCCTGAAATAATAAAATGAATCAAGCTGAGTGATAGGGACTTCTTTAAATATGAGGTTGTATAGATTACTATGTCAAATAACTTATTTATCCGTGTAGTGTATATTATTGGTCCTAGTTATTTGTTACTAATGTAATTCCATAATTAGATTCATGTATGTTGCATTGTTGCACCAAATAAATATAAACAGTATCCTTTTGAACAATCACATATGAGGAGGGTAAAAAGGTGTTCTTGAGCTGAATAAATCAACTGCCAAATTTATCACAGATTCTCTAAAGATAAGCATCGTGTCTTTGTGGGTGTAAATTATGGTTTGTCTGAGGACATGCAAAAGTATAAGTTTAGGGTGTTGATGTTTCATGGAAACATGTCATATTTGATGCTTAAAACAAGGAATCTATGCTTGGACTTAGGTAATTTTTGTAGTTATGAAGTTTTTTTGTGGTTGTTACAGGTGAAACAGGTTAACAATGGTGTTGGACTTAAAAAGGGGAAGAAAATCCTGATAAAGAAGATAAAGAGGTCAGGATATAAGTCCTTAAGACACAATATGACTCGTAGCTATACTCGTCAGGATACCAGAAGCAAGAGTACAGGTGAGAAACAACTGAAGCAACTCCAATTAAATACTTCACCCTTAAAAAATATTTAAAGAATCCTACCCCACAGTTAAAGTCATGCTTTGTCCCCCATAAAAATAAAATAATATTTAGAAATACTCCCTGAATCCATCAAAGCCTTAGCTAGCAAAATTCTTACTTAATTTTTGCATAAAGGGGTGAATGGCCCCACAATTTAGCTTTATCCATGACTCTTAGCTTCCAAAATTGGGAACTTAAACTTCCCCAAATCTGCCCAAAAAAAAACAACAACAAAAAAATAAAAACATAAAAGTGACACTATAAATATAAAAGTATGTTATTACAACTTGAGTTGCCACCCTAGGAATGCCTGACTTAACAATACAGCACGATGCAAGACATAGATCAATCAAATTCTCTCAGTCTTTTCCCCTATATATTATGTAACTTTGACCTCTTATTAACTCTAGAAAGATTTTAGTTATTATTCACTCTCTTTTACTTTAGATCTTTTACTTTTATAGACCCACACTCCTCCATCCGACAATTATCATTAATCATCTCTGTGATCATACACAAGTCTCTATAGTATGAAGGAGTGGAGAGTGGTCTATACACTTTAAATATCTCTTCCTCATCATGCACCCTCATCTTAAGCTCTTTTTTTCAAACATCATTTTACACACTACCGGTGACGAAGATTAGGTATCCCAAAATAACCGATACCTGCTCATCTCCTTTAAAATCTATAATGATAAAGTCTGCAAAAATCACAAACTTAACTACCTTAATGGGCACATCTTTAATTACTTCTTCTAGTTGCATAGAGAGTGTTCTGCTAATTATAAAGTGACAATAGTTGGGTGTGGCCCTCCCAAACTAAGTGTCTCAAATACAAATAAGTTCATTAAGTTTATATTTACCCATAATCACATAATACATGCCCAACATCATATTTACCAATTTGTATAGGAAGGGTAAAACTTTTAAGATATTTGAGCTTTATGGGAAGCTTGTCCATTATCTTAGAACTACACTCTTCAGTGAGTGAAACTATCTCAAACTCTATATGTCTTCTTTTTCCCGTGACCACCCTCTCTCAAGTATTTAACATATTTAGGTATGTCTCTCAATGTACCAATCAAGGGAATATTAATATGCAAATGCTTGAAGATATCAAGGATCTTCTTAAAATTTCCATCCTGCTTATTTTTCTGAAAATCTTTGTGGGAATGGTGGTAGAGGTCTCTCAACTATGATCTCAGGATTCTTAACAACCTCCCTTTCTCTTATTTCCTCGTACACAGGTCGTATCTTCAAAGTTGGTGTTAGGATCAACGATTGTAGTAAATGAGGTAGATGCTTGTAGTTGTCCTTGTTAGTTATTATCCTCTTTGGAGGCTATATATCTGGCACTCTGCACTTATATCTTTACTTCTCTTTTTAGTCAGATCTTTAACCATTTGTCTTTTATTCCTGACTGAGACTATAATTACTTGTTTAGTAGTATTCTTTGTATTGCGCATTAGCGCACCAACAGGTGTTACATATTGCGATGAAGCTATTTGGTCCACTTGGCGCTCATGTTCATAAATGTGCTTCTATATTTTATTCATAATTTGAGTTTGACATCCTATGAATTATTTTAATTTCTCCTCCAAAGAATTTCTTACTTATAGAGCTTATGGTGTATATAGTAATTTTTGGACCCGTTGATTTCAACCCTAAGAGAAATTTGGGTAGTTTCTATAATTTTGCTTCCCTACATAATATAAAGATTATAGATACAAAGTACATTTAGAGTAAGCATGATTTTTACCATATATCTCATAAAATAGTGTTGTTGTCTGAACCTATTGTACCTATTGAACTTGACTTGCACTTTGAGTGAATAAACTCTGGTTCATTAAGGTACACAACTGCCCAATATGAGCTCAAATATCTAACATATCATCTAGATCTAACTTACCTGATATTTTCTATTTAGAAGTGAACACTCTAATGGACTTCGAATAGTCTCGGTGACCTGAAGATATCAGATTGACAAATGCCTCTATTTCATCATAACTCTTGGAAATAATTTTCCCTTGAGTTGTCTAATATAATAAAGACTTAGAGTCTAGCCTTAGTCTTCAATAAAATCATGTCCAATAATTTCCTTGGGATCATAGAGGTATGGGAAATCGCTCAAGTATCTATTGTATCTCTCCCCAGCTTGGGGAAGGGATTCAATATCTTTTTGAGCAAATAAAGAAATCTTTCCTTTGAACTCTATTGTTCATCTAGATAATAAGATACTTTTGACAAACTTTTCAAACAAAGCATCCTAAGATATGATAGATCTTATCGGTTTATTCTTCAGCCATTTCTTTGATTCTTCAATCAGTGAGAAGGGGAATAGTCTCAACTTCACATATTTATTTGAAACATTTATGTGATGGAAATTATCAATTAACTCAGTACACTCTAGTAGGTTCTTGTGTAGATCTTCATATGGTTTACCCTTATATGGATAAGTATTCTGCACTAGTCACACTGTGCCTTCTTTAAGCTCAAAATTTCCTATGATATTCGCCTCAAAACAGCTTTGGAAGCATTTTCTTGATTTGGCCTCACAAAATTTAACACTAGAACACGTGGTACAGGATTGGTCTGGATTGAAGTCCTATCAATAACATCATATAGTAGGTCTTAGAGAACTGGATTATTCAAGTTATCACCCATAACTCTAAACCCTCTAAGAGTATATTCAAGCTCGTGGTCAATTGTAATCGAGGGATTTCCTTGACCTCTAGTATAGGATAAACTAACATGTACTCTAAGATAAATAAAAACAACAAACAAAAGAAAAATTTGAATGATTCAATAAAAACTCAAAATAGTATCAATTCTACCAAACCCTGGCAACAACACTTAAGACTAATTGTGTTCTTTCACACATGTAAGTGTACATGATCGTACAAGTAATAAAGTATGAAAGTCTAGATATTGTACCCACAGGGATTTGACGAATTGAAGTTCTACTTAGAATAGTTATTTGAGTTATTCAGTAGGTTACCAATAACAAAGAATGATTTGTGTGTTTTGAATGTGAATTAAAATAATTGTAAGAAATTCATATATTAGTTGTGCTGCACTTCACATTTGAGAAAAGATCTAGGGTTATAGTATTTTGACAATCCAATTATGTTATCCAATCATTCGCCTAATTTTCTTTCCCAAGTTACTAGTTGCAGGTTAATTGTATCTTTATTGAGCATTTTTCTAGCAACTCTAATCCTACTCGACTATCCCTAACGCCTATATTTTTATGGTCATTGGTTAATAGTGAAGTGAATAAAGAAATCATCTATATCAACTAAGCTAGGTAAAAAAGTGTATTTCTATCCTCTGTGATGAATTGATTCCCTTTCCCTATAAGGTTCACAAAATTCTCATATTTCATATTTTTACACTTATCGTTCTCTTTTTTAAGTCCAATGAACAAGCTCTAGATAATATTCTCAAGGTGATCAATCAAATGAATAATTGAAAACCAAGAAGACATAAATAACTCAATAGATGGAAATCAAAATAAATAATATAATTTCCAACCCACAACTTTCATGTTCAAACTCAAACCTAGAAATTATGAGGTTTAGCTACTCATAAATATCTTTGGAAGAAGTGATTTCATGAGATTACAAGGAAAAATCGAAAATAAAATAAAAGAAATAAATTAAACCCTGTTCTTGAACTTTGACCTAGCCTTTGCCTTCCCCAAATCAGTTTTTCTCTATAAAAATGTGCGAATTCGGGTTTATATAGAGTTCATGTAATTACTCTGCAAGTCATTTTCCATAATTATACTTGCCTTCACCATTTGAGCTTCTCTATAGCTTCCCCAAGTCATTTATGACTTGCTGGGACCAACGCTGTGGTTACCAGGTAATTCGTTTAGTTTATAGAACCAATTCCTTGTTTTAAAATCTTCGTTGGTTCCAAATGACCACTTGGAAAAAACTTTAGTGAAATAATCTCGGTTGTAAATTCTGACTACACCAGTAGATCCTTAATATCAATTTTAGTCTAGGTAGACCATTGGTTTGGGTCACAATGCACTCGAGCTCATTTCGACCTATTGGTCAGAAAGTTGAAAATTTAAAAGAATGGGTGTGGGACCCACATATTGTCAAAAAGAACATGGATTGAAAATCTGAATTTTACATCATGTTTGGATATCTATTTTAGACTAGTTATACCATTTGTTTAGGTCCCAAGGCAACTGGACTTATTTTGGCTATTGAGTAGATTTTATAAAAAGTGATTAAACTATAGGTGTGGGCCCTACTTTTTGCCTAAATGATCTCTGATGAAAGTTTTGATGATTACAATGGATTTAAAATATGTTTTACACTCAAAATTCACTATTAGATAATGTTCATTGGATTCTTGATGAGTTCTAAGGATCAAAAACTTATTTTTGAGTTTGTTGTCATCTGATGCTACCGCGTCGCGGCCAAGAGTGTAAAATCGTGAGTAGCACGATCTCATCATGTAAGACCATGATTGCGATATCTGAGTACCTTTAGGGGCTATATAAAGGCCCTAAGACATATTTGGGACATTTCCCCATCACTATTTAGACCTAGAAACCCCAAAATAAGTGTAATAACTCAAAATTGGTCACGGGGGATGACTTGGGAGCTTAATTATCATCTTGTATCACGATTATTTTCAAGGTTAAGGTAAGAATTTCTGGAATTCATACTTGAATTTCTTAGTTTGGACCCAAACTCCCAATTTAGCTTAGAGCTTGATTTTAGCCCAAAGTATGCTTAGTTTTCACCCATTCTTTGAGAGGTATGATTCCTTATTCATGTATGAACAATGGGATGGTCTCAGAAACTTATTTTCCATATGTAGGACCCACTTGGGATTTTAATTTCATTTTTGGACCCGATTAATAATGTAATACCTTGAAAATCCAAACAAATGTTAACGCCATGTTTGAAGCCCGTGCATAGTAAATTATCATTCTTTGATAGTTTTATGAGTTAGTTTGAGGTATATTAAGGCCCTAAATAACTCCCAACTATTAGACAAATTAAAATAATCCTTACCGATTGAAATTTTGATAAGAAAGTTGCTTTAGTCAACTATAAGCGAGAATATCTTTTATTATACTTAGAATTTTCTAGCTCAAAACCCACTGAGTTGTAAGAAATTGAATTAGCATTCAAACAATATAAATTTTGTCTTAATCCATTAATCGATTAAGAAGTTATGGCACTTTTAGTGAATAATAGTAGTCCAACGAAATAAGGCCACATCGCGGTGATGGCCAATTTCACTTTCGTCCTTTTCCAGTGTGTCACCATGATGAGCATCGCGTCGTACCAAGGGGTATTTTTACAATTATTACTTTTCATTGGGGAACCACGATGGCCATAGTTCCAGTTCCCATTTGTCCATTTCCAGCAGCGCAACGCGATGGCACTGCTTCGCGCTGTTGGAAAATTGGGGATCGTCTGCTTTCCAGTGGCCTGACATGATTGAACCACATTTTGCCAGAGCCAAAAATCAAGATTTTTAGTTTCACAACATAAATTCCAGGGACCTGTGGGTCTTTTCTTGTAGCCCCAAATCCATGTAAACACGAGATTTAAGTCCCTATAGAGCATTATTTTCTCCTTATTTCACAAATTACTCAAATTAAAGTTGCCTTCATCTAAGAACAAAAACCCTAGCCTTCAAAATTCAAGATAAAATCTCAAGAATTCACTATCAATTCTAACTAATTTATTAACGCAAGTATGTTTAGTGCTCATTCATGGGTCCCTTTCACCCATGGAGTCCAAGTATCCCAATTTAAATATAAAGTTATGATATTTACAAGTTACCATGATTTTAAATTGTGATTTTAACCATGAATCTCAATGAATATTGACTTTACACCATGCTTAAATGAAATCATTGTTGTTTATCAACTCCACATGTTTTTATGTTGTTATTCAATGATTTGAATAATGATTAAGTGTTATTGATGTCGAAAGCATGCTATTACTCAAAGTTTTATACTATTTCCATGATTAGCTTAAATAATGAGTACCAAGTGTTTGATGAAATGCCTACAAGAGTGAATTTTGAATAAATGCTTTCATATTATGTCCCCAAAGTTTAACACTACTTTACTATTACTACTATTGCGTCCTTGGGGTTATAAAAACCCAAAACCATAGATGTTTACGTAGTCAATATATTCAAAATAGTTTCAGAATGTGTTATAAGAATTATCAGTTCAGACTGCTATCATAATATGATAATCTCAGAATGGTTCAATATTCCGAGTTAGTTTAGTTGGGAGTAGGATTTAGCACCGACGAACCTAGGGATGGGGGCTCACCAGACAGTCGAGGGTGTGACCTTTAGTAGCATCCCTCGTGTTCCATAACTATGTAGCTAGTGTAAGTTGAGATGTTAACCTTCAAGTTGAGGGTTGATCTCATATAGGTACCTTCCAGTTGAGGGTAACCCATAGCCCTTTAATTAAACACTTTAGTGGATCCAAACATCCCATGTTAGTACCCGTGGTAAGGTACAAACACCCTTCAAACTGGGTTCATAGGTTGGACCCCAAATTTGCTCATTGAGGGATGTCGGTTAGATAATAGTTCCCATAGTCTCAGTCTAGTCATCAGTTCAGTGATTCAATTTTAGATTGTCTTGACCATAGCCTACAAATATCAGTTATTCAGTTATCAGTATTCAGTATTTCAGATTTCAGATTATATTCAAAACATGTTATATGCTTGGTCATGCATCTTCAGCACTTTTAATTTCTATATATTCTATTTAGTATATCATGCTATATATATATTCAGTTTGTTATTATTCATTCATATGAAACCATGTATATCAGCTTACCTTATTTAGCATACCAGTACATTCAATGTACTGATTGCATACACTTTTCTTGTGCTATGATGTATTAAATCATCAGTTGTAGTGGTGAGTCATTATATTTCTCAGACAGATTATATTTATCTTAGAGGTATTTGGGGCCTATCCCATGAACTCTCATTAGGTTAGTTTAGAGGCTTTTAGTTATTTTAGATAGTTAGTTCTCAAATTTTAGTTGTCATTATCAGATGTTTTATCAGTATAATCAGTTTTATTTATAGATTTTTATCAAGTAGAGTCTTGTGCATGGGTGTGAACCACGCCACATTTATGGGCAAGGGTCTACGAGGTATTTTTGGTAAAGTTTCCCCTCTTTAAGTTTTCATGTCATAAGACCAAGCATGAGCTCATGTTAAACTCTTCGTCTAATCCAACTTTCCATTCCATTTATAGAACATGCCTCCCGGAAAGACAAACGAAAGAAAAAATATGAACCAGCCAATACCTCTGCCTATTTAGGAAGATCCCCTAAATGAGCATGTTTCTTATGAAGAGTTTAGACCTACCTTCACTACACTATCTCACTCTATAGTGGCTTAGAATTCTTAGTCAGCCGCTGCTCACACCAATACAGTGGCCAATACCACCGCAGCTAGGAGTCTGGACTTTACCCAGATGAATCCTTTTTTGGTTTTGGGATCCAAATCTAAAGAGGATCCCCAGGAATTTATACAAATGGTCCAAAAGGTAATAGACATATTATGGGGTGACTTCTAGTAAGAGTGCTGAATTGGCTGCTTACCGGCTGTAGGATGTAGCCCATACATGGTTTAAGCAGAAGAAAGTAGATGGAGGCGCAGATGCAGGGCCTGTAAAATGTGAAGAGTTTGTGACTACCTTCTTAGATAGGTTCTTTTCATTGGAGTAAAGAGATACTAAGGTGTTAGATTTTATTAATTTGACGCAGGGAAACATGAGTGTGAAAGAGTATTCCCTCAAGTTTCTTTAATTAGCTAGGTATGCTCCTCATGTGGTAGCTGATAATAGGTCTATGATGAGCAAATTTATGTCTGGAGTATCTGACAGTGTGGTAAAGAAGTGTAGGACCACAATGCTTATTAAGGAGATGGACTTTTCTAGGCTTATAGCCCTTGATCAATAGTTTGAGGAGCAAAAGACTAAGAAGAGAGAGAGAGAATAAGAGGGCTAGAATGGGTAGCTTTAATATAAATCAGCCAAGGTCATAAGGTGGTAACCGTCCTCAGTTTTTTCATAAATCTTTAGTCCCAACTCCATCTTTAGCTAGTGCCCCAGTACCCAAATTTAAAATGATAATAGGGATAGAGCACTAGAATATAATTCCCAAGGCAATGTTAATAGTGGTATAAATCCTCTTTGTTAAAAATATGGTAGAAACCATTAGGGTGTTTGTAGATCTGGTAGTGATGTATGTTTAGGGTGTGGTATGCAAGGCCACAAAATTAGGGATTGTTAAAAGAGTGGTCTGCAGGGTCAGTCTAGTCATCCACCAGTTCCAGCCAGTCGCCCTACTCAGCTGGGTGCCACTTCCAGTGCTACTAGTGGTCAGCGTCTTAATAGATTGTATGCCCTTCTGTCCTGATAGAATTAGGAAAGTTCTGTTGATGTGGTTACTAGTACGTTACAGGTCGTTCATTTAGATGTTATTAGTTTATTAGAACCTGGAGATTCACTTTCTTTTGTAACCCCTTATATAGCCGTCAGCTTTGTAGTTAGTCTCAAAATCGTAGAAGATCCTTTTTCAGTATCTACCCCAGTGGGTGTCTCTATCATAGCTTGATGGGTATACTTTAGCTGATCTTGTAGAGTTAGAGATGGCAGTTTTTGACGTCATTCTCTCCATGGATTGGCTCCACTCATTTTATGCTTTAGTTGATTATAGAAATAGAGTAGTTCACTTTAAGTTTCCAAATAAACCAGTGCTTGAATGAAGGGGTAGTACTACAGCTCTTAGGGGTTAGTTTATTTTGTACCTTAGGGCGAGGAAAATAATATCCAAAGGGTGTATTTATAATCTTATCTTAGTTAAAAACTCTAATTCTGAGACTCCTAACCTTGAGTCGGTTTTAGTAGTGAGGGAATTTCTAGATGTGTTCCCTGAAGATCTTCCAGGAGTTCCTCCCAAAAGGAAAATTGACTTTGGAATTGGACTTCTTCAAGATACTCAGCCTATATATATTATTCCATACAGAATGGCTCTATCCAAACTCAAAGAGTTGGAAGAACAGTTGAAAGATCTCCTAGAAAAGGGATTCATCAGGCCTAGAATTTCCGCGTGGGGCACACCAGGCCTATTTGTTCATAAGAAAGATGGTTCTCTTAGAATGTGTATTGAGTACCTTCAGTTGAACAAGGTCACAATAATAAACAAATACCCACTTACCAGGATTAATGACTTGTTTGACCAACTTCAGGGTACTAGTTATTTTTCTAAGATAGACCTTAGATCCATCTATCATCAGCTAGAGTCAGATAATGTGATATTCTGAAAATAACTTTTAAAACTCGGTATGGTCACTTCAAGTTTCTAGTCATGTTCTCTGGTCTCACCTATGCCCTGGAAGCCTTCATGAACTTGATGAACCGAGTGTTTAAGCAGTACTTGGACATGTTCATCATAGTCTTCATTGATTACATCCTTGTCTACTCCCGTATTGAAAATGATCATGCAAATCATATCAAAATAGTATTGTATACTTTTAGATCCCATCAGTTGTCCTCTAAATTTAGTAAAGGTGAATCTTAGCTAAGATCAATATCTTTTCTTTTCCATATTATTTCCTATTATGGCATTGGAGTTAATTCTCAAAAGATCGAGGTAGTGAGAAACTAGCCCAGACCTATCTCTCTATTAGATATGAGGAGTTTTTTGTGTTTGGCTAACTATTATCGATGGTTTGTTGGAGGATTTTCATCTATTGCATCCCCCATGTCTAGATTGACTAAAAAAAGTTAAGTTTCAGTGGTTAGATTCTTGTGAGAAGAGTTTTTAGGAGCTGAAGACTCGGCTTACTACAACCCTAGTTTTGACATTGCTAGATGGTTTAGATGGGTTTGTTGTATACTATGATGCTTCAGAGTTAGTTTAGGGTGTGTTTTTTTGCAGAGGGGTAAGGTTGTGGCCTATTCCTTTAGACAGCTTAAGACCTATGAAAAGAATTATTGTACCCATGATCTTGAGTTAGAAACTATTGTGTTTACCTTAAAGATTTAGAGACACTATTTGTATAGGGTGTATGTTGATGTGTTCACGGATAATAAAAGCTTTCAGTATATGTTTTTGCAAAAGGATTTAAATTTGTTCCATAGGAGACGGTTAGAATTGTTGAGAGATTATGATAATAGTGTTATGTATCACCTAAGCAAGGACAATCTAGTGGCAGATGCCCCAAGTAGATTGTCTATGGGTAGTGTTTCTTATGTTGAGGGTAATAAAAAGATTTTAATTAGAGAAATTCATCATCTTTCCAGATTAGGTGTTCGTTTAGTTGATTCAGCTGAGGGTAGTGTTTGGGTTCTGAATAGTTTGGAATCTTCTTTGGTTGCCAAAGTGAAAGAAAAGAGAGATAGGGATCCTAGTTTAGTAAATCTGAATGAGTCAGTCAAAGATTAGATAGTAGAGGTTTTTTTCCAAAAAGGAGATGAGGTGTTGCATTTCCAGGGTAGATTATGTGTGTTGTGTATTAATAAGTTAAGACAACAAATTAGGGAAAAAGCACATGGTGCACGTTACACTATTCATCCAGGGGCACAAAGATGTACCGCGATCTGTAGGAAATCTATTGGTGAATTATGATAAAAAGGGATATCACAGAGTTTGTAGCTATGTGCTCCACTTATCAGCAGGTTAAGATTAAACATCAGAAGCCAAGTGAGTCTATACGGGAGTTCAGTAGTACAACTTGGAAGTGAGAGAAAGTGAACATGAATTTTGTGACGGTTTCTCTCGTACTCGTCAGCAGCATGATTGGATTTGGGTCATTATGGATAGGATGACCAAATTAGCCTATTTCTTGCCAGTCCATAATTCTTATTCAATTGAGGACTATGCAAAGCTCTATCTCAGAGAGTTGGTTAGGTTGCACGATATTCCATTATCTATTATCTCAGATAGAGGTACTCAATTTACCTCTTATTTTTCAAAAGCTTTTAAGAATGATATTGGTACCCAAGTTCACCTCATTATAGCCTTCCACCCTCAGACAGATGGTCAAGAAGAAAAGACCATTCAGACCCTTGAGGATATGTTGAAAACGTGTGCAGTTGACTTTAAGGCAGCTAGGATGATCATTTGCCTTTTGATAGAATTTTCGTATAATAACAACTATCTTTCCAGTGTTCAGATTACTCCATTTGAGGATCTATATGGAAGGATATATAGATATCCGATTGGTTGGTTTGAAGTAGGAGAAACAGTGCTAGTAGATCCTAACTTTGTGTTTGATACCTTAGATAAATTTTAATTGATTAGGGAAAGGCATAAGGTAGCCCAGGGCCGATAGAAATCATATGCAGATATGAGAAGGAAAGATATTTATTTTGAGGTTGGCAATTTCGTATATCTAAAAATCTCTCCCTTAAAGGGAGTGAAGAGGTTTGGTAAAAAACGGAAACTTAGTCCCAGATATGTTGGCCCTTATAGGATTTTGAGCCATTTTGGAAAGGTGGCTTATGATCTTGAGTTACCTGCGAACTTAGAATCATTGCACCTAGTATTCCATGTATCTTTTTTGAATTTTATTGGTTACCAAGCTATTGTTGTTCCATTATAACCAGTATATATTCAAAACAGTCTTTCCGATGAGGAAATTCCAGTCGAAATTCTTGATCGACAAGTTCGTAGATTAAGAAACAAAGAAGTTCCCCTAGCCAAGGTTCTTTAGCGGAATCAGTCCGTTGAGATAGACACTTGGGAATAAGAGGTAGATACGCGGACCAAATACCCTCATCTTTTCTCCATAAACTAAGCCTCATCTTAAGGTAACAATCTTAGAATTTCTCTTTTCCATGCTCAGTTTCAGCTGCATATCATTCTTATGTCAGTCATGCATTCATAGAACCAGTTGAGTCATGTGTCATGTCCAGACACACTCATGTAATCAAGTTTTCATCATGTATATTCAACATGTAATCTCAGTTTCTCAGTGTTTTTAGCTTAGTCTCATTCGAGGAAGAATGTTTCCAAGGTGGAGATATTGTAATACCCCAAAAATCCAAGCCAATGTTAGCATCATGTTTCAAGCTCATGCATAGTACATTATCGTTCATTGATAGTTTTATGAATTAGTTTGAGGTATACTAAGGCCCCAAATAACTCCCAGCTATTAGATGAATCAAAATAATCCTTACTGATTTAATTTTTGATTAGAATGTTCCTTTAGTCAATTTCAAGTGAGCATAGCTTTTGTTATACTGATAATTTTCCAGCTCAAGACCCACCAAGTTTTAGGAAATTGAATTAGATTTCCAAAAAGACCAATTTTGCCTAAATCCAAAACACGGGTGAGAAATTATGGCAATTTTAGTGCAAATCAGAAGTCCAATGCGATAAGGCAACCTCACGGTGATGGAAATTTCACATTCATCCTTTTACATTGTGTCACCGTAATAAGCATCGCGTATCACCAAGAGTCATTTTTGCAATTGTTATTTTCCGGGGAATCTTAGTAGCTTAGTTGGTTAGTTACCTGAACTTCTACCTTGTTGGTGAGGGTTCAATTCCCTACATTGTAATCCCCTCCCTACCCCAATTTTAAAAAAAAAAAATTGTTATTTTCCTGTGGAGCAGCGTGATGGTCTCGCGTCGCATCAAAGTTCCAATTCCCAGTTGTCTATTTCCAATGGCGCAACATGATAGCATAGAATAACACAAGGTGAGAAAAGTAGGGATCGTCAGCTTTCTAGTGGCCCAACGCAATTGCACCGCCTCATGACAGATCCAAAAATCAGGATTGTCAGTTTTGTGACTTTAATTCCAGGGACCATTTGGTCTTTTCTCATAGCACCAAATCATCCAAACATAAGATTTAAGTCCCAATAGAGCATTATTTTCTATTTATTTCATAAATTACTCAAATTCAAGTAGCTTTCTTCGAAGAACAAAAACCATAGCCTTCAAAATTCAAGATCAAATCTCAAGAATTCGCCATCAATTCTCATGAATTCATCAACCTAGGTATGTTAAGTATTCATTCATGGGTCCCTTTTACCCATGGACTCCAAGTATCCCAATTTAAATTTAAAGTTGTGATCTTTACAAGTTACCATGATTTAAATTGTGATTTTAACCATGAATCTCCATGAATCATGACTTTACACCATGCTTACATGAAACATTATTGTTTATCAACCCCTCATGTTTTAATGTTGTTATTCACTAATTTGAATTATGATTAAGTGTTGTTGATGTCGAAAGCATACTATTACTCTAAGTTTTATACGATTCCCATGATTATCTTAAACTATGAATACTAATTATTTGATGAAATGCCTACAAGAGTAAATTTTAAATAAATGCTTTCATATTATGTCCCCAAGGTTTAGCACTATTTCAATATTACTGCTATTGAATTCTGGGCTTATGAATACCCGAACCATAGCTGTTTACTTAGTCTCAATATCTTCAAAATATTTTCAAAATGTGTTATGAGCATTATTAGTTCAGTCAATTATCATAATCTGATAATCTCAAAATGATTCATTATTCTGAGTAAGTTTTGTTGGAAGTAGGATTTAGCACCGAGCAAACCCATGGGTGGGGGCTCACCTGCCAATCGAGGGTGTGACCTTTAGTAACAGTTCCCGCATTCCATAACTACAAATCCAGTGTAGGTTAAGATGTTAACCTTTCAGTTGAGGGTTGATATCATACGGGTACCTGCTAGTTGAGGGTAACCCATAGTCCTCTAGGACAACAGTTTAGTAGATCCACACAGCCAGTGTTAGTACCCGTGGTATGGTATTGACACCATTCAAACTGGGTCACAGGTTGGACCCCAAATTTGCTCATTGGGGAATATCAGCTAGATGATAACTCCCACAGTCTCATTCCAGTCATCAATTCAGTAATTCAATTTCAAATTGCCTTGACCATTGCATACAGGTATCAGTTATTTAGTTATCAATATTCAATATATCAGATTTCAGATTATATTCAGAATATATTTTATGCTAAGTCATGCATCTTCAGCACTTACAGTTTTTATCTATTCTATTCAGTATGTCATGCTATATATATTTAGTTAGTTATTATTCATGCACATAAAATCATACATATCAGCCTACCTCATTTAGCATGCCAGTACATTCAAAGTATTGATTGCATACGCTTTTCTTACGCTATGATATATCATATCATAAGTTTGGACGCTCAGTTCTCGAATCACACATAGGCTTTCCAGATTATAAGTCGTAGCAGTGGTAAGTTCTCATATTTTAAGGACAGATTGTATTTATATTCATGCTTTTATTTTAGTAGTTAGCTGGGACATGTCCTATCAACTCTCATTCAGTCAGTTTAGAGGCTTTCAGATATTTTAGACAGTTAGTTTGTAGATTTCAGTTAACATTGTCAAATGTTTTATCAATATTATTAGTTTTTTTTTACCGACTTTTATTAGATTTATTACATAAAACCTTATGGCGGTCCTTAGTTAAATTCTACATATGACCTTTTGTTATCAGTTTTACTCAATGCTCATAGCAGGTACCAGCTCATGGGTTAGCTTATGATCCCTCGGGACTATAAACATCGTGTGGTGCACAGGGTGTACTTTTGAGGCGTTATAAATAATAGTGCAATATGGGTATCATTAGACTCATATTGATGAATGGATTATGGTTTTTCAAATGTGATGGTATTTTGAGGATTATAAAGTGAAGATAAGCATGTGGTGCATGAATTGAGGTTTTGCGATTTGTCCTTGAGGTAGTCTTCTATCTACTTTGCTTCATAGATAATGTGTGATATATGTTACGTGTGAATATATATTTTAGTCTTGATTATAAGTAGGATAACTTGGCCTTGATATACTGATGTTTAGGGATTAGATGAGGGATTTGGTCCCGTAAGATGACATATTTATAGCCCTTCTGTATCATATTGTCTTTCCTCTATAGTTTAGATTAGTTATTGCAAGGATATGATATAATGCTATGTTTGGAATATGTTTTTAGCATTTCAAGTGTAATTTGTATATTTGGCCTTATTGGGCAAGTGTGGTAGTCTTAAAATCATAAGCTAGATAGAGTTGACTTGAGTACACTTGTTTCTAGTCAAAGTTTCTATCTTAGGCATGAATATGACTTATTTGACATCTAAAAGGTAAACTATATATCGTAGCCTAGTTTGGAGCATAGTGTGCCTAATTCTATAAATTATGGATTAGAAATAGGATCGTTCGGCCCACTTAGGCGTAAGCTTGTGTTAAGTCTTATGGACTTAGTTGCGGATGTTAGACATAGATTAGGCAAGTAAACATTAGAATAACATTAATTTATAACTTGGTAACTTATATTGATGTTCCTATATTGTGTCTTTTAGGTATGGTTCTGATGATCCTTGCGAAAGTGATATTGGGCATTTAGTGATGATATTTCTCCTAGCTACGTTATGTGACCTATAGAGGAGCTATTTCCTCTTAGACTTGATAATTAGCCTATAGTGATGTTATTTTCTCTTAGATTTGATGATTGGCCTATAGAGTTGCTAGTTCCTTTAGTTATGATTGTTAGACCTATAGAGATGATTCTTCTCTTGGATATGTAAATTAGTCTAACAAAGAGATATTCCTCGTAGTCATGATGTATGACCTATTGATAAAAGATATACTATAGAAGATTGCATGCCTATATATATTATGCCTCCTAGATGTGAGATTGCTCTTGTGTGAGAGATGATTACATGTCTATATATATTATGTCTCCTAGATGTGAGATGCCTCTTATATGATAGATGATTACATGCTTATTGATATTATGCCTCCTAGATGTGATATGCCTTCTATATGTTAGATGATTAGAGATATGCTAAGACTTATAAATGATTATTGATATGAGTCCCAGATATGTGTACGAGCCTAAGGTCGTGATTATGATGTTGTGATTATTTCAGATAAATTAATGGGCCAAGGACGTGTTATGATATTGATTAAATAGATTAGAATTTTTTTATCATTATAAATTATGTGATTATAGTATATGATTATAAATATGTATATATTTGTATACACATCTCTCCAGTATGGGACAAAATACGGTATGATGATTATTATTCCAATGATTGAAAACTGGTGATGGCGTGCATAGATTTGGCATGTTGAGGATTATTTACCATCAAAAATAATATGATTATAGATTAATTGATATCTTATCATTTCTCTTCTTGTTAGACGATTAAGCTATGTGGTAACTAGTTATCTATTAGGGGACTTTAGCACTTGATGGCTAGGAATCTAATATATTACTTAATGAATCTTTCTTAGTTGAAACATGGCAGGTAATGATGGTTAGTTAATTAATGGTGCTAGTTTATAAAAGATGGCGGTGACAAGTATTAATGTGTTGTTTAGTAATGACTAACAGATATAGGATGATTAGTTGATAATAATGAATGTTGGATAAATGGTTGTTTTGGTCTTGTGATGAACCTTCACTAGATGATAGATATTGGCTAATAAATAAATAGTGGTTAGTTTCTATCCTGTGGGTAAGGATTATCTGAAGGATAATGTTTAGGCTAATAACTAAAGGTTATGTGATGACTAGTGAAGTAGTGAGTATATTATAACAAGTGTTGGTTAACTAATAACGAGTAGTTGGGAAGTATCGACTAGAGATATTCTCTGGTGATATGTGTATGTTTATGAGTATTTTAGTGTACCTTATTTGGTAATGGAAATTATGATGATACTGATACTCGGCAATGGTGGAGGATACCATTATGATGATACTAATACACATCAACGTTGGGGGATACTATTGTGATGATATACCCAGAAATGCTGGAGGATACTATTATGATGATATTGATACGTAACAAGGACAGAGAATACTATTGTGATGATATTGATACCTTTCAAGGCCGGAGTATACTATTATGATGATATTGATACTTGGAAAGGTCGGAGGATACTATTGTGATGATATTAATACCCGGCAAGGCCGGAGGATACTATTGTGATGATATTGATATCTGACAAGGCCAAAGGACACTATTATAATGATATTGATACCCGACAATGTTGGAGGATAGTATTATGATGATATTAATACTTGCCAAGACCAGAGGATACTGTTGTGATGATATTGATGCTTGGCAAGGTCAGAGGATATACTAATGATATGTTGATACCCGACAAGGCTAGAGGTTGATTACAATGATGATGATCCTAATTAGGAAAGTTATGATGATTTGTGATATTAATTGTGTACTTTGCATTCATTCTTGCATGCGCATTGCCTATCACTAGTATGCACCTAGGTCTATCAGCTAGTATGGGACAAGTGCATAGATATGTATTAAAGAATATCCCTTGTGTTGTTGTATTTTGATTGGACCTTTCAAGCCTAGGGCGGTGGGGGTATGCAAAGGAATGGTTAGGTATTTAGTTATCCTAAGTAGCTGATTATTCATGCCTTTATTGATATTGTTGTTATCATTGTTATGATCATTATTATGGCTCGCTTATGAATGATTCACCATTGATTTTATATCAGGATTTAAGGTTCATTTTTTATCTCTCCAATCTTATGATTGCATTATTATGCATGATCATTTCATGTCTAGCCACGTGGATTAGATACCCCGAGTATGATAGTATTTAGGGTAAAGGGTCAAATATACTCCTTAACTTTGCAAAAAGGTCAAATATACCCTCCGTTACAAGTTTTGTTCAAATATGCCCTCGCTGTTAAAGTTTAGGAGAAAATATACCCCTACACTTTGCAAAAACGTCAAAATATACCCTCCGTTACAAGTTTGGCCCAAATATGCCCTCGCTGTTAAAGTTTAGGAGAAAATATACCCCTTAACCTTGCAAAAAGGTCCAAATATACCCTCCGTTAGAACTCATAACCTGATCCACCAATTTAGACCAACCCATAAACCGACCCACCAATTTGAACCAACCCATAACCCGACCCACCATTTTGGACCAACCCATAACCGGACCCATATTTTGTTTTCCATTATTGAGGGCCCTTTTTCCTATAACAAGACAATATCTCTAGTAGTAATCTAAATGAGGATCATTCTTCCCATCTATCTAGCCTTTAGAGGAGAAATTACGAATCTATTCCGCGAACCTAACTGTGTAACTTGAGGCATCAAATATTTATATTAAAGTGATTCTACTCTACCCCTCAAGAAGTTTGTTGTAAAAGTTGTCGATATTACTTCCAAAGATTGAAACAAGGCCTATTTCGGATATGAGAATCCATTTTTTTGGGGTCTGTCTCTCTCTTAGTAGCTGAAATAGCTGTCGAAGCCATGATCCTAATTCTTCCACATTTTACAACTATTTTGAAATATTTCATTAGATTAGAGTCCTTCGCGATAAAATCAAACAATATATAAACAAACCAAATTTTGAAAAATGCAATATCAACACAATATTTGAAGTAGAACACACTGGTAATAAGAAAAAATCAACATTAACATAATATTTGAAGAGTCATTGAACTGATGAAATATTTCGATAACATTATAAGATTGAAATTTTGATAAACAAAATTTAGGTCAGTTTATGGGTTAGTCCAAATTGGTGGGTTGGGTTATGGGTTGTAATAGAGGGTATATTTGGACCTTTTCACAAAGTTAAGGGGTATATTTTCTCCTAAACTTTAACAGCGAGGGCATATTTAGACCAAACTTCTAACGAAGGGTAGATTTGGACCTTTTTCCAAAGTTTAGTCGTATATTTGCTCCCAAACTTTAACAGCGAGGGCATATTTGGACCAAACATGTAATGGAGGGTATATTTGGACCTTTTTGCAAAGTTAAGGGGTATATTTGACTCTTTTCCCTAGTATTTAAATCTTAATTCTATTATAATGAGGTCACAAAATGAGAATATAATGATATAGGTTATGCTTTGAGATGGCCTCATGTTTATATGTATATATACCAATATATATCAATCTATATGAGGCAATGATACTACCATACATCCCTTCTTTCATTGTTTATATTATATAGTCATTTCTTCGCCTTGTATATTACTATGTATATTTTTATTTCTCCCCTTATTCGTATATTAGCCTAAGATATATGGTATAGCATTGATGTATATTAAATGTAGAAGGAATAGGATATTTCACCCTAATACTTCCTTAGTTTTATTATGTTAGACTCTTAGACATGAATAGGATAGTTGTTCTTTATCATCTCTTTAACTTGTCATATGATTTCTGAACTCTTGGGTGTAGTTTTAATTCTATCTATATATTATATATATGTACTTTATATTAGGAGCTCAGTTGACTGTATCCTACTATTTACTATTTGTTTGGTACTCATACTACACATCTACAACATGTAGATTATAGTACGAGTTATCATTATTGATTTGTGTATCATGCAGAGTAGCCCTATTTCAAAGACTTAGAGTGATCTCCTGATGTTCGGAGCAGTATTTATCTCTCTTATATGTATTAGACTAGTCTCTAAGTTGTATTCAAAGATAAATGTATTAGTGTATATCTTTTGATATTTCACTTTTTACTCTTTTTATAGTAGAAACTCTTGTACTAATACCACCAGGTTTTGGGATTGTTCTATGTATTTATCTTTATTTCATATATTATGCATTCATTTCCTTGTAATATTGAGTAGTTTGTTACTAGCAATTTCAGACTATAGGTTGGCTTACCTACTGGTGGGTCATGGTAGCCACCATTATGACCTGAGGAAATCAGGTCATGAAAAACTAGTAGCAGAGCCTAGGTTTCATTGGTGTATTAGTACCGGAGCTAAGTGTTAGTAGAGTCCTACGGATCAATGTGGAGATGCACGTAACCTATCTTCAGGAGGCTATAGTGATATTTTATGAAATTACTTCATGACTCCTTATCATGTGTTCGCATTACTATGAACCTTGAACATATTCTTTGACTCTATTCTATCCCTAAAGGATGATGTGATATTGTTGACAGATGCAGATGAGACTCCAATATGTGTTTCTAAAATTTTAGAATAGTATAAACGTAGAGGTTCAAAGATGGATATAGAAGATCCTCAGTGGCAGCTATAAAGGATTTGGAAAGATTCCTTATCAGACTTGTAGAGTGTGGTATGGTTCTTTGGGCCATGGTGACCATTCTAGATTATGAGGGGCAGTATATCTAGGTATTCTAGGATCTTGGTTTTGTTGTGTTATGATGAGACACTAGCTCAGAAAATACCTCTGGTATGATATAGGTGATCAATTAGAGTTAGCAGGTATTCCCTTCTAGCCTAGAGTTCCTAAGAGAAGTTGTGATTTCAGAAGCTTGGACATAATTTTACAAATTTTTCTCATTGTCAGTTGGCCAACCATTTGGGCTCATTTTGTGTTTTCCCTATATTGATGATTTAGGAATTGTTACGACAGTAGAGATATCGATTACTACTCTAGGGTATGTCCATGAGATTTTAGTCATTTAGCTTAGTTAGACCAGCTTGTGATGTTGTGACATATTCAGTTAGAGATGGTGCACTTGGCGCATTAGTTGATGATTCAGTTAGTCGGTCTGATTTAGACCCATTCAGATTTTTTTTCCTATGCCCATCAGGCATATGACTGTGGGTATTGCCACAATTGGTGTGCTTTTACTTTTTGAATTTATCTTTTATTATGTGTATTGGGGTTTTCATACCTATTGATGATTGTATGCCTTGATGAATTTATATCGGTCATTATGTGCCTTATTGTTAAATTCATGATTATGTTAGTAATCTATGCTTTATTTCTTTTAGTAGTGGATAGAGTAGATATACATCGATATGTTTCCCCTATGGGAGTGGTTTTGGGTTCTAGTCCCATTTATCTTAGCCCATTAGCCCTGTTGTGGCCCTTGAGTGGTAAATGATATTGATATTCATTTTGGTACCGCATGTTCAATATTTTGATTGTGATATTTTTGTTGCTATTACTACCACTATGTGAGGTGGTGAATATTACTTGATACTATTACTTGATGTTTTTATATGATGAATTTGATTCTCGCTGGGTAGCTGTATAGACTAATGATATCTAGTTAGACTTTCATTTTCTTGTGACACTATTTAGTGGCTTAAGTAAATATAGACCGATTTGATGATTTTTCCCTAGCATTACGAGGTTGACTGTGTTCCCTCTTGGTTAGTTATATTAGATTGATTTCAAGGATGTATTATGGTATCGAAGGTAAGTGACCTTCCATGGTTTTTGTGGATTTTGAGTCGGCAATTTAGTTATGTTACATGTGTTTGAGTTTGAAATCCTTAGACTTGCCTCCAGGATTGTGAAGGATTTTATTTTTGCGATCTCTTTTGGTATAATCAGTTTGTGAGATGGATCAGTTTAAGGTTTTTTTTCATTTGTGGCTATTTCATCATCTGATAGCAATTTTGATGTTGATGTTTAGATGTCGTTGATTCATCTCATAGGTATGTTGTGTTTATTCCCTCGTGATGGATTGCCTTGTTGTTAGTGTGGAAATTGGATACTTCTTTGTTATTATGATATATTTTTTTCTAGTGAAGTTAGAAAGCTAGAGGGAGGTGGCATTTCTTCTGATTGCTTCTTAAGTTGGCAAATTAGAAAGTCTATAGTTTAAGTTGTTGGTACTCTCGTGGTGGTCTCGACCTTAACCTTACTTTTGAGATTGATATTTCTTCTTTGATGATGTTGTTCTTGGGTGGATTAAGGAAATCCCAATTTCAACATTTGTTCATCCTAATAGATCTTGGTGGAGTAATTCTCCTTGATGATATGAGCATGTGACTATTACTTTGCCTAGATAGAGTATTGGATTGGTTAGTTCAAGCTTAAGTTGTAAATCTCCGAATTGATAAATTTTTTGCCCTCACTAGTGTGGTTTTCAGGCTTGAGAAGTTTTGAGTATGTTTTGATAGTTCATGCCCTCCAACGGATATGGAGTGGGATATATGTATTTTAAGCCAGTGATTTTTTCTTTGGCATGACTCTAAATTTATGGCTATGTTTTGCTCCCTCCAGCTGTTATAGAGTTGGTTGCTTATGTTATTAGTCAATGGTTATTCCTGTGGTGGTTTTTCTATCTAGATATGTCTGGACTGTGGCTTGGTATGATTTATCTTTGATATGTCAGATCTAGATACTAGAGTCGATTTATGTTAGTGAACATCGATATAGCCTTAGTGGCCTAGTTATGGATTTTGACTCCTTGGAATCGCAATTTAGAAGTATGATAGATTTGGAGCATTAATACCTAGCCACTTTTAGTTTTGATTTAGATATTTGAAATTGAGTGGTTCAGCCTTAGTATTGAGATTTTAGGTTTGTATTGTTGAGCTGTCGCGCAGCCTTTGTTTTTGACTTATTTTAGTTTGGATTTCTTTTATAGGGTGGTTGATCCTACTCCATGGTTGCCTATTTGGTCTTCTAGAATTCGGTTATATTATAGTTGATTTGTGTTCAAATGATAGCACATGGTCCTCGTATTGGTTATTTTAGTTTTGACCTTGAGTTTCAGCTTTCTTTGGGAATTTTGGACGATTTACTCCGCGGGATTAATATTCTCGAGTTTGATTAAGTATGTCTTTGTTCTTGGTAGATGAGATATCCTATAGTGGGATATTCAATGATGAGTAGTTTTATCATGGATTTCGAGATTTTAGTTTGATTTTCATCAATACTTGTTGGAGAATTGATGTGGATTGCGTTTTGTGAGTATCTCTATTTGTATGTCCAGATAGAGCCTTATGAGCTTATTCTTATGTTTTACATTATGGAATTTCATTAGATCAACTTCAGTTCTTTGAGTTCTCTATGATGAGACTGTGCGGACAAGACTCAAGTGATTTTGCTCTGGGTTAGAGAAGATAGCGGTTGCAAAGAGGTAAAGTAAGGTTATTTTTTGTTGGAGTCGGTTTTATGAGTAGATTTGGAGTCGATTTTATGACACATGTCTTAGTTTTATTTTGGATTAGATGAGCCTTTGTTTATTTATGTAGATATAGAGATAGTATAAGCGTGATGTGATTCAGATGTGCGTACATCATCTTTTTCAGTTCTGTTGGAGGCTAGTTAGCGGTTAAATTGAGTTGGCTATTTTGGAAGTAGAATGAAAGTGTTGGTTGAAAAAAAGATACATGGGGAGAAATTCCTTGGAAGTGTTTTCTCTTTGTTGATGTTATTTAGGAAGTCATGCCTGGAGCATGCGGGCCCAGTACCTTATCTTTTCAAGCTTTTGAGATTCTTTCTGTCCATTGATTTTTGGGGACAAAAGTCCTTTTAGTAGTGGATATTCTATTGACCCTTTAGGTCATTTTCCATATTTATACTTACCTTCACTGTTTGAGCTTCTACATAGTTTCTCCAAGTCCTGTATAACTTGCTGGGACTGACAGTTCGATTACGGGGCAATTTGTTTGGTTTTTAGAGCCAATTCCCTATTTTAAAGTATTAGTTGGTTCTAAATGACCACCGGGCAAAAAATTTGATAAAGTGATTCGGATGCAAACTTCGTCTATGCCAGTAGATCCAAAATATCCATTTTAGTCTAGGTAGACCTTTGGTTTGCGCCGCAATGCACCTGAGCTCATTTCGACCTATTGGTTGAAGATTTGAAAATTAGAAAGAATAGGTGTGGGACCTACATTTGATCAAAAAGACCTTGGATTAAAATTCAACTTTGCCATTAAATTAAGAACTTCAATTTTAGGCTAGGGATATGCTTGGTTCAAGCCACAAGGCTCCTGGACTTATTTTGGGAAATTGAGCGGATTTTATGAAAAGTGATGAAACTATAGGTGTGGGCCCTACTTTTTGTCCAAACAATCTCTGGTGAAAGTTAATGGATTTAAAATGTGGTTTACACTGAAAATTCACTATTGGATTATGTTTTTTTGTATTACGGATGAGTTCCGAGGGTCAAAAACTTATTTTTGAGTTTTCTGTCATATGCAATCGCGTGTAGCGCGATCGTGGCCAATAGGAAAGCGATTGTGGTATCTGAGTACCTATAGAGGCTATATAGAGGCCCCAAGAGACGTTTGGGACATTTCTCCTTCACCATTTAGACCTAGAAACCCCAAAATGAGTTTAATAACTCAAAATTGATCATGGGGGGGGGGGTTGACTTAGGATCTTAATTATCATCTTGTATCGCGATTATCTTCAAGATTAAGGTAAGAAATTCTTAAATTCATGCTTGAACTTCTTAGTTTGAGCTCAAAACCCCAATTTAGCTCAGGGCTTTATTTTAGCCCAAATTATGTTTAGTTTTCACCCATTCTTTGAGGTTTATAATTCCTTATTCATGTGTGAACATTGGGTTGGTCTTGAAAACTCATTTTTCATATGTGGAACCCACTTGAGGTTTTGATTTCATTTTTGGACCTGAAGCATAATAGTGTAATATGACTCATATTGATGAGTAGATTATGATTTTGATAGTGTGATGGCATTTAGTGATTAGAAAGTGAAGATGAGCATGTGGTGCATGAAGTGAGGTTTTACGGTAGGCTTCTGGCTACTTTTCTTCATTGATGATATGTTATATATGTTGCATGTTAATAGGGATGTTAGGCTTAATTATGATTAGGATAACTTGGTGCTGATATATTGATGTTTGGGCATTCGGTGAGGGTTTTGGACTGTAAGATGGCATGTTTATAATCCTTTTGTATACTATTGCCTTCCCTTTTTAGATTAGATAAGTTATAGCATGGATATGTTATAATGCCATGTTTGGAATATGGTTTTAGTATTTGAAGAATGATTTGTATACTTAGCCTTATTGGGCTCATGTGATAGTCTTGAAATTGTAAGTTGGGTAGAGTAGACTAGAGTACCCTTGTTTCTAGCCGAAGTTTCTATCTTAGGTTTGAATATGGCTTATTTGACATCAAGAAGATGAACTAGATACCTTAGCCTAGTTTGGGACATAGTGTGCCTAATTATAGAAACTATGGCTTAGAAATGGGACCTTTCGTCCCACTTAGGCCTAAGATTATGTTATGTCTTATAGACTTAGTTGTGAATGTTAGACATAGATGAAGCTAGTAAATCTTATAATAAGGTTACTTGGTAACTTAGTAACTTTTATTGATGTTTCTATATTGTGGCTTTTAGTTATGGTTATGATGCTCCTTGCGGATGTGATATTGGATATTTAGTGATGATATTCCTTCTAGATATGGTATGTGGTCAATTGAGGCGCTAAGAAAAATATTTTTTGCTCTTCCACACTTGTTTTGCAATGCATTGCGACGTAGATTCTTCCTTTGTTTCTTTGGGTTCCTTGATGCTATTTTTCTTCTTGTTTAAGCTACAAATACCTAATAAACTCCTATATAAGCAAATCATCAAAATAGAACAAATAGAACACCAAAAATAGAACAAATGTGAGGCAAAAGATGGTCAATCCTATATAAGTAAATCATGAAAATAGAACAAATATAACACAAAAATAGAACAAATGTGAGGTGAAAGATGGACAATTAAGCTGATTTTGAGACTCACATCATATATTACTTTAAAAATTTATTCATCTTTTTTATTAATAATGTATGCCTTTTGTTAAGCTGCTTGTCGTATGAATTCACATTGCCTCTTATGGTTTAGAATTTTTATTGAATGTTAAAAATGTGTTGGGCAATGCCTTTCTTTTCTTGAATTAAAAAGTTATCTTTCTTTTCATATCTTTATTCTACTGACATTACAACAGTAGTGGCATAAATGTCGCCATAACATAAGCCTATTACTTCCACACCTGATTTGCGTTGCTCCAATTCTTTCAAACAAGAGAGGTGGTTTGATGATTTTAATCCACTGTATTAATTTATTTATTTCCCATTTTAGATGGCCATTTTAGCCTACGTGAAATGCTTAATTCTTAGTATACTTTCTAATGTAATCACGGGAAAGATTCTCTGAGATTAGTAGGTTCATTCAAATTCGCTCGATAAAAAATTACATTGTATATATAAAATATTTTTTTAATTTTTTAATTTGTATATATAGAAAACCTGATTTGCATCGCTCCAATTCTCTCAAACGAGAGAGGTGGTTTGCTGATTTTAATCCACTGCATTAATTTATTTATTTCCCATTTTAGCTGGCTATTTCATCCTCCATGAAATGCTTAATTTTTAGTATACTTTCTATTGTAGTCAGTGGAAAGATTCTTTGAGATCTGAACCCTCGGCAAAAAATTACATTATATCTATAAGATATTTTTTAAATTTGTTTATTTGTATATATAGACTTTTAACCTCCTAAAAGAAGACAAGAGGTTGACTTTATAGTGACTTCAAAGTTCAACTTGAGGCTCCAAATGCAACACTTGCGTTGTAGCTTGCTCTTGCTATTTTGAGAGGAATGATTGAATTTTAGAGGGAATCATGGTGTCAAGTCTCTTGAAAAAGGAAAAATGCCTTGTCTATGCAAGAACTAAACCCCAAGAAGTGATTTGGGAGCTGAATAAGTTCTTCGGTATATATTTTTAATTAGGATTTGTATGATACCAAGTAAACAGCTCCCCCTGAACATTTCAAATTATATATTTAGAAAAGAAATAATTTGTGATAGATCATTGCATATGTTCATATTAAATCCTTCAAAAACGACTCGTCAACAAGTATATGTTGATGACTTCTTTGAAAGGCGACTATTGTAAATACATGTGTTTCAAGGAGACAAAGTTTGTTATACTTAGCTCATCTGTCATCCTATTTCATTGTCCTTTGTGAAGTATTACGTGTATTTTATCACATTCTAAGAGGTACAAATGAATTTCATTTAATATTCTGTAGTCATTGTTGCTGTTTTTGCATACCGTGGATAGCAATCTAATAGATGTTTTTACTTTTTGCAGGTTTTTGATGTACTTCTACTTAGAAGTCCTATGCTTGCAAGGTAACTAGTGCCAATGATACCGACTTTGATTCACTACCCCTAAGCAACAAATTATTGAAACCACTTTTTTTGTTTTATATATTATTTGACACTGGCAGACGATGATGGATCATGTTTATCTTCACATGATAAACTAGACTACATTATGGTTACCTTCACCTTTTCCGTTGTGTCCATTTCTAATTTCAGTACATCGTTGATATCCTCATATAATGATAGAATGCGGTTATATGTAAAATTAAACTTGAATATGTAAGATTTTGTATCTCGATATAATTATAATATTGTTAGGGTTTGAGAAATCGTTTATGTGTCGCTCCAATGCCTTCCTGATATCATAAGAAGACTCTAAAATTTGAAACATGAAAATGTTAAGTTGGGACACAAGCATCACAATTGACTATATATGTTTTCATTTTTCTCTTGCTGAGCTTTTCATCCCTCATTAAAAGATTTAGCCTTAATATAAAATTATTTCTAATTTAAGGAAAATCATGTCTTTTTTTCTTTTCGAAACACTTGAAGAAAAGTTTTAACAAGTGCCTAATCTTACTCATCTGCCGATAAAATCATTTATGCTTTTGGACAAAAACATTGTTATTAAAACTTAAAAGGAAAATGAGGAATAACTAGATTTAGGAAAAAGCATAACATAGGTCAGAAAAAAGGGAAAAACATTGTAGGAGGACATGTTAGAAATTTATTACTAGTTTAATCATTATTATAATATTTAGAATTAAAAAGTCCTAAAATTTATGATAAGAAAAAAATAAATTTTTAAAATATAAATGTAATAAAATATATATGGTAAGAAAAAAATATATTGTGAGAGATATTAACAGAACTAATAATTAAGTTAAATGATATTAAAAAAATAGTGATAGACCTAGGATTTAAGAATAGTGGTGCTTAAGAAATTTAAAAGCTAAAAAAAATTAAAATTCACCTCAATGAGGTTTGAACCCGAGGCATCCATTTCAGTGGAGAAACTTAAAGTCAACCTAAATGTCAATGTACTCAACCAACTTTTTATTTTAATGGGTGCTTTTATATATTATATCCCTATTTTCGTATATTTTTTATGTATTTTTACTTATTTCACGTTGAGTTTATTGGGTGACGAAGCATCCACAAATGAATATAGTTCCGCCCCTTGAAAAAATATATGATTCGAAGTATTAGAAAAACTAATAATTATAGAGTACTAAAATAAATGGTAGGGAAAAATTATAATAAGGAGTCATTCTGAGTCATGCTGATGAACCATGAATATGCTTCGGAGGTAACCTTTTCTTCTTTTTAATTCGTGTTAAATTTATTTGGTTTTACAGAAATTAAAGTACGTGAGAATATGAATTTATTTTTCACGTTTAAAGGAAGTAGGAGTGGATATTTCAAACATACGTACTTCAACTTTAATTTTTTCTTCTTATTTAGAATTTGATATAAATTGTCTTCTTGTATTTCATTATCATCATTCTTTTTACTTTTCTTTATTTCTTTTAGTGAATAGCTTTAAAGATTAAATATAAATTATATACAGTTAACATGCAAAGTACGTACACTAAGAGACTAAGAGAATAATATGCTGGCGAGGTAAATAATTAAAAATATTTTATATTAATGGTACAAATATTTAAATTTTAACTTATGGTGAAACTTTGAATTAAATTAAGATTGTGTCCATTATATATTTTTTTAAAAAAAGCAGCGATGGACCAAGTTTATAGCATTCAAATTGATTTCAACATTCTTGCGAGATACGGAGAAAGAATTTATAAGTTTATAACAATCATAATTCATGAGTCTGAACCTATGTTTTCATCAATATAATAGTTTATAATTTATCATATAATTGTTTGCATTATTGGTTTGACGATTTATGTATGATATGTTTTTTCTTTTATTCATCTAGCTAAATATGTCAACATTACCCATTTTTCAGAGAATTCATTTTAAATTTTATAACTTAAACACATGAACTAATAATATACTATCTATTTATATACTCATTAAATAGGTACATGTGAAAAGCGTTTACATCTATTTATTTATTTGTTTATTTTGTGATTGCAATTAATTTTTTGATAAAGTTCATTTTCGATGTCAACATATATATTTTAATATTTTTTTAATGATTTGTGTCAAACTTCTCATTTAAATGAAAACGTAAAATATATGTGCAATGCAGATACACTAATTATTATATTAAGTGAAGATGGTAATTATATTATGAGAGGAAGCATGATTGAATTTGGCTTGACTTGAGTCTGAGTAGTGAAGGTAAAGTCTGCCTTTGATGCTACCAATCTCTAGAGACCTTTTCTACGAATAGCCCAGTGGAAAAAGGCATGAAAATTTGGTAAAAACTACAATGCAATTGAGTTGAACTGTGAAAGCATGGATGGAAATCAAATGAAACTTGAAACTAGAAACAAATAAAATTTACTTCAAAATGGTGGTTCGACTAAGAACAACATCACCAATTAGAGTCACCTTAACTTTGTAACCATTTGGTAATGACACTAGAAAGGGGCGTAGTAGTGGTTTTGTGTTATTGAGGATTTTTTTGTGAGTCATATGGTTCATTGCTTTAGAATCAAGTATTCAAGTATCTGTCATGATGCAAAAATATGTGTCCTGATGACACTTATCATAATCCAGTCTTGATAAGTAAGCCAACACCTAAAAGAAAATAAATAAAATATAAAATAAAAACAGGTTAAACAAGACTTCTAGAGTGAATTTAGGACAATACAAGTACGAAATATAGTGAAAGTCTAAAGAAATATTATAAATTTCAAAAATTTGGTTACATAAGTGTAAAGCATCAAAGCAACCATCAAAATTTTGAATAATACATAACCAATCTTTGAGTTATAAGTAAAGACAAATAAAGATGGATCAGGTCTGAATAAGTTCCAAACTCTGAAGTGTATCAGTACCTCAAAAACTCAAAATCCTCGCACAAAGATCAGCCATCACGAATGGTACTTGAACTAGTATCTACACAAAAAGGGCATAGTAGGAGTAAGCATAGTCTACTTGTTACTCATTAGGAATCATAGTCCGACTGAGAAAAGTAGAAAATAATATAAGTAAGGAAATATAATGAGCATGTTATCAGTAAACAGAAAATTTTCCAGTCACGATCCAAAAATGGGTAATGATGGTACTTATTGCGCTTCAGCCTTGATAAGTAAGAAAATCACCCAAATTGATGAAGAAAAACAAAACACAACAGCAATATAACTGTCATTAGCCGAGACTACCCCTACTCGTAACACTGTGCTTAGAGTCACAAGTGACCCGAAGCTAACTCATGGCCTGGCATGACAAAAAGAATATTGTATAAAAATTGAATAATATGTGCAGAAGCTAAAGTCTGAATGCTATATGAAAATAAAAAACTAATGTCAATGTTAAAAAAAATGAAAATCATTAAAGATAACATAAAGTTGAATCTCTATTATGTTTCTAAAAGCCTCTACTAAATCAAATTGTTGGGACAAACCTCCAAACTAACCCTGACTATCTAAAACAAAAATGAAATAAAATAAAAAATTGGCACTAGTCCTCGAATGAAGAGGACTCACCAAAGTACTATTTTTGATGTAGTAGGAGATGTACTATGCAAGTTCTGGATACTGAACTTTATAACCTATATTACGAGATAATTGATCACAAAAGAAAGTATGCAGTTGGTGCCTTGATGCACTAAATATGTGAGATAAGAAATACCTGATATAAGTTGATCATGATGTATATGACATAGTAAACTGATGCAAAATCAAGTAATAAACATGTTCTATATAATAAACTAAATAACTGAATATAAGGTCATGCAAGTATCTAAATATGAACCATGAACTATGAAATGTGGGAGGTACTGCTAAACCTAATCTAAGCTAACTGGGATTCAACCTATAACCCTAGCTAAAAGGGTGTTTAATACCTTTCCAAAAATATGAACACTTCCGACGTGGATCCACCACACTAATGTCTACAAGAATTAAGATGTCAAGCTTAGCCTGACAGACGACTCTCTAGAACCTATAGTTGAGCCATAGTTATGAAACTTTAGGACTTATATTATAGGACTCAGCCTAACTAATGTATGTGAATTTATTCTTATATCTGCTTAGTGCTAAGTACTACTCCCAACTGAATGATACTAATAACTGAAATGCTCAGTAATAGCAATATTCTGAAGACTTAAAATAAATACATTATCTTAGAAAATTCAGAACATGTTAGCTGGAGGATATAATAATCAAAAGTATATTCATGAAATCATAGGTCATCAAGTATTCATAACCCACAATGCATCTACTATGAAAATTTCATAAACTGAACGTAAAAAGAAATTTCATAATTCAAACCCAAAATCAAGAATTTCTGAATATACTGAGGGTCAATATTCATGAGTATGTAAATATGCTTAAAGCTTTGGGAAAACATATATTCATGGTTTAGTCAAAACAAGAAACTGAAAGCTAAAGAATTCATACTTTTTATGGAAACCCTAAGCTTGAAAGGTGAATCTAACTTGAGAAATTGAGTTAACTTTGTGAGTCAATGGGTAAAAGGAGACCAATTCCTAAGACCTGAACGGGATAGGCATATTCCCCTGATCCTACCTTCTTCTAGGAATGGGAGCACTAACTGAGGAAGGAATGGGCATAAACAGACGTCTTTGGAATTGAGGGTGATTCCCTCCATAGAATCTGGACAGACTGAATCCCTACTACTCTGATGTAGCTCTTTTATTCCACCTACTCTCTCCTTCTCTTTCACCTTATCAACTTTAATCTATTGGGCATATATCATCAATCAAGAAAGGTCCATATCCCTATTAAGCATAGCAGATCTACACTCTTTCACAATGTAACTGAACACACCGGTCACAAAATTGCTCATGATGGTCCTGGAGTCTGCCGTTATACTAGGAGCATATTTAGATAACCGATTGAATCTAACTCAACACTTCTTTACAGTTATAGAGCCTTGTCTCAAATTCATGAATTCATCTATCTTTTCTTCCCTTATCTCTAGAGGATAGAATCTATCCAAGAACACATCCTAGAATAACTGCCAAGTCATGGTAACGGCATCCACCCCTCTACTTTTCCTTCACATCTGCACCCAATTATATGCAACATCTTTCATTCAATAGGCAGCTAATTCAACACTCTCCTCCTCAGTCACGTGCATAATCTAGGTGATCTTTCTCACTTCATCCAAGTACATATGTGGGTCTTCACCTACCATCGACCCATAGAACTCAGGCGGATCATCCATATAAAGTTACGAACTTAAGCTGCAGTAGAATTATTCTCTTGCAGAGGCGGAACAGGAGCCTGGGTGTTAGCTTGAGCATTGGTGGTAACTTCCTGGGCTAGCTCTTTAAAAGCTGCTCGGAATTCCGCATGAGACACATGCTTGTTCAAGGGATCAACGGGTTGAGGTTGCTCATTGTTTCTACGAGCTCGACAAGGAGGCATTTTTTGTTATAAAAGAGCACAAGTTAATCGTAGATAAAGAGACAGTTGTAGGAATGATAAACTTTAGAAAGAAAGAAACAACTTTTCTTAATACGTCCCATAGCCTCTTGCTCATAGATGCGGCATACTACACACCGATGATCAAGAATCTATGTAATGCGGCTTGTCAGACTCCCTAGGACCTAGGACTCCTTAAACCTTAGTCTCTGGTTCCAAACTTTGTAACACCCAAAAATTTCCATCCCGAAATGTCACACGGTGCTTAAGGCTACACGTAGCCCCAAGCTAACCCTCGGAGCCAGACACTACCTCAGGGAACTCAATTCCACAATAGTCATGCATAATAAAGAAATATATCACATCGGGTTCTAGAGAGATACTAGAGAATACTAAACTATACAACCAAAATATATATTGAATATCTGTACATACTATCCCTCTAGTCTGACAAAAGCCTCTATACATCAAAATTAAGGAACCTTTGGGACAAATCCCCAACTGACTTAACAGTAATGAAAGACATAGTGATAAAATGATATCCGAAAAATATAGACACGGTCCTCGAACCATGAGGATTCTCCACTGACGAAACATAGTGAGGCACCTAAATATCACTAATGCGGCAGCGGCTGAGTACCTGAACCTACATTACGAGAAAATGTAGCCCATAGGAAAATATTTGGGTCAATACTTTGGAATGTACTGAGTACGTAGGGGTGCATGCAACAATGTAAATATCATCATCAATTTTATGAAAATATGCATATGTACAATGATGGCTCACTTGGCTTGAGTTATAATGAAACATACTCTTCACGATCGCATAATAAATAAATCATATGATAAAACCTCATAAATCATCATAAACAACTCAACTCAAGACTCAAGACTCGGAGTGACTCGATAGTTTAAGAAACTCAATTTTTATGGACATGGGAGGTTCTTATAACCGACATAAAACATATGAGCAACATGGAGTCCAATGTTTTGCCCTCTTAAGGAGAGAAGCCCATATAGGATGGAGTTCATACTCTTTTCAGGGAGTACAACCTAAATTTAGTGATCACAATCTCATACTCGGCCTCTAGCCTAATTATATCAATACCAATCCTTCGATGGTACGTAGTTTTGGGGGAAATACCATATTTCCCGCTCGGTGCTAAATACTACTCCTAGATATAAGATCAGAATGCATTAGGAAATCCGCCACAAATATCATAAGGGTCTATCATAAAGACCAAATCAAATTTATTTCTCATTTATCAAATCATAATAAATTTGTGGATTTCTAACTTGACTCAAATCAAATCAATCTTTCTCAATATCAAAATACACCAATTCATTAAATCATGCAAACATCAATGAATTTATGAAAATATCAAGAGTCATTGTAACAACTCAATCTCATGAATCAATATACTCCATAATCCAATTTGTCATAAGGAAGCTTAAAGCTTGACGTATATCTTGAAAGCACTTGAAATATCAACACATGGTATAAATATGAAATTCACAATATTAAATATCAAGTCATAACTTGGGTATAGTAAAATAATCATGTATAACAAATCTTGAACAATTTATATTCGTATAGTCTCATGATGAAGTAATTTGGGTATAAAACTACTTGCAAAATCATATAAATCCATAATAGAAATCAAAGCTTTGGGCACAAGAACGAAAGGATTGCTCTTGTTCAAAACCCCACATACCCTAATCTTTGAAATTGGATGAATTCTAGTGCTTGAGACTCTATCTGCACTTGTAATAAATGATTTTCGAAGCTCATACTATGAGGAACTTGGTACTTGAAGAAATCTTGAAGATTTATGGATGATTTTTGAAAGATTAATGTTCTTGAATGAAACCCTAGATATATTTTCTTAAGAGAATTGGAAGAGAATATGAAGAAATTAGGGTTTGGATGGGGATTCTCATATATATAGGGCCCTCCAAAAGATGGGAAAAGAGCAAAATACCCTTGCAAAAACGTCCTTTAATTGCTGAAAAAAATAGTTGACAAAATTTATGACAAGTCGTCAGACTTCTGACAAGTCGTCACACTTGTGACAAGAGAGTGGAATTTATGACTTTCTACTTAAGGTTAACGATATTTTATGACAATCCATCAGACTTGTGAAAAGTTATCACAAAATGTTGGAATTTTTGACTTTCTGCTTAAGGTGACAACATTTTGTGACTAGCTATCAGACTTGTGACAAGTCGTTACAAAATATCGTCACACAATTTCTAGGCTGACATGCTAGAGTAAAATAGGCATAACTTTTTGCTCCGATATCGGATTTTGGTATAATTGGTACTGTTGGAAAGCTAATTCAATTATGTATCTGTTGGTGGGTAGTGAGATTAAAATTTCTTTGTGTAACAAGATATATGCTCATTTGAAATTGACTATGCCAAAATCCTTCTCAAGAATTCAATCGGTAAGGGATGTTTTGATTCACCTAATCGCTTGGACATCTTTGAGATCTTAATACACATCACCCTTGATCAAAAAACAACCAAAACACTACAATTTATTTCTCATGAGCTTGAGTCATGGTGGACCTATTGGTTAGAGTTCTCGGGGTATTACATAGAGACACTGAATACACGATAGATCATAAAAGAAGAGATGACTTCCTAAAATGCTCCATAGCCTCTTGCTCATAGATGTTGTGTGCTTCACACCAATGAACAAGAATTGGTGTAATGCGGCTGTTTGACTCCTTAGGACTCTCTAAACTTTAGTCTCTGATACCATATTTGTAACGCCTAAAAAATAAGTTCCTGGGATGCCACACGGTGCTCCAAACTACAAGTAGTCCTAAGATAACCCTGGCTTTTTCTACTAAGTCTGGGTCTCAATATAGGGGACATATGAATATGAAATCATAATAATGCAAAAAATCTTATCTGAAACATGCTAGAAGTCTGGGTAAAACAATATCGAAATATCTGAATTCTGAATCAAATCTATAAAACTGAATCTAGTAGTCCAATAAGCTTCTACTATCTAAATATAGAGAGTCACTAGGACAGGCCCCCAGCTGACTCAAACTGTTTGAAATGAATAAAAGAACATCTACTAATAAAATGAAAGTATGAATTACTAAGTCCCCAAACTATGAGGACTCACAAACTGTAGGGATGTAGATGAGATGCTTGGGAATTACTCACACTGTTGAGACTGATCACCTGAACCTACATTATAAGACAATGTAGCACATAGACATATATGTGGATCAATACTTTGAGGATGTACTGGGTATATGGGGGTGCATGGAATAAGTAAACAATATAATCACACTTTATAAAATCATGCATGGTAAATCTAAATGACTCACATAGTCTTGAGCAATTTAAAATCTGAAGATCATAAATCATAAAAGATAAAACATATAACATAAATTTAGTGAGACATTACACCTAATTCTGAAATCTTTAATATACTTTATCTTAAAGCTTAAGAATCTTAAAACGTAAGTTCTATAACATATAATTTTATCTTAAAGCTTTAAATCAATAGACTATTGAAGAGTGGGGGACATCTTTTGGGAGGTTCTTTTAATTGAGATACACCATGTGAGCATCCATGGAGTCCCACATCTTTACCCCATTAGGTATGGCTATTCTACCCTTTTCATCGGAATATAATTTCTTTATTAGTCATCACAATCTGAGTTATCCACGTAGAAGTGGGAATCAATCTGAATCCTATGTTGGCATGTAGTTTTGGGGGTATGAAACCGTAGTAACTTACCCATCTCAGTGCTAAATACTACTACAATTCTTATGCTCAAAATCTTAAGAAATCCACTTCTAAAATAGCACAAGGCATTACAGGAAAATCAATTATGCTTTTCTTACTTTAAATCTCAAGTTATAAACAAAGTAGATTCTTTATCTTAGCTTAGTTCCAAAAGTTCAAATCTTTAACAAAATCTATGAATAATATTATCTAAGGGTGATCTTGGCACAAATAATCTCGAAATAACAATCTTAATTATGACATAGTGACCCATGCATCAATTTCATGTAAAAACATCTTTGAATTCATGCTTGAAACACTTATAATTCATCATAAAATTTGGAAATTACTGCAAAATGCATACAAATATGAATATAATCATGTAATTCAACTTCTAAACCATGGGAAATCTCAAAATCTTGCAAATAATCATAATGGGTATAAACCCTAACTTGAATTTCATGAAAAATCTCATAAATTACAGCAAATTTATAATTAGAGTAAAGTTCTTGGCACAAGGATGAAAGAACTATCCTCGTTAGAACCCTACATACCTTAAATTGATGGTCTTTGATGAAAAACTCAAATCTTGGATTCCTATTGGTGCTCTGGAGATGAATTCTTAGAATTCTTGTATTTGGAATTCCTTGTCTTGACTTTTCTTAGAAAATTAATTGTGGAATTTAGATTTTTTAGCAAAGGACCTTTTGATTTCTAGGGTTTTGTTTTTGAAAAGAATGGTGAATAAAGAGCATAAAGTGCTTGAAATATGATTAATCTTTTATTTTTGAATGGATTGGAGGTTGGAGATTTTCCAAACTCCCCCTTTAAACATTTATACAAAATTGGAAAATGTATATTTTCCCAATTTGGGTGGCCATCGCTATGTGCCACTATTACGGTGGTTCATTGGAAATCAATGAATAAAAATTGGGCAGACACCGCAACACAAAGACATCGTGGAGCGCTTTTGGAATGCCATTTTGGCATATGACGCGATGTGTCGTTATCGCGCTGGACCTTTGGAAATTGATAAATGGGAAATTGACCCTCTCCACGCTGCACCTATATCATAGAGGGCTACTGGAATGGGATGATTGGAAATTTACACTAATCCACGACGTGCTAAGGGTCAAAACGATCGTGTTTTACGATTAGAACTTAAAATAGCCGTAACTTCTTACTTGGTTATCGGATTTAGGCGAATCTTATACCGTTGGAAATCTAATCCAATTTCCTACATAATGGAAAGCTAAATCTAAGGAATTCCATTTCAAATAAATAGTATTCATTTTTGAAGCTATCCCTTAACATTCTAGGGACAAATTTAAGCTAGGAAAAGTGCAGGTAATATAGTTGGTCTTACTTGTACACTAGATTAAGCTTTTTCATAATGTAATTATTGATATATTGTAATATTAGGTGGGGAATTTATAAGATATTTGATTAAATGGTGAACTTGGTATTTATTAATTGCTATTGGCTATTAATTTGCATGGTATGATATTTGACCCTATGTCTAGGACCTTCGTTAGTATAATTGTAGTTTCATGACTAGTGTAAGAATACTATAGTTTTTCTAAGTAGACATAAATAGTATGTTTCTCTATTCGTAGGAGTGTATTGACCTGTATAATGCCTAGATAGGAGATGAACTTGGTGTTAGATTTACTTAGGAAAATTCTTGAAGAGACTTTCCCTATAGAGCTAGAAATGATTTGTAAGTCCTATGGTAAGGAATAGATAACCTAGCTTAATTCTGGATAGAAGTTAGACTTGTGTTAGTATGCTTGGCATTCTTGGGATTTAGAAGTGCAACTTGACCCACCATTATTTGAACTAAGTAAATGCTTAGTGACCTAGATACGTGGTGATTGTCTAAACTATTTGCACATAGATGTTGTGATAGTTGAACTCGATTATTGCATTATCTTGTGATCATGACTTGAATAACCTTTTTAGGTGATTATTGTGCATGTGTTGTAAATACTATTGCCCTTATTTATGATCATATTATGTGTGAAGCTTATTAGTAAGGTGAAAGGGAAAGTTTTATCTTACAATCCTACTTCTTTATAGTGTTAACCTTTGTGTATGTTTATTATTTCAGCTATGTATATGGATGTATGTTGTTGTATTGGGAGACTTGTGATATTATGATGATGTCCGGTGTGAAGGAACATGTTTATATTAAGATGATACCTGGTGAATCCACAGGATTCTATTGATATTATGATAATGCCGGTGAATCCGAAGGAATATAATGATATTATGATAATGCCTGGTGAATTTGAAGAAATATGTTGATACTATGATGATGCCTAGTGAATCCAGAGGAATATGTGATATTATGATATTGCCTAGTGAATCTACAGAAATATGTGATATTTTAATGATACCCGATAAATATGGAGGAATATATTGATATAATGATGATGCTCGGTGAATCTGAAAGAGGTAAGAACATTATGATTCCATGAGGGGAGAATTTAGTGATATGCATTGATATTTGTAAGGTTAGGTCGTGTGGGAACAACCTTCTATATGCTTGAGATATGAGGTCTCTCTTGGTATATTTCTATTCACTTATTATTCCAAATCACTAAATAAGAGGTGTGGCCTTTGTTGATGCTAAATTAGCAACTAGAGAAAATCTATGCCTAATATTGAGTTAAGACTTAGTGGTATAAATAATCTTGCATAGAATCAAGGGCTAACCTAATATATATCCTTCATTTGGATAAGAGGTTGTATTATGAAATCTTGCATAGTAAGGTGGCTTATGTGATAACTAGTTACTTCTAAAATATATAATTACTATTTGGAGGCCAGAAAACTAGTAAACTAGTTGGTGGAATTTACTTGTGTAAAATATGGAAATTAGTCCTTAAGGTTGTGACATGCTTTGTAATGATGGACCTAATATTGTATGATGGTTATTTAAATTTTCTTCTCATATGTGAAGTTGACATAGATTAATTGATAACTCATATCATGAAGATGCTAGCTAAAGAATGGCCTTATGATAGTTGAATAACCTATAATCTAGGTGGCTTGTTGTTTTCCCCAATTTGATGGCTAGTAATGATAAGACTTGTAATCTATTGATTCATGGAAGGATAAGGATAATTAGTAACGACTTTACGTGGTGTTGATCAATGAATTATAGAATTAATAACTACATGCCTATGCTATGACGATGTTGCATTCTTGATGTTAAATTGCACTTTGGGTATTGGAAGTGGTTTTTTGTAATAAGCCATGGCGGGGTTGAGCTTCCCGCGGTTTTGGTCAATTCATCAAAAAATTATGCTTTATTGTATTATTGGTTGTATTTTTTTTATGTACTCTTTGATTGAATAAGACACCATGATGAGTTCTTGTTTGATATTATTTTGGGTCCTCTCCGGTGGTATGGGATGCCGTGATGAGTTCTTTCTTGTGCTCTCTTTCGTGTACTTCTTGGCGGTATAGGATGTCGTGGTAAGTTCTTGTGTTTATGTTCTAAAAATGGTTGATGATGATTATGGCAAGTAGATGCTTTACTACTGTGTATATGATTTTACGATTTCGAAATGATACTCAGTTGTTATAGTGATTACAGAGTATATTAAGATAGTATGTCATGTTATTACTTTAGTAGTATAGATATTGTTACAGTGATATCAAAGAAGATTCAAGTTCTTTCCTACCCCTTGACTTTAAGATTATTATCTTACTTTATATCGTGTTTGCATTATATTTGAGCTTAGTTGGCCGATGATGTCTACTGAGTACCCATGTTTTGGCACTCATATTACACTTCTATACCTTTTTGGTGCAGACCCAGGTTCTAGTAGCCGCCATTGAGATAGTTTGTGAGAGTTGACTATTCAGAGATAGGGTGGGCTGTTGGAGATTGAGTTGCCTTCTTTCCTCTCTATCCTTATTTTACTTTTGCTTTTGAGACAAATATATGAGATATTTAAGACCTTTTAGATTTTGAGATTGTAAATTCCACATGTCAAATTTAGAATCTCTTATATTAATAGTAGCAAGTCATGTAATTTGTGTTTGAATATCAGTTGTCCTTAGTTATGAAATGTTGTTATTATATATTGTGTTCACATATAAGGTCCATATTGGACATTCTTACCAAGGTAACCCATTCTATAGCTTCGGGTTACCGTATCGGCTTACCTACCGATTGGATGTGGTAGGTGCCATCATGACTCGAAAGTCAGGTTGTGACAAATTGGTATCAGAGCCTAGATTTCATCGGTATTATTGATACAAGAGTAAGTGTCTAATAGACTCCTACGAATCGGAATGTTGACTTTCGTTTCCTATCTTCGGAAGGCTATGGGACATTCTTAAGAGTCCTTTACTTGTTTCATTCTTATCGTGTTAAGAGTCTGAGCTGGTTTGTAGGACATTCTGTTGACTTTACTCTCTCACAAATGCATAGGACTCGTGCTTCAGTGATACGCGAGGTGTTTTCTGAGACCCAGACACATGAGTTATCCCTAGTTAGGGTCCAGGGTGTACCTCCCCCAGAACCTATTCCTGCACCTGAGCCAGAGATTCCTCCACCTTTACCAGCAGTGAGCTAGGGACCAGCCCAGCTCCACCAGGATTCATTCCCTCTTCTTTGATTAGAGATGTTTTAGTTTAATTGTTGAGTTTTGTTGATGGTTTGTAGACTACTGGAGCAGGAGTGCAGCCTACAGTTGCAGCTCTTGGAGTTGAGGTTCCTCTTATTTGACAGTTGTTGAGCTAGTAGTTATTCAGCCAGTCGAAAATCATCCAGTTATGTCTGTTGAGGAGAAGAAGACATTGGGTAGATTCTTAAGGTTGGCTCTGTCTAGATTTTCTGGTGCTTCTGATATGATGCGTTTGAGTTCTTGGCTGTTTATGAGGATAGGCTTCTTGTATTAGGCCTTGTGGAGACTCGTGGGGTGGTCTACATAACATTTTAGTTTGACTTGTCTGCTAGACACTGGTGGAAGGGCTTTATGAGTTCTAGACCAGTTGGATCTTCCGCTCTCTCTTAGGCTCAATTCTCTGAGATGTTCTTGGAGAAGTTTATATTGTGTAGCCTTAGAGATCATTTGAGAGATTAGTTCTCCATTTTAAGGAAGGGTTCTATAACAGTCGCTAAGTATGAAGCTCATTTCTATAAGTTGGCTAAGCATGCGACTGCTATCTTAGATATAGAGGATGAAAGGGTTTGCTACTTTATGAGAGGATTTAGACTTCTTATTAGTATGGCTACTCAGAGTTTGGTGTCTGTTGGTAGGACCTTTATCAAGGTTTCTGATCATGCTAGGGTGATAAAGGACATGCAGTGTGAGGGCCGTGATAGGAGATCTAAGTATTAGGAATATTTTGTTGGAGCCGTAGAAGTTCCAGGTTTTGAGGTCATATTTCTTATACTGGACATCCTCCATTCTAGATATTTTATTCATCCTGGAAAGGCTAAGATGTATAAAAATTTACGGCAATTATACTGGTGGTATGGTATAAAGAGAGATATGGCAGACTTTATAGCCCGTTGCTTGTGTTTTTAGCAGGTTAAAATCGAGCATCAGCATCCCTATGGATTGAATCAGAGATTGCCCATTCTGAGTGGAAATGGGAAAGGATCACCATGGACTTCATTAGTTGTTTGCCTTTTACTTTCCATGGTCATGATGGTATCTAGGTTATTGTGGATCATTTGACCCAGTCTACATATTTCATTCCTATTTAGATGACCTTCAGCGCCGAGAAATTAGCCCAAATTTATTTTTGGAGATAGTTCATTTGCATGGGGTTCCTGTATCTATCATATTAGATCTTGGATCTTTGTTTACTTTGAGTTTTGGAGAGTATTTAAGGAGGAGTTAGGTACTAGAGTGGATTTGAATACAATTTTTCATCTGCAGATAAATGATCAGTTCGAGCAAACTATTCAGGTGCTTAAGGATATGCTCTGAGATTGTGTTGTAGACTTTGGAGGTTAGTGGGATTCGTACATAGCTTTGATAGAGTTCGCCTACAACAACAGTTATCATTCTAGTATTGAGATGGCTCCTTAAAAGGAATTGTATAGTAGGATGTGTCATTCTCCTATATGATGGTTTGAGTCATCTGAGATTAGACCTTATGGTACAGATTTGCTTCAAGACTCATTGGATAGAGTCAGGGTGACTCAGGATAGGTCGAGAGCAACCCAGAGTAGGCAGAAGGCCTATACCAACCATAGACTACGTGCCTTGAGATTCGATGTGGGTTATCATATGTTCCTTTAAGTTTTACCTATGAGAGGTGTGATGAGGTTTTGAAGGAAGGGTAAGCTTAGCTTTTGCTATATTTGTCCTTTTAAGATTCATCATGTAGTTGGCGAGGTGGCCAATGAGTTGGATCTACCTCTTGACTTTTCTACTATCCATTCGGTTTTCCATATCTCTATGTTGCAAAATTATATGTTGGATCCTTCTCATATGGATGGGACTTGATCTAGTTGTACGATAAGTTGACCTTTGTGAAGGAGCCAATGTGTGTTTTTGCTAGAGATGTAAGGCAACTGCGTATTAGGGAGATTTTGGTAGTCAAGGTTCAATAGAGGCATAACCCAATAGAGGAAAATTCTTAGGAGAACGAGAGTGAGATACTGGCCCAGTATCATCACTTGTTCAATACTTCAGGTACTTGTTTGTCATTAACTTTAGGGGACAAAAGTTCTTTTGTAGTGGATGTTGTAATGAAACTTCAAGTCATTTTCCGATAGCGCTTCTCCATAGGCGTCCTAAGTCATTAATAACTTGGGCAGACCAATAGTTTTGTTACTTGAAGGTTTGTTTGGATTTTATAACCCCTTTCTCAATTTGAAGTCTTCGTTGGTCCTAATTTACCACAAAGAGAAATCATTAGTAAAACAACCTCATATGCAAAATCCAACTTTGCCAGCGCATCGAGAACATAAAAAACTACAGGGTTTAATTTTTTATTTGCTCAAATTAGACCCCGAATGCTTCCTAAAGCATTGGTCGAAGCTCAGAACTAAGTTCCAAGCTTCAGCCATGCATAGCATGCACTGAGGTGTCGCGACCACGGTGAAGGAGGTGCGACCATAATGCCGCGACCGCGGTGACACAGGGGCCACGACAACTCCATCAGAGGGTTGGGTGGTCCATATTTAAGTGCTATCTTGCATGAAGTTTTGCCATTCCGTGCCTCCCTCTTAACGTAGAAACCCTAATATAGTGTAAAACCTTCTAAATACATGTTGTTGGTTGAATTGGTTAAATAACTTGTGTGGTTGATTCTTTCTATAATCTAAGGTAAGAGTTCCTTTAATTTGATATCTATTTCATAGGTTTTTAAATCAAACCCCCTACACCATTGAGGGTCAATTGGAGCACCAAATTGAGTAATTGACTCAAATTACTTGAGGGTTTAAACTCCCTAAAGATAGCTAGGCTATGGGTTGGTCTTGGAAAGTCCTATACCAGGCTGAAATCCAATTCGGATTTTGGTGTCCATTTGAAACCCATGGTACAATGGTGATATAATAGATATTGTCATTCTTGTTGTAATGCTTAGATTCTATTGTTGTTAGCATTGCTTTTTGAAGAGAAAGCTTCACCAAAAGGAAAGGAAAATCTCATTTGTTCGTGAGTTGCTTAGATTCAATGTAGGTTAAGCTTACACGTAGACTAGATTGAGCTTGTTTGTAATGTAATTATCGATATTTTGCGAGATTGGGCAAGGAATTTAGATGATAGTTTATTAATTGGTGAGCTTGGGATTTATTAAATGTTATAGGCTATTAATTTGTAAGGTATGACATTTGACTCTTATTCGAGGTTCTTGGTTTGCTTAATTGTGATCTCATAACTAGTGTGAGAACACTATAGTTGTTCTAAGTAGACATTAATTGTATGCTTCTCTATCCCTAGGTGTGTATTGACCTATATAATGACTATATTGAAGATGACCTTGTGTTAGATTGACTTAGGAAGGATTCTTGAAGAAACTTTCACTATAGAACTAGAAAGGATTGATAAGCCCTATAGGGAGGTATAAATGACCTAGCTTAATTTCGGGTAGAAGCTAGACTTATGTTAGTAAGCTTGGCATTCTCGGTATTTAGAAGTGGGACTTGACCCACCTTAATCTGAACTAAGTAAATGCTTAGTGACCTAGATACATGGTGATTGTGTAAACTATGTGTACATAGGAGTTGTGTTGGTTGAACTCTATTATCAGATTATTTTGTGATCGTGACTTAAATAACCTTGTTAGATAATTATTGTACCTGTCTTGTAAATAATCATGCTTTTCTTTTTGCTCATATTACTTTTAGAGGTTATTAGTAAGGTGAAATAGCAAGTGTTACCCTATATCATTACTTTCTTATATTGTGAAACTTTATGTATGTTTATTGTTTCGGCTATGCATATGAATGTATGTTGTTGTATTTGGATACTTGTGATATTATGATGATGCCTAGTGAATTCGGAGGAATATGTTTATACTATGATGATGCTCGGTGAATTCAAAGGAATATGTTGATATTATGTTGATGCCAGGTGAATTCGAAGAAATATGTTTAATTAATGATGATGCCAAGTAAATTTGGAGGAATATGTTGATAATATGATATTGTCCGGTGAATCTAGAGAAATATGTGATATTATGATGATGCTTGGAGAATTCGTAAGAATATGTGATATTATGATGATGCTCGATAAATTCGGAGGAATATGTTAATATTGTGATGATGCTCGATGAATTTAGAAGAGGTAAGAAAATTATGATGTCATATGGGGCAAATTTACTTATTTGCATTGATATTTGTATGGTTAGGCCATGTGGGGCCAACCACCTATGTGCTTGAGATATGAAGTCTCCCTTGGTATATTGCTATTCACTTCTTGCTCAAAAACACTAAATGAGAGGTGTGATCCTTATTGATGCTAAATTAGCAACTAGAGAAAATATATGCCTAATATTGAGTTAAGACTTTGCTGTATGAATAAACTTGCGTAAAATGAAAGGCTAACCTAATAGATATCCTTGACTTGGATAAGAGGTTATACTATGAAATCTTGCCTATTAAGGTGGCTTATGTGATAACTAGTTACTTCTAAAATAAATAAATAATATTTGAAGGCTTAAAACCTAGTAAAATAGTTAGTGGACTTTACTTAATTAAAATATGGAAATTAGTCCATAAGGTTGTGACATGCTTAGTGGTGATAGACCTAGTATTGAATGATGGTTAGTTAAATTATCTTATAATATTTGAGGTTGAGATGGCTTAATTGATAACTCATGCCATGAATATGCTAGCTAAAGAATGACCCTGTGATAGTTGAATAACCTATAATATGGGTGACTTATAGTTTTCCCCAATTTGATGGCTAGTAATGATAAAACGTGTAATCTATTGATTAATGGAAGGATAAGGATAACTAGTATCGACTTCATGCAATGCTTATCAATGCATTATAGAATTAATGACTGCGTGGCTATGCTATGAAAATATTGTGTTCTTGATGTTAAATTGAGGTATGGGTATTGAGAAATGGATTTTGGTAATGATCTATTACGGTGTTAAGATACCCGTGGTTTCGGTCAATTGATGGAAAAGTTGTTCTTTGTTGTATTATTGGTTGTATTCTTTTGTTGTACTCTCTAGTGGTATAGGGCACCGTGATGAGTTCTTGTTTGATATTCTTTTTTGTACTCTCCAATGGTATGGAATGCCGTGAATAGTTTTTTATTATGCTCTCTTTCGTGTCCTTCCCGATGGTATAGGACATCGTGGTAAGTTCTTGTGTTTATGTTCTAAAGATGGCTAATGATGATTATGGCAAGTAGATGCTTTACTATAGTGTATATGGATTTACACTTTCAAAATGATACTTAGTTATTAAGGCAATTATGGATTATATTGATATAGTATGTCGTGTTATTTCTTTAGTAGTATAGATGTTGTTAAAATGATATTAAAGCAAATTCAGGTTTGATCATATCCCTTAACATTAAGATTATTGTCTTACTTTATATCATCTTTGCATTATATTTGAGCTCAGTCGGCCGATGATGCCTACTAAGTACGCATGTTTTGGTACTCAAACTACAGTTTTGTACCTTTTTGGTACAGACCTAGGTTCTAGAAGACCCCGTTAAGCTAGTTCGTACGAGTTGACTATTCAGAGAAAGGGTGAGCTATTAGAGATCGAGTGCCCTCTTGGAGATAGGGCGAGTTGACTATCCTTATTTGTGTTTTTCTTTCAAGGCAAAGTATGAGATTATTTAAGACCTTTTAGATTTTGAGATTGTAAATTTCTCTTGTCAAATTTTGAAGCTCTTGTATTAATACTATCAGGTCATAGGATTTGTGTTTGAATATCGATTGTCCTTAGTTGTGAAATTTTATTTTTATATATTGTGGTCACATATAGGGTCCATATTGGATGTTCTTACAAAGGTAACCTATTGAAATAACTCTAGGTTACGGTATCAGCTTATCTACATGTGGGATATGGTAGGTTTCATCATGACTCAGAAGTCGCGTTGTGACAGACACCATTCTTAAGGGTATAGGGTCGTTTGTGTTTCTATTTCTACCATGAGCATTTTATGAGCTAAATGGGTGATATGTGAAGAATTTGCGATGATGTTGACCTCAAAGAATTGACCATTGTGAGGAAACAACGCCATGAACTATAATAATAAAGTTTCCTTGAATCCACCTAAGTTTTTCTTTAATTGTTTAGGAAGAGGCAAAAGTTCGAAAATACTTTCAAAATATCATTAGCAAGAAATGGAATGATTTTGAGAAAAACAAAAAGTATAGTTTTATTTTTGAAAAAGAGCGAGGATGTTTTTGAGCTTTCTTTTGAGTGAGACCACTGAATTCAATTTTTGGCCCTCTCTTTATAAGAATGAATCTTTGACTCAGTGTAACTTATGAAGCTTAAATTGCTAAAATTTGTTTGGAGGCTAAATTTTTTCTCTATGAGTTCGATGCCATATGTGGTGAGATTTTTGAATGTTTCTTGTAGATATGTGTAGTCTAGAACTTGTCCCAATCATATTCGAAGTGAAATTCTAGGTAAAATTGGTTTAGTGGATGACCCGAGACCATTTTTGATGATATGAGCCAAATGGCCACCTTAGCGTTTGATGACATCTTTGAAAGACCACAGAAAAGGACTCAAGACTTGGTCACCACGAGGGCTTAATAACATGGATGGAGGACCCATTTTGAGCATATAAAAAAGCAAGGCTGTGTTTTAAGATTGCATGGGGACTTACCTTGATGACTATTCGAGAGCTCCAAAGGAATATATAAGTCGTAGTGTGAAGAGGAGCCTCAACACTACAAGGACGTCCCTTCTATTGAAGTCCAAACACTCCATGGCCACCCTTCATTAAGGGTATTTTGGATATTGCACATATTGTAGTGTGCACACCATGGCCGCCACTTTTATTAAGGTCACCTTGGCCATTTTGCCTTTCTATTTTGTAATAGGCTATAAATAGGATATTATTAATTCATTTTCTTAGTTTAGTCTGGATGAAGAACTAAAAGAAAAATTTGAAAGATTTTCTCTCTTGTGAGAGTGTAACCCGAAACATGGGTTTTCAAGTGTGGATTCACTTGTTTTGTAATTTAGCATAGAAATGTTTGTGCTTGAGGAGATTGACGTCCCTATTGTGTCTACGTAAGATTCTAGTGATATTTATGTAAGTATTAGGGGTCTTAGGATTTGATACATTCTATGGTTCTTAGTTCTTGTATGCTCCTTAGTCAAACTATCTATTTTCTCTTTATTACAGTATTTGATGTTTTTTCCTTGTTATTTTATTGTATTTTTTTCTTAGCTTGTATTCTTCTGTTATCTTGTATGTTTGTTGGCTGCCCCGTATCATTTGGTATCAGAGTAAGGATTGATTTTGTTAAAAAAAAAAATCAATCTTGGGCTTGTTAGTTGAAAATCACAAAAAAAAAAGTATTGAAAACCTGAAAAATCTCAAAAAAAGAAATCCATCCTTTTTTTGGTGTCTTGGCCAAAATTTGTACCTTAGATTTAGGATATTCTTAGGTGTTTTGGTTATTTCTAGTGTCAGGCCCTTCTTGACTAACGCTAAAAGAGTCTAAATCTAAGTTTTGAGCCATTTTTGAGTTGTTCTTGGAATTTGAAAATTGTTGTGTTATGGGTCCAAACTTGGCCGTATATTTTTGTTATGGTGTTGTTGTTTATGTTTTTTGTTGAAGATTGGAGGCTTTCACATTTGTTGTTGATATTTAGAGGCCCAAAGTGCACCTAGAACTTCAAATTACAAAGGAGGTGTTATTGGTGTTGTTGCTGTTCTTCACCATCTCCATGTTGTGTTCAAGAAGATTCTTCAAAGAGAGGTTGTTTGATCTTTAATCTAGGTTTTGAGCCATTTTTGAGTTGTTCTTGGAATTGAAAGTTGTTGTGTTATGGGTCCAAACTTGGCCGTATATTTTTGTTATGGTGTTGTTGTTTATGTTTGTTGTTGAAGATTGGAGGATTTCACATGTGTTGTTGATGTTTAGAGGCCCAAAGTGCACCTAGAACTTGAAATTACAAAGGAGGTGTTCTTGGTGTTCTTCACCATCTCCATGTTGTGTTCAAGAAGATTCTTCAAAGAGAGGTTGTTTGATCTTTAATCTAGTGGAAAGAGAGTGTAGCTCTTGTTTGTCTTGACAACACTTCCAAGACATCACCAAAGAATTAAAAGTACAAAGGGCTTCCTAAAAGCCTTGTTAAAAAGGAGTAAGGGCACTTTTCAAGATAGACTAAAAAGGGAAAGGAGATAAGACTTGCAAAAAGGTTGTCTTGCCAAAAAGGTTCAAGACAAGTCAAACCATTTTGGATTTTTAAAAGGCCTCCAAAGTCTAGTTTGTCCTCACAATAGCAAAAATTCTAATCCTCCAACTTGAAGATTGATCATTACAACTTTGAGGCAAAACATTTTCGAAATTTCAAAAACTCCCAATGCCTAATCTAAGGCTTCCACTTGGCTGCCACATCCCCATCCTCCAAAAACAACCTAAGGCTCAAAATTTCAGATTTTTAAGTTTCATTTCTTGTTTTTTCTGTTTCATTTTGTTGATTCAAGTACTAATTGGAAAACTAGTAATCACCTTTTCGGTTGTGAGTTATTTATTTGAGTCCATTTTTTTGTGTTAGAGTTTTTTTTATGCTTTTATCATTTTAATTCATTGTAGCTTTTTGGCTCGTGTCCGACAAGATTTCTTTGAGTCTTTCAAATGAAAATCCATTCTAGACAAGAGTAGAACTCATCCCTTTATGTCTCACCAATTATAAGATGACGTTCAACACTTGTTAAGCCAAGTGTGGGAAAAAATGAAAGGTGTGACAGTAGAGTTGTGAAGATACTTTTGAGCTAACTAGTTTCTTGGTTTTTGTTAATTTTTTATTTGTTGTTGTCTTTCTTAGGTATCATGGACACCAATGCTATCTTGTCCATTCATCAATCCTTCAACCAAAGCATGGAAAAGATGCACACAGATATGACTTTAATGAAAGGAGACATGCCTACTATAATTAAAAGGTTGGGTCATATTGTAGGTCAAAGACAGAAAGTAGGCTTCCATGACACATATCAAGTTGAAGGCCGCATCTCATGTGAGCTACAAGGTAACGATGCTATCTCCTACACTCCTACAAACTTAGAAGGTTGTGATATGGCTAGTAATAGCCGAGTGGATGTAGTTGGTGGTTTGCAGAAGGATTTTCATGAGCCTTCCCATAGTGATACTCTTGAAATTGCTACGTTCTATAAAGACCAAATCATTGTTGTAAGTAAGCAACCACTAGTTGATCCTATAGATGACAAAATTGATTATTTTCATAAGATTAATTAGTGTCCACCTAGTATTAGCACTTGTAACATGAATAAGGTTTCAATGTTAAGTGATGAGAGTATTCACAAACTAGTTGATCCTTCTAAAAACCAAGGTGAGTCTATGTTGGCATGGGAGTTGCCCACAACTAGTGGCGGTTTGAATGAGGATCAGCTTACTCCTAAATGTAGGCCACTACTTGAGCATGTGTGTTGTTTATTTGATGAATCTCAAGTTAGTGATGATGTCGATAGAGTTGATCATGAGGATGAAAATTATTCTTTGAGCATATTGTGTGATGAATGCCTTATTATTAGTTTTGCTCATAGAATTAAGGAAAATGAAAATATTGGTCAAAGAAATAAGAGTGAACCCGCGAACTTGTTCTTGGGTAAAGATTATAATGTTTGCTTGGATCATAGGGATAATAATGCATTTGAAACAACTTTCAAACTTTATAAAGATCCATTAGAGAGTGAAAGTTCCAAATCGGCCCATGGGATAGATCACACTCTCTTTAGGTATAATATTTTTTTAAAGATGGTACAATCACTCCTAATGAACCTAGTGGTGACAATGAAGGTATAGATTGGATTGAAGGATATAGCCTATATGCTAACCCCACTATGGTGTGACAACATTCCTCCTTAAGATGGAAATCTCTTATTGGAAGATGAGGGCACTCTTAAGGGTAGGGAATGCGTAGTCTTGGAAAGCAATAATCAATAGGGTAAAGATAACCTTGATTTACTTGATTGCTTGGGAAACCCAAATTGTGACTATTCCTTCAAAAATGATTTAGATTGTGGTCTTTTACATGACACCCCACCCTTGTTTGATAAATATGGGGATGAATTACTTGATATTTATGGTGACTTGAATTGTGATCCTTTTGATTTTAATAGTGGTTTATGTCTACTCGAGGACCCTGGGGTAAATGTGTCATTGTCTCTTTAGGGTGTTGCTCATATACGTGCACCCATGTTTGACACATTTGTAATTAAGTTATGTGAACCTCAACTTATGGATGTCAAGTTGTATTGTTGTTTGTGGAAGAGTCCAAGGATGTTGAAGTCTTCTTGTCACCTTCACAGGGTTAGACAATTTAAAGTATCTTGTGGGACTCTTAGGAGCATGCTTGATATCATGGGTAGTGGGAAGCAATTGTGTCTTATGGTTCTCAAGGTAAAGATAATCTTACCTTTTGTATCTAGTGATGCCATTACAACCATGGTGGTTTCCTTACCTCTTGATGATTCCCTTATCCAACTCCTTTGTGGCATTTTAACTATGTTTTCTTGATTAAAACAAAGGACGTGTGGTTATATTTCAAGTGTGTACCCCCTTGTCATGATAATGTTATTTATTTTACTGACCCTAACCCTCAAGCCATGTGGATTTTGTGCTTGTTCGTCCTTTCTTTAAATTTGCAATTTGTAGATTCGTGGTTGGATCCTTTTCAAGAGGGAGAGGATGATACAAACAAAATGGACACCTTAGCTTTTGATGACATCTTCATATGCCAACACAAAAGGACTCAAGACATGGTCACCACGAGGGCATAAGAACATGCATGGAGGACCCATTTTGAGCATGTCATAAAGCAAGGCTGTGTGTGGAAGATTTCGTGGGGACTTACCTTAATGACTATATGGGATCTCTAAAGGATTGAACAAAATGAAGTGAGAAGAGGAGCCTCAACACTACAAGTCCGTCCCTTCCATTGAAGTCCAAACACTCTATGGCCACCCTTTATTTAGGGTATTTTGTACATTGCACATATTGTAGTGTGCACATCATGTCCTCCTCTTTTATTAGGGGCACCTTGGTCATTTTTTCTTTTTATTTTTTAATAGGCTATAAATAGGATCTTTATTTAATTTTCCTTAGTTTAGTCTTGATGAAGAATTTAATGAAACATTTGAAACATTTTTTGTCTTGTGAGAGCGAAACCCGAAACTTGGGTTTGCAAATATGGATTCACTTGTGTAGTAATTTGGCTTAGAAATGTTGGTTCTTGAGATGATTGATGTCTCTCTTGTGTCTACGTAAGAGTTTGGCAATGTTTATATAAGTATAGGGGTCTTAGGATTTGATACACTCTAAAGTTCTTAGTTCTTGTATACTCCTTTGTCAAAGTATCTATCTTTTTTTTATTGCAATAGATGATGTTTTATTCTTGTTATCTTGTTGTTTTGTTTCCATAGCTTATGTTCTTCTTGTTATCTTGTGTGTTTGGTGGCTGCCCCGTATCAGTTGACCTATCACATATCCAAATTCCCACCTTAACATTGTTCCCTAGTTAACCCCTAGAGTGTCATTCAGACTAGTAGACTTTTTAGGAGATCACAAGCTTTGATCATCTCCAATTGTAAAGCCAAGTATCACTTTATGGACTTATTCTTATGCTCGCTGGGGTGAATTTTTGGTAGATTAGCTTCAGTATTTTGAGGTTAGTTTGATGTGATTGAATGGATAGGGAACATATAACATTCCATACATTTTAGAGTAGTCTTGCACATATGATATTCCATGTAGTTTATAGTAGACTTCCAATTTAGAGAGGAAAAGGAATATTAGATTTGGAATTTTGAGTTGTTAGTATGGCTCATGCCTTGGGTGGCCTTTTGGTTGATTCAATTTTTCTTGGTTATGCATTTTCTGGTGTGATGCCAGTGTGTTATGGTTTGGTTTTGAATACATCGATCATTCTCAGTTCAATTAAAGCCTATTTGGTTGTTGAGGTTGAGGCTATTTGGAAAGTGAAGTAAGGAATTTATTTAAAATTAATACTCTAGAAAAATACTTGAAAATGGATACTATATCAAAATCCCGTGGGAGCCTTATTTTTGCTTGGATAATTCCTAGTACAATTTCTTGCCATCGGCGTGAGGATCACGTGGAGCTACTTTGGATCGAACATTCAGGGTCAACTCCTGATGTTTAAAGTATTCCTACTCTCTCTCGTATTGATTAGACTTATCTCTATTTTGTATTGTAAGATGGTTTTCACATGTATATTTACTCTGTATTTTATTTTGTATTTCTGTTATATTAGTAGCTCTTGTACTAACTTCACTAGGTCTTGGAGTTGTATTCTATATTAGTCTTATGTTTATATTTATTATGTTATTTCTTGCACATCTATTGATATTCTGTTACTAGAAGTTACGGACAATTGTTGGCTTACCTACTAGTGGATTATATTAGGGGACATCATGAATTGAGAAATTGGGTCATGACATTACAAATCTTGGCTTACCATGCATCACCCTTAAACCACCTCCTTAACACAATTCAAACATTCCCGACATTATATTTTTAAGAGTAAATACATAATTACCACCTGATGTTGTCCGAGTTTTTCAAAAAGACACCTAAACTTTACTTCCGACCTATTACCCCACGATTCTTACTAAAATTGTTGTAAATACACCATTGGGACCAAAATTTTGACTATGCGTGTAAACACGAATAGGAAGTGCGTGAATGGTTGAAAGTTGACTTAAATACACAATCAAAAATTGCCATGTGTAATTATTTGTTAGATTTTTTAAAAATCTCTTCTTCTCCACTCAAACAAACCCAATTCTCTTCTTTCTCCATTGAGAGATTATTTTGAAGAAAAATATTTATCTCTCTTCTTAAACTTTTCTTAACAAAATCATTCTTAACATATCTATTTCTTGATATTTGATTGTTGTGTCTATTTTAAATTCAAATTTTTTCTTTTTATAGTTGTTATATATCCTCTTAAGAAGCTATAAAGCTCCATTTTAATGGAGTTTTGATGTCATCATTAAACAATCAACAAATATGTAAATCAATACAAAATTAGAAAGCATTACAAAATTAACATAAACACAAAATTGGAACCATTGAAACGAAATCCACAAAGCAAGAAAAATAAAAAGATCAGCAACTGGAAGGGGGTTGGGGTGAGGGAGTGTAGTGGAGATGTTGTATGTGGGGGGAGGGGGAGTTACTAGATAGGTTAGGGTGGGTGAAGAAGGGGTAGGATAGGGTGATAAATTAAATAAAAAGAAAAAAATTATTAGAAAATAAATAAAATATGAATGAAAATATATTTAACACGTGGCATCACCTGATTGGTGCGTGTATTCACTCACTTTGTTGTGACAGAAATTTACCAAAAAATGGTGTATTTGCAATGGTTTTAGTAAGAATCATGGGGTAATAGGTCAAAAGTAAAGTTTAGGTATCTTTTTCAAAAACTTGGACAACATCAGGGTGGTAATTATGTATTTACTCTATTTTTAATTGAGTTACCTTAATATTTCCCTTCTATACTTCACTATTTAGTCTAACATTCCTCAAGTCTCAAAGTTCCTGGAAGATATTAAACTATGTATATTCACTCCATCATCTATCCATCTTATATTATAATAAAATATTAAAATAATATATAATAATAAAATATACTTGAGCCTAAATGGACTTTTAAGTGTGTCCATCTATCCAAATCCATGATTGAGGGTCTAATGCATGATATTCTTGACATTATCGTTAATTTTAGATATATCTAGCAGAAGTCTAGTTTCTACACAATAAAGTATTACTTACTTTTTTGGTTAAACAAACTGCTATGGAGAGTATTGAGTTTTACCACATATGTTAAACATATTACCATGTCAAGTTCCCCTTGGATGTGTCTTGAAACTACCCTTATGAACCTTGGTCTTTGAAATTATGGTTGGGGAGATAGGGTTTTCAGAGTATTTTGTTAAGAAGGGGGCGACCTAGGTAAATAAAAAGAAAGAGGGTTTGAAAAAAAAAACCTCAATTGGGCTATTTACTTTTACCATTGCAGCGATTACCCAACTGTAATAATGGTTGATGGTAGTCCAACCTAGACCATTGTTAAACCTCTTGGCCCAATTTCTTTAGGACTTGATTTTTCTCCCTGATTTTAATTTTTCTTGCACCATTTAAGCCTATTACTTATCATAATTTATTTTTGGGGCACTTTTACCTATAATGATGGTGTGGGTCATTATAAAGTGATTTGAATCTCTCTTATGCTTTATATAAATTTTATCCAATTTATGCTTAAAACTCAAAATCTCGCTTCTCAAATTCGCTGTATTTCCAAATAGAAAAAATTAAATCAAGAACTTCATTAAAGATCCTCCCATGTGGTGATAGAACTAGGTTGTTCTACCTTCAACCACCTCGTTACTTATTCTAAAAGAGAAAATGGGAAATGTGTGAGCCTTATGGAGATAGTTGAGACTCCTACGGGATGTTGGTGACACTAACCTACAAAAAATTCTACATTTGGTATGATAAATCCTTATACACGAGAATTTTTAACTACCTATTGGTATGCAATAGTTGCAGCATGTTTTATTTAAGTGCAAATTGACCCCTCAGTTCTAATATGCGTAAGCTAGAGGTAACATTAGTAGCTAGTGGGATTGCTATTTCATGAACTGGTCTTTCTACCATTCTATCAAAAGAATCTCATTCTGCTAAATCTGCTGTATTGGGAAGAGAAGGGAAACTTCCCTTCTTAATTTATATAAGCATTGTTCATGGTTAGGGTGTGGGTTAACCAAATCTTTTTCCCTTTTCATCTTTCCAGAGTAACAATCCTCTACAAAATTAGAAAGTAAGATCAAGTTGTTAGCACTTTCAAAGTAAAGTAATAAAACTAAAACTATCAACTTTCTAATTTCTAATCCCGAAAATGACGTTAAAAATTTGGTGCATCCAGAAGCACACATAATGTACTCAGTCACACAAGTAATGTACTGGCACTTTTGAGTTAGAATCGAATCTATTGGTAGTTGTAGTTCAGCGAAGTGTCCGATTTATGTAATATTATGCGATTAAATAAGTGAAGTTGTAATCAACGAAATTGTTGTTTTTTATGATTCTAAAATTTATAAATAAGCAATATAACAAGTATACATGTTGTAATGAGTAATTAGGAGGATTCCAGGGTTAAGGCATAATTTTTAATCATGTATAACAATACTTTCTTATCGGTTAAGTTATCTATCTAGTTGATGATTTATGGATTTAATAATTTGACTAGATCTTCTTAACACTCGGAGCAACATGACGTGCTCATAATGTGGACACTCTCTATTTCATAGCCTCTCAAAGTTCCAACTTTAAACCAATCTCCGCTAAACAGCCTTGGGTGTATCATATGTCCTTGGAATGAATTTAACTTCAAACACCAATTTTGGATAAATTAGTTATCTCGTGATCCTACCTTTAACATCCATCTTCACAATTTGTTTAACCTAAGTGTGTCTCTAACAAGTAAATAGCCTAATCATGTACGTAGTTTATAGATACTATTTAATCAAAACACGTGATAATACAAATGAAATTATTCTACAACTAAGCAAAAATATGGGCGGAAAATATTACTTGGATGTATAAATACCCCTGAGATTATGGTCGGCATAACAATAATACATTTGTCAATATGCTATCACCTATTTACTAAGACTATCATAGATTTTTAATGCATAAATTCCATTATCGTTGAAATATTCCATTATGAAGTAACTAGAATATAGAGCCATTGGCACATCAACATCCTTAGCTATAGCTGCAGTGTAGGGTAAGAAGAAGATCTAGAAAAAGGTTAAATAGATCATCAAGTTTACCTTGACATGATTCTATTTATGATGAAAAACAACATTAAAAAAGAAGAGAAGTAGGTCAAGGATGGTGCCCAAGTCATTTATTACTTACTGGAACTATTAGTTTATTTATTGGGTCGTTCATTTTGTATTTAGAGCCATTTTCCTATTTTAAAGTCTTCATCGGTTCAAATTGACTATCGAGAAAAAACATTAGTCAAAGGACCACGTATGCCAATTATGGGATTTCCAAAAGCTCTAAAATGTTGATTTTTGGTTGGGTGGACCCTTGGTCCGGATTCTAAGGCTCATAGACTCATTTTGGGCTATTGGACGAATGTTAATAAAATTGGCACATGGGTGTATTCATTAAAACAACCTTGGATGGAAACTTTAACTACTCCATTGAGTCCAAAACATTGAATTTGATCGGGAAACATTGTTCATTTGCATATATAGGATTTTGGATTATTCTCGAGAGGTTGGTAAAGACTTGGAATAGTTCTAAATCTTAGCTAGTGTTGGTGCACCGCTTAGGGAATGGGGGAGCTATAGTGGGTAGGCTTGCCTAGTAAAGGTCCACTTAAGGGAACCCCTACCACTAAAGCGGTAGCCGCTTAAGCAGCAACGTACCACTTATGTTGTACCTATATAGTCAACCGGATGTTGCTAAAGCAACAGTAGGTCACATAATAGATGACTACTTATGAGGCCTAGTGCCCACTTAAGCTACTCTAGCGTACCTCAAAATCCTATATAAACTCCACTTAGCTTGATTTCTCCCATTTTCCACACATTTTAAAAAATATTGAACCCAAAATAGTTGGAAAACTTGGAAGAATCATTGGGTGTGATTTTGGGCCATTTGTAAAGTAAAATTATACGTTTTTTCTCTGAATCCTTGGTAAGATTTCATAAATTTCATGATTTAATCCTTCATATTTTTACAAAATCCCCAGAATTTTGTTGGGTTGATTGTAGAACTCTAAGAGCTCAGAATCCAGTTATTTTTTAGGGTAAAATTTCTTTGAGGATAGAGGGATGTATTGTCAGTTTTGAAAGTGTGATTCCTCAAATGGGTCCTAAATGTAATTTTATGTAATTTTAGACTCGAAGCACAATAGTGCAATATGGGTATCATTGTTCTCATTTTGATGCATAGATTGTGATTTTGATTGCATAGAACCTAGCGAAATCTTCTCGAAAAGGGAAATAATTGGTTTAGTAAATTCTTTGAACTTTTATTTGGTGTACAAATCCGAGTACTAGTAGCCACCACTGACATGACATTCAAGATGAGTTGGTTTCAGAGATATGGTTAACTATTAAAATTAGAGTTGCCCCTTTTCCTTCTTTTATCTATGTCTAGTGTTTCACAATTTGAGATAGATTGTATTTTACTATTTTAGTACTTATGTCCTCTTTTGTAGTAGCTCTTGTACTGAAATTACAAGGTGATAGGATGGTTGTTATTGTTTTATCTATATTTTAAACTATTCAATAATGTCTTTACTTGTTGATTTTTGTCTTTTATGCCATTTTTCATCAAATAAGCCCATTGCATATAGTTTAGGGCTATGGTTTGTCTTATCTACTAGATGAATAAAGTACGTTCCATCATTAATCTTAAATTGGGTCATGATAAATTAATATCAAAGCCTAGGTTCGCCAGTATTATTCGTAAAAGAGCGAGTGTTTAGTAGAGTCCGTGGATTGAAATGATGACAGCCCAACCGAATCGCCAGTATAGATTACACCACATTTCAGTTGGGCTTGGCAACTCGATATTAGTGGAGAGGTCATCCTGATTATAGCCCAACCGAATCTCCCCCATTGACATAGACTTAGTTTTCTAAGATCTTTTTTGAGAAGTATATGCCTTGAAGTCTTAAGGATAATTTGAGGGACCAGTTTATAAGGTTGGGCCAGGGATCCATTACTCTTTTAGTAAGATGCTCGATGTCATGAGTTGGCCAAGAATGCTACTTTTAATTTTACTACTGTGTATGAGAAGGTTCATTGTTTTTTCTGGGTATTGAAACTTCCTCTTTACATGTCTACCTTGAGTTTGGTTGTTACGGGTAGATCTTTTACTGAGGTTTTTGATCATGCTCAAGTAATGGAGGATATTTATTAAGAGGCCCTAGGGGAAATAATAAAAGGCCATGATGTTAGTGTTATTTTAGAGGGAGACATAATATCTCACAGTTCCAAAAATGTGGTTCTTAGGGTAAGTACTCCCCACATTAGCTGTATCAGTATTTAGGTCATTTTGTTAGACCTTTTTAGGCCACATATTAAATTACTGACAGAGGCCAGTTAATTTTCTGTGTTCATTCAAGCTAGAGTGATGGTCACCCTTTAAGGGGTTTGTTTTCTTGTTATTTTAGTTATGATGGTTATTTTGGGGAAGTCAAATCTTCTGGTTGTAGTACAGCGCCTAAGGCATGTTATGATTTTGTCGCTATTGGATATTTCTTGAGAGAGTGTCCCATTCATAAAGCGATGTCTTCTTCATATCAGAGTGTTCCAACAATTTGTTCAATTCTACCCCCAATTAGTGGTGGTATGCATGGTCATAGGGGTGTTCTTTAAGGTGTTTGTCAAGGTTATCAGGCAGGTAGAATAGGAGATCTGTTAGAAGCCCTGCTAGGTTGTGGGCATGGTCAATTATATTCCATACCTACTAGACCCAAGGTTGAGTCTTCAGATACTATTACCATATGTAAAATCTTAGTGTGCCATTAGTCACCTTTTTCTTTATTTGGTCCCAGATCCACTTATTCTTATGTGTGTACTTATTATGCCCTTTGGTTAGAGTTATCTTGGGATTCATTATTTGTTTCTTTATATGTATCTACTCTCGGGGGTGATTCTTTAGTAGTGGATTGAGTATATAGATCATGTTTTGTGATTGTTTGAAATTTTGATACTTAGGCCTATCTTACTATGTTAGATATAATGGTTATTGATGTGATTGTATGCATACACTGATTATCCCACTCTCATCCAGTCTTGAATTATTTTACCAAGACTATTACCTTAGTCGTTCCTACCATACTCTTCCTACCATACTCACAGTTGTGTAGCAAGAGTTATTAGTTGTGAGCTAATAAGGATTATTTCTTATATTCGAGCTTAGAGATCTATTTTGATGGGTTGAGAGTCTTTTCTCACTTATATTTGTGATGTTATTGTGGAGAGTCCATCATTTGACTCTATTTCTATAGTTCATGAGTTTATTGATTTTTCCAAATCTATTTTCTGGTATTCCTCCTACGCCTGATATTGAGTTTGTTATTCATTTTTAATTGCGAACCCAACCTATTTATATGATACCTTACCACATGGCTCTTGTTGTTTAGGGTTTTATTAGACTAAGTGTGTCTCATGGGGGAGCTCTTGTCTTATTTGTAAAGAAGTAATATAGTTTTATGTGAATGTGTATTGATTAAAGGCAACTTAATAAGGTCACGGTGAAGAACCAATATCTTATAACTTGAATTGATGATTTTTTCAACTAGCTTCAACATGCAATGGTGCTCCCCATGATTAACTTGAGGTTTGACTACCATAAGTTGAGGATTCAGGATGAGGATATCTGAAAGACAACCTTTAAAACCCAGTATGACCATTATGCATTTCTAGTGATATTTTTTGGTGGACTAATGCCCCCAACTACTTTTATGGATTTTATTAATTACGTGCTCATGCCTTATTTGTTGTTTTTTGTGATTGTGTTCATAGAATACATCCTTGTGTATTCAAGTAGTAAAGAGACGCATAGGCAATATTTAAGGATTATGCTCTAGACTTTGAGAGATTATAGACTTTTTGCCAAATTCTCTAACTCTGAATTTATGATTGAGTTGGTGACATTCCTTGGGTATATAGTGTCTATGGATGGTATTATTGTAGATCCAGAGAATATTTAGGATATTCGTGATTAGTCCAAGTCTATATCATTGTTTGAGGTTTTAAGCTACATTATATTGGCCTATTACTAAACATCATTCATTGATAATTTTTCTACTATTGTAGCACCGATGACCATATTAACTAGGAAGGAGTTTACTTTAGGATTGCTCATGAAGTGTGAGTTGAGCTTTGGGAAGCTCAAGGGATTTCTTACTTCAGCTCCTATTATAGATCTTTCTAGTGAGGGTGAGGGATTTTCAGTACATTGCAATGCTTATGGGTTTGGTTTGGGTTGAGTGTTGATGCAGCAAGGTCGAGTTATTAATTATGCATTGAGGCAGTCAAAGGTCCACGAGTAAAACTACACTACTCATGATTTGGAGTTGGCAGTGATAGGTTTCGCACTTAAGATTTGGAGGCATTATCTTTTTTGCATGCATTGTGAGATTTTCATAGATCATCATAGTCTTCAATATCTTATGACCCAAAGAAAGCTTAATACTAGGAAATGTAGATGGATGGAGTTTCTTAAGGATTATGGCAGATGCCTTAAGTTAAAAGATGGTGAGTATGGGTATCATGGCTTGTATTTTAGTTTCTCATAGGCCGTTAATATGAGACATCCAATTCATAGCGAACTTCATGGTGCAACTTGATATTTTACACCCTAGGAAGAATTTTGCCAGTTTTAAGGCCAAATATTTGCTATTTGAGAAAATTCAGAATCTTTAGTTTGAGGATATAAGAATTTGCATCATTTGTGATCAAGTGTTGATTGGTGAGTCTAAAAGGACTGCCATAGACTCTGATGGTCGTTTAAGATTTTATAACTGTACCTTGTTCTGAGGGTGGATACCTTAATTTAGTCTATTTTGTTTGAGGCTCACAACTTTAGATATTCTATTTACCCAAGTAAAACTAAGATGCATAGATATTTGAGGTAGCATTATTGGTGAAGTGGTATGAACAGAGATGTGGTTGACTTTATATCTTATTGCCTATGTTGTCTACAGGTGAAGTTTGAGCATTAGAGATTAGGTGGCTTTATTAAAATATTTCCCATTCTTGAGTGGAAGTGTGAGAAGATTACCATTGTTTTTGTTAGTAGCTTGCCTCAGTCCTCCCATGATTTTAATTGTATTTGGGTCAATATGGATCGATTGACCAAATTGATGCATTTTATTCAAATTTAGATATTCTTCAGTATCTAACGGTTAGCATATATCAATTTTCATAAGATATTTTATTTGCATGGGCTACCTCTATCTATTATTTCAAAGCAGGGTTCAGTGTTTACTTCAAGATTTTGGAAAACTTTTCAAAATGAGTTGGACACTCAGATGCATCTTTGTATGATGTTCTATCCTTGTACTGGCAGGTAGTTGCAGTGGACTACTTAGGTTCTTGAGCATATGTCTGAAGCTGTGCTATAGATTTTGGAGGTCAGTGGGAGCATCACATAGCTTTGGCATAGTTTGCATATAATAATAGCTAAAATTCTAGTATCGATATGGTATATTTTGAGTCTTTGTATTGTAGGAGATTCAGTTAGGTAGTTTGAGACCTCCGAGATTAGACACTATGGTACTAACTTGCTTCAGGAGTTACTGGATAGTGTAAGGGTAATTCAGGATAGGTCGAGGGTAGCTTAGAGTTGGTATAAGCCTTATGCAGATCAGAGTCTTTTTCTTGAGATTGGGAGATTATGACCTAGTATTACTTTGAGCATAGTCCATGAAGGCTGTGATGAGGATAGGGAAGAAAGGCAACCCTAGATATATTGGACCCTTTGAGATCTTTACGTAGCTTGTAAGGTAGCTTATGAGTTGCCTTTCCCCCAAATTTTGCTACTATCTATTTGGTTTTCTATGTTTCTATATTCTGATGAGACATTCTTAATCGTATCATGTGCTTAGATGGGATTCAGTTTAGTTGGATAAGAGATTGACCTTTGTGAAGAAACATGTTCTTGTATTGTCCAGTGATGTCAGACAATTACACACAAAAGATATTCTAATAGTTAAGGTTCAAAAGAGGCACTGCCCAGTAGAGGAGGCTACTTGGGAGATTGAGAGCAAGATGTGGAACCAATATCCTCACCTATTAGAGGCCTTAGGCACATCCAAATTATTTATTTTTATGGACTAATGTCCTTTTAGTAGTGGATAGTGTAATAAAACTCTAGGTCATTTTCTAAATTTCTACTCATTTTTTCTTTTTAAAATTATCCTATAGCTTTGCCATGTTATTTATCACATGCTGGAATTGATAGTTAGGTCATCAGGCAGTTGATTTTTAGACCCAATTCATTATTTAAAAGTCTTCTCTTATTAAAATTGGCTACCAAAAGAAAATGTTAGTCAAACGACCTTATATGCCAATTATGATAGTTCCAACAGCTCTGTAACATCAATTTTAGGATGGGTGGACCCTTGGTTTGGGTCTCAAGGCTCTCTAACTCATTTGGGCTCTTGGTCGAAAGTTAAGAAAAAGGGCACATAGGTGTGGGCCCCACTTTTGTCCAAATAATCTCAGATTGAAATTTTGACTACGACATTAAGTCAAAAAAGTTGACTTTGTTAACGTAGAATAGATCATTTGTGTATATGGTATTTTGGATGAATCCTGAGGGGTTCGTAGAATTCCTATCTCAGTTGGTATTTGTCCACTGCTTAGTGCTTAACGCCCTTTTGGGCCGCTTAATTGAAGGGGTCGCTAAATCAACAAGCCCATAACTCAATAAAGGTCCCCTTAAGAGGAACTCCTACCTCTTAAGCTGTAGCAACTTAAGCGGAAAGGGATAGCTTAAGCAATACCTATGCAATCGACTAGATAGTTCTAAAAAGATGCTAGGTAGCTTAAGCGGTGACTGCTTAAGTGGCCCAGCATCCGCTTAACGACACCATCGTACCGGGGAAGCCTATAAAAATTCAACTTAGACTAATTTGTCCCATTATCACCCATTTTAAAGAATATTGAACCCTAAATAGTGGAAAACTTGGGAGAATCATTGGTGGGTGATTTTGTAGAATTTGTGAAGTTATATTATGCATTTCTTCTCCGAATCCTTGGTAAGATTTCATTAGTTTCATGATTTATTCCTTTATGTTTTCCAATTTCCCTAGAATATTGGTGAGTTGATTGTGAGTAGAACTTGGAATTCACCCATTTTGAGGATAAATATTCTTTGAGCATAGAGGACGTATTGTTGGTTTCGAAAGTGCATATCTGCAAATGGGACCCATATGGGATTTTACATAACTCTAGACCCAAAGAATAGTAGTGCAATATTGGTATCATGGTTCTTGTTTTTTAAGTGGATCTTGATTTGATAGAAAAGCACCTTGCGGAACCTTTTTTTAAAGTAAAATCATTGGTTTAACGAATTCTTCAGGCTTTTCTTCAGCGTCCATGTAAGCTAAGTTTACCTTCTTCATAGATTAAGCTAATTTGTAGTATAGTTATGATATTATACTTGATATAGAATGGGATTTAGGTGTTTGTTGTTTGATTGGCATACTTAGTATTATTTGGAAAGTTTAGACTAGCTTGGAACCACAATTTAGGTGGATTTGTCTTAGTTTCTCATGTTTAGGTAGAATTTTAATCTTAGGGACATATATGGATTATTTAAAATTTAGGTAGAATTTCAATGGTAGGGATTAGATACCTTAGTCTAGTCCAACGTAGAGTTTGCTTTATAATGGATTTTGGGGATTAGAAGTGGGCCCCTCCATCCCACCTTAGGCCATGACTTGTGTTAACTTTTGTAGATTTCTATATGCATCTTATACCCTCTGAAATGCTTATTTTCAAACTTTGAGGAGATTTAATACATAATGATCATGTTTATTTGGTATTTGGGGGTTGGTGATTTTTCTAGGTAAAACTCAATGGCTTATAGATATTGAGTTCCTAGTCAAGTCTAGAAATTGATGATGATATTGATAATATGAGTTCCGATTTAAGTCCAACAATTGATGACGAAATAGATAATATTAGTTTTGGTTTAGGTCTGGCAATTGATGATTATATAGATAATATGAATTCCAATCATGTCCAACAATAATGATACAATGATGTTGCTATTGAGTTTCGATTCAAGTCCAACATTGAGAGTTCATTATGATATGATATGGTATGGATGATTTCATGGTTATAGCTGATATTTGGTACAGTTATGGATCTTTGGTTATTTACTTTCCTTGATTGCACGCTTCGAGCTTATGGGGCCCCGTGTTGGATTATTTATTTTTCTATACTTTTTGGCTTTCGGGGTTCAGTCTTATAGTATTAATTATGCTTTATTTCATATTATTTTTGTTCCAGTTATATATTTACAGTGTTGGAGCTTATTTTCAAGGTTGCTCTTTTACCTTGACTTAGCTTTTTTGTATCGCATCTTTATCAAATTTATATCATTATTTAGCTCAGTCAACTGATGATACCTACTGAGTAGCCGTGGTTTTAGTACTAATGCTACACTTCTATACCTTTTTGGTGTAGCTCTTACTACTAGTATCTCCCACTTATATTTTTGCTGATTTGACTTCAGTGATAGGGTTGAACTTGCGAAGTTGGAGTTGCTCCTTTTTCCTTATTTTATATGTGTCTAGTCTTTCATTATCCAAGATAGATTGTATTAGAGTATTTCAGCACTTATGTTCCTTTTATAGTTGCTCTTGTACCAACATTACAACACCGTGGGATGGTTGTTGATGTGTTCTCTATCTTTTAGATTGTTATGATTGTCTTATTACTATTCTAAGTCTTTAATTATTGATTTCTAGCTTTTAGGCCATTTCCCACCAATTTAGCCCATTGCTTATACCTCCGGGCTTTAGTTTGGCTTACCTACTTGCGGGATAAATTAGGTATCATCATGAGTCGTAAATTGGGTTGTAACGCATAAAACTTTCTATGGACTAATTATTTCATCTTTAAAGTACCTATGGTACCAATTCATATTTGGTTACCCAAATCTCATTTAAAGGAACCTCCGACAGGATCCATCATCCTGGCAGGAATTGCTTTAAAATTGGAAAATAAAATTTATACTTTTTTCTTTTTATTGATAGAGTGGTATTCTTTGTCATATCAAATAAAGTACATAGGGAGAACTAGATGAGGGAAGGAAAAAGAGCAAAGGATTAGCAAGTCTAATGAGGGGAATAATGGGTGACAAATTCACTATCTTTGATACATGAAAAAACATAAGTGATCTAATCTAATCCTAGGATTACTTATTGCTTATGAGCTATGATTTAATCATCATGAAAAACACTCTAATCATCACTATAAATTTAAATTTTGATTCTACAAACAGATTAAAAACACACTGAGTAAAATTTAGGTAGATCATTTACAATCACTATTGTGAGAAATATAGGAAAAAAGTATTATTGTATTGTTGTATCTACGCTATTACACTAAGACCCAATTTATAGACATTGTACTATAATCCTTTTCCAATTAAGAGAATGCATTATAATCCTTTTGCAACTAGGTCACTAAATTGCAATCTAGTAGAATTCTGCATACAATTCATGTTCCAACTCCAGTTCTAACAACCCCTCTCAAACTGATGCATACAAGTCATATGTACCGAGATTGTTATAGACGTAATTAATATGAGAACAAATGTGGAACTTAGTAAAGATATCTACAAATTGATCACTTGAATTCACAAATTTTGTAACAATATCTCTTAAGAGTATCTTTTCTCGGACAAAGTAAAAAGCAATCCCAATGTTCTTAGTCCTCTCATGAAATACTATATTTGATGTCGTATAAAGGCCAGTTGATCATAACACACAAGTTCCATCTGGTTGATTTCTCTAAATTTTAGTTCTCTCAACAACTATTTAATTCAAACTAACTTATAAGTTTCTACAATCATTACTCGATATTCTACTTCTTCACAAGATTATTAGCTACACTCCATTTCTTTACTCTTCAAGGTAACCAAATTACCACCTACTAAAACACAAAAACTGGATGTAGAACGTTAATCTAAATGGCGATCTTTACCAATTAGCATCTATGTATCAAATGATATACACATACTCCTGATCCTTAAAGAGTAGTCATTTACATAGAGATGACTTTATATATCATAGAATTAGAACAATTTTATCCCAATGACTATCATTTCGACAAACTATAAGCTAACTTACAACTCTCATAGGAGAGGAAATATCAGGTTTGGTCTTTATGAGATAATTCAACTTACTAACTAGACATCTATCTTCCAGGATCACTATGTAACTTGGTAGGAGTTTTGTGTTCGGATCCATAGGAGTTTTTGTAGGTTTACATCCCATAAATCTTGTCTCCTTAATAATGTTTGAGGAATACTTGCATTTAGAAATAACATTATTTGATCTATACTAAGCAACCTCAGGACCTAGAAAATACTTTAGTTTGTCGAGGTCTTTAAAATGGATATGTTATGAGAGATATTTCTTTAAATTAGTGTAACAATCTTCATAATTCTCGAAAATAATGATATTGTCAATGTAAAACACCAAATAAATATATAGATCTTGAGTAAAATATCGATAAAATACAAAGTGATTTCCTTCATTACGAATCATGTCAAACTCCTAAATTATTGTACTAAGGAGACTATTTTAGACAATAAAGTGATTGGTGAACCCAACCTACATACTAGACTAACAATGAGCAAAAAAACCAGGTGGTTGATGCATAGTAACTTTCTTCTAAAGGTCACTATGGAGAAAAGTATTCTTATTATGCAACTAGTAAAGAGGCCAGTGTCAAACAACAACCATGGATAGAAAAAGATAAACATATGTTATTTTAGCCACGAAGAGAAAATATCACTTTAATCAAGCCTAAATATCTAAGTATACCGTGTAGTAACAAGGCAAGACTTAAGCCAATCAATGTAGCTGAATGGACCAACTTTTAGTTTACAAACCTAATAACAATCCATAGGTCATTTGCCCAAAAAGAGGATCAAGTTCTCAAGTACCACTTTTATGTAAAATAGACATCTCATCAAAAATACCCTATAACCATCTTAGATGAGAAAGTTCTTCTTTTATGGAAGTAAGAATGGAAACAAAAGGACAAGGATAATACAAAAGCATAATGGAGTGATAACACATGATGATCACTTGAAAGGGTATAATTAGAAAATTACGCGATGGCCTTGAGGTAGTAGGCGGGCATGTGGATCTACCCCATCAATGCTATTGCTATGGGACTCTCCTCTGATCCTTGTGTGAAAAGTGTTGGTGAAACACCCCGATTTTCTGAACTGGAATGCTACACGGTGCTTATGACCCCGAGGGACCACAAGCTAACCCATGACTAATATTTGTACCTGTATACTGCAATTCATGACATAATAATGAGAAAAACATGCACAATAGGCCATAAGGTTCAACTAAAATAATATAACATCCATATGGGCGAAAAATACCCAAAACAACTAAAAACTGAATCTGAAAGCTAAATCTAAGCATAAATCCAAAAGCCTTTAAGTATTATCTGAAATAAGGAGTTGAAGGAACATGTCTCTAACTAAATTCGTAAAATGATAACTGGATCAAAAATTAATGAATAAATCCAATCATATTGTCCTCGAATAAAGAGGACTCACTGAATCTCTGCAACAACAAATGCTACGGCTACTGCCGATCTGGAGCTCATGTCTCTGATCCTATGGTGAAACATGAAAAGAAAGCACCATAGCGCAAATGCATCAGTATAAGGGGATGTACTGAGTATACGAGTGAGGTAGGCTAAATTTAAATAGGGTGTGCATGCATGAACAATGCTACTGACTGACTGATATGAACGTAAGAGTGCAAACATAAATACATAGTAACTAAGATCGTGAGTACGTAATGGCTAAATCTGTATGCTAATACATAGCTGGAATCGTAGTTCTGATAACATGGATGACTGTGTCTAACAGCCCTGAATTTGGTTGAACTCTCTGAGTTCCATGCTATAACTGAATTTGACCGTATCTAATAGTCCTGGTATACTGATATCTAAAGAACTATCTGAGTTCTTTTACTAAAACTGATACTGAAACTATGGGAGGTAGTTGTTTAACCGACATGCCCTATGTATGACATTATGGCTAAGCTGAGGTCCAATCTCTTCCCTGACTGGATGGGTGTCAATACCGCACCACTAGTATGGACAGTTATGAGTTACCCTTTTCTGGCAGGTACTCAAGGTGAGAACGGTGGGACACTAAACTGACAGTTAAGCCACCTTATCAACCCTAATCTGAAAGGGTAAGATGTCTCAACGTACGTTGTCTATGTAGTTTTGGAACACAAGGATAACTGCTAAGAATTACACCCTAAAACTAGTAGGTGAGTCCCCATCCTTGGGTTCACTCGGTGCTAACTTTAACTCCCATCTGAAAAGACTAAACATGATTCAACTGATTGTACATGGACAGATTAACTGAATTTCGTTGACTGACAGAGTAGTACTATTATCTGAGAGTTAACTAAGATCATAAGATTTCTAAGGTTTCCTGAGTCACATGACTGACTGAGTTCTATAGATTATAGCTTGACTAAGATTATCGTGACAACATGACATGGCTCTAGGCACACAGCAATGTTTTTTGGGTACGAATACCCCCAAGACTCGATAGAAGGAAACTGACACACATGAAATGACTTGATCACAAGATTTGAGTCCACAATTCATAATATCATAAGTAGGGGGTATCATATTTCATATAGTTATTCAACATCTTAAACATTGTAGGGAATGTACAGATATATTTCGTGTACATATTGTATATCTCTATTATATTGCATGTTTCATACCACCACAATAACAACACATGAAAAGCATTGAATTCATATTGAAATATAGCTAACATGAACTTGTCATTTAGACATCATAGAGCCATACAAACATGAATTTCCAGCATCCTAAGCATTTTATCAAACACCTTGCATGCATTCTTTAAGGCATAGGTGGGTTTCATACTTGCACCATATTAAACCACCTAAAGTTCTTGGATTTTAATTAACAAACATATATATTCCATGAAAACACCTTTAGCCATCACATTGAAACTTAAACAACGATCGTCAACATGTACATACCCATATCACCCTAAAACGTTTACAAAATAATATTTGAAACATGGTTCTTGAGCTCTATGAATGAATTGGATCCATAGATGAACACTACGCATACCTTACTGATTGAATCTTGAAAGAGATCTAATGTTTCTGAAGGTTCTTGAAGAATTCCTTAAGCCTTCACTTGATTTTTCTTGACTAGGGTTTAACCCTTTTGGGAAAGAATGCTCTTGTTCCTGAGGAGATGATCTTGAGGGGAAACCCTAATCTTGTGGTTGAAAGTGAATGAGAGAGCTTTTTGAGATGTTTTAACTAAAGAGAATGGAAGATAATACGTTACTTGAGGGTTATAAGTCATGGGAAGTTAAGGAAAAATACCAAAATACCCTTATAAAATAAATTCCCAGTTGCTGAAAATAATAGCTGACATCATTTGTGACAAGGCGTCAAAAATGTGGAAACCGTCAAAAATATCATCACACAGAAGCTGGACTCTACCTATGACTGACGACATTTGTGACATAGCATCAAAAATATGTTAAGACATCAAAAATTTCGTCACACAGAAGCTGGATACTGCATAGGGCTGACTACCTTCATGATAGGGCATCACAAATGTGGTAAGCTACCACGAATGTCGTCACTTAGGAGTTGGCTTCTTCCTAAGGTTGACGACCTTCGTGGTAGGGCATCAAATGTATGGTAAGCTATCATGAATTTCATCACTTAGGATCTGGTTTGTTCCTAAGGCTAACGACCTTCATGGTAGGGCGTCACAAATGTGTTAAGCGACCACGAATGTTGTTACACTGTTTCCACCTGACATGCTGAGTAAAATAAGAATAACTCTTTGCTCCGATATCAGATTTAGGTGAAATTAGTATTTTTGGAAAGATAATTCAATTATATATCTGTTTATAGGTCATAATCTCAAAAATTCCAAGTATAATGATAGATATGCTCATTTGAAATTGACTATACCAATATCTTTCTCAAGAATTCAATCGGTAAGGAATATTTTGATTCGTCTGATAGCTGGGAGTTATTGGAAGCCTTAATATACATCTAACCTACTAATAAAACTATAAAAGAACCATGATGTACTATGGATGAGCTTTGTTCATGGCTATAATATTGGTTTGGATTTGTTGGGGTATTACAATATCTCCCCCTTAGAAAGATTCGTCCTCGAATGATGACTGCTTGAGAGGGGAGAAGAGATAAAACAATGCATACACTGATTATGCTCAACTGGCACATGATTTTAGGGCTGAATTGAATTCTAAACTGAATATAACCCAACTGAACATGCATATCTGATGCATGACTGATAAGCTGAACTCATGAATGCATGATAAGCTATGCACTGATACTTGATACCAATTTTATACTGGAATTTTGAACATGTAACTGAATAAGCTTAAGGAAAATGGTTACCTCGAGCTAAGCCTGAATTAGCGGAGAAAATATAAGGGTACTTGGTTCACATGTCTGCTTCTGCTTCCCAAGTAACTCCCTCTATGGACTAATTCCGCCAAACAACATTGACTAGAGGGACTTCTTTGTTCCTCAATCTAAGAGTCTGATAATCGACGATTTTGAATGAAATCTCTTCATAAGAGATGCAATTATGAATGTCAATGCTCTAAATAGGGACTACAACTGCTGGGTCACCTATATACTTCTTGAGCAAAGAGACATGGAAGACTGGATGAACTGAGGCTAGATCTGAAGGCAATTTGAGCTCATAGGCTACCCTGCCAAAGCGATTGAGAATCCTGAAGGGACCAACATATTGGGGATTGAGCTTTACCTTCTTGACAAATCTCTTCACTCCCTTCATGGGAGAGATATTGAGATAGACATAGTCATCGACCTCGAAATCGAGATCCTTTCTACGAACATCCGCATAAGACTTCTGTCGTCTCTGAGCAGCCCGGAGTCTTTCTCTAATCAATTTAACTATCTTTAAGGCATCAAATACTAAGTCAGGCCCTATGACTGCGGTCTCACTAACTTCAAACCAACTGATCGGAGACCTATAACTCCTACCATTGAGAGCTTCGAATGGAGCCATCTGAATACTGGAGTGATAGTTTTTGTTGTATGTGAACTCAATCAAAGGTAAGTGGTCATCCCAAATTCCTTTCTACTTGACCATCTGTCTGAGGATGAAATGTTATACTGAGATAAACTTAGGTACCCAGACCCTTTTGGAATACTTTCCAGAAGTGAGAGGTGAACTAGGTACCTTTTTCTGAGATGATAGATAGTGGAACACCGTATAATCTGACCAACTCCCTAATATAGAGTTTGGTATAATCCTCAGCTGAGTAAGAGGTACGAACTAGAAGAAAATAAGCTGACTTAGTCATTCTGTCTACAATGACCCAAACTGAATCATGTTGATGATGTGTTTTAAACCCGTCATAACTTCTATGCTCACTTCTTCCCACTTCCAAGTAGGAATAGTGAACTCCTGCATAGGACCACTAGGTTTCTGATGCTCTATATTAACCTGCTAACATGTAGAGAACTTAGCCAAAAACTCTGCAATGTCCCTCTTCATCCCACTCCACCGATAGATCTCTCGCAAGTCGCGGTACATCTTGGCGGCCCCTAGATGAATAGAGTACCACGCACCATTCACTTCTGCAAGAATTCTCTGCCTCAAGTCATCTACACTGGGAATACACAGACGACCCTGAAAACAAAGAACACCATCTCCCTCTTGGGAGAAAACCAATACTTCGTGACTCTGAACTGACTCTTTTAGCTTGACAAGGCTAGGATCCCTATCTTGCTTCTCTTTCACCTTAGAAACTAGAGATGACTCTGAACTACTCTAAACACATACACCACCCTCTGAAGAGTCAACTAAGTGAATGTCTAGCCTGGAAAGATAAAGAATCTCCTAAGCTAATTTCTTCTTACCAACCTGAACAAGGGAAACACTACCCATAGACAGTCTACTGTGTGGTTCGGCCACTATATTAGCTTTGCAGGATGATAAAGCTCACTCATGTCATAATCCTTCAAGATCTCTAACCACCTTCTCTAACGAAGATTGAGATCTTTCTAGGAAAAGACATACTGAAGGATCTTATGATTTGTAAAGACGTGTACATGAACACTGTATAGATAATGCCTCTAAATCTTTAAGGCAAAGACAACTGTTGCTAACTCAAGCTCATGATTAGAATAATTCTTCTCATGGGGCTTTAACTATCTGGAGGCGAGTCTATGACTCTACCATGCTACATGAGGATACAACCTAAACCTACTATGGATGCATCACAATATACACCGAATCCATCAGAACCATCGAGAATGCTAAAACTGGAGCTTAGGTGAGTCGAGTCTTCAACTCCTGAAAACTCTTCTCGTAAGGTTTTGACCACTGAAACTTGACCTTCCTCTGAGTCAATCTAGACATAGGATGTGCAATAAAAGAAAATCCCTTGACAAATCATCGGTAATAGCCAGCCAAACCCAAGAAACTCCTGATATTTGATGGAGAGACAGGGCGAGGCCAGTTTCTTACCACTTTAGTTTTCTGAGGATCTACTCTAATTCCATCACTGAAAAAAATGTGGCCAAGTAATGGTACTGATCTTAGCCAAAATTCACACTTACTGAACTTGGCGAACAACTGGTAATCTCGGAGAGTCTGAAGAACAATTATGAGATAGAATGACTGATCATGCTCTGTGCGAGAATAGACAAGAATCAGCTATGAAGACTATGACGAATGTGTTCAAGTACTGCTTGAACACCCGGTTCATCAAGTCCATGAAAGTTGTAGGGGCATTGGTAAGACCAAAGGACATGACTAGAAATTCAAAGTGACCATATCGACTATGAAAAGTTGTCTTCAAAATTTCACATTCTCTAACTCTGAGTTGATGATAGACTGATATGAGATCTATCTTTGAGAAATAACTAGAACCCTGAAGTTGGTCAAATAAGTCGTCTATCCTAGGCAGCGAATACCTGTTCTTGACCGTGACTTTGCTAAGTGATGTTGGGCGTATTTACACGCCTAAACACCATAATTTACCCATGTTATAGCTAAGTTTTGAGTATAAAATATATAATTCCTGCTCTTTTAGTCCATTTTGCTATAAGTGAGCTAACCTGTGTGATTAGCATGTTTTTCAGGTATTAACGATGAAGATTTCAGCACTTTGTGGACCTTTGGGCAGCAAACGAAAACTTCACGTAAGAAGGAAGGCAACTTTTGGAAGCTTGTGGACTAAAAGTGATGCATGGAGAATCTATCCCGGGCAAAATCAATATTTCTTAATACTTAGGGGTGCAGCAGTAACCTAGTAGGACTTGAACAAGGATGTTATAAAAACCTTATTTGCTGAATTTTTCAGCATTGTTTTCATTGTTTTCATTCATTCGATTCCTTTCATTCGACACTTTAGTATTATTCAGTTTACAGATTCTGTAAGTTCAGAGAGAGAAAAATGCTAACTTAGGGGAAAACATCTAGAGAGCGAAATCGTCAATCCCTTTTGACGCCACTCTCATCCCCAACGTGAGATTATTCTAGCTTTGGTATGACGATGATGTTTATTGTGATATCCGTTGTACTCATGAGTAGCTAAACTTCTCTGTTAGGGTTATGGAAACCTTGTGAGATACTATCTATTATTATGAGTTTGTGAATACTTGATGTGTATGCTACTTATATCATTACTCTCTTCTTTTTAATTGAATTCTTGTGGTTGCAAACGTAGGAATATGCCAGTATAGCATTAACTTGTTTGAGAGAAAAGTTACATGTTTGGAAAAGAGAGTATGACAAGGAAATAGGGCTACCAACCCCTGTTTACATGTTAATGCCTTAACTGGATTAACCTCTAGGAGAGTTTGTACCGTTAGTATACGCGTTAAGCTTGAGAGAGTTAAAGTGAAATAATCCCGGATGGTTGAGAAACACTAGGATTTACCATTAGAATACGAATCTCTATAAGTGCATGCATGTCTAAATTCCGCATTACTCATAGTTAATAGATACGTAGAACTCATAAGGTGGACATAACCATAAGTTATTATTCTCTGTGATTAAATCTTACTAAACAAAGCATTCCATCGTTACTTTACTATTATTAATTCATGCCATAATCCAATCCCCCCTTTTCCGTAGAATTTTCGACCAACAGTCTACTAATAATTGTAACACTTAGTGACCAAGTATTCCCTGTGGGATTCGACACCCAACCCAGTTGGGTTCTATATTTGACAGCGACTGCTTACACTCTTACGAGAGCTGTAGTTTGGGCGTTATCAAATTTTGGCGCCGTTGCCAGGGAACTATGGTTGTCTACTAAGTTTGTGATAGTTACTAGACCCTTTGGTCAAAGATTCTCGAATTTTACTTTTTGTCTGTTGTTTTTGTTTCATTCAGGTTTTGTCCAGTGCATGCCAAATACTCAAAGTTTTGGTCAACCATTATTACCTATAAATCTTGAACCTCAACTTATTGGCAGAATGGATGCACAACGAGACATTGATAGAAGGGCCGCCCAATAGGAGTAGGCGGCCGCTGCTCAAGTGCATCAACAGAATATTGATAACCCAGGGCGAGCAACAAATCCTGAGGATGAGGACCTGGGTGATGATGAGTTACTAAACCCGACGCATGCTGATGAGGTGGCGGCACCTATGAACAGAAGAGATCATCAAACTAGATTGAGACTTGAACGCCGAGCTGTGCAGATTCCTTTTGATGATGATAATGATGATTTGGACGGGGCTGGTGCCACAGGGGCTATTATTCCTCCACCCTTGGCACCTGGAGCCAATTTCAATATCACTAGCACCATGATTCAGTTGTTGCAGCTCAAGGGGTTATTTGGTGGACTTGCAAGCGATGATCTGAATATGCATCTAATCAATTTTATCTCTACATGCAAGTCATTCGACAATCCAAGTGTTGGACAAAATTCAATTCGGCTGCGCTTATTTCCATTGTCTCTATTTGGGGAGGCAACTCTATGGTTGAACGGGCTAACTCCTAATTCTATTACTAATTGGAGGCAATTGAAAGACGCTTTCCTAGAAAGATTTTTTCCACCATCCAAGAGAGCGCAGTTGAGAGATGAGATCAGCAATTTTCGACAGCTTCCAACTGAAGCTCTCCACGAAACATGGGAGAGGTTCAAGAAGAAGCTTATGCGGTGCCCAAATCATCATATGACCAATGTCCACTTGATAGAGATATTATACAGGTCTTTGAATTCGGTGACTAAGCCAGTGGTTGATAATGCTGCAGGAGGGTCATTCATGGACCTTACTTTTATTCAGGCAAGTGGTATGCTTAATTGTATGACAAAGCAGAGTAGAGCTTGGCATACCAGGGATTCTGAGGTAGCAAGATCTACTGTATCTATTGGCATGACTGCAGAACAAAGGCGAAGAGAGGAGAAACGTGATCAAGATATGACGCACATGAAAATGCAGATGGATCTTCTTACCAAGCATTTATTATCAGGAAAGAACAAAAAAGTCAAAGCTGTTGTGTCACAGGGAAGAGATGAATCCGATTCTGAGGAAGAAGCTAACTACTTGAATAATCAGGGGGGTTTCTGAGGCAATGCCCAAGGAAACCAAGGTCGGAACTATTATGATAAATCTGGGAACAAGGACCGTGATCAAGGTAGTTGGAAGAATAAGACTGATAGGAGTGGTTTGTATGTTCCTCCTGGAAACCGTGAGGCTGTGGCGTCTGGCTCTGGGAAGATGTCCGTGGAAGATATGATGGCTAAGCTGTTAAAGGGAGTGGAGGCAACCAATACGGGAGTAAATGAGGTAAAGAATGATTTTTCATCAATAAATCAATTGGTTGACTCGCATTCCACTTTAATAAAACAGCTGGAACAACAACTTAGTCAACTTTTAGCTGCATTCAATCAAAGAAAGGATGGCACTTTACCTAGTGACACTGTGCAAAATCCAAGGAACGACAAATCTTGTACGGATATTACTACCAGGAGTGGTAAGGTGTTGGAGAATTCATCCAAGGGAAAGCAGGTGGTTGATGATATAGCAGATAACATTATTGATACAGAATGTGAAGATGCCGAAGAAGCTGAAAAGTGTGTTCATAACGTCATCCCTAGACATCTGCAGCCTGAAAATATTGATAATCAGAAGCAAGATAAAAAGGAAGCGGTGGAGAAAACTATTCCTCTTCCACCACCACCTTTTCCTCAGAGACTAAAGAAGAAAGCTGATGATACCAGGTTCAGTAAATTTATGACTATGTTAAAGCAGCTGACTATTAATGTTCCTTTGGTAGAGGCGCTGGAACAGATGCCTGGGTACGTGAAATTCATACAGGACCTTTTGACAAAGAAGCGGGCAGCAAGTTATGAGTTGGCAGATAATGTTCATCATTGCAGTGTAATCGCTACAAGATCGTTAGTGTAGAAAAAGGTAGATCCTGGTGCTTTCACTATTCCTTGTACTGTTGGATCTTTGGATTTCACTAAGGCATTGTGCGATTTGGGAGCTATCATCAATTTGATGCCAATATCTATTTACAGAAAGTTGGGGTTGGGCGATCCTGCACCAACCAATATACGGCTCGTGATGGCAGACAGGTCGGTAAAATGACCTATTGGTATCTTATATGATGTATTGGTGAAGGTTTCCTCCTTCATTTTTCCTACAGACTTTGTTATTTTGGATTGTGAGGTGGACTCTGATGTTCCCATAATCTTGGGACGTCCTTTCCTTGCAACAGGAAGTGTGCTTATTGATTTAAGAGCCAATAAGATTTTATTTCGGATGAATGACGAAGTGGTCCGTTTTGATGTATGCAAATCAATGAAGCAGCCCAAAGATATGAATGTGTTCTCTGTAGCTGATGTGTACTATGAAGATGAGAATGAATTATCTGTAGAGAAACATCTTATTGTTGAGCCATTGGCTGCTGTGCTAATGAATTTTGAGCGTGAGGATGTTGAAGATTATAAAGAAATTGTTTATGCTCTAACAGGAATAGGGTCGTATTCTCATGCTCCCAAGAAGCTGAACCTTGATCTCAAAAATTGACCTACACCACCAACGAAACCATCCATTGAAGAACCACCAATGTTAGAATTGAAGGAGCTACCCAGTCATCTAAAGTATGCGTTCTTGGGAAGTGGAAATACACTTCCGGTTATTGTTGCGGCTGATTTGGGTGAGCAGCAAGTTGCAACTCTCATCTCTGTTCTGAGGAGATACAAGAAATCCATTGGTTGGACTATCGCTGATATTATTGGTATCCTGCCTGGGATATGTATGCACAAGATTCATCTTGAAGAAAATTGCATACCCACTACTGAGCATTAAAGACGTTTGAATCCACCTATGCAAGAGGTGGTGAAGAAAGAAATTATTAAGTGGTTAGATGCACGGGTAGTGTATCCAATCTCCGACAGTAAATGGGTGAGTCCGGTACAGTGTGGGCCTAAGAAAGGGGGCATAACGGTAGTTACAAACGAAAAGAATGAGCTAATTCCACTCAGACCTATCACAGGGTGGAGAGTGTGCATGGACTACCGGAAGCTGAATTTGTGGACACTTAAGGATCACTTCCCAATGCCATTCATGGACCAAATTCAAGATCGATTGGCAGGGAAAGGATGGTTTTGTTTCTTAGATAGTTATTCCGGCTATAATCAGATTTGTATTGCTCCCGAAGATCAAGAGAAGACAACTTTTACATGCCCATATGGTACGTTTGCCTTCAAACGTATGCCATTTGGGCTATGTAACGCACCCGCCACTTTTTAGCGTTGTATGATGTCCATTTTTTCTGATATGGTTGAAAACACCTTGGAGGTGTTCATGGATGATTTTTCAGTTGTAGGTGAGTCATTTGAATCATGATTGGCGAATCTAAGTACGGCATTGTAGAGATATGTTGAATTCAACTTGGTGATAAACTAGGAGAAGTGCCACTTTATGGTTAAGGAAGGTATTGTTCTTGGGCACAAAGTTTCTGAAAAAGGAATTGAGGTCGATCGAGCTAAGATTGAAGTTATTGAGAAACTACCACCTCCAATTTCTATAAAAGGAGTTCGTAGTTTCCTCGGTCATGCAGATTTTTATCGAAAGTTTATTAAAGACTTCTCCAAGATTGCTAGTCCATTATGCAAACTTTTGGAGAAGGATGCAAAGTTCAACTTCGGTGAAGATTGCTTGAAGGCATTTGAATGCCTCAAAGAGAAGCTAGTTGAAGCTCCCATCATTGTAACGCCTAATTGGTCTCTACCATTTGAAGTTATGTGTGATGCAAGTGGGGTAGCTTTGGGTGCTGTACTTGGTTAGAGAAGATAAAGGTTATTCCATCTAATCTACTATGCAATAAAGGCCTTAAATGGAGCCCAGAAGAACTATACCGTCACGGAACAAGAGCTTCTAGCGGTTTTTTATGCTTTTGAAAAGTTCTGTGCGTACTTGTTGGGAACCAAATTGGTGGTTCATACAGATCATGCTGCTCTGAGATATTTAATGGCAAAGAAGGATGCTAAGCCAAGGCTAATTCGGTGGGTGTTATTGCTGCAAGAATTTGATTTTGAGGTAAAAGATAGAAAAGGTTGCGAAAACCAAGTAGCTGATCATCGATCTAGACTTGAGAATGAGCACATAGCGCAGCCCGATCTTGAGATTGATGATGCATTTCCCGATGAAGAGATCCTAGCCACAATGGTGTAAGAGTTACCGTGGTATGCAGACTTTGCAAACTGCGCGGTAAGTAAGCTGATGCCTGAGAATCTCTCTTTTCATCAAAAGAGGAAGTTCATGCATGATGTGAAACACTACATCTAGGATGAACCATATCTTTTTCGACGATGTGCGGATGGTGTTATTAGGTGATGCATAGCTCATGTGAAAGTGCCTAGCGTATTGGAAGCAAGTCATGCTTCCCAAGTTGGGGGTCACCATGCAGGTGATCGGACAGCCAGGAAGGTATTGCAAAGCGGCTATTATTGGCCTTCATTATTCAAGGATGCCTATGATTTTGTGAGAAGATGTGATCACTGTCAGAGGCAAGGCGCGATTTCAAAGCGCCATAAGATGCCCATGTCTAAGGTTCTTGAAGTAGAGTTATTTGATGTGCGGGGTATTGATTTCATGGTCCCATTTGTGAGTTCGTTTGGGATGAAATATATCCTAGTTACTGTGGATTATGTGTCCAAATGGGTCGAAGCAATAGCGCTGGCTGCTAATGAAGGTAAGCGTGTTGTAGCATTTTTGAAGAGAAATATCTTCTCTCATTTTGGGGTACCACGTACCATCATAAGCGATGGAGGATCACACTTTTGCAACAAGCTATTCAGAGCCGTGTTGGTGAAATATGGGGTCAAGCAACATAAGGTAGCCATACCTTTCCACCCACAAACTAGTGGGCTGGTAGAGGTTTCTAATTGGGAGATCAAGCTGATCCTTGCTAAGACTGTAAATGCTAGTAGGAAATATTGGTCTCGGAAGGTAGACAATGCCTTATGGGCTTATAGGACTACGTTCAAGACACCAATTGGCATGTCCCCATACCAACTAGTTTATGGGAAGGCCAGTCACTTGATAATTGAGCTCGAACATAAAGTATTGTGGGCGTTGAAGCGGCTTAATTTGAATTGGGATGATACTATTAATCTGAGATTTGAGCAGCTGAATGAGATGGATGAATTCCATCTACATGCGTATGAAAGATCAGACCTCTACAAGGAATGGATGAAAAAGTATCATGATCGTCGGATTATCCAATGAAACTTTCAAAAGGGTGATATGGTACTTTTTTTCAACTCCAGACTGAAGCTATTTCCAGGTAAGTTGAAGTCTAAATGATCTGGTCCGTTCAGAATTATCCAGGTCTACTCGTCTAGAGTGGTAGAGTTAGAAGACAATAATGGTGGTGTCTTTAAGGTGAATGGCCAAAGAGTGAAGTCATATATCGGTTCTCTTGACTCGATAAAATGCATGGCCACCATCTATCTCGACAAAGTCTAAGTAATCGAGATAACTATGTCGTGCCGTGACAATAAATCAAGCGCTACATGGGAGACAACCTATCATTTTTAATCATTTTGTTTTACTAGGAGGGTGTTTTGTTAAATAAAAATCCAAAAAAAAAGAGTCGAGCCACGACCAAAACTAAGGCGCTTGGTGGGAGGCAACCCATCGTTCTAATCATTTTTGTTGTTTCTAAGTAAGTGTAGGTAAACACGTATAAAGGAGGAGATTGGTCTCAAATTTTGATTTGAAAGGAAGCCATGTTAAAGGTGGTAAGTTAGGAATGAAGGAGCAAAGGTAATAGAAAAGGCAATGCCTATGCGAATCTAGGCAACGAACAAGGCAAGGCCTATGTAAATCTAGGCAACGGACAAGGCAAGGCCTATGCTATGGCCTATGCTCTCTGAATAGACAAGGCTATAGCATAGGCGCCGCCTATGCTCAACTAGGTAAAGCATTAGGAGCCGCCTATGCCAAGAATAGGCAAGCATTAGGCGCCGCCTACTTATGCTTTTGGTCTCCTAACCCGATTTTACATGAGTCAAACCCGACCCAAGCCTAGGTCTATAAATAGACCCTTAATCTTAGAACAAAATCTCATTGTTTGCTCAAGATAGGAGCCGCCCAACCTTCCAATTTCTCTTAAAACTTTTCTTTTTGCTCATCTAGTCTTGCAAGATCATCTTCCCGAACTACCACTAAGAAAGTTATTCTTTTATATTCCGTAGTTGTTGAGATGCTACGTTTATAATGATTTGTTAGATCTTGAAGTGGTGTTGGTGATTTGAATGTGGTTGGTTTGTTATGATACATCTAGTTGAGTGAAAGAATACGTGTGGGTGTTCTTGACTTTGTTCCAACTTGTATTTGATTTTGATACACTGTCATACTTTTGCAGAATCGACATGGTAAAGTTAATTGCATAATCTTCAAAATTGAAAGCTTGAATGTTTGAATGACTCGTTCATCGAGATAAAGATCATGATTGAATACAAGCATGAGATGTTGTTCTTATTTCTCTGCAATAACTTGTTACGATCTCTATGTAGTAGTCTTGTTCAAAAAGTGCATCAATCCAAACATGAAAGTATAGTCAAGATTACATGAAAGTAGGACTGTGCTAAACATGTTGTTGGAACATATTGCGATATGTATGTCGATGAAGTCTGAGTAATCGACATCACTCACTTAATTAGTTTGTACCAATAAATTAAGTGCGGGGTGGTGCCACTATTATTTGTTTGTCGATTAAATCTTCCGAGATGAGATAACATGAATCTATTTTAATCTCAGGTAGAATGGCACCAAAAGGACGACAAGGAAAAGAAAAAGCGTCCACCTCACAGAAAGGTCAAAAAAGGGGAAGTAAAGAGCAAGCTGAATCCTCCTCGCTGCAAATACCTCGACGAACTTTCGGGATAAAGTGGGTCCTCGAAGAGGAAGGAAAAGAGTGGTACAAGAACAACAAAGTGAAAAAATATGTTCACGTGGAATTGATACAAAAGGAGAGTCTAGCGAAGAGAGAACCTCGCATTTTGGCTAAAATTATCGCGCTAAACCTTGATTTCATTTTCCGAGATATGAGGGAATGCAATCTTGATCTAACACGCGAGTTTTATGCCAATTGGTCCCCAAAGACTACCGGAAGTGAAGTGAAGATTCGGGGCCAAGTCTTGCAACTGAATGCGGAGTTTTTCAACATTTTTCTGAGTTTTCCATCTGTAGATCCATCACCGCTCAAGGAGCTTTATCACAGACCTCCGTACAAGGCAATCAGACACACACTGTGGGGAACTAGATCAATGGCACGTTGGAATCGTCACAAGGATACCGGTCGGCACAATACCTTCCCGTATGCTTCTCTAAACAGAGAAGCTCGTATATGGTTGAGGATAGTCAACTCTTGCCTCATTCCTGGGATACAGTACACAAAGATCACACATGATAGAGTATGCTTGGTGCGGTTATATGATCATCAATGCGTAAGGCTAGGCTGCACAAGAGGTCCCATTTCAGCTTTGGCAATTTGTTGACTACGATATTGAGGAAGGAGCACATTGAAGAGGAACCTGCAGATCATAAGCTTCCACACAACCCAAAAAAGGTTGATCTGAAAAAGGTTAAAGATCCTGACACTGGGCATGGCGTCAACCTGACCACTGCAGAAGGACATGCTCGGGATGAAAGTTTCTTTTGCCATCTATATGGCATAACTCGGTTTACCATGATGAGTGGGGGTCGAATTCCGACTGATGCAGAGCTCCAGTAGTTGGATTGCGACTACCCGATGAATGAGCATGCGCGGGCTATGTGCGGAGTAGGGGTACATTTTAAGGAACCTCTCGATGATGATGTGTCAACTGATAATGATCGCCAAATGCCAGACTCAGATGTGTAGGAGAACTCTGACGACGATGACTCTGATGATGATTCCGATGCAGGGGGTATGACCCCAGACAAAGAGGAGGAGTCCGACTAATCAGGTTTTCCTTATTTATTTTCCACTAAGGGCAGTGTGTCCCGTCAAGTGTGGGGTCCTGGTATTTGTATGTTGTACTTCCTTGCCTACATTTATTTATGTTTGTTTGTAGATTTTTTAGATTTTGCATGAAAATGTTCTGATAAGCGGCATGGTATTATGACAAGAGTTTGTGCTAAAATCATTACTATTGAGATGTTTAGGCTCCAAGCGTGACTCAGTGTGTGATAATTGTGTGGTTTAATTCATTCATCTATTGGGACAAGAGTCTATACTGCTCCCAATAAAGTTGACCATGTGCCTTGTGTGTGTGAGGTTATAGTATATTCTGTGTTGTAACTAATGCTAGAACTTGCCTGGTGTGTGTGTAAAGCGAAATAAAGAGTGCGAGTTTAGGAGATGATTTAGGCATTTCTTTGGCAGCCTGTAATTGTTTACCTTCTTTTTATCTACCCGTGTACATTATCCTAGTTAACCCCCTTTGAGCCTTTAGCTATTTTCTTTGACAGCCTCATATGTAGCCTAATCCATTTTTTTTCAAGACCATAATTTGATCCAAATTCCTAAGTGCTTTAAATTGTAGAGTCATGTGACAAAATAAGAGGAAATTGGGTGAGAGTGATGCCTCAGAGTATACTGGTACTTGAAATTGTTGTGAAAAAGAGTGGCTATCATAGAGGTGTTTTATAAAAAAAAAAGAAAAAAAAAGAAAAAAAGAAAAAAATATAAAAAGTTAGTTCTGTTTATAATTGAATAACAAGATAGGTGAAAAGGGGTGGTAGATGAACGGAAAGTAGAGGGGTTGTTTAAAAAGAAAGTGTTAATGACATAACGTAGTGTATTAAAGCGCTTAGGGAACATAGTCACTATTTCTGGCCAAAATAGTCCTACCTGTCCCTAAGCCTACATTACAACCATGTAAAGACCTATTTGATCCTAAGCTTAGCATTCTGATATTAGTGGAGCATTACACTAAGGGCAAGCCTATGGCCATCAGTTTCAAAATATGAATTCTTTGTGAGAGTGAGAGCAAGGAGAATCTTGTACCCATGTTTCGAAAAATGCAAAACTTGTGAGTGATTATGGGTGATATCTTGTGTGAGACACACATGGTTGATGAGTTTTGGGTAGTGTTATATGATTCTTTGTGGCTTAACTTGTTGATACGAATTAACCATCATCACGAGTCTATGTTGGAGGTTGAATTGCTTCTAGTAGTGATCAAGAAAACTACTCTTTGTTAATGATTGTCGTTCATGTCTTGTTGAACATTTTGTGCTGTTACTGTGAAATTCTAAGTAGATGTTTGCATGGACGTAATATTTTGTTCGAGGATGAACAAAGCTTTAAGTGCGGGGTGGTGATGTTGGGATATTTACATGCCTAAACACCATAATTTACCCATGTTATAGCTAAGTTTTGAGGATAAAATATATAATTCCTGCACTTTTAGTCCATTTTCCTGTAAGTGAGCTAACCTATGTGATTAGCATGTTTTTCAGGTATTAACGATGAAGATTTCAGCACTTTGTGGACCTTTGGGCAGCAAAGGAAAACTTCACATAAGAAGGAAGGCAACTTTTGGAAGCTTGTGGACTGAAAGTGATGCATGGAGAATCTGTCCCGAGCAAAATTAGTATTTCTTAATACTTAGGGGTGCAGCAGTAAACTAGTAGGACTAGGACAAGGATGTTATAAAAACCTTATTTGCTGAATTTTTCAGCATTGTTTTGGATTCATTGTTTTCATTCATTCGATTCCTTTCATTCGACACTTTAGTATTATTCAGTTTACAGATTCTGTAAGTTCAGAAAGAGAAAAACGCTAACTTAGGGGAAAACGTCTAGAGAGCAAAATCATCAATCCCTTTTGACGCCACTCTCATCCCCAACGTGAGATTATTCTAGCTTTGGTATAATGATGATGTTTATTGTGATATCCGTTGTACTCATGAGTAGCTAAACTTCTCTGTTAGGGTTATGGAAACCTTGTGAGATACTATCTATTATTATGAGTTTGTAAATTCTTGATGTGTATGCTACTTATATCATTACTCTCATCGTTTTAATTGAATTCTTGTGGTTGCAAACGTAGGAATATGCCAGTATAGCATTAACTTATTCGAGAGAAAAGTTACATGTTTGGAAAAGAGAGTGTGACAAGGAAATAGGGCTACCAACCCCTGTTTACACGTTAATGCCTTAACTGGATTAACCTCTTGGAGAGTTTGTACCGTTAGTATACGCTTTATGCTCGAGAGAGTTAAAGTGAAATAATCCTGGATGGTTGAGAAACACTAGGATTTACCATTAGAATACGAATCTCTATAAGTGCATACATGTCTAAATTCCGCATTACTCATAGTTAATAGATACGTAGAACTCATAAGGTGGACATAACCCTAACTTATTATTCTCTGTGATTAAATCTTACTAAACAAAGCATTCCATCGTTACTTTACTATTATTAATTCACGCCATAATCCAATCCACCTTTTTCCGTAGAATTTTCAACCAACAGTCTACTAATAATTGCAACACTTAGTGACCAAGTATTCCCTGTGGGATTCGACACCCAACCCAGTTGGGTTCTATATTTGACAGCGACCGCTTACACTCTTACGAGAGTTGTAGTTTGGGCGTTATCACTAAGCTGACAATAATTAATACACATTCTGAAAGAACTATCTTTCTTGCGCATGAATAAGACTGGCGCACCCCATGGGGATACACTGGGCTTGATGAATCCCTTATCTAAGAGATCCTTCAACTGATCTTTCAGTTCCTTAAGTTCTGTTGGTGCCATTTTATATGGAGGAATATAAATAGGCTGAGTATCTAGGAGAAGGTCTATGCGGAAGTCTATTTCCCTTTCAGGAGGAATGTTTAGAAGATCTTTGATAAAGACATCTGAATAATCATTTACCACTGGGACTGATTCAAGATAGGGAGATTCGGAACTGGAATCCTTAACATGCACGAGATGATACACACATCTCTTAGAAATCATTTTCCTTGCCAAAAGGTAGGAAACAAGCTGACCCCTAAAAGAGGAAGTGCTACCCTTCCACTCTAGGATGGGCTCATTTAGGAACTAAAATTGAAGTATCCTGTTTCTGCAGTCGACTATGTCATAGCAGGAATATAGCCAATCCATGCCGAGAATGACATCAAAATCAATCATCTCTAACTCAACTAAATCTACTGTTGTGGATTTCTAAAATATCATAATTGGGAAGTTCCTATATACCCGCCGAGCTATGATGGTTTTACCCACTGGGGTAGAGACTGAAAAGGGCTCTGCTAAAATTTTGGGACTGATTTCAAAATCACCTGCTATGTAGAGAGTAACAAAAGACAAGGATACACCTGTGTCTAGCAAAGCATAACCATTAACATAGAAAATCTATAACGTACCAGTAAAGACATTAGGAGAATTTTACTGATCCTATCGGGTCTGAAGAGCATAGAGTCTATTTGGGCATTGCCCACTAGTAGCACTGGAAGTGGCACCCTGCTGGTTCGGACGATCGGACTGGGCTGTGGAACGATTCTACTGACCCCGAGGGCCTGGCTAAGGACACTCCCTAAACCTGTGGCCTGGATTACCATAACCAAAATAGACATCACTACTGGCTCTATAAATACCCTTGTGGTTTTTGCCACAAGTCTGACAAAGAGGGTTTGTTCGGCCACTACTAACACTGCCCTAAGATTTAAAGCCTGTACTCTGTCTCTGTTTCCGTCCTTGAACTTTGACATCGGGGCATTAGTGGAGAAAAGGGTTGGACCTACTGACTCATGATGAAACTACGAAAAATTTCCTCCCTCTGATTTAGGCTGAGCAAAACTGAAACTGCCTACTCTTGCTCTCTTGTTCTGCCTCTCCCTAGTCTTAACCTTCTGCTCTTCTATATGTTGAGAGTGGGTCATGAGACTGGCTAAAGTCATATCACTATTTAGCATCGTAGTCCTATACTTATTTACCATACTATCATCTACCCCTGACACGAACTTTCTCATCTTAGCCCTGTTGTCTACAACCACATGAGGGGCATATCTGGCTAGCTGAGTAACTCTAAGAGAACACTCTCTAACTATAATATTTCCCTTCTTGAGATTGATGAACTCAAGAACTTTTGACTCTCTCAACTCTTGGGGAAAGAAACTGTCTAAGAAAGCTGTGACAAATTCTTCCCACTCAATAGGACCTGCATCCTCTAACCTTTCTTCTAACCACTACTTGTACCAAGTGTGAGCGACATCCTGCAATTGGTATATGGACAACTTGACACTCTGATAAGAAGTAACTCCCATGATATCAATGACCTTCTAGACTTGGTCAATGAATTCTTGAGGATCCTCATCTGGCTTAGACCCAAAGAAGGATGGAGGGTTCATTCAGGTGAAGTCCCGTATCCTAGCTACTGCTGAATTGGCTACTGGGTTGGCTGGAACGACTGTTGGTCATTCATTCTGGGCAGCTATAGACTAAGCAAGAGCGGTAAATGCGGTCCAAAACTCCGCATGAGAAATATGTTCGCCCAAAGGATCTTCAGGCTGAGGAGGTGGCAGATTTATTCTATTTGGAGGTATGTTTCTAAAATAAGAGAAGAGTGGATTAGACTAAGAGACTGACTTGAAATTATGCTTACTAGCACGACATGAATACTAAAGGAAGGGAACTGTTCCTAAAATATCTCATAGCCTCTTGTACATAAATGTGGAACGCAACACACTCGTGTACAAGAATCTACTAGATTTAGCTTTCAGACTTCCTAGGACTCTATTGAACCTTAGTCTCTGATACTAAGTTTGTAACGCCCCATTTTTCTGAACTGGAATGCTACACCGTGCTTATGACCCCGAGGGACCACAAGATAACCCATGACTGATATTCTACCTGTATACTGCAATTCATGAAATAATAATGTTGAAAACATGCACAATAGGCCATAAGGTTCAACTAAAATAATATAACATCCATATGGGCAAAAAATACCCAAAACAACTAAAAATTGAATCTAAAAGCTAAATGTAAGCGTAAATCCGAAAGACTCTATGTACTGTCTGAAATAAGGAGTTGAAGGAAAATCTCTCCAACTAACTCTGTAAACTGATAACTGGCTAAAATGATAATGAATAAATCCAATAATATTGTCCTCGAATGAAGAGGACTCACTGAATCTCTACGACTGGAAATGCTATGGCTACTGCCAATTGGAGTTCGTGTCTCTGATCCTATGGTGTAACATGAAATGAAAGCACCATAGCGCAAATGCATTAGTATGAAAGGATGTACTGAGTATACGAGTGAGGTAGGCTAAATACAAATAGAGTTTGCATGCATGAACAATGCTAACTAACTGACTAATATGAACATAAGAGTGCAAATACACATACATAGTAACAAAGATCTTGAGTACGTAATGGATAAATTTGTATGCTATTACATGGCTAAAACCATAGTGCTGATAACATGGATGACTGTATCTGACACCCTGAATCTGGTTGAACTCTCTGAGTTTCATGCTATAACTAAATTTAACCGTATCTAACGGTCTTGGCATACCGATATCTAAAGAACTGCCTGAGTTCTTTTATAGAGACTAATACAAAAATTATGGGAGGGAGTTGTTTAACCGACATGGCCCATGTATGCCATTATAGCTACGTTGGGGTCCAATCTTTGCCCCGACTGGAAGGGTGTCAATACCACGCCACTAGTATAGACAGTTATGAGTTACCCTTATCTGGCAGGTACTCAAGGTGAGAATGGTGGGACCCTAAACTGACAGTTAATCCACCTTATCAACCCTAATCTAAATGGCTAAGATCTCTTAACCTATGCTGGCTATGTAGTTCTAGAGTACAAGGATGACTGCTAAGAATCACACCCTAAAACTAGTAGGTGAGTCCCAATCCTTGGGTTCACTCAGTGCTAACTTCAACTCCCATCTAAAGAGACTAAACTTGATTCAACTGACTGTACATGGATAGATTAACTGAATTCCGTTGACTGATGGAGTGGTACTATTATCTGAGAATTCACTAAGATCATAAGATTTCTAAGGTTTCCTGAGGCACATCATTGACTGAGTTCTATAGATTATAGCTTGAATGAGATTATCATGAAAATATGACATGGCTCTAGGCACACAACTATGTTTTTTGGATACGAATACCCCCAGGACTCGATAGAAGGAAACTAACACACATGACATAACTTGATCATAAGATTTGAGTCTACAATTCATAATATCATATGTAGGGGGTATCATATTTCATGAAGTTATTCAACATCTTAAGCCTTGTAGGGAATGCATGGATATATTTCGTGTACATATTGTATATCTTTATTATCTTGCAAGCTTCATACCACCACAATAGCAACACATAAAAAATATAAAATTTATATTGAAGTATATACCTCACATGAACTTGTTATTTAGACAACATAAAACCATACAAACATGAATTTTTGGCATCCTATAAATTTTATCAAATACCTTGCATGCATTCTTTAAGGCATAGGTGGGTTTCATACTTGCAACATATTAAACCACCTAAAGTTCATGGTTTTTAATTAACAAATATATATATTCCATGAAAACACCTAAGTGATTGAATCTTGAAAGAGATCTAATGTTTTGAAGGTTCTTGAACAATTCCTTAGGCCTACACTTGATTTTTCTTGACTAGGGTTTAATCCCTTTGGGAAAGAATGCTCTTGTTCCTGAGGAGATGATCTTGAGAGAAAATCCTAATCTTGTGGTTGAAAGTGTATGAGAGAGATTTTTGAGATGTTTTAACTAAATAGAATGGAAGATAATACGCTCCTTGAGAGTTATAAGTCATGGGAAGTGAAGGGAAAAGACCAAAATACCCTTATGAAATAAATTCCCAATTGCTGAAAATAATAGCTAACGATATTTGTGGCAAGGCATCAAAAATATGGTAAGACGTTGATAACGCTCAATCTACAGCTCTCGTAGGAGTGTAAAGTGATCGCTAGCAAATATAGAACCCAACCTGGGTTGGGTATCGATCCCACAGGGAATAGCTTGGCCAACAAGTAAGCAAAATTACTAAACTTTTGGTGCAAGTCTCGAAAAAGGGGGGAGTCTTGTCGTGCAAGTAATGTAAATAAAACAATGAAGTAAAAGCTGAAAATAGCAAAGTAAAAAAGAGAAGGATTGTTACGTAAGTTGTAAACAATGAGAATTGAGGCGTTGGGGTTATGTCCACCTCCTGAGTTATACGTCTCTATTGACTATGAGTGTGTAGAATTCCGACATGCATTTGCTTATAGAGAATTGTATTCGATGGTAAATCCAGGCGTCTTTCGACCTATTCGAGGATTATTTCACTTTAACTCTTTCGAGCTTAAAGCATGTCTAACGGTACATATTCTCCAAGAGGTTAATCCAGTTACGGCACTAACTGTTTAATAGGGAATTTAGGATGTGACCCTACTACCTTGACACTATCTCTTTTCCAGACAAATAACTTTTCTTTCGAACAAGTTAAATGTTATACTGGCGTATTCTTGTGTTTGCAACCACAAAGAATTTAGATTAAGATGAAGAGAATAATGATATAAGCAGCATACGTGTCACGAACTCACAAACTCATAGCAATAGATAGTATCTCAGTTGGCTTCCATAACCCCAACAGAGAAGTTTAGTTACCCATGAATGCGAAGGAGATCACGATTGACATTGTTGTTATACCACAAAATTGATTAATTTCGTGTAGCACAAGTGGTAGGTGTTTAGGCGTAAATTCCTAGGCAAAGTAACGTTTCTCTTATTGCGGAAATTAAGAATAGATGAATAGAAGAAGAAAAATAGAATTAATGAAAAGATTAGAAGAGTTGTAGTTGATGGAAGAAGAATGTATGATGGATGTAAGAATCTGAATGCCTAAAAATCTCTAGCATGATAGGGTATTTATAATACCCATATCCTAATCCTACTAAGCTAATGAAATACTTAACCAAATCCTACTAAGCTAATAAAATACTTAACCCAATTGTACTAGGTTAATGTAACATTATCCAAATCCAAATAAACTAATGAAATACTTAACCCAATTGTACTAGGTTAATGTAACATTATCCAAATCCAAATAAGTTACTGCAAGTCCCCAAAGTCTTCAGAAATGCTGTTTTAGCCCGGGACAGATTTTCCATGCATCACTTTTGGTCCTTAGGCGTCCAAGCTTCCTTTCCTTCCTTCGTGAGCTTTCTTTGGTGTCAAGTAAGCCATAGAATGCTGATTTTTGCATCATTTATACCTGAAACTTTGTTAATCATGTTCGTTAGCTCACTTACAGGAAAAAGGACTAAAAGTGCATGAAATATATAATTTGTTCTCAAAACGTGGCACAAATATGGGAAAAATATATTGATATAGGCGTGTAAATTCGCCTATCATCAACACCCCACACTTGAAGCTTTGTTCGTCCTCGAACAACATATCATGTCCATTTAAACATCAACTTGGGGTTTTACAGCAACAACACAAAACATTCTTCAAGGAAAGCACAACAATTACTAACAAAGAGTAGCTTTCTGATTATTAGTAGAAACAGTTTAGCCTCTAGCATACAAAATTCACTTAAATCCGACACTCCGTGAAGTAGTTATGGCATTTTTAAGTTGACAGTGTGTCACCTAGACTCTCAGCGCATCGCAGAGCTAAGGAAATTGGCAGTTGTCAAATTCCAGTAAGACTCCGCGATTCCCCAAGTTGCGGAAGAGTCCTATTTCACATTTGTCAATTTCCAGCAAGCCTACGCGATCGTGGCACATCGCGCCAGTGGCCAAAATGGCTAAACTATAGGGCATCACGATAGTTTCACATCGGAGAGAAAGCTCAGTTCCCACTCCACCTTTTTTAGTGAGCCACCGCAATTGTGGTGCGACACGGTGAACAGCAAAATTGGGATTTTTAGTCATTTTTCTAGTTCTGTTTGGGATTTAAAGAGGGTATTTTGGTCAATTGCCAAGGCCCCAATCTGTCATAAACATGAGATTAATCATATTTCCAAGCAATTTTGCTCATTATTCATCATTCTATTCAAAAGCAAAACCCTAGTAAACAAAAGCCCCTTCTCTAAGAAATCAAATTCCACCATAGATTCTCTAAGAAAGCTTTAGATTAAAGAATCCCAAGAAAAGATAGTCAAGACCTCATCTTCAAGAACTCAATTAGGAGTCAATAACTCAAAATCATCTAATTATCGACCAAGGTATGTGGGGTTTGAACAAGGACAATTCCAATTTATATGATTTTCCATAAAATTCAAGTTAGGGTTTATACCAATTATCATTATTTACAAGATTATAAGATTTTCCATGATTTAGAAGTTGAATTACATGATTATATTTATATTTCCATACATATTGTTTAAATTTCCAGATTTTAAGTTTATTTATGAATGTTTACATTATCAAGCTTGAATTTTAAGATGTTTTAACATGAGATTGATACACGGGTCACTACGCCCTAATTAAGATTTGCTATTTTGAGATTATTTGTGCTATGAGCACCCCCCAGATAAGATTATTCATAGATTTTGATAAAGATTTGACCTTTTGGTCCTAAGCTAAGATAAGAATCCACTTTGTTCAGATAACTTGAGATTGAAAGAAAAAAAAGCATAATTGGTTTTCTTGTAAACCATTGTGCCAGTTTTGAAGTGGATTTCTTAAGATTTTAAGCATAAGAATGAGAGTAGTATTTATCACCGAGTTGGGTATGTTTCCAAGGTTTTATACCTAGGAACTCTGTTCCATCGTAGGATTCAAATTATTCCCACTTCTATGTGGATGACTTAGATTGTGATCACATTAGAGAGAAGTTCTATTCCGATGGCAAGGGTAGAACACCCCTACCTAATAGGGTCCAGTCGTGGGACTCCATGGATGCTCACATTGTCTATGTCATTTAGAATAAACTCCCAACAGATGTCCCGCACTCTTCACCAGTCTATTGATAAGAGTTTTACTCAGATTATGCTTTACAGTTAACAATTTCAAGTTTTAGATTTCACACTTAGGAGAGAGTCTTTTCTACACTTAGTATGATTTAAAGACAAAGTATTAGCCCAGCTTTTAGAACTAAATATAATGGATCACTAGATTTACAAGTATGATTTGTTTCTCATGATTATTATTTTCAGTATTTTAGATATTCCAGCTTATGTAAGTCATTTACATTTAGCATGCATTATTTTACAAGTTATGATGGTGAGATAATGTTTTAATTATGCATTTCACCCCCATATACTCAGTACATCCTCACAGTACTGATCCACATATATGTCTATGTGATACATTATCCCATAATGTAGGTATCAGCTCAGTTATAGCACGTATAGTATATTCAAATAGTTGCAGATTCTAGCCAGCAGATGAGGAGTCCTCCTACTTCAGGGGACTTTAGTTAGATGTTATTGATGTACTTTATTTTCTTCTTCATATGTATTGATTAGTGATAGTTGGAGTCGCATCCCAGCTATCTATAGTCAGTATAGTAGAGGCTTCATTGATGTCAGTTAGAGTCTGTTATGTATTTTCAGTCCCTCTTCCAGACTTTATCATAATGTAAAAGTTGTATTGATATTGTATTTTTCCCAGATTCCATCTTTATCATGTTTCCGCATAGTAAACTCAGTAATTTTATGCATATCATTCAGTTGCTTATGAGTTATGGAAGTAGAACGGATAGCCTAGGATCACTTGTGGTCCTAAGCACCGCGTGACGTCTCGAGACTGATTTTCGAGGTTAAGTGAAGTAACTAAACAACACGTACCCAACTATACAACTTGTTCCACCCAAATCGTACCTATTCCAGTAACTACATCCTTCCCACCAACCAACACTGGTCAGCATACGACTTGTCCATACCACCTTTACCCAAGTGTACGACTCGTTCCCCAAAGTCGTATCTTTCCCATAAACTAGAAATAAAGGAAATTTTCTAAGGTCTAGAAACTAGGGTGTTTCAGTCTCCCCCACTAGGAAAATTCATCCCCAAATGTTGGACAAGGCAGGGGTAATCATATGCACGAGTCATTTGCATTATCAAATATATTTCCAATCGTTAACAAGGTTTGAAAACAAAGAGGCAAAGATATTAACCTTTCCTTTAACAATCTCAAAAAATTAAGATGTGTTGAAGACTCACACCTTTCGCATGAATCCCAGGAACAGAAAACAAATGCAGATACTTGGACTTTATGTCCTCCTCCATTTCCCCTGTAGCTTCTTCCACCTTATGGTTCACCCACAGAACCTTAACCAAAGCAACATCCTTGGTTTCAAACTGATGAACCTACCTGTCCAAGATCTCAACTGGGACCTCTTCAGAAGACAAAGAGTCTGAGATACCTAACCCTTCCAAAGGAACAATCAAAGAAGGATCACCAATGCACTTCCTCAACTTGGAGACATGAAATACCGGATAAATAGAGTTCAAACTAAACGACAACCCCAATTCATAAGCTACGTTTCCAACCCTCCATAAAACTACATAAGGAACAATATACCGGGGACTGAGTTTCCCCTTTTTGCAAAACTGCATTACTCCCTTCGTGGGAGATACGTACAGGAACAACTTATCCCCAACGTCAAACTCCAAGTCTCTACACCTTACATCCATATAGGACTTTTGGCAACTTTGGGAAGCCTAAAGCCTATCCCAAATCACCTTTACCTTTTTCATAGCCTGATAAATCAAATCTTTACCGAACATATCCTCCTCAATAAGCTCGAACTAACCAATAGGAGATCTACACCTCCTACCATATAATGACTTAAAAGTGGCCATACCAATACTAGAATAATAGCTATTTTTGTAAGCAAACTCTATCAAAGGTAGATGCTCAACCCAACTACAACCATAATCAACCACACATGCCTGAAGTATATCCTCTAATGTGTAAATAGTCTTTTCGGCTTGCCCATCCATCTGAGGATGAAAAGAAGTACTCAAAATCACCTTAGTACCCAATCCCTTCTGAAAAAACTGCCATAAATGATATGAAGACTACGTACCACGATAAGAGATAATCAAAATAAGTACCCCATGCAGCTTTACAATCTCCTGAAGATATAAATTTGCATAATTCTCCGTTGAAAAGGTAGTCTTTGCTGGCAATAAGTGAGCAGACTTTTTCATTCTAGCCACGATGACCCAAATCAAATAATATTAATTCTGAGACTTAGGAAGACTAGTAACGAAATCCACATTGATTACCTCCCATTTCAATTTGGTCAAAACAATTTCTTGATACAACCCAACAGGTCTCATGCGGTCTACTTTAACTTGTTAACACACCAAGCACTTGGCCACAAAATCATCTACATCCCTTTTCATACCATTCCACCAATACATCTCCTTGATATCATGATACGTCTTCGTCGAGCTAGGATGTATAACGTAGTGAGATTCATGTACCTCAACCAAGATCATTTTTCGTAACCCGTTGATATCAGAACACACAACCTTCTTTGGTACCATAAAGTAGCATCGCCACTGATCTCAAACACCATTACTTTTTGTAGACCTATATTACTGTTACTTTTCATCAAGATAGTATCTAGCACGTGCTTCTCCTTAATCTCTGCACCAAGAGATGACCGAACCACTTCTTGTACCGTCACCCCATCATCCTCAAAGTCTGAAATATGAACTCTAAGATTATCCAAGTGGTGAATATCATATACCAATTCCCATTTTTCTTCCTCCACATGAGCCAAAGTCCCCAAGAACAACCTGGTAAGAGCATCACCAACCATATTAGCCTTACCTAGGTCATAGTGAAGACTTATGTCATAGTATTTAAGAAGATCCAACCATCTCCTTTGCCTAAGATTTTGCTCCATCTAAGTGAACTAATATGTAAGCTCTGATGATCGGAAAAATATCTCTGTGTACACCATAAAGATAATGCTGCTAGATTTTCAAAGAAAAAAGCACCGCCAACAACTCCAAATCATGAGTAGGATAATTCTTCTCATGTACCTTTAACTGTCTAGAATCATAGGCAATCACCTTTCAATGATGTATCAAAACACAACCAAGTCCTACCCTATATGCATCACAGTAAACCACAAACCCCTCACTTCCCTCAGGCAAGGTTAAGACCAAACAGAAGTTAGCTTATCTTTAAACTTCTCAAAACTCCCCTCACAAGCATCAAATTAAGAAAACTTCACCTTTTTCTAAGTCAACTTAGTCGAAGGAGTAGCTACTATTGAAAAGCTCTCCAAAAACAGCTGATAATACCCAGCTAAATCTAAGAAGCTCTGAATGTCAGTTGTAGTCATAGGTTTAGGTCAATTTTCAACCACAACCACCTTTTACAGATCCACTACGATCCCCTTGGAAGAAATAATATAACCAGGAAAAGTCACATCATTCAACCAAACCTCATACTTGGATAACTTAGCATACAATTGTTGTTCCTTTAAGGTCTGTAATACTATACGGAGGTGATTAGCATGATCCACCTCACTTTTCGAATAAACCAGAATGTTATCAATAAACACAATAATGAAGAGATCCAAGAACTACCGGAACCCTATTCATCAAGTCCATAAATGCCACTAGGGCATCAATCAAATCGAATGACATCACCAAGAATTTTAAGAGCCCATACAAAGTACAAAAGCCATCTTAGGGATATCCTTCTCCATAACCTTAAGCTGATGATATCCAAACTGAAGATCTATCTTAGAAAAGAACTTGACACCTTACAACTAATCAACAAGACATCAATCCTTGGAAGAAGATAATTGTTTTTAATCGTTAGCTTATTCAACTACCAATAGTCAATGCATATCCGAAGGAAACCATCATTCTTCTGCACGAACAACATCGGTGCAGCCCATAGGGATATACTTTGATGAATAAACCCCTTGAGTTCCCTCAACTCAGTCGGAGCCATTCTATAAGGAGGAATAGATATTGGACGAGTGCTTGTAACCAAATCAATACCAAACTCTACTTTTCTATCAAGAGGAACCTCAGCATGATTATTTGATAAGACCTCAGGAAACTCATTTACTACCAGAACTAACTGTAAAGAATAATTTTGCAAGTTAGAATCTTTAACCCGAATAAAGTGATCAAGAAAACCTTTATAGATTAACCTTCGAGCTCTAAGTGTAGAAATAAAGTTCCACCTAGGAGCTAGGGAACTACCCTTCCATCTACAATTAGTTCACCAAGGATCCTAAAGGCATCCTTATGGGTTTGATAATCCAAGGACATATAATAAGAGTGTAACCGGTCCACCTACAAAATAACATCAAAATCCACCATTTCAAGTTTAAACAAATCCACCAAAGTGTGCCTACCACCAACAGATACCACACCCCCTATAGACTCTCTTAGCAATAACTGAGTTACCTACCATGGTAGAAATAGAAAAATGATCCAAAATAACCTCAGGATCAGAACCAATACATATAGACACATATAGGGTCATAGAAGAAAGAGTGTACCCTGGATCAAGCAGACAATACACGTCAAGAGAAAAGAGTTATAACATACCATTAACGACATCAGGTGATGCCTTTAATTCCTATTGAGATGCAAGAAAATGCACCCTATTCTGACCAGTGCTGATACTAAAAGCAGGAGTAGATGCCAAATCCGTGCTACAGGTGCAAAAGTGAAAGATAAAGAAACCAGAGCTTTGACCTCTCCTAAATTTCCCTTACCAATTGGATAATTCTTGAGTATAAGGCCAGGATGGACATATTAAAGCAATTGACCCTTTCTTTGTCATAATAACCCCAATAAAGGTTACAACAAAACTAGCAAGAAGGGCACAAAGAAGTCAACTTACCCCCACTCACCTAAGATTAGGCATCCTGTACCCAAAAATTATCACCACATTGTTGATTCCTATTACTCGGCTGCCTTCGGTAAGGAGCTCTAATAGTAGAGAATGAACAAGAAATCTCCCACTTCTTTTTTGCCCTATATCCATCCTGACCACCTTGTGAATGATTACCTCCCTGATAAAAAAACCTGCTCCTCTTACCCTGCCTATCTTCGAACTTTACCTATTTCCTTTCTTAATCCTCTATCTACTTTAGGTGGATAAATAACCTCAAAATACCTATATCCTTGATTAGCAAAGAAGTCTTGCTTTCCAAGATCGAATCCCGAGAGATCCCAAAAGTGAACTTTCTCTTCCTCGCTCTCATGTCTGCCACCATATTAGGAGAATAACTTGACAGTTGATGAAATTTCAAGGCCTATTACTTGACAGACATTCTCCGTTGCTTAAGATTCACAAACTACTCCATCTTAGCTTCCCTATGATCTTGGGGAAAGAAATAATCCATAAGAGCACTAGAATAAGCATCCCATAAAGCAAATCCTCAACATCACCTCTATTCTTATCCCACTCTTCATACCATTGGTACGTAGTATCCTTGAGATGATAAGTTGCAAAGTTTGCACCTTCCAAATTTGTGACCTGGATCACCCTGAATATCTTCTCCATTTTATCCAAGAAACCCTGAGGATCCTCCTCCACCTTCACACTGGTAAAAGTAGGAGGATTCAGTTTCGTAAACTAGCCAACCCTTGTAGCCTCAGCAAATAACCCAATAGATATATCCCACTCAGCTTGAGCAGCAACCAACTAAGCGATAGTATGATTTGACTGGTGAAATTTTGCATTAGTTATCTCCTCTTGAGGAAGACTAGAAACAACCATAGGAACTATAGAATGATCAGGGATAGGACCCTGACATCAAAGATGAACTCTAGACATGGGACGTATACCATCAACATTGTCCCCAGATGGTACTAGACAGTTTACTTGTCTTCCAGTTCGCCAAGGCATGATCTAAAATGTGACAACCAAGGATTAAAGAACATTTCCAAGAGTTATACTCAATGCTTGAAAATAGAATACCAAGAAAGTGGAACATTCCTAAATTCTTTGTAAACTCTCTCTTATAAGTAAGGCACGCTACACAACCATAAAAAGACTCGACTAGACAAGGCTTTATGGACTCCTAATTGACGATGTTCCTAAATCTCTAATGCCAATTTAACACACCCGGCCTAAGGCCTTATCATAATAGGTAACCCAAAATTGAACGGGACCCAAGACCACCCCCGTTAACTGACCCAACATCCAGCAGCCTGCCCTTAGTTGGCTGAATTTTGAACATATAATCAGATATTGTAACTATATAGATTGAAGAATTTGGAATAGGTCTATTACCGAGACTGACCCAATTGAGTTCAGCCATATGATACCAACCGTCCAACCATACCAAGCCTAACCAAACCATAGATCTAGCCATTAACAAATAAGTTCCATTAGTAATTAGATATATAATCATAAAATGAAATATGATTGAATAGTGAGAAATTATTTTCAATTATGTCAGCCCCAATACTAGTGACAATATTAAGGCTAACACCAATACCGATCCTGCCTATTCCAACCCATAATTATTTCACAAATTCCTCTAGCCAAAAGAATAAAAACATCCGGTTAAGATATCCCCTAACCATAGCCAAATTCAATATTCATAAATAATCCAGAGTATGAAATAACATTAATGAAATAGAGCATTTTGAATAGATAGAAGCTTACCACTTCAATTGAAAGATGACCCCTGAATGTCCGAATGCTAAGTAAGAGGAGTAAAATGGTTGGTTTCTGTATTGCATGGTAATACATCCACCTAAAGATGGGTTAGCAAGTGAACGCTAGCATGAACTCAAAATAAGAATAAAATAATGCCATTTATAAAACCAAGTAAAACAATCAATATGCACACAAACTATACATACATATATATAACCATGCCAGGAAAGGGGACCGGGTTTAGCATGACATTTAAAACCTTTTCATAGGTTATGTAGCTCTATTGTCCTAAATAACCTATGGGCTATTTGGGTTCAGCTCCCCTACTAAAAGGGCTCCAGTGCATGAAGACGCACGACCAAGGAAGAAAACCTGGGATGACTAGTACATCCCCCCAAAATATTAAGTGTGGCATCATGTACATGGTCACTAGGACAAAATATCACATCGGTAAATATGAGTTTCAAGTTTAGATCCTTATAGGACCTCCACCTTCTATGACTTTGCTACACATCCCACCTTTAAGACTAATTAAAACCATTACTATGAAACCAACCAAACTGTTAACCATTTACTAGCCAAGTCTATTAGATAGTCGTATTGTCATACCGACTATAACTTGTAAGTATTGTCCTTAGCCAATCCTTAGGAAATTCCCATGTACCCCACACAATTTCTAATTAAGCCAGAACCATGGCCACCAAGGAATTTTCAATAGATTCAAAACCATTTAAACCATTCATATCATTTAGGGTTCCATTATAAGGTTTAAACCATGCATAAGTTCAATTAAAAAACCAATAGTAATGTGAAAGCATTGTTATAGGCATTTTATGAAATACTTTCAGGGCACAGTATTTAAAAAACTGAATTCCATTACAAAAAAACCATTCCCATGCAACCATTTTATCCAAAACCACTATTAATGAATATAAAAGAATAATTAAAAACATAGGAAAACCATAATCAAGCATCTATAACAAAAAACCCCAAATTATATTTAAAAACTCCAATTCATTCAACATTAAAATCATTAAAACATTATATAAAACCATGCCTTTAGTTGGAACTAATAATGAGTGAAGAGAACATGCCTCAAACCAAGATGATGAAGGAGGGAAATCACTATAACAATCCCCAATTTACTCGTAAAGATGAAACCCTATCTTTCTTTGCCCAAGAACTCTGGAGATTATTTAAGAGTATTTTCAAAGTTTTTAAGAATAGAATAAAAGGAAAAATAACCTCCCAAGTTCAATACAAGTTGTAGGACCTTTTTATGATAAATGAGGAAATGTCCAGATTGCCCTTACTTAAACTACATTAAATTCTTATCATAGAGTAAGACTGACCCTTACGAGTCATACCCATCCTATACAAGTGGTACCCATATCTCATATCCTAGGCTTTCCCCTTTAAAGAAAATATTTTCCAAGGTATGACACACCTAAACCCAAGTTGTACTCAATTCTATGACTAGTAACCATAAATCGTACCCCTAGAATAATAGAATCTAGGATGTTTGAATACTTACCACCATACGAGTCCCTGGTTCGACTAGTACCATAGCTTATGAATCATAGTGATCTACTTGTACTCACATCCAATTTATGTTACCAAGTCTAAGGTTAAGTAAAGTAACCAAATGACCCATACGGAACTATATGACTTATAACACCCAAATCATACTTATTCCAGTAACTACATCCATTCCACCAAACAACACTGGTCAGCTTATATTTAGATAATACCACCCATAGCCAAGTGCATGACTTATTCTCCTAAGTCATATCTTTTCCAGGAATTAAGGAAATTTTCTAATGTCCAAAAACTAGGGTGTTTTAATGAGTTTTTATACTTAGCTTGATATGATCACAACTTTTCACCCTCAAATAGATAGGCAGTCAAATCAAGTCATTCAGATGTTAGAGGTCATGCTTTAAAAGTACCTTATGGATTTTGGTGGTCATTAGAATTAGCTCTTTTATTTAATGGAGTATTCATATAACAACAGTTATTATTTTGATATTCAGATGGTGACTTTTGAGGCTTTGTATCATCAAGGGTTTATTTACCCAATGGTGTGGTTTGATTCTTTCAAGGATAGGTAATGGGGAACTGATTTTTTAAGAGACTTGATAGATCAAGTAATACTGATTCAACAGAGGCTTGTAGATATCCAGAGTAGGAAGAAGAGTTATAAGGTATCATCAATGAATAGTGTGATGAGATTTAGGAAGAAATGAAAGCTTAGTCCAAGATTTATTAGACTTTTTGAACTCCAAACATGTTTGGAGATGTGTTGTATAAGCTAGTTGTTCCATTATATTTGTTAGATATTCATGCAGTATTTTATGTTTCAATATTGAAGTGATACTATCTAGAAAAACTCATATGATCCAATGGGATTTAGTTGCATTAGATCGTGATATTTCCTTTGAGGAGGAGCCTATTGTAATCCTATATAGACAGTTTAGAAAGTTGAAATTCCAAAATCTTAATTTAAAGAAATCACCTGATTGGGGAGGCTACATGGGAGGTTTATTATGACATGTAAAGTAGATAGCCTAAACTTTTTACTCATTCAAGTAATTTATTTGCTTTTTTATTTGACGTCGAATATGTGTTTTAGTAGTGAATAGTATAACAACCCTCATTTTGATTTTAAGCTTTACTTGTGTTTTGACCATTTCGCACTTCCCTATAAGTATTATATATCATTTATGAGTTATGGGGATGGTTGGAACAATCCCCAAAGTATTCCATAGGGATTTATGAGTTTGAGGTTTGAGTAGCCTATTAAGAGTTATAATTGACTTTGGTCAGCAATATATGATTCGAGGGTTAATTAGTGATTATGTCAATTTCATAAGATTCATAATGTCATTTTGGTGTTAGTTGTATGGTTAGTTTGAGTTTTAAGTCTTTTATTTGAGTTTAGAGAATTTAGATAAGAAACTTGTTAAATTAATGTAGAAGGGTCCCAGGGGTAATTTATTATTAACAACCACTTTTGATAACTCTAATAGTTCCGTGGAGTTCGCAATATGCATATTAGTCTGGTAATATTATTGATTTATTTCTGTGAGATCCCAAACAAATGTCAAGGGCCTATTTGGAAGTCTTTGGATCATTTCATTAGCTGAATTGTTGATATTTGGTACAGGATAAAATCCTACTTTTCATTCATTGGGGTCCCTTCGTGTTAGAAGAGAAGGAATTCTATTGGTTATCACGAATGCGAGGTAGTGTCCATAATCTAAAAGAGTGTTGAGGTCGGTCAGGTTAAATTTTTCCTCGCATTCACGACCAGGCACGGCATTTGGTCTAAGTTGGTAGCCTTGACAAATGTGAGGTACCTACTGTATTTGTAATAAAGGAACCATTCACACAAGTAGTATTCAAACTCCTTTTTTCTTGAATTTTTTCATTTTTCTCTTTTATAGGACCTTGAGACTTCGATTTTGGGTGATTTCAAGAGGATTATTCTTTAAACTTAGCTGAGTAAATTTTTAAACCTTATTTCTATCATTATTCATTAATTTTATCTCCAAAGAAACTCCAAAACTTTGATTTTTGAACTTGGAATTTTGAGGTTTTACCCATTAAAGTGAGATAACACAATTTCTTCGATTCCAAATTCAATTTCATCTTCATTTTCAATGATTTTAATAGTTAAAACCCATAGAGTATGGAAAACATGACACTTCTAGAAATTGTGTTTTACTCTTTTTATTTTAGGGTCAATTATTAATGTATTTTTTGATCCAAGACAAAAGTAGTTGATGGAGGTATCACTAGATTCCTCTTGACATGTAGGTTATGTTATTGATAGAATGGATTTTTTCAAGACCACACAAAAAGTAAATCTCCTAGTTAAAGGGTTCAGGATCGTGCTTCAACTTTCAAGGTAGGTAATAGTTTCAAATTTCTTAAATAAAGATGATAATGAAGAGAAATCACTAAGACAATCCCCAATTTACCCCTTAATATAAAACCCTAGATTTCTTTGCCCAAGAACTTTGGAGAATATTTAAGAGTGTTTTCAAAGTGTTTAAGAATAGAATAAAAGATAAAGTAACCTCCCAAGTGCAATAAAAGTTGTGGGACCTTTTTACGATAAATAGGGAAATCTCCAGATTACCCTTACTTAAAATGCATTAAATTTCCGTCATAGGGTAAGCCTAACCCTCATGAGTCATACCCCTCATATAAGAGTGGTACCCACGTCTCATACCCTAGGCTTTCCCTTTGGAGCAAACATTTTCAAGGTACGACACACCTAAACCCAAGTTGTATTCAAGTATATGACTAGTAACCATAAACCGTACCCTTGGAACAATAGAATCTAAGAGGTTTTAACACTTACCACCATACGAGTCCCTAGTACGACTTATACCTTGGTTTAAGACTCATGGTGATCTACTTATAGTTAGATCTAACTTATGTTACCAAGTCTAAGGTTAAGTAAAGTAACCAAATGACCCGTACAGAACTATACAACTCATAACACCCAAATCATACCTGTTCCAATAACTACATCCATCCCACCAAACAACACAGGTCAGCATACGTTTTGATCATACCACCCATATCCAAGTGCATAACTCATTCTCTTAAGTCATATCTTGTCCATGAATTAAGGAAATTTTTTGAGTTCCAAAAACCAGGGTGTTTCAATGAGTTTGGTACTTATCTTGATATAAGCATAACTTTTCATTCTTAAATAGATAACCAGTCACATCAGGCCATTCAGGTGTTAGAGGTCATGCTTCAAAAGTATGTTATAGATTGTTGTGGTTAATAGAATTATTTCTTTCCTTTAGCAGATTATTCTTATAACAATAGGTACTATTTTTATATTCAGATGGTACCTTTTGAGGATTTGTATGGGCAAAGGTTTATATCTCCTACGGGGTGGTTTAATTCTTTCCAGGATAGGCAATGAGGAAATGATTTATTGAGAGACTTGATAGATCGAGTAATATTGATTCAATAGAGCATTGTAGCTATCCAGAGTAGGTAGAGGAGTTATAAGGATCAATGAGTTCATCATAAGAAACACATGCTTGGTGAGAAAGATTCGTTAAAGGTATCATTAATGAATAGTGTGATGAGATTTAGGAAGAAATTAAAGCTTAGTCCAAGATTTATTAGACTTTTTGAAATCCAAACATGATTGGAGATGTGTTGTATAAGCTAGTTGTTCCATTATATTTTTCTGCTATTCATGCAGTATTTCATATTTCAATATTGAAATGATACCATCCAGGAAAACTCATATGATCCAGTGGGATTTAGTTGCATTAGATCATGATTTGCCCTTTGAGAAAAGCCTATTGTAATCCAATATACACAGACTAGGAAGTTGAAATTCTAGAATCTTAATTTAAAGAAATCACCTGATTGGGAGGCTACATGGGAGGTTTATTATGACATGTAAAGTAGATAGCCTAAACTTTTTACTCATTCAAGTAATTCATTTGCTTTTTCATTTTATGTCAAATGTGTGTTTTAGTAGTGAATAGTATAACAATCCTCATTTTGATTTTAAGCTTTACCTGTGTTTTGACCATTTACCTCTTCCCTATAAGTGTTATATATTATTTATGAGGTATGGGGATGGTTGGAACAATCCCCAACGTATTCCAGAGGGATTTATGAGTTTGAGGTTTAAGTAGACTATTAAGAGTTATAATTGACTTTGGTTAGCAATATATGATTCGAGGATCAATTAGTGATTATGTCATTTTCATAAGATTCAGAATGTCATTTTGGGGTTAGTAGTATGGTTAGTTTGAGTTTCAAGTCTTTTATTTAAGTTTAGAGAATTTAGATGAGAAACTTGTTAAATTAACGTAAAAGGTGTCCCAGGGGTAATTTATTATTAACGACCACTTTTGATAGCTCTAATAGTTTTGTGGAGTTCGGAACATGCATATTAGCCTAGTAATATTATTAATTTTTTCCTGTGAAGTCCCAAAAAAATCTCAAGGGCCTATTTGGAAGACTTTGGATCATTTCATTAGCTGATTAGTTGATATTTAGTGTAGGAGAAAATCCTGCTTTTCATTCATGGGGGTCCCTTCATATTTGAAGAGAAGGAATTCTCTTGGTCATCGTGAATGCGAGGCGGTGGCTATAATTTGAAGAGTGTTGAGGTCTGGTCAGGCTAAATTTTTCATCGCATTCATGACCAAGCCACCGCATTCGGTCTAAGTTGGTAGCCTTCATGAATGTGAGGTACCTACTGCATTTACAATGAAGGAACTATTCACACAAGTAGTATTCAAACTCCTTTTTTCTTGAATTTCTTCATTTTTCTATTTTGTTGGACCTTGAGGCTCTGAATTTGGGTGATTTCAAGAGGATTATTATTCAAACTTACTTGAGTAAATTTTTAAACTTTATTTCTATCATTATTCATTAATTTTATTTCAAAAACCACTATAAAACTTTGACTTTTGAACTTGGAATTTTGAGGTTTTACCCATTAAAGTGAGAAAACGAAATTCCTTCCATTCCAAATTCAATTTCAACTATTTTTTTTCAATGTTTTTCATATTTAAAACCCATAGATTATGGAAAACATGATACTTTTATAAATTTATTTCTTTTAATTTTAGGGTCAATTTTTTATGTAGTTTTGGATCCCAGACAACAGTAGTTGAAATAAGTATCACTAGATTCCTCTTGACGTGTAGGTTATGGTATTGATAGAATTGATTTTTTTCGAGACCACACAAAAAGTAAATCTCCTAGTTAAAGGGTTTAGGATTGTGCTTCAACTTTCATGGTAGGTTATATTTTTAACTTTCTTCAAACTGAGATGCATAGTTAACTAATATTAAGGCTAACACCAATACCGATCTAGCCCATTCCAACCCATAATAGTTTCACAAATTCCTCTAGCCAAAAGAATACAAATATCTAGTTAAGACATCCCCTAACTATATCCAAATCAAATATCCATAAATAATCTAGTATGAAATAACATCCATGAAATAGAGCCTTTCAAATAGATGAAAGCTTGCCACTTCAATCGAAAGATGACCCATGAATGTCTGAATGCTAAGTAAGAGGAGTAAAATGATCGGTTCCTGGATCGTGTGGTAATACATCCACCAAAATAGGGGTTAGAAAGTGAATACTAGCATGAACTTAGAATAAGAATAAAGTAATTCCATTAATGAAACCATGTAAAACAACCCATATGAACATAAACTATACATACATATATATAACCATGCCAGGAAAGGGGACCGGGTTTAACATGCCTTTCAAATCCTTTTCATGGATTGTGTAGCTCTACTGTCCTAAACCACTTATGGGATATTTGGGTTTAGCTCCCCTACTAAAAGGGCTCCAGTGCATGAAGATGCACGACCAGGAAAGAAAACCAGGGATGACTAGTACATCCCCCAAAATATAAAGTGTCGTATCATGTACATGGTCACTAGGACAAAATCTCACATCTGCAAATAAAAGTTTCAAGCTTATATCCTTATGAGACCTCTACCTTATAAGACGTTGATACACGTCCCTTCTTTAAGATCAATTAAAAATATTACTAAGCAACGAACCAAACCGCTAACCATTAATTAGCGAAAGCTATTAGATATTTGTATCGTCATACCGACTATAACTTGTAAGTATTGTCCTTAGCTAATCCTTAGGGGATTCCCATGTACCCCACACGATTTCCAATTAAGCCAGAACCATGGCCACCAAGGACTTTTCAATTGATTCAAAACCATTTAAGCCATTTATATCATTTAGGGTTACATTATAAGGTTTAAACCATGCATAAGTTCCATTAAAAAAACAATAGTATTGTGAAGGCATTGTTATAGGCATTTTATCAAATACTTTTGGGGCACAGTATTTAAAAAGACAAATTCCATTACCAAAGAACCATTACCATGTAGCCTTTTTATCCAAAACCACTATTAATGCAAATAAAAGCAAAATTAAAAACATAGGAAAACTATAATCAAGCAATTATAACCAAAACCCCCAAATCATATTTAAAAACTCAAATTCATACAACATTCAAATCATGAAAGCATTGTGTAATAACATGCCTTTAGTTGGAACTAACAATGAGTGAAGAGAACATGCCTTAAACCAAGATAATGATGGAGAGAAATCACTATGACAATTCCTAATTTACCCCTAAAGATGAAACCCTAGCTTTATTTGCCCAAGAACTTTTGAGAGTATTTAAGAGCGTTTTCAAAGTGTTTAAGAAAAAAATAAGGGCAAAATAACCTCACAAGTGCAATACAAGTCGTGGGACCTTTATATGATAAATAAGGAAATATCCAAATTGCCCTTACTTAAATTGCATTAAATTCCCACCATAGGGTAAGATTGACCCTTACAAGTCGTACCCATCCTGTACGAGTGGTACCTACATCTCATACCCTAGGCTTTCCCCTTTATAGAAAACATTGTCCAAGTTATAACACACCTAAACACAAGTTGTATTCAAGTCTACGACTAGTAACCATAAACCATACCCTCAAAATGATAAAATCTAGGAGGTTTGAATACATGCCACCATATGAGTCCCTGGTATGACTCGTACCCTGGCTTATGAATCATGGTGATCTACTTGTACACAGATCCAACTTATTTTACCAATTCTAAGGTTAAGTATAAAACCAAATGACCAGTATAGAACTATACAAACCAACCAACACTGCTCAGTGTACATTTAGATCATACCACCCATACCCAAGTTCATAACTCATATTCTTAAGTCATATCTTATTCAGAAATCAAGAATCTTTTCTAAGGTCCAGAAACCAGGGTGTTTCAATAAGTTTGGTACTTAGATTTATATGAGCACAACTTTTCACCCTCAAATAAATGGCCAGTCACATCGGGCCATTCAGATATTAGATGTCATGCTTAAAAAGTATGTTATGGATTTTGGTGGTCATTAGAATTAGTTCTTGCCTTTAGCAAAGTATTCTTATAACAATAGTTATAATTTTGATATTCAGTTGGTGAATTTTGAGGCTTTATATAGGAAAAGGTTTATATGCCCTGAGGTGTTGTTTGATTCTTTTAAAGATAGAAAATGGGGAACTGATTTGTTAAGAGACTCGATAGATCGAGTAATATTGATTCAATAGAGACTTATAGCTATCCACAGTAGGCAGAAGAGTTATAAGGATCAATTAGTTCATGATAAGAAACACATGTTTGGTGAGCAAGATTCGTTAAAGGTATCATCAATGAATAGTGTGAAAGGATTTAGGAAGAAATGAAAGCTTAGTCTAAGATTTATTAAACTTTTTAAACTCCAAACATGTTTGGAGATATGTTGTATAAGGTATTTATTCCATTATATTAGTCAGCTATTCATGCAGTATTTCATGTTTTAATATTGAAGTGATACCATCCAAAAAAACTCATATGATCCAGTGGGATTTAGTTGCATTAGATCATTATTTGTCCTTTGAAGAGGAGCCTATTGTAATCCTATATAAATAGACTAGGAAGTTGAAATTCTAGAATCTTAATTTAAAGAAATCACCTGATTCGGAAGGCTACTTGGGAGGATTAATATGACATGTAAAGTAGATTGCCTAAGATTTTTACTCATTCGAGTAATTCATTTGCTTTTTAATTTAATGTCGAATGTGTGTTTAAGTAGTGAATAGTATAACAATCCTTATTTTGATTTTAAGAGTTACCTGTGTTTTGATCATTTAGCTCTTCCATATAAGTGTTATATATAATTTATGAGTTATGGGGGTGGTTGGAACAATTCCTAAAGTATTCCATAGGGATTTATGAGTTTGAGGTTTGACTAGCCTATTAAGAGTTATAATTGACTTTGGTCAGCAATATATGATTCGATGGTCAAATAGTGATTATGTCAATTTCGTAAGATTCAAAATGTCATTTTGGGGCTAGTTGTGTAGTTAGTTTGAGTTTCATATTTTGTTTGAGTTTAGAGAATTTAGATAAGAAACTTGTTAAATTAGCGTAGAAGGGGTACCAGGGGTAATTTATTATGAACAACCATTTTTGATAACTCTGATGGTTTCGTGGAGTTCGCAACATTCATATTAGTCTAGTAATATTATTGATTTATTTTTGTGAGGTCCCAAACAAATCTATAGGGCCTATTTCATAGACTTTGGATTATTTTATTAGGTAATTTGTTGACATTTTGTGCAGGAGAAAATTATACTTTTCATTCATTGGGGTCCCTTCATGTTAGAAGAGAAGGAATACTCTAGGTCATCGCAAATGCGAGGTGGTAGCCATAATCTGAAAGATTGTTGTGGTCCTATCAGGTTAAATTTTTCATCGCATTCACAACCAGGTCACTACATTCGGTATAAATTGGTAGCCTTGATGAATGTGAGGTACCTAATTTATTTGCAATGAAGGAACTATACACACAAGTAGTATTCACACTCCTTTTTTTTCAATTCCTTCATTTTTCTCTTTTGTTGGACCTTGAGACTCCGATTTTGGGTGATTTCAACAGAATTATTCTTCAAACTTAGTTGAGTAAATTTTTAAACCTTATTTCTATCATTATTCATTAATTTTATCTCAAAAATAACTACAAAACTTTGATTTTTGAACTTGGAATTTGTAGGTTTTACCCATTAAAGTGATATAACAAAGTTTCTTCGATTCTGAATTCAATTTCATCTTCTTTTTTAATATCTTTCATATTTAAATCCCATAGAGTATGGAAAACATGATACAATTATAAAATTAGTTTTACTCTTTTCATTTTAGGGTTAATTTTTTATGTAGTTTCGGATCCAAGATAAAAGTAGTTGATAGAGGTATCACTATATTCCTCTTGATGTGTAGGTTATGTTATTGATAGAATGGATTTTTTCAAGACCACAAAAAAAGTAAATATCCTAGTTAAAGAGTTTAGGATCGTGCTTCAACTTTCAAGGTAGGTTATAGTTTTGAATTTCTTTAACCAAGATGGTGATGGAGAGAAAACATTAAGACAATCCCCAATTTACCCCTTAAAATAAAACCCTAGCTTTCTTTGTCCAATAACTCTAGAGAGTATTTAAGAGTGTTTTCAAAGTGTAAGAATGGAATAAAAGGGAAAATAACCTCCCAAATGCAATACAAGTTGTGGGACCTTTTTAAGATAAATGGGAAAATATCCAAATTGCCCTTACTTAAACTGCATTAATTTCCCACCATAGGGTAAGACTGACCCTTAAAAGTCGTACCCATCCTGTACGAGTGGTACCCATGTCTCGTACCCTAGTCTTTCCCCTTTGGAGAAAATATTATCCACGGTACAAAACACCTAAACCCAAGTCGTATTTAAGTCTATGACTAGTAACCATAAACCATACCCCTGGAAAAGATAAAATCTAAGAGGTTTGAACACTTACCACCATACAACTCCCTGGTACAACTCGAACCATGGTTTATGACTCATGGTGATGTACTTGTACTTAGATCTAACTTATGTTAACAAGTCTAAGGTTAAGTAAAGTAACCAAATGACCCATACAGAACTATACGACTCATAACACCATAATCATACCTATTCCAGTAACTACATCCATCCCACCAACCAATACTGGCAGCATACGTTTAGATTATACTACACATACCCAAGTGCATGGCTCATTCTCCTAAGTCATATCTTGTCCAAGAATCAAAGAAATTTTCTAAGGTCCAAAAACCAAAGTGTTTTAATGAGTTTGGTACTTAGCTTAATATAAGCATAACTTTTCACCCTCAAATATATGTCCAGTCATATCAGACTATTCAGGTGTTAGGGTCATGCTTCAAAAGTATGTTATGGATTTTTGTGGTCATTAGAATTAGTTCTTTCCTTTAGCAAAATATTCTTATAATAACAATTACTATTTTGATATTCAGATGGTTCCTTTTGAGGCTTTGTATGGTCAAAGGTTTATATCCCCTACAGGGTGGTTTGATTCTTTCAAGGATAGGCAATGGGGAACTGATTTGTTGAGAGACTCGGTAGATCAAGTAAGATTGATTCAATAGAGTCTTGTATCTATCCAGAGTAGACAGAAAAGCTATACCGATCAACGAGTTCATGACAAAAAACACATGCTTGGTGAGCAAGATTTATTAAATGTATCATCAATGAATAGTGTGATGAGATTTAGGAAGAAATAAAAGCTTAGTCCAAGATTTATTATACTTTTTGAACTCCAAACATATTTGGAGATGTGTTGTATAAGCTAGTTGTTCCATAATATTTGTCAGCTATTCATGCAGTATTTCATGTTTCAAAATTCCAGTGATACCATCTAGAAAAACTTACATGATCCAGTGGGATTTAGTTGCATTAGATCATGATTTTTCCTTTGAGGAGGAGCCTATTTTAATCTTATATGGACAGACTAGGTAGTTGAAATTCTAGAATCTTGATTTAGAGAAATCACCTGATTGAGGAGGCTACATGGGAGGTTTATTATGACATGTAAAGTAGATAGCCTAAGATTTTTACTAATTTAAGTAATTCCTTTGCTTTTTTATTTGACGTCGAATATGTGTTTTAGTAGTGAATAGTACAACAATCCTCATTTTGATTTTAATCTTTACCTACGTTTTTACTATTTATCTCTTCCCAATATGCGTTATATATCATTTATGAGTTATGGGGATGGTTGAAACAATCCCCAAAGTATTCCAGAGGGATTTATGAGTTTGAGGTTTGAGTAGCCTATTAGAGTTATAATTGACTTTGGTCAGCAATATATGATTCGAGGGTGAAATAGTGATTATGTCATTTTCATAAGATTCAGAATGTCATTTTGGGGTTAGTAGTGTGGTTAGTTTGATTTTCAAGTCTTTTATTTGAGTTTAGAGAATTTAGATGAGAAACTTGTTAAATTAGTGTAGAAGGGGTCCCAGGGGTAATTTATTATTAACAACCATATTTGATAACTCTCATGGTTCCGTGGGGTTCCGAACATGTATATTAGCATAGTAATATTATTGATTTATTTTTGTGAGGTCCCAAATATATCTCAAGGGCCAGTTTAAATGACTTTGGATCATTTCATTAGCTGATTTGTTGATATTTGGTATAGGAGAAAATCCTAATTTTCACTCATTGGGGTCCCTTCATGTTAGAAGAGAAGTAATTCTCTTGGTCATCGCGAATGCGAGGTGGTTTCCATAATCTGAAAGAGTGCTAAGGTCTGGTCAGGCAAAATTTTTCATCGCATTCATGACTGGGCCACCACATTTGGTCTAAGTTGGAAGCCTTCACGAATGTGATGTACCTACTACATTTGCAATGAAGGAACTACTCACACAAGTAGTTCTCAAACTCCTTTTTCCTGAATTTCTACATTATTATCTTTTGTTGGACCTTGAGGCTCTGATTTTGGGTGATTTCAATAGGATTATTCTTCAAACTTACTTGAGTAAATTTTTAAGCTTTATTTCTATCATTATTCATTAATTTTGTCTCGAAAACAACTACAAAACTTTGATTTTTTAACTTAAAATTTTCAGGTTTTACCCATTAATGTTAGAAAATGAAGTTTCTTCGATTCCAAATTCAATTTCAACTTTTTTTTCAATGTTTTTCATATTTAAAACCCATAGAGTATGGAAAACATGATACTTTTATAAATTTTAGTTTTACTTTTTTTATTTTAGGGTCTATTTTTTATGTAGTTTTTGATCTAAGACAAAAGTAGTTGATATAGGTATCACTAGATTCCTCTTGATGTGTAGGTTATGTTGTTGATAGAATTGATTTTTTTTGAGACCACACGAAAAGTAAATATCCTAGTTAAAAGGTTCAGGATCGTGCTTCAACTTTCAAGGTAGGTTATAGTTTTAAATTTCTTTAAACTGAGATGCATAGTTTACCATTCATGTAAAGTATTCTATGACTTGGGAATTTTATCGTAAAATCTGTCTTTTGAGCTTATTATTTATTATCTTGGTTGTGTGGGAGATTATTTGAATATTAATATTTACGTGAGAGATTATTATCATTGAGATCCCCGTGTAGGGGATAATATTGGTCTTGTGTGAGTATTATTTACTCTTATTATTATTGTGATGCCAGAATAGGGGATTGGATTGATATTAATGATATCTTACATGACACCTTACTACATTGTGGTCATGCAATGACCTATATATCATGATTTATTGAGATTTGACTAGGGTTTATGTAATGACCCCATATTTTCACTATTAGAGATTTTCCATAGCTTCCTCAAGTCATTTATGAATTGCTGGGACTAAAAGTTTGATTATCGAGTAGTTCATTTGGTTTTTAGAGTCAATTCCTTATTTTGAGGCCTTTATTGGTTTCAAATGGCCACCGGGAAAAAACTTCAGTAAAATGATCTTAGATGTAAATTCTTCTCTACCATCATCTCTAGAAAATTAATTTTACGCGAGGTAGACCTTTGTTTCAAGTCTGAATTTACCCAAGCTTATTTTGATCTATTTGTTGGAAGGTTGGAAAATTGGAAATTTGGCTGGGGACCCATATTTAGTCGAAACAACCTCGGATGGAAAATTCGACTTTTCTATTGCATCTGGAATATTAAATCTAGTTTGGTTACACAGTGCATTTGTGTATATTGGATTCTAAATAAAACCTGAGGCCTTGGCGGAAACTTGGAAAAAATTTCAAGTTTCAGTTGATATCTGGTGCCTGTATAATCTCACCTCATGAGTGGAGAATGCACCAATGGGTGCGGAGAGGGTAGTATAATAACACAAAGGGTTTTGACGATCACTACATTTTCTCTTGAGGTTAGGATGTAGGATTTCACACCTATATGTGAAATTGTAACACCTGATTACTTGGAATGTGCATAAATAGACCGCTTAGGTCATGAATTATCTCATTTTCCATCCACACCTTGAGAGAATAAACCCTAAAGAATGTGGTAAATCAAAATTTGGACTTTTGGGTTACTTGGAAGTGTTATTAACATCTATTTTCATGATTATAATCTGAATTAAGGTAAGATTTTACCTTTTTCTTGGTTCTTGATCAAAACCACATATAGCTTGAGGGATTAATTTTATCCCAAAATTAGCTTGTTATTCACTATTTTTGAGGGTTTCAGTTCGTTGATTATGTATGAACATTAAGTTGGCCTTAAAAATGTGATTTCCGTGAGTAGGACCCACTTGAAGGTTTTGGTGTGATTTTTAGACCCGAAGCATAATGGAGTAATGTAGATATTGTTATTCTTGCATTTATGTGTAGAATGTGATTTTTATATCTTGGCATCTTGAGGAGGATTCTCATAAGGGAAAATCAAAGGTTTAGCAGTTTGTGAGCTTCCTTCGGCGTTGTGGTAGGCTAAGTTTATCTCTTGTTAGATTGAGCTATGTCATAGTATTATTATGATTTTGTTGTTGGATTTGGGATAGGTTTAGGTGTTTGGTTAATGAAATGAAAGACTTGGGTTATGTTGGATCATTTAGGCTAAATTGAAACCATAGAATTTAAATGCTTAGTCTGTTTCATTGAACTTTAGTGCTTTAGACTTCATTACTCATGTTTAGTATAAGAATGCCCTAGCATGCCCCAAATTAAGTAAAATTCTCTAGTTACTTATTCTTAGTGATTGTCCTTAGTTTCTATATTGGCGTAGTTGTTGTGTTTGCGAAGGACCTTTACCTTAGGACTAATTATGACTTGTTATACATCTAAAGGGTGGATTTAGCTACCTTAACCTAGTTTAGGGTAGAATTTGACCTAGAATGAAGTTTGAGGATTTAGAAGTGGTATCTTAGACCCACCTTAAGTCCAAATAGAGATTAGTTATCTTGAAACATTTGTACGCTTATTATATGCTTAGAAAATGCCCTTGTGAGGCAATATTAAGGGGCCTTGGCACTATTTATTAGGATGAATGACGTTAGAAGTAATGCCTAATGATTATGCCATAGGTATGCTTTATTGGTTAAGCTTATGATGAGATATTAATTATGCTATTGTTGTGACTATTGACTGGGCTACTAAATATCTAGAATCATCCCTTGACATGATACAGTCGAAGCCATAAACTATGTTATGGACCATGCTATGAATTAGCTATAGATTATGTCATGAATTAGCTATTGCTCTAAATATTGATAAGCTATATTTGTACTAATGATAGGCCATTGGATAGGCCATTAATGAGTCATTGTTTATGATATTACCAAACAATTATGATCATGTTTAGAAATTATGCTAGAAAACACGCTAGAAAACATTTACAATGATGATATTAGTAATTGTGCCATAAATTATATTAGAAGTCATGACTATTGAATAATTTTTAAAGTTATACCATTCATTATGAGTAAAATCATGATACTTCATTATATGATTTCTTATATTATTTATTATGACACTGATTATGATTATGATTATATATTGATACCTGGCAAGGACGGAGGACATTATGATGATATATTGATACCTGGCAAAGCCGGAATAGAATATTATTATATGTTGATACCGAAAAAAGCTGGAGAATGTTATGATAATATGATGATGCCCATCATGGTCGGAGAATATTATGATGATATGATGATGCCTAGAAAGGACGGGGGATATTGTGATGATATCGATACTTGGCAAGGCCAAAGGATGATTATATTGATGTGCCTACGTGTACATCTACCGGTTTGAGTCTGGCTAGTCCTACGTATGGCAATTATATATTTATATTCACTTATATAAAATTTGGGTATGTTGTTGCTAATAGTGATGTCGGTTATGGCCCATAAGTGTTAAATGTTTATAAAGAGACATATTATTGATTAGTGAGAATTGATGATTTGTGATAATGGAGGATTGGTGATAATTGAATATTAGCAGCAGATATTGTTTTAGATGGCTAATAATGACTAGTTGGCAATCAAGATTCATTAGTAATTGTGGACTAGATAATAATTGATGTTATCTTAGTAATGATGATTCTCCTTATAAATAGTGTTTAGTGGCTATGTAATAACTAACTGTTGAATGATGAATAGAGGTTATCACGATTGTAGTCAAGTGAATTAATTAATTCGAGATAATTAACTAGTAAATGGTGATTAGCGTATATTGATGCTAAGATCATCAAATGACGATAATATTATGGAATGTGAGTAATTTTCCTAATATTGAGGGTTGGGATAATGTTGCTAAATTGAGTATTGATGATCAAATGACGATGAACGTTGACTATTGAGTTGGTTGATCTTTTTATTTTTCTCTTGAGTGTACTCTCCGATCATATGGAAGGTTGTGATGAGTTCTTTACTTTTCTACACCAATTGGTGTATGGAAGATAATTTTGTAGTTATGTTTGCTTGTCATGATGCTTCATGATATGCTATTATTCTGAAAATCTTATCTATGATTACACGAAAATATTGGAATATATTGATGTCCAATATTATTTTGTTATTCTAGTTTAATTACTTATTATGTTCAAAGATGTTGGAGACGATTCATGTTCATTTTTGTACCATGACATAGTTTATGTTATCATGCATTTTATCATATTTATATCATAATTTTGCTCAGTCATCTGATAATGCCAATTGATTACCCGTTGTTTTGGTACTCATACTATACTTCCGTAACTTTTTGGTACATATCTGAGTACTAGTTGTCTTCATTGATCATTGTTCGTGTAGTGGTTGATTTTTAGAGATAGGGAAAGCTCTTGGAGTTTGAGTCGCCCATTTCCCTCTATCTTTATTTTTAGCTTTTTATTTCGAGATAGATGAATTGACTATTCTAGAATTTGAGTTGTATTTATACTATTAAATGCTCTTCTATTGGGCCAACTAGGTTGATACGACCCGATCGGGGGCCTATTCATAATAGGCATCCCAATACCAACAGAAACCAGGGACCACCCCCATACCCAACCCAATCGTCCAACACATATCCTAAGTCGGATGAATTATGAACATATAACAAGATAACATTATTGCATATTCCAAGACTCTAGGGTAGGTCTATATCCACGACCACCCAAATTAGTCCAACCGACCGATACCCAACCGATAACAAAAACTAACCAAACCATTACCATGTGAGTTTCGTAATAATTATATATAATCCCGAAATACAGTCAACCGGTCTCAACCCCAATACCAATGTCAATACTAATCCTGACATTCTAACACACCAAAGTTCCACAAAATCCTCTAACCAAAATAATACCGAAATCTGGTAAGGACATGCCCCAACCATATCTAAAACCAATATCCATAAATAAACCAAAGTATGAAATGACATCGATGAAATATATCCTTCTTGAATGATGGAAGCTCACCACTTCAATCCAATAGTTGATCCTGAAGTCCTATCGCTAAGCAGGCGGAGTAGAACAGCCGGTTACTACATTGCGTGGGGATATATCTACCCGACAATAGGTTAGAGCATTAATGCTAGCATGAACTCAAGATAAGGATAAAATAATTCCATTTAATAAAACCAAGTAAACCATCCATATGCATACAAACTATATATACATATATATAACTATGCCAGGAAAGGGAATCGAGTTTAGCATGTATTTGAAACCAATTACCTGGGTATGTTTAGCTTATCTGTCCTTAACTACCCATGGGCTATATGGGTCCAGTATAACCCCCCTGAACGGGCCCTGGTGCATTTACCAGCTCAAACTGAAGATACCACTTGCCAAGTACCCTTCACTCTCCCTGATACATATGTACAATGTACTTGGAGGAATCCCGCGTACCTCATAGTATCATAAAAGGGTTGTCATGCCCTACCCCATATGTTGGCAAACATGTGTTTCTTGTGCTTGTTTATTGAACTCCCACCTTCATAGTTAGCTATCACACCCCGTTGTTATTTCCCAATTAAAACCATTTCCAACCTACCAATCCATTATACCTTTTATCATTTACCAAGGCTATTAATAGTGTTATCGTCATACATACTATGACTTGCAAGTATTGTCCTTAGCCAAACCTTTTAAGGTAAAGGGATTCCCGTGTAACCATTTACCAAATTAACTTTAGGGAGTCCCTTGTACCCCACAAGTATTCCATTATGTTTGGTTGGGGGATTCCATTGTACCCCACAAGGAAGTTTATTAATCCAAACCATTCTATTTAACCATTCCAAACCATTTAAACCAATTATAGTTCCATTAGCAAGTTCAAACCATGCAATAGTTCCATTAAAAATCCAACAATGTAGTAAAATATTCTCATAGGCATTTTATTAAACACATTGGGGGCATAGTATTTCCAAAATAAAAAACAATTACCAAATACCCATTCCTATGCAACCAATATTCAAAACCACCAATAAAGCATATAGAAATATAATTAAAACATGGCAAAACCATAACCTAACATTTATAACCAAAAACCTAAAATTATATTTGAAAACCCAAAACCGTACACTAATAAAACCATGAAAACATTATATTAAATCATGCCTTTAGTGGAACTAAAAATGAGGGAACATAACATGCCTTAAACCAAGAAGATGATGGAGAGAATCCAACAACATAAGTCCCAAATTAATCCTTAAGATGAATCCCTAGCTTTCCTTGCCCAAGAACTTTAGAGAGGATTAAGGAGTGTTTTTCTTAGTGTTAAAGAATAGAATAATAGGGAAAATAACTTCCTAAGTTAGTTAAAAGTCGTGGGGCCTTATTACGTTATGTGGGGAAATGTCCAAATCGTCCTAACATAAACTGTAACCAAATCCTATGAGAGAGATACGACAATTAATACAAGTTGTACCCTCCAATAAGAGTGGTACCCACTACTCATACCCAAGGCCACCTCCAGTGGACCCAACATGGTCCAAGGTAAGAATCACCCTAAAACATGTCATATCCATGCATACAACTAGTAGACATGATTTATAGCCCTGGCAGAATAGAATCTAAAGAGGATTGAACTCCGCCCACCATACGAGTCCATGGTATGTCTCATACCCTGGCTTAAATCTCATGGTGAGCAACTCGTACTTAGATCCAACTTAGTCTACCAAGTTTAAGATTCAGTAAAGTAACCATACAACCCTATCCACCGATACTACTCAAACCACCCAAGTTGTGTCTATTCCACAAACCAAATCTAACCCATCAACCAACACTTGTTATCATACGACTAACATATACCACTCGTATTCCAGTGTATGAGTTGTGTCCCCTAGTTATACCATATCTAGAGACCAAAAATCCTGGAAATTTCTTAAAGGCTAGAAACCTAGGGTGTTTCAATCTCCCCCACTAGGAACATTCATCCCTGAATGACGCACCCGGTAGGGTAACCACAATCACGATTCATTTACGTTAACAAATATCAATCCAACCTTTAACCAGATTAGAAAACAACTATGCAAAGATATTAATCTCTCCATTAACAAAGTTTGAAAATAAAAGTATGTTGAATAACATATACCTGCTGCACGAATCCCAGAAGCAAAAAACCGATGCGGATACTTTATCTTTATGTCCTCTTCTTCTTACCATGTAGCCTCTTCCAACTTGTGGTTCTGCCATAGAACATTGACCAAGGATACATCCTTGGTCTGTACCCGATAAACCTAGCTATCCAAGAACTCAATCGGGACCTCTTCATAAGATAAATAATTTGAGATACCCAAGCCCTTCAATGGAACCACCAAAGAAGGTTCACCAAGACACTTCCTAAACATTGATATGTGAAATATCGAATGAATGGAGATTAAACCAGAAGGCAACTCTAATTCATAAGCCACATTACCAACCCTCTACAAAATTAAATAAGGACCAACAAATTAGGGGCTGAGCTTTACCTTCTTACCACATTGCATTACCCTCTTTATGGGAGATACATTTAGGAATACTTTATCCCCAACCTCAAACTCCAAGTCTTACGCCATACATCCATATAGGACTTTCGGCGACTTTGGGAAGCCTTAATCCTATCTCGAATCACCTTCACCTTTTCCATAGCTTGATAAACCAAATCCATACCAAACATAATTTCCTCACCAACCTTAAACAAACCAATAGCAGATCTACACCTCCTACCATACAGTTCTTCAAAAGGGGCCATACCAATACTAGAATAATAGATATTATTGTAAGCAAACTCTACCAAAGGTAGATACTCAACCAAATTGCCACCTCCTACCATACAGTTCTTCAAAAGGGGCCATACCAATACTAGAATAATAGATATTATTGTAAGCAAACTCTACCAAAGGTAGATACTCAACCAAATTGCCACCATAGACAGTCAAACATGCCTGAAGCATATCCTCCATTGTCTTAATAGTCCTTTCTTATTGTCCATCCATCTGAGGATGAAAAGTAGTACTTGGACTCACCCTAGTACCCAATACCTTCTAAAAGGACTACCAGAAGTGAGATGAAAATTGCATACCAAGATCATTGATAATCGAAATAGGTACCCTATGCATCTTTACTATCCCGTGAAGAAACAACTTTGCATTGTTCGATGCCAAAAAGTTATTCCTCACTTGTAAGAAGTGAGCATACTTTGTCATTATATTACGATGACCCAAATTGAATCAAATTAGTTCTGAGATGGTGGAAGACCACTAATGAAATCCATTTTGATAACCTCCCACTTACATTTAGGAAAATCATTTTCTTGATATAACCTGTCAGGCATCATGTGCTCAACCTTGACTTGTTCGCACACCATGCACTTGGCTACAAAATCAGCCACATACCTTTTCATACAATTTAATCAATATATCTACTTTATATCATGTTACAATTTTGTCAAACTGAGAAGAATAACATAGCGTGATTCGTGCTCCTCATCCAAAACTCTTTTTCAAAAACCATCGACATCAGGAACACAAAACCACCCTTGGTACTAGAAAGTACCATTGTGGCTGATCCCAAATACCATTACCTTTTGCCCACCAACATCATAATTGATTTTCATCAATAAAGGATCTAGCATTTTCTTCACCTTGATCTCTGCACTAACAGACAACCTAACAACTTACTGAACAATTACCTAACCATCCTAGGAGTCTAAGAGACGAACTCTAAGATTGGCCAAGTGATGAATATCCTTTACCAGTTCCCTCTATCCTTCCTCCACATAAGCCAAACTCCCTATGGACAACCTGCTAAGAGCATCAACAACCATGTTACCTTTACTTGGTGATAGTGAAGACTCATATCATAGTCCTTGGAAAGTTCCAACTATCTTTTCTGGCTGAGATTTAGCTCCTTCTGAGTGAACACAAACTGTAGACTTTTATGATTAAAAATAGATGTCTACATGCAATCCATTCAAATAATGCCATCATACTTTCAAAGCAAAAACCACCGCCAACAACTTCAAATCATAAGTAGGATAATTACTGTCATGAACATTCAACTACCTATAAGCATAGGCAATCACCTTCCAATGCTACATTAAAACACAACTGAGTCCCACCTGGGATGCAACATAATAAACCACAAATACCTCATTACATTTAGGCAATGTCAAAATCAGAGCTGAAGTCAACTTATATTTAAACTTATCAAAACTCCCTTCACACACTTCTGATTAAGAGTACTTTACCTTCTTCTGAGTTAACATAGTCCATGGAGCAGCTATCGAAGAATACCCCTCCGCAAACCTCCTATAATAGCTAGCCAAATCTAAAAAACTCCGAATGTCGATTGGAGTCATGGGTCTAGGCCACATTTTAATTGTAGTCACTTTTCGTGGATCCACACGGATCCCCTCACTAGAAATAATATCGCCTAGAAAAGTCACATCATTCAACCAAAACTCACGCTTGGAGAACTTAGCATGCAACTTCTATTCCTCAAAGGTCTACAACACCACAAGAAGGTAATTGGCATGATCCACCTCACTTCTATAATATACCAAGATGACATCAATAAACACTATCACAAAAAGACCCAAGAACTGCCTGACAACCCTGCTCATCAAATCCATAAATGTGGTCGAGGCATTAGCAAAGCCAAATGACATAACCAAGAACTCAAGGTGCCTGTACTGAGTACTAAAAGCCATCTTAGAGATATCCTCATCCCTAATCTTAAGATGATGATACCCAGACCAAAGATCTATTATAGAAATAAACTTGGCACCTTACAACTGATCAAACAAGTCATCTATCTATGAAAGAGGATAATTGTTTTTTATTGTTACCTTATTCAACTACTGATAGTCAATGTACATCCAAAGGGAACCATACTTTTTATGCACGAACAACACTGATGCACCCCATGAGGACACACTAGGATGAATAAACCCCTTCTCTAGAAGATCCTTAAGTTGCTCCTTGAGTTTTCTAAACTAGGTTGGAGGAATGGATATTGGACGAGTGTCTAGAAAAAAATCAATAGAAAACTCAATCCCTAGAAAAAAATCAATAGCAAACTCAATCCCTTATCTCCCCCTCTGGAATATTCTTCCTCGAAAAAGACTAGTTAGCTAAGAATACTAGGAGAATTGAGATCATATACTGAACATGCATGATTTGAACTAATTTCATGCTACATGACAGAACTGATTTCATGAATACACACAATGACATGAGAATGGCCATAAGGTTGAGATAAAAATAAGAGAGCCAACTTATGAGTAACCATTACTTCAAGATGGACCTTTTTCTTGAAGAAATGTTGAGAGATTTAGTACATTAAAACTTAGGGTTATTACAACATATGCCCCATGGGATATTTTGTCCCCCGAATGATATTGACTTGGCTAAAATACTAAGGAACGATTAAGATGATGCACGAGACACTTATGGACTGAATTATGACTAAATTCTTATACTCAATTGGAGCATCTATTCAATGCTCTTTCTAAGAAGTTCTAATAACTTTAGAGAGAAGGGAATCTTATTCATGATCTAAATAAGATATCTGTATAAGGAATCCCAACACGGCTATAGTCCTGTGACATGGAACATGGGCCTACGAAACATAAGTTAGGATAGAATTGCTATGCCTTAGAAAATACAACTGCTACTTTAAATCGTAGACATACTCTTCAATACTCCCTTAACTATATGCTCTCTTTCAATATTGCACTTTATTTAAGGCTCCTTATAATCTCTGCATAGGCACTGATAACTCTATGTACTAAAGTCTAAGCTGAACTCAATTCTCTCACTATGTTCAAGCCTACTCGAATCTATAAAGTACACACATAACACTACAATACTAGTCTGAATCATGAATTCAACACACCCTATATTTTCACGACCCCTCATGTCATGAATAATTCTTCCTACCTCTTCAAAAAATACATTAAACCTCCTACTATCCATTCACCAATGTGTAATACATCTATCCACTTTCAGATCAACACGATATTCAAGCCTATATTCAGTACTACATATGAACTTCTAGACAACACCCATAAAAGCATCTTTCTCATATTCTTTAATACCTCCATCAATAAAAACTTCCTGGCATTATCCACAAGAAAACACACATGAAATTTCAACTAACCAAAACATATATCAAAAGCCTTGCCTCAATCATTCTTCAAACCTATAGCCTCATGTAAAACAAGCATGCAACAACATTTCCTTAACATAAAACATATACTATCTTACTGACAGATCCCAAGTGCATATGCAAGCGTACGTGGTCTTATCAAGTAGTAAAGTATCATTCAAGAAGCCAAGTATCGATCTCACAGAGACTTGATTCTACAATAATTCAATTATACTTCATAATTTAGATTAGTTCAGTGCAAAGGTAACTAATAAGAGTTTTGAATATTGGAAATAAAGAAAAGTAAATAATGTGTAATGTAAATATCTTGAAACAATCAATAGGAAACAACCCAGGGTTAAAGCACTCTGAACAATCGTACTATGTTATTGAATTTCATTCGTTAACTTGCTTATCTTGGTTGTTGATTTGTAGGGTTAATTGCATGATTATGGTTTTCCAACCTCTAATTCTTAACCTAAGTTGAACCTTACAACTACATCATTGAGTGGGGATGTAATAGTCCACTTAAGTTCTTTAAGTTATCATCCTACATTTGAATTAAGTAAGGCATCTAAGTACATCCTTGTCCTAGATACTAATTTGAATTTCTTATTTCATAAAGAAATACAAACCATACTTTATTTATTCCCATGTTCTATCTCACTATTCCCTCTCCCAAGATCAAAAGGTAGACAATTGATGTATTTTAAGGGTCGCGAATCCTTAAAATAATTATAACAAGAATAAACAAATAACCAATAATGATAAGCAAATCAAACAAATTTAATCCAAAATAATAGTCCTCATGTTCTTGGCTTTAACCCCAGAAAGAGGGTTTTAGCCACTCATAGTCAAAATCAACATTCAAATAATTTTATGAATAATTAAAACCATAAATAAAGCTAAATTAAAGAAATTAAAATCTAAAAAGAAGTTGTGGTAGCCTTCAATGTTGTTCCAACCAATCTCAGGGTTCCAAGATGATTAAAATGTGATTTAACACGTTATATTTATAGTAAACAACTCATAAACCAAATAGGATTGGGTTTCCCCATGATTAACCTTCAGCTGGGCAGTTTTTATTCCACTTTTGATGGCTACCATGTCGCGGTGTCAAGCCAATCAACAATTGTGAATTTCTAGAATCTCACCGCGATTTTACCACATTGTTGTGCCTCTTCAAACACCATAAAATTCTAAATGCGCCTATGGGTCACAAAATTGGGCCTCTTATGAATCCATTGGTGTTTTCAATGCCTCCATTGGAACTTCCTACAGCCCATACGCGCCCCATACATTTCGGGTATCCAAATTGCATCCAGCTGGTGTCTTGTGCTTCCGTGGTCATTTCCAAGACTTTTAAACACAACAATTTATAGCTCAGAACAACACAACATCCTCAACGGTGAACTAGAAACATGATCTAAGCATAGGCTAATTTCACATTGAGGTTTAACTCATTGTTTTGACTCTTTTATTGATATAATTGACCCTTGAACATTATAACTAATTTTTTTCACATATAAAAAAATAATAAAAACCTTAGAAACTCATTAAGACACATTAGAATCCAACATAAGAGACTAGACAACACCTAGCTCAAGCTAGTCACGCTAGTTTTCTTAGTTGAACTCTAAATGGTCGAATTAAATCAAAACTTGTGTGGAAACACCATTAAACATTGTGAAAACATAATTGCACATAGATTCTCATTTATATCATTATCAACACATATAGCATTAGAATCATCCTTAAAACAAGGCTAAAAAGGATAGAATAGTAACGTTAGAATGCATAAAAACACCCAACATCACCACCCCAAACTTAAAGACATGTTCGTCCTCGAACAACTCTTAACTATAAACAGCATAAGCTGGAAAGACTACACACTTCTACTACATGCAAGAATTTCAAGCTAACACTACATTGACTCCATGGAATTCAAGTTTACAATACTAAGCATGTTTTACACAATTGAAAGCTCGAGAATCCTACTTCAAAAAATCCTAGCCTCAAGAATGGACTCACAAATGGCAAACTCATGCATCTTGCTCAATTAATGACATGATACAATTCACCCACATTCATCAAACATGTGCCCTCACAACAAGAGAGTTACCCATAATCACTCAAAATAATGCAAATTATCACAATGGGTTCAAGAATTAAATTACGCTCACTATCACAAGAAATTCACAAGTTACACATAATGAACCATAAGCCTTCCCTTAGTGTAATATTCCACTAATAGTCGAATGTAAATCTTAGTATCAATTAGGTCTTTTCCAGATTGTAATGTAGGCTAAGGGATGGGTAGGAACTATTTGCGAATAGTGACTAACCTCTCTAAGTGATTTAATACACAACTTTAAACAATTAAAACCAATCTTCTACAACCAAATTACACTTTTTTCATTCATCCATACCTTTTGTTTTCCCCCAATCTCTTGTAAGCATTTTCACAAACACTTGGTGGACGCATAGTTTACTACCACAAGATTCAATTATTGTCTTTTGCACAATAATGGCAATATTTTTAGCATAAATTATATCACAACCATCCATCACACATCAATTATACACCAATAACTATTACCTTGGGGCATCAATTTCACCATTTTATTCTTAAATTTCTCAGACTCCTTACTAAATCATAATTTTTTTTTCAAATAAAGCACTTAGGAGCTTTTTTAGGATCAAATTAATGTTTATCAAAGAATAAATTTGGCTACTTATGTGGTTACCAAAGAAAAAGGTTAAAGGCTCAATGGGGGTTATCCAGGATAATGCACAAGGGTAGGACAAATAGAAGATATAAAACAAGGCTATCAGAGAAATACCTAAATCATCTCGTAAACCCACAATTTTTATTTCACTTCACACACACACTGGGTAAGTTTTAGACATCACATGCAAGAAGGAATATACAAAACCTTACATGCACATTGTGCATGCTCAACTAAATAGGATCATCATCGACTCCCAACCAAATAATAGCATAAATTCAAATTTAAGCCAACACGTATAAGAGTCACAAAAATGAGCCTAAGAGTCTCAAAAGTAGTAATTCACTCATTCCACATGCTTTTACCAAACAAAATACTTGCACCATGTAATCAAAAATAGCACCAACAAGAAAATCTTGCACCAAAATTTTTTTAAAATTTTTAAATTGAGCCAAAATTTAGGAATCTCCCAACCCTACACTTAAAAATCTACTTTGTCCCAAAAGTGAATTTAAAAATAAGAGAAAGAAATACTCCCTAAGGCCTCTAGGCCTAGCTATAGCATCTTTACTCATAAATGAGATCCATGGGACCCGACACTTAATCTTTGCCATGCTTCAAGCTCAAGTATACAGTACTCAGACTTTTCATTAACCTGTGACTCAATCAAAACAAAAAATATGTTAAATTAAAACTAAAAAATGAAAATAAATCATACCTAATTAAACTTGGGTTACCTCCCAAGCAGTGCCTGATTTAGAGTCGCGGCACGACCCATATCAACTTAACCATATTCCTTTACCCTTTTACTCTCTTCTGGGAGCCATTTTACATTTATTTTTTACCTCTTAAGTTTGCACTCTCAAGGTCACCATCTCTCACTTCAAACCTTATTATGTTTTGACAGAGTGATTTCATCTAAAGCTTCTCAATTAAGAAATACAAAGAGGTCTTTGATGGACTAACCACCCCATATTTTTTCCCCTTCAATTACATATATCACATATAAATCTTTAATTTGGGGTTTTACTATAGGTGTTTTATACACATCAAATACTGCTTCTTCATCATCTACCCTCATTTTGAGCATGACTTCTCTAACATTAATCAAATCCCATCTAGTTTCTAAGAATGGATGCCTCAAGATAATTGGTACCTGTTCATATGCCTTAAAATCAATAACAAAAAACCTAGCAGGTATAATGAATTTACCAACCTTTATGAGGACGTTCTCTATTACTCCTTTTGGATATTTTATGGATCCTTCTACGAGTTGTAAAACCACTGTGGTTAATCTAGGCTTTCCCAAGCCTAATGTTTTAAATAATGATAGGGTCATTAGATTTATGCTTTCCCCCAAGTCAATCAGTGCAGGGACCGCTTTAATTCAAATTTGAATACGGATAGAAAATTTCCCTTGATCTTTTATTTCTTGGGGAATTTTTGTATCATTACCGCACTACACTTTCAGAGAATGCTATTGCTCCCACATCTTGCAATTTCTCCTATTTCATCACCACATCCCTTAAATATTTTGCATACTTAGGCATACTCAAAAAATTATCTAGCAATGATAAGTTAATATAAAGCTCATTGAATATATCAATGAACTTTTTGAACAGGGCATTCTTCTTCTCTTTTTTTTACCTTTGGGGAAAGGGCAATGGCAGTGTCTTCTTCACTTTTTGTTCAGCAAATTTTGGTCTCAAGTACTCAAACTTCTTTGAATTTTTAGCAACTTCTTTGGGAACCTGTTTGGTCACTATATCAACATCTACCTCCTTTGTCTCCTTTGGAGTTTCACCTTGAAGCTCTTTACTACTTCTTAAGCTGATTTTCACAACTTGCTTTTGATTTTCTATATCTGTTGGCAACCCACCTTATGGTCTTGTATTCAGTACCTGTGATAATTGAACTACTTGTAATTCTTAACTTCTTGTGGCCACTTGTTGATTTTGTATATCTACCTTTTTTCTTTTCTGATCCGTAAATAATTGTGCTTGACTAGATAAGATTTGTTTCGACATCTCTTCTATGTTGCTCGTTGACTGATTTGATTGGGTCTGCGGTAGTGGGGCGTTCCATGGCTGATTTTGTGGCTGAGTTTGGCACTTCATGTTTTAAGTATTACCATAATTCAACCTTTGAGCATTGCCTATATACATCACAAATTCTAGATTTGATACACATATGGTAGATACATGACCACTATTTCTAGATACTTCATACCAACCTGCATTGACTGTGGCTACAGGTTGTGTTGGTCCTAACTTCATGCCACTTAAATGAGTGTTGATCAAATTTTATAAGGTAGATTCATGAGCTGATAAGGCTGTGAATTGATCGACCTCCAATACACCCGCAATCTGTATGCCAATCTGGATTTCCTTGTGCTATGTGGTTCAGCAATGTCTACAGCTCATCATAAGTCAATTTTAGTGCTTGACCACCTACGGATGAATCTAGAAAAATCTTTGTATTGTGATCAAGAGCTTCTACAAAAGTATAAGCAAGTACCTTATTAGACTATTGGTGATATGGACAACCCCAAATAACAACCTTGAAGCGTCCCTAAGCATGATAGAGGTTTTCATCAGGCTTCTGTTTGAAGTTACTATCTCACTGCAAAGACTCATAGTCTTACCTGATGGGAAGAATCTAATAAAGAAATTTCTGGCTAAGTTGTCCCATGATGTGATTGAATTGGCTAGCTCTGCATTAAACCACCTTTTAGCTTCCCCCAAAAGTGAATGGGGAAATAGTTTCATCCTCATATAATCTTGAGTACCCCAGTAGGAGTAAATGTATCAGTAAGCTCATTAAAGGTCTGGAAGTGGACTTATAGATCCTCGTATGAAAGCCCTGCAAACTGTCCACTGCTACGAAGAAGCTGCACCATATTATGTTTTAACTCAAAATTCCCCCCAGTTGCTGATCTTTGAATTGGGGAAGTCAAGTTCCTTGGAAGTGGGACTTCCACTTCCCTAACCTTCCTACCAACTTCTTGTTGTTCAGCCATAGGGACAATATTCTCTTGGTCTTCTTGGATTTGCAGAATTCTGGGGAGAAGGATTGCTTCTTACCTGCACTGATGGTAAAGTTCGTTGAGTTTCGGGCTTGGTTATACCAACTCCCAATCCCTTGCTAGCTTAGAAACTTAAGAACCTATTTCCTGCAAAAACAAAAACAAGACCAAGTGTAAAAATACCAAATAAATCTAAAAATAAAACTAAAATAAACAATTGCCAAATAACTAGTCCCCGACAATGGTTCCAAAAACTTGATAGCGTCCAAGCGCACACACAAGTATACATGGTCTTATCAAGTAGTAAAGTGACTTTCAAGAAGACAGGTATCAATCCGTCAAAGACTTGATTCAGCAAAAATTCAATTATGGTTCACAATTTAGATTAGTTTAGCGAAAAGGTAACAAACAAGAGTTTTGAATATTGGAAATAACGAAAAGAAAACAATGTGTAATGTAAAGATCTTTAAACAATAAAAAAGAGACAACCCAGGGTTAAAGCACTCTGAATAATCAGACTATGTTATTGAATTTCATTCATTAACTTGTGTATTTTGGTTATTGATTTGTAGGGTTAATTGAATAATTATGGTTTCCCAACCTCTAATCCTCTACCTAAGTTGAACCTTACAACTACATCATTGAGCGGGGATGTAATAGTCCACTTAAGTTCTTCAAGTTATTATCCTATGTTTGAATTAAGTAAGGAATCTAAATACATCTCTGTACTAGATACTAATTTTAATTTCTTATTTCATAAAGAAATACAAACCATACTTTATTTATTCCCATGTTCTATCTCCATATTCCCTCTACCGAGATCAAAAGGTAGGCAATTGATGTATTTTAAGGTTCCTGAATCTTTAAAATAGTTATAACAAGAATAAACAAAAAACCAATAATGATAAGCAAATCAAAGGAATTTAATTCAAAATAATAGTACTCATGTTCTTGGCTTTAATCCCGGAAAGAAGGTTTTTATCCACTCATAGTCATAATCAACATCCAAATAATTGTATGAATGATTAAAACAAAAAATAAAGATAAATAAATGTAATAAAAACCTAAAAAAAAGTTGTGGTAGCCTCCAATGTTGCTCGAAGCGATCTCAGGGTTCCAAGATGATTAAAACGTGATTTAACATATTATATTTATAGTAAACAAGTCATAAACTGAATAATATTGGGTTTCCACGTGATTAACCTTTAGCTGGGAAGTTTTAATTCTACTTTTGATGGCCACCTCATCGCGGTGTTGAGCTAATCGATAATTGTCAATTTCTAGAATCTCACCGCGATTTCACTGCGTCGCGGTTCCTCCTCAAACTCCACCAAATGCTACACGTAACTATCGGTGATAAAATTGGGCCATTTATGAATCCATTGGTGTTTTTAAAAATTCCATTGGACCTTCCTGCATCCAACACGCATCCAATACATTTCAGGTATCCAAATTGCATCCATCTTGTATTTTGTGCTTCCATGGTCATTTTTGAGCCTTTTTTAGTTGTTTACACTTGATTTGAAGCTTGTTTATCCTTCATATATCATCATAATCCATTAAAAAATCATCATATAGTATTAAACATAACAATTTTGAGCTTAAAACAACACAACATCCTCAACAGTGAACTAGAAACACGAGCTAAGCAAAGGCTAATTTCACATTGAGCTTCAACTCAATGTTTTGACTCTTTTCTTGATATAATTGACACTTGAAAATTATAAATAAGTTGTTTCACATATAAATATATAATAAAAACCTTCGTAACTCATTAATACATATTAGAACCCAACACAAGAGACTAGACAACACCTAGCTCAAGCTAGCCACACTAGTCTTTTTGGTTGAACTCTAAATAGTCTAATTGAATCAAAACTTGTGTGGAAACACCATTAAACATTGTGAACACAAACTTGGACACATAAATGATCATTTATAGAATTATAAACACATATATTATAAGAATCATCCTTAAAACAAGCTTAAAAAGGCTAGAATAGTAATGCTAGAATGCATAAAAACACCCAACATCACTTACATCTGAACAAATTACTCATCATCAACATTATTTCATAAGGGGAGGTCATTGAAATGTTATAAAATAAGGACTTAAAGAATGAAATAATAACTTTAATAGTTAACTGAGTCATGAGAAATAGAGTATCAATGACATGAATTCATCAAAGAGGTCTAAACTGAGGATATGAATGACATAAATCTGAATTTCACTAATCATTAAGAGTGTATAATGAGTACTAGAATTTAACATACTGTAAACAATGAGCATATGAGTCATGAGACATGATTCGCACATCTGAGCAAACTATAACTCCTCATACTAAGAACTGGGAGAGTACATAATTTTATATAAGTTGCAAGAATATTATCTATGATCATAGATGTAACATACAAGGCATGAGTAGATATCGTGATAACTAAAGTACAAATATTGAAATAAGCATGGGTCGGGCATCTTCCTTCTTAGTGTTATTCCACAACATACTGGCATCACTACAAAAATATGAGATTATGAATTGGCTATTGGTCCTATCATCTCCCCCTTAGCTTTAATCCCTTATCCTAAGTCGGTGATACAATAATATGCATACACGATAAACTCACCCCTACTTTACTATTGCTAAACTTATGGATTTGTACTTTTAACTCTAGATCACATGATGTCATAGGATTCTGAGAAGGGATTTGAAAACACATCTGGACCCTAAGAACTAAGGTACTACCCCTCTATTCATTGAATGGTTTATTGGGAAATTAAAACTAAATGACCTAATTTCTATAATCAACTGAAATGATTTTCTAGGATACTATAATTGGGCAATTTCTGTATACCAATCTGGCTATGATAGACTTACCCACTGGGGTAGACACTGAGAAGGGTTCTACTAGACTTCTAGGACTAATACTGAATTTGACAACTATATTGGGGTTACCAAAGAAAGTGAAGCCTTTGGTTTAATAAACCATACACACAAAGATGAAAGAAATGTAACGTACCTATACGTACATCAAGAGAAGTTTCCTGATCATGTTAGGACTAGAGTGCATAAATTCTATTTTGTTGCTGACCAGTGGTGGCACAGAAAGTGGTGCCTTGCTAAGTCGCACGACCTGCTGGAGCTGATAGATGATTGGACTGGCCATATTGGCTCAAATCCATTCCCCTCCCTTTGAGTAACTACTGGACACTCTCAGGCCCTATGGCCTAGCTTGCTATATTCAAAACATACACCACTATAAGCCTTACACATACTCTAATGATTCCTACCATATTCTTTGCCAAATGGATTTGTACGATCACTATTCATGCTACCTTGTGACTTAGAGCCTAACGCTCTATCATGACTTTCATTCCTAAACTTTGGCACTGGCACACTAGATGAAGTAAGAGCTGGGGATGATAATTTTTTATGGAACTAGGAATGGTTACCACCCTTTGACCTTGTCTTAAAACGACCTATTCTATTCATTTTATTCTCTTTCTCATTCTCCCTATGATTCCTCCCTCAATCTGTTAACCATAAACTATAATCCTGGATAGGACAACAACCTATTGATTATTATGAACAACTACTGAATGATCTATGGTAGTGAAAGAAGCTCTGAATTCGGCTTGAGAGACATGCTCATTCAGGGGATCTTCCTAAACAGGTAGAGGTGCGAGTTGATTCCTATTCCTTCTTCTATGATTCTTTCTAGAAGGCATAGTCTGTAACAAAATAAATAATGATTCAATATAGGGTTTAAATAGAGCTCATTCTCATTTGCACGATATGAATACTAAAAGAAAGGAAACTTTTCCTAAAATATCTCATAGCCTCTAGTCTATAAGTGTGGCGCGCTTAACACCCATGTATTAAACTCTACTCAATGAGGTTTTTTAGACTCTATAGGACATTGTAAAACCTTAGGATCTGATACAAAGTTTTTTTAGGACCAGAGGCTATCCCCTAGTCATGACATGGTGCTTACGGTCACAAATGACCATAAGCTAACGCATGAGTTAGGACCTATTGTGAGCACTGAATAAAGTAACAAAATACATATATGAGAAAATTAAAACCATAAGGTTTAAATGCTTAAACATGGTTAAATCATAGATCTGAAATATCTGAAGACATACTAAAAAGACTGATAAAACAACAAATAAAACAACTAACTATATGAATATCTAAAAAGCCTCTAACTGACTAACTATGGAGTTGATAGGACAAATCCCCAACTAACTCCGGCTGAATAGAAATACTAAACTACTGAGATAAATTAAAATAAAATAATTATATCCTCGATAGATGAGGACTCACCACTCCTACTGTTGCTGAAGTGCTGGACTATCTAAGTACAATCGATAAACTGAGCATCTGAACCTATTATATTAAACATCATAGCACCAAAAAGAGTCTATGATCAGTACTTTGAATGTACTGGAATATAAGATGAGGTTAGGCTGAAGTGCATGGTTTAGATTCATAAAATAGTAACTTCTTGAATGGAATGAGGTAACTAAATATGAGTGTGTGAAAAATGAAATACAGAGAATGCAAGACCAAGCATATAATATGTCTAAAATAATCTGTAAAACTAAAATACTAAAATCTTCTATCTAAATAGTTGATAATCTTTATGCTTTGGTCAAGAAAACTAGAACTAAATTCTTTACTAACTACTGAACTTAGACTATGGGAGGTATCATCTAACTGACATGCCCCAATCTGAGATAATCAGGGTCCAGCCTATAACCCTAGTTAGAAGGGTTTCAGTACCGTACCACAGGTACTAACAATGGTTGTGTCAACCCTAACTAGAAGGAAGACAAATTATCAACCATAAAATAACAAGAAGACTCATGAGATTTGCGTCAATGTTAAACTAACATAAAGATATCTCAACCTAAGCTTGCTATGTTGTTCTGTAACTTAGGGATTGCTACTAAGGGTCAAACCCTATACTAGAAAAAATGCCCCAATCCCTGGGTCTGCTCGGCGTTGAATCCTACTCCCAACTAAATGACACTAATTGCTAGATGAATCTAAGCTTAACTAAGCAAGCAACTGATCATGACAACTACCTTGATGACAATGCTTATGGTTTGTCTAAAACCATTCTAAAGATATTGCAATTATATAAACAACTAAGTAATAGGTGTTCATAACCCTCCATCACTAAATGGAAATATCAACAAGGACAAATATAGCTTTTAAAACCATAATAAGGAGTCTTTGTTAAAAAACCAACACTTAGGTATTTTATCAAACACATGGAAAGTATGAACTTAAGAATGGCAATGGGTAAAGCATTCAATTAAAAACATATTTACAATACTAAAACCATGATTTTGGTATTTTAATGGAAAAATTCTATCTTTCAAACGTGTAAAATCTCATTCATCGAAAAACACCTATAAAACTAATTTATAATTAAAAATCATAAGAGTTTCATGGATTTAATTCATCATAAACATGTAAAATTTATAATTTAAAACATAAAGATAAATTCTTGGACTACATAGGTGAAAAGGGCCCATGGATGAGCATCGCACATACCTGAAATTACTTGACTTTCAAAGAAATTTGAACTTTAGAGCTTTGGAGATGACTTGAGAGAAAACCTATATTTTGTTATTCTTAAGAGTAGAGAAGGTTAATGGCTTTTAAAACTTATTAATAATGTCTAAATACACCTATGTGGTGCTTTAAGTCATGGGTTAAGGTTTGAGGTGAGGAAAAGACCAAAATACCCTCCAAAGCTGAATAAATTTTTTTGAAATTTTCTTTAGTTGATAACTTAGCTAATGGCTTATCAATTGGTTGATAGCCTATCATCCTAGTCATCAACTCCCTTTTATGTTTTGGTTATGGGCAACGACTTGGCTGATGGCTTGTCAATAAATTGATAGCCTATTAGCCTAGTCGTCACCTTCTTCAAAGTTACTGCCTAAGGTTGATGACTTTGGAAGATGGCTTATCAATTTGTTGATATCCTATCAATCTAGTTATCTTCTTCTTTAGTGAATCTTCCTAAAGTTGATGACTTGGTTGATGGCTTGTCAATTAGTTGATAGTTTATCAGCCTAGTCATCACCGTGATGACAGATGTATATGTTGAGGTAAATGGGCATAACTTTCCATTCTAATATCAGATGAAGGTAAAACTAGATGCATTGGAAAGACAACTTACAGAAATTTTATTTTATATATATTATTACACCAGAATTAATACATTTTAGGTGATACACTCGTCTAAAGTAGACTCTAGCTAGAGCATTCATCAAAACTCTATTGATAGAAAAGTCCTCAACTCTTCATTGAGTTAGGAGTGTATAATGACCTAGATTAATATACAAATGTATTCACACATCATATATTTGATAATCATACATATATATACATAGAATAATTGGGTTCAACATTGTACGTATAGGAATAATGATTTCAATTCTAGCTCAAAAATATAAGGTGTTACACCTGGATACTGAGTATGGTAGAGTTCTCTTCTTTGTTAGAGGTCTTAGACTTCTATCTGTATGGCTAATCAAAGTATAGTTTCTTTGGGTAGGTTTTTTGTTGAGGTCTTGAATCATGTTAGGTTGATGGAAGAGATGCGCTGTGAGGATTATGATAAGAGGCATAGGTATCAAAGAAGATTTACTGGCAACTATTATTTTTCCCAACCATGAGATAGCAGTTCTTAGAGTAGGTATCATCTGAATCCATCCTATCAGACGTAGAGTCAACCTAGTTGGTCATTTTAGGAACTCTTTAGATTACTAATAGAGGCCAGTCGAGTGCTAGTGATCGCCCTATTAAGGACAAAAGTTAGTCTTTTAGGGGTTATTCATTTGGATATTCTAGTCATGGTGTTTACTTCGTGTCAACTAGATTGATTAGTTCTAGTTTATCTCATGTCTCCTATTTTGCTTGCAGACTTCCTCATCACTATTCGATAGATTACCCTAGTCGTGGTGAATAATTTCTTTAGCTCAGAGTGTTCCCCTATTAGAGAAATTTATCGCTCAGCTATAGGTGGTTCTCGAGGTCACAGGTGTGATTCTTAGGGTGTTTGAAGAGGTTCTCAGGTAGGAAAGACAAATGATCTGTTAAGTGCCCCGCCAGTAGCAGGCGTGGTCTATTGTGCATAGCACCTGCTAGAACTGAGGCTAAGACTTTGGATGCTTTTTTTACAGGTATAATTTTTGTATGCCGCCAATTGGCCCTTTATTTATTTTATCTGGGATCCACTTATTATTATATTTCTACTTATTATGAACCACAATTGGAGTTGTCTTATGATTTATTATCTATGTCATTACACATATCTACTCATGTAGGTGATTCTTTAGTAATGGAATGGGTATTAAGATCATTGTTAAGATAGTTATTGGTGTTGATACTTATGCTAATCTTATTATTCTGTATATTTTATATTCAGATGTAATTCAAGGAATGGATTGGTTATCCCACTATCATGTGGTCATGAATTATTTTTCCAAGACCATTACCTTAGCCATGCCCAGTGTACCCCTAGTCATATAAAATGGTGCAGTCAGCTAAGAGCCAATGGGGATTATTCTTTATGTTCATACTCGGAGGCTTATATTGAGGGGTTACGAGTCTTATTTCACTTATATCTATGATACTAGTGTGGAGAATCTATTGCATGACTTTGTTCCTCTTGTTCTTAAGTTTCCTTATGTGTTCTTTATTGTCCTTCCTGGTATCCCCCTATTCAAAAAATTGAGTTTGCTATTGATCTCGAGCCTAGAACTAGACCTATTTCTATATCACCTTACCATATTACTCCTATAAAGCTTAAGAAGCTAAATTATCAACTTTAGGATCTTCTTAGTAAGGGTTTTATTAGATTGAGTATGTCTTCTTGGGTAGATCCTATTTTATTTATAAAGAAGAAAAATAGAGTTATGCGTATTTGTATTAACTAAAGATAGCATAATAAGGTGACAGCGAAGAACTATTATCGTATGCCTCACATTGATGATTTGTTTGACTTGCTTTAGGGTGTAGTGGTATTTTCTAAGATTGATTTGAGGTCTGGTTACCATCAGTTGAGGATTCAGGCTGAGGATATCCCAAAGACAGCTTTTCGGACATGTTATGGTCATTATGAGTTCTTGGTGATCTCTTTTGGGTTGACTAATACCCTAGTCGTGTTAATTTATTTGATGAACCAAGTATTCAGGTCTTATTTATACTCCTTTGTGATTATGTTCATTGATGACATCCTTGTGTATTCAACGAGTAGTGAAGAGCATAAGCAATATTTGAGGATCGTGCTCAAGACTTTGAGATATCATATGTTTTTAGTCAAGTTCTTCAATCTTGATTTTTGTCTTAAGTGACATTCCTAGGACATGTGGTGTCTAAGGACGGTATTATGGTAGATCCATCATAGATTAAGGCGATTCATGATTAGGCTACACCTACATCTCAGATTGAGGTTCATAGCTCCATTGGTTTAACCTGTTATTATAGATGCTTCACTAATAGTTTTTTTTCTATTTCAGCCTCTATAACTAGGTTGACTCGTAAGGAGGTTCCTTTCTGATGGTATGATAAGTATGAGTCGAGCCTTGGAAAGCTGAAGGACTTTCTTACTTCAGCTCCTATAATAGCTCTTTCTATTGAGAGTGAGGGATTCACCATGTTTGGTGATGCTTATGGTGTTCATTTGGATTGTGTGTTGTTTCAGCTCGTGTTATTGCTTATGCATCATTATAGCTTAAAGTTCATGAACGCAACTACCCCAGCAACTACCCAACTCATAATTTTTAGTTGGCAGTGGTAGTTTTCTCATTTAAGACTTTGAGGCATTATCATTATGGTTTGCATTATGAGATTTTCACTGATCATCACAACCTTCAACATCTTATGACCTAGATGGATCTTAATGCCCTGCAGCGTAGATGGATGAAATTGTGTAAGGACTATGATATTTTCATGTTATATCATCCAAGCAAGGAAAATATGGTAGCAGATGCCTTGAGTCGAAAGGGAGTGAGTATGGGTAGCTTGGCTTGTATTTCAGTTTCTATGAGACCATTAGTACAGGACATTCAGTCCTTAACAAAATTTATGGTTCGCTCTACTAGTTTGGAACGTAGAAGGAATTTGGCTAGTGTAGATGCAAGGACTTTATTATTTAAGCGGCTTCATGATCACAAGTATATGGATAACAAGTTTTGCTTCCTTCATGATCAAGTGTGGAGCGTTGAGTCTAAGAGTCACACCATTGATTTCGAGGTTATTTTGAGATTTGATGGTTATATTTATGTTCCTCATATTGATCATTATGTTCATTTGATTTTGCATGAGGGTCACAGCCCTAAATATTCTATTCACCCTAGTATAGTTAAGATGTATAAGGATTTGAGACAACATTATTGGTGGTGTGGTACGAAGAGAAATATGGCAAACTTTATAGCTCATTGCCTATGTTGATAACAGATTATGGTCGAGCATCAATGACCAGGTGGTTTGGCATATAGGTTGCCCATTCTTGAGCAAAAATAGGAACAAATTACTGTAGATTTCATTAGTGGGTTTCCTCACACTTCCCTTGGTTCTAATGGCATTTGGGTTATTATGGATCATTTTACCAAGTCAACATATTTCATTCCTGTTGAGATGTTCATAAGTTATGAGAGATTAGCCCATATATATGTTCAGAAATAGTCTGTCTATATAGGGTGCCCATTTCTATCATTTTAGACTGTGGTTCTATGTTTAATTTAAGGTTTTGGAAAGCATTTCAAGAGGTGTTGGGAACTCAGGTAGATCTGACTATTACCTTTCATTCGCAGACTATTAGCCATTCCGAGCAGACTATTCAGGTTCATAGGGACATACTTTGAGCCGGCATTATAGATTTTAGAGGACAGTAGGAGCAACACTTAGCCTAGGAAGAGTTTGCATAGAACAACATCAAGCATTCAAGTATTAAGATGGCGCCTTTTGAGGCTCTGTATGGTAGGAGACATTTTTTTCCAGTCAGATGATTTAAAACTTCTGAGGTTAGGCCCTGTATTATTGATTTGCTTCAAGAGTGCTTAGATAGAGTCAGGATGATTCAGGACAGGTTTGAGAGAAACTCAGAGTTGGCAGAAGTCCTATGTAGGTCATAGGCTTCATGTCTTGATATTTAGAGTTTGTTATTGTGTATTCCTCCATGCATCTCCCACGAAGGGTATGATAAGGTTGGGGACAAATAGAAAGCTCAATCTGAGATATATTGGACACTTTAAGATTTTCGTGCCATTGGTGAGGTAGAGTGAGTGTTACCTCTATATTTTTCTATTATTCATCCATGTTTCTATGTTACGGTGGTATATTCCCGATCTATCTCATGTTCTTAGATGGGACTCAATCTGGTTGGATAAGCATTTGATCTCTGTAGAAGAGTCGATACTTATTTTGGCTAATGATGTATGGCGATTTCTCTCTAGGGAGATTCTTGTGGTTAAGGTTCAGTGGAGACACCACCCAGTAGAGGAGGCCACTTGGAAGATCGAGGATGAGATGCGGGCCTAGTATCCTCACCTATTCGAGACTTCAAGTACATTATAATTCTTAACTTTTGGGGACGAAAGTTCTTTAAATAGGGGATATTGTAATGACATCTCAGGTTATTTTTCATATTTCTATATATTTTTTCTGTTAGAGCTTTTACATAGCTTCCCCAAGTCATTTATGGCAAGCTAGACTGACGGTTCAGTTACTGGGAAGTTCATTGGTTTTTAGAGTCAATTTCCTATTTTGAAGGTTTTGTTGGTTCCAAATGGCTACAGAGTGAAAACTATAGTAAAATGATCTCGGATGCAAATTTTAACTGTGCTAGCACTCTAGAATATCGATTTTAGGCTATGTATACCATTAGTTCGGGTCCTGATGCACTCGAGCTTATTTTAACCTATTGATTGGAAAATTGGAAAATTAGAAATTTAAGTGTAAGACCCATATTTGGTTGAAACAACCTCGAATGGGAAATGCGACTTAGCCATTGCATCTGAAACGTTGAATTTAGTGTGGTTACATAGTTTATTTGCATATATTGGATTTTGAATGAATCTCGAAGCCTTGGCGGAAACATAAAAGAAATTCCAAGTTCAGCTAATATCTGGTGCCTCTGCGATCGCACCACTTGAGTGGCTATCGAAATAGTGCATGCCTAAAGGGTAGTGTAATCGTACAAGGGGTTGTCATTATCTCTACACTGCTTCTGAGGCCAGGGTATGCGATTGTAACACTTGGTTACCTGGAAGGGGAATAAGTAGACCCCTTAGGTCGCAAATTAGCTTATTTTCCATCCACACCATGAGAACTAAAACCCTAAAGAGTGTAATAACTTAAAATTGAGACTTATGGGTGACTTGAGAGTTTGATTAATATATATTTTTGTGATTATTATCTGAATTAAGCTTAGTTAATTATCTTGGTTTTTGACCAAAACCCCAGATAGCTTGAAGGCTTGATTTTATCTCCAAATTAGATTGGTTTTCACCCATTCTTGAGGGTTTGATTCCTTGTTCATGTATGAACATTGGGTTAGCCTCAAAAATATGATTTTCGTGAGTGGGACCCTCTGGGGTTTTGGTGTAATTCTTGGACAAAAAGCACAATGGTGCAATATAGGTATCGTTATTCTCGTATTGACGTGTGGAATGTGATTTTGATAGCTTGGAATCTTGAGAAACTTCTCGAAAGGGAAAAGAAAAGGTTTTACAGTTTGTGAGCTTTCTTTGGCGTCGAGGTAGGCTTGGATTATCCCTTGTTAGATTGATCTATGTCATAGTATTCTTATGATATTGTGCTGGATTTAGGATGGGTTTAGGTGTTGGATTGATGAAGTGCAAGACTTGGGTTTAGTTGGATCGTTTAGGCTAAATTGAAACTGTAGAGTTGAAATACTTAGCTTGTTTCCTTGAACCTTAGTGCTTTAGACTTCATTACTCATGTTTAGCATGAGAATGCCTTAGCTTTCTCTAAATTAAGTAAAATGCCCTTGTTACTCATGCTTAGGGAGAATAGGACTTAGTTTCTATATTGGCCTAGATATTGTATTTGTGAAAAACCTTTACCTTAGGACTAATCATGGCTTGCTATATATCTAAGAGTAGATTTAGATACCTTGGCCTAGTTCGGGGTGTAATTTGACCTAGAATAAAGTTCAGAGATTTAGAAGTAGGATCTTAGACCCACCTTAAGTAAAGATCAAGGTTAGTTATCTTGAAATCTTTGTACACTTATTATATACTTAGAGAATGCCCTTGTGAGGAAATATTAAGGGGCCTTGGTACTTATTGATTATGATAAATGACATTAGAAGTAATGCCTAAATATTATGACATATGTATGATTCATTGGTTAAGCTTATAATGGGCTATTGATTATGCTATTATTATGGGTATTGATTGGTCTATCGAATATATTATTGAATAAGCCCTTGACATAATATTATAAAACTCATAAACTATGTTATGGACCATGCTATGAATAAGTTGTAGACAAAGCCATGAATCAGCTGTTGATAAGTTATCTTTATGCTAATGATAGGCCATTGGATTGGCCATTAATGATTCATTGTTTATGATATTGACTAACGATTATGATCATGGTAAGAAATTATGCTAGAATACATGCTTGAAAACATTCCCAATAAGGATATTAGGAATTGTGCCATGAATTATGTTAGAAGTCATGCTTATTTATTATTTTGGGAAGTTATGCCATTCATTATGTGTAATATCATGATACTTAATTATATTATTGCTTATGTTATTGATTGTGCTATCGTTTGTGATTATGATGACATATTGTTACCTGACAAGGCCAAGAATATTATGATGATATATTGATACTCGGCAAGGTCGAAAAAGATTATGATGATATATTGATATCCATCAAGGCTTGAGGATGTTATGATAGTATGATGATGTCATTCAAGGTCGGAGGTTGTTAGGATGATGTGATGATGCCCAACAAGGTAGGATGACATTGTGATGATATTGATACCTAGAAAGCCCAGAGGATAATTATATTAGTATCCCTACATGTACATCTTTATGTTCGAGTTCGGCTAGCCCTATGTATGGAAATTATATGTTTATATTCACATATATGAAATTTGGTATGTTGTTGATATTAGTGATGCCAGTTATATCCCGTAAGTGTTAAATGTTTATAAAGAGACATAATTGATGATTAGTGAGCAATCATGATTTGTTATAAGGGGGTATTAGTGATAATTCAAATTGACAGTGGATATTGTTTTTTATGGCTAATAATGACTAGTTGGTAATCGAGATTCATTAAAAATTGTGGACAAGATAATAATTGATGTTATCATAAAAATGATGATTCTCCTAATGAATAGTGTTTAGTGGCTATGTGGTAATTAGTTGTTGAATGATGAATAAAGGCTATGATGAATAGTAGTTAAATGGATTAGTTAAAGAGAGATGATTAACTATAAAATGGTGATTAGTGTATATTGATGTTCATATCATCAAATGACAATAATACTATGGAATGTGAGTACTTTACTTAATATTGGGAGTTGAGATAATGTTGTGAAATGGCGTATTGATGATAATTGTGGAATAATGATCAAATGACGATAATCGTTGACTATTGAGTTGGTTGATTTTTGTATTAATCTCTTGATTGTACTCTCCGATTGTATGGAACGATGTGATAAGTTCTTTACTTTTTTCACCAATTGGCGTATGGAAGCCAATTTGGTAGTTATGTTTTCTTGTGATATTGCTTTATGATGCATAATTATCTCAAAATGCATATGTACGCTTACACAACGATATTGCCATATATTGATGTCTCATATTATATTATTATACTTGTTTAGTTACTTATTATGTACAACAATATTGGAGATGATTCAGGTTCATTTTTGTACCATGACTTAATTTATGTTATCTTGCATTTTATCATACTTATATCATGATTTAGCTAAGTTTGTCGATGTTGCCTACTGAATACCTATTATTTTGGTACTCATATTACACTTCTGTATATTTTTTATGTAGATATGAGTACTAGATGTCGACGTTGATCGTTGTTCGTGTGGTGCCTGATTTTTGGATATAGGGTGAGTTCTTAAAGTTCAAGTCGCCCATTTTCCTCTATCATTATTTTTAGTCTTTTGTTTTGAGACAGGTGTATTTATTTTTCTAGTACTTGAGTTATATTGGTACAATTAGATATTATTGTACTGGCCCTACCAGGTCATAGGATTGGTATTCATGTGTTGGTTGTTTTATCCATTAGAACTATGTTTATTTATAACTTGTGTTCATTGAATTTAGCCTATGTTGGAAATTTCCTCTAAAATTAACCTATCGTGTTAGTTCTGGGTTAGGTTTTTGTTACCTACTGGCAGGATTTAGTAGGTGCCATCAATACTAAAAAATTGGATCGTGACATTTTAGCTCATTTATACTATTATTCAGTTAATCCATTACATGATATGGATTTTGTTATGTGCATTAATCCTCATTTGACTCATCCATATTCATCAATTTGACACCCTTAAGGAACACTAAATTAAATGATAAGACACTTTATAAATTACCTTGATCGAGGTATGTGCCAGGGTTGATTGATGAGATTGTGAAAGTATGTGTGTTGTAAACCCCCTTTGGATCATGTCCGGGAAGCTTATGCTCATAAGATAACAAGGTGACATTATGACATTGCATCCTTATCATATCATTGCATTGCATCATTTGCAGTTCTCTTATGTGTTTGAATACGTGTAATTAGGTCTTCCTTTTATGCTTATTTGCAATGTAGTTATTCTTAAATTGTTATTGTAGTTGTGTTGATTATACTTTTTAGGAGTTGTACAACTTTGGCTACCGTTGAAAATTTTTCTATATGGAAGTGGAGGCATTACTCATAGTTTTCTTTATATGTTTAGTTTTCTACTTTGTATGGTCAATTTATGATGTCTACTGAATACAAGTGGATCGTACTCACTTTAACTTTTTATCCTTTTGGTGTAGATCCTAGTTTGAGTGAAACCTATGGATCTTGAGTTCAAGCTGATTTGAGACTGTTCAGATTACTAGTGAGCTCCTCGTCTGGAGCATTGTTCCAGACATCCTTTTATCGTTATCATGTGTTTGTTTTCATTTGGAGTCAGGGTTTATATGTATTTTCATTCTTTTTATTGATTTTTAGAGTGCACTTTACTCGTGACACTACATTTTGGAATTTGAGTTGTATATATTTTAGATTTTGAAGTTGTTCTATATTAATGGCCCGACTTTATCCTAAATTCTCGTATTTGATTATTATTTATCTACGTTTCGTATTTCATATATCTTGTGGAATTAGGCTTACCTACCAAGGTTGGATCAAGATAGGTGTCATCAAGACCTCGAATTTTAGATTGTGACAATACCTCAAGCAAATAAAACACACAGAAATTTAACAATATAAGAGCTGAAAAGATCTAAAGTTGGTGAGTAATCGCCCAATCTCGTGCTAAGCCTTAGAAAAAATTTTAAACCAAAATGCAGTAGTTATCATGTAGATCACTCGCTACATAGGAGGATGGTGGGGATGGTTTTATTACAAGTCACCTCGTGCATAGGGATGGCAATGGAGCAGTACGGGTGTGGTGTGATGCGACTTTTTAGACTATGCAGGGCGATGTAAATTTGAGGCTATGTGGGTGCGGTGCGGGTGCGGGTTGGGTTGGTGTTTTATATTAAATGGTGCGGGGTGGGGTGGGTTGCGGGTATATTCTGGTTTAAATTAATAAAAGGCTAAAATTTAATATTATTCTCATGAATCTACCTAATATTATATGTATTATTTACTTAAAATATTAGCATACTTAAAACGACATATATAACACTATAAATAAATAATTTCATAACTTTTTCTTTTCAAATCAGGAAAATAATTTTATAACTCAAAATATCAAACAAAAGTTAAAAGGTTTTTCCTTACTAAATCATTTTGCCTTGCCTAGCTTATTTAATTTATCTATAGCAAGGACTTGAAAATTTTTTTGGTTTCCAATGGAGTTAGAAATTTTTCAAAAAATAAGAAAATAAAAATGTGAGCTGGGGCGGTATGTGTATGCGCGAGTATGAATGTAGGGTGGGTTTATATGGGTTTAAAGGTAATGTGGTAAGGCGCAAAGTGATTTTTAAATTTGTGAATTTAGAAAAAAACTCGCAGCACACTCACACTGCACCGCCCAATTGCCAACCTTACTCATGCAACATAAATAATATTTAGCAACCAAACTAAGTGTTGCTTATAATATCCAATGAGTGTAGACTATCATTTCTCGTTATGTACCAGGTGCCCTTCTAAGTCTTTTTGTCTCGGTTTAGACTATCTCGGTATGTGGTAATTTGTGGGGGTATAAACATGGGATCTTTTGATGTATTTGGTGTATATGGTTTATCAAATAGCTTGTTTAGGTTCATATTTGTATTTTTTCTTACTCCTTTGCTTGTACCTGCAGAAGTAGATTGATAAACGTTATGGGTTTTATGGAGTATCCCAACGTCTCCTTCTAGCTCTGGAATTTTATTGTCTTCCGATCGATATAGCTCTGCGCATTGCTGAGTTAGCTGATTCATAGCTATAGACTTCAGTTTATCATCACTAGTCTTTAGCTTTAGCTTTTCTATCTCAGTACCCATACTGTCCACTTTCAATGAAAGCGTAGTTAGAGCGTTGAGTATCTTTTCATGTATATTTTCTTCTATCATTTCAGTCTGTGTAGCTTTGTCTTGATATGTAATCTGCAATAACATTCTTGTTAGTACTGATCACTTCTATTGTAAATGTGAAATTTAATATGTTTAAAACTAGTCTCCGAATCTCTTTTGTTGTAACTGAGTTTTGTATTTTCTTTGTTAGCCACCAGCGTACCTGTGTATTATCTGTTCGCACAATAAATTTTTTATATACAATATATGGCTCAAATGCTAACAAACATTTATATAATGAACATAATTCTTTTCTATTTATTTCCCATTTTATTTCTGTCTCATTGAACGTACCTGAGTAGTATCTACAATGGTGTTCTATTTTTTCTGCTTCATATCTATATTTAAGTACTCCTCCGTAACTATATTCACTGGCATCTGCTTCTACTATATATATAAATTTTCTATTTTCATCTGGAAATTGTAGTTTTGGTAATTCTTTACAAAGTAATTTTATTTTTTGAACTTGTTTTTTATCTTCTTCATCATAGTTATATTCTATATCCTTTTTTAATTTTTTCTGTAGTGGTTTTAAGTTTTCTGCTAATTTTGGAATATATTCTCTTACTTGGTTTACTAATCCTAAGAATGATTGTAATTTCTTTTTTGTATCTAATTCTTCTTTCGAATTTATTATTTTTTGTACTATATGTTGTTGCATTTTTACTCCACTTTTATCTATTTGTATTCCTAAAAATTCTATCTGGTTTTTCATAATTTCAGATTTCTTTTCGCTTAGACTTATTCCTGATTTTTCTATTATATCTGTAAACTGTTCCAATAATTTTATATGTTCTTCTTTGGTTTTTGTATATAATAATATATCATCTATGTATACTATGCAATTAGGTAATTGTTTAAAATAATTATCCATAAAATGTTGATATCTACCTGGTGCATTTTTATATCCAAATGGTAATACATTCCACTCATAAAATCCTTGTGGTACCGTAAATGCGGCTAATTCTTTAGATTCTTCTTCTAACTTTAGATGGTAAAATCCTGATTTACAATCAAATTTGCTAAAATAATTATATCCTTGGATTTGTCTTATTTTTAATATCTTATTTGGTATTGGATAATTGTATGTTATAGTTTTTGCATTTAAATTTCTATAATCAATAACCATCCTACTTTTTCCTCTTTTTTGTTCGCTATGTTTATTTACTATAAATGCTGGACTATTATGTTTACTATTACTTTTTTGTATATATTGTTTTTCTAATAATTCATCTATATGCATTTTAAATTCTTTTAAATCGTCAAAATTATATGTTAATGGTTTTTGGGTTATTATGTTGTTATTATCTATTAATTCAATTTTTATGGTAGTTTTATGTTTTTCCCATCCTTTTAATGGATCTTCACTATATAATTGTTCTAATTTTTTCTTAACTATTTCTATCTTATTTATTGAAAATATAGTTATTTCTGTTTTATTTATCGAAAATACTACTAATTCTATTGTATCTTCAGTGTTTTTTATATTTTCTAACTTTTGTGTAATTTTTTCACTTCCTTTTATCCAATCAGTTTTCTTTCTTATTTTGTTATTAACTCTTTTTGCTCTTACTTTTTGTTTACATGGTGTTGTAAACCACCAGTCGTTTCTAGTTATTATATGTGGGTATAGTTTATCTAAAAATGGCATTCCTAAAAGTATATCTTTTGATGTTAGTTCATAATTATAAATTTCTTCTATTATTAATATCTTATCCCATATTTGTGCTTTTACATTCCTAGCTTTAGAAGTAATTAAGCTTCCTTCATTATTAAATCCTTTAACTACTATTGGTGTTTTTAATTTATCCCATTTACTTTATGTTAAGTAATTATATCTACATAAATTAGCTTCTGCTCCTGTATCTATCATAGGCGTATAATATCTACTGTAATATCCTTCTACCATTATCTTCATTAATACATATATCTTCATTTTATGTTAAGGCTCTTTTTAAGAATAATTTCTCTCTATTATATGTTATAGTTAATTGTGTATGTTCTATATTATATGGTTTTACTTGTTCTAACCATTTTATTCCTAATATTATATCTGCTTTTTGCATTTCTTCTTTTACTTCAAATTCTATTTTTATTTTTCTAACTCCCATTATTATTTTCTTTTCTGCTATGTTTATACTATTTATTAAACTTCTTGGTAAATCTGGGCATATATCATTATTAGTTTTTATTTCTTCATCTTTTACTAGATATTTTGCTATATAATTTTCTTCTTGTCCTGTATTTAGGAGAATTAAATATTCTTTTTCATTTATTTTTCCTGTTATGTAATATTGGTTTAAATTACTTATTGAATTTGTTTCATAACTTGTTCTTTTTTATGAGCTTGATGATTCTGGTTTTTCATTAGCTATTCGTTTTGTTGTACTTATTCTATCATTTACTATTTCTACATTTTCTTCTATATCTATGTCTCTATAGCTATAATCATTATAATCTATTGTTTTTACAATTTGTTCAAATGGGCTATCTATTTGTATCTTGTTAATTTTATTTTTTCCTGTTATTTTATGTTTTGTTGTTAATACATATAAATTTTTACATCTTGCTGTAAATATTTTACTTCCTGGGGTTAATTCTATTCCTGATATCTTCCAATATAATACTAGTGATTTATCTATATTCCTATCTGTTACTGCTACTGAATAATTTGCACTTATTATAAATTTAAATTTTTGGTATATTAAATTTCCTTTTACGGCAGTTATTATGCTTTTTTCTATAGGTTTTATAATTCTATCATCTGCTAAATATAATTCTATCGGTGTATCTATTCCTTCTCTAAAATATGCTTTTATTAATATTTCTGTACCTCCAAGGTGTACATATTTTATTGGATCTCCTTTACTTTTTATATCATTTATTTCTTTATTAATTATTCTTTTTATTACTAGTGGTATGCTAGCTTTACCTTTTGCATATCTACAGTCTATTACATGTTCCTTTTGGCATACTACATAATATTCATCTTTTTTCCTAGTAAAAATATTTTTTATTATTGGTATTTTAAATATTTTTTCTACACTTAAATCTAATTCTTTTCCTTTTATTTCATCAAATATATTACTATCAAATATTATTTTTTGTTCTGTTCCTTCGTCATTTAAATATTCTTCCTTTGTTATTATTTTTATGTCTTCTTCAGTCATTCGATTCATCTATTTCACTATCTATTTCAGTATCTGTTTCGTTTTCTGAAATTTCATATATACTATCTTCACTTTCTAATTCATAGTCTATATAATCTATTTGCATATATTCTGTATTATCTATCTTTATTTATGATATTTATTTATTTTTTGGATTTTTAGGTAATTTACAATCTCTAGCTAAATGTCCTAACTTTCCACAATTATAACATGTACATTCTTTTATAGACTTTTTCTTTCTATATGATTTTTTATTTTTATAATTTTTTACATAATATCTTTTTTTTGGTTTCTTATAGTTATATTTTGATTTTTTATATTTCTTGTATTTCTTATGTCTTTTTCTTTTCTTATAATATCTTTCTTCACATCCAAATTGGGGTGCTATTTTATTTTTGCAACATGCTAAATTTCTTACTAATTTTTTTTTCATTTTTAATTCTTCTCTATATTTTACACATAAATTTCTATACCATTGTTGTAAAAATTTTATTCTAGCTCCTAACGTATCTACTATTTTTGCTTCTTCCCAACTTTTTATTATTTTTGAACTAAATTGTTCGGGTAATTTATTAAAATATAATTTTCTTATTTCTTTACTTTCTTCTATACTATATGCTCCTTTATAATAATATTCTTTAAATGCGCAAGTATATTCGTCTATATAACACATATTACATATTGTTAATTTTAACATTAGATTCCTATTTGTATCTTTTTCTTCATTTTGTTCTTCTTCTACTGTTGTCATACTACCAAATTCATCTTTTATAGTTGTTTCATATTTTTTCAATAGTTCTATAGGTGTTAGTTTAGTTGTTGTTGATGATGTTCCTTCCATAGGTTTATTAGCTCTTAATACTTTCTTACTATTTTCAGTTAAATTTGAAAACCATAGTTTTACTGATCCTATTAATGTTTTTTCTATATATTCTGGTGCATCTATTATGTTTATATTATTATCTAATAATTGTTTTGTCATATATATCCTATCCATAATTGTATTATTTTTTCTGTATCTATTATACAGTCTAGGTCTAAAAAGTTATAATTTTTATTAACTATTTGTTTTGGTGTCCATTTGTCATATTCATTATATCTTTTAAATTTATTTTTATAGTATATAGGTTTTCTTATTTCTGTTGTTCTAGGTATTATATTATCATCTTCTTTTTTATCAAGAGTATTTATTTCTGTGTTGGTATTTCCTAGGTTTTCTTCATTAATTATTTCTTGTTTTTCGTTAATTTCTAAATTTTTTATATTTGTTAATATTTCTGTATATGTTTCACTATATGAAAATGAATAATAATTTATCTGATGTCATGGTAGATAAATTTAAGATACGACTTTTTTTAAGAATAATTTCTCTCTATTATATGTTATAGTTAATTGTGTATGTTCTATATTATATGGTTTTACTTGTTCTAACCATTTTATTTCTAATATTATATCTGCTTTTTGCATTTCTTCTTTTACTTCAAATTCTTTATTTTTCTAAAATAAGATACTTATTTTGTATGCACTTAGAGATATAAATGTTGCAGATATAAGAAAAATTAGATTAGAAAAAGCATTTGGAGAATATTACATGACTAGAGTAAATTATATACCATATCTACCTAGATACTCTTATAAATACTTATTATGTTAAAATTACGCGACAATATTGCCTAAACTCTGATATGCCCATTGACTTATCCATTCGTCGTGATAGAACTCCAAACGATATCATTTTTTTGTGATATACTGTTAAAATATTCAAATTGGTGAGAGTATATTTATTCATAATACTTAATTAATAAAAAAATAATAATAATATAACAACGATTCGTGATTAGAGTAAGCACATATGGAGGAAAAGGGTTTAACGAAAGAGTTTTTCATCTATTTTACCATGAAATGTGACATAAAATAAATTCACATCCCATCTTGCTCTTTATCACGTAATTAATTAGGTCTTCAGCCTTGTCCTAAATTAAATTATCATCTCTTCCTTAAAAAGTACAATTAAAACCACCATACATCCTTGAAGAAACCAGATCACCTTATGCGAGGCCACTGATTGTCCAATCAAATACTCAAATTCAAACTTAACACAATATAATAACAAGCTGTAATAAACAGCCCAATCTTAATAAACCACCCAATCTAATAAATTAATAAATCTTCGTTATGCTATCGTTGTACGTTGGAGATTAAATAGGCAGAATCCATACCTTCTAACTCTATATTAAAGCAGTCAAACCAACAAGTAATACTAGTTTAACTGCACGTGCCTCGAACGTGTAACATTTATTTATCTAAAATTAAATTATTTTTTCTATTGTGGAGATTTTTAATAAATTGTAAAAGTTTAAAATCATTTTTCAAAAATATTTTACAATTTAATACAATAATGTAAACATAAACATATACACATATATGTTTTACCACCAAAAGTTTCAAGTGGTTGATGGATCATCACTTTTGCGTTTGTCATATAGTATCTCTTCCTTTGTTGCCGTCGCATCAATTTAAACCATATTAGTGTTAGAATTATTTTATTTTTTTTAATATGTAAAAATCTTTACAAAATCATTGATTACATTTTTATTACGTACTTAAGAAATTTTAAAATCTGGTACTTCTTAAATATTTCTTAATTTAATAGTTTTATATTTATTTATAGATTTTTCAAATCTTCTTAATATCAATTTTAGTTGATTTAGAATTATTAATTTTCAACTCTTAAATTGGCAAAAAATATTGAAATTTTGATCATTTCTAATAAGGAGAGTTTTTACAATAAATATATTTTTTTAATTTTTAACTCTTAAATATTAGAAAAAAATAATAGAAAGATAATTTTGTTTAAGGACTTTTAATAAAGTTAAAAATTTCAAACAATATTTTTAAGGTCCTTCAATTTTTTAATATTATACATATATATATATATATATATATATATTATAAATAGATTATAAATATAGATAGATATACATCTCATGGAAAAGAAACATAACATAGCTAAGATTCACTATAATGTCCTTCGCCCAAATGCAGGTTAAAGCAATCAGGAAGAAGAAGAAGGACGAGGAGGTCAACATTAGTAGAAGAAAAGAAGAAAAGACGTTGGGGTTAGGGAATGAAGAAGTAAAGAATCGATTTGGGAGGAGTAATAATATTTTTTTACAAAGGAAGGGAATTTGGTTAAAATTATATTCTTCCATCTAAAGAAAACTAGATGTTAGAGGCGCGTGCATTTTCCATTAAAGTTGTATTCTGTATTATATTTGAAGTTTATTTTATAAGTCTGAATCTCTAAAGAAATTCAAAGGTATAGAATCACTCTTTAAGTAGATTTTGATTCAACAATAAAATATGATTGCAATATGATAAAAGGATTATATATGCAACATATAACCAATAATTGTAGGGGGTATGAATAGTGTGGATAATTTATGTTTGTTAAAATGTTATGTCATAACATTTCTTAGTTATTTGTTTTAACCTTATTAATTCTTCTATATTATTTTTAAGGTATACTATATTTTCCATATTTCTTGTTTTTATGTAGTCAAGTAGATTTATTTTCATAAGTGTTTCTATTAATCTTATTTGCTCTATATTTTGTCTCCAATATTCTAAGTATTCGTAGTTTATCATTTTATCCTATGGTAGTTGTAATTTTATAAATTTTTATGTAATAACTTATTCTAATCGTACTATATTTTATATGTAATTCTACGTTATCTATGTGATCCATTAACATTTGTTGTTTATGTATAGTATCTTTTTCTAAGTTTAATTTTATCAGAGCTATGTTATTTAAAAATAGAGGAGTTGTATGTATTTATTTAAGGAATGCATATTATGATAGAACTAAATTTAGAAATTTAACAAAATATTATAAATACTAATAAACAAAATAAGCCAATCTCAAAATTATAAGGAACTAAAACAAATATTATCTGAGAAACGAAGAGAATTAAAAATAAAAAAAGAAAGACTACATTATAATTTAATTATTGGAGTATGTCAAAAATCAATAAAAGCACATAAAGAAGAAATATCATATTTAGAAGATCTAATAGATAACCTAGAATACATACATCAACATGACTTATATACAATCAAATAGATAAAATGAATAAAGAAGAATTCCTAATAGATTAAAAACATATGAAAATCACGAAGGGTTAAAAATAAGAATAGTATTTTCTAATTTAGGAAGAAGATATAAGAAAATAAGTGAACATTTATATTTAATGTTAGAAAAAAAGAAGAATTAAAAGTAGAAGATAAACTAACAACTATGGTAAGAATAGCAAAAGAAAATGAAAAAATAGACAGGAAAAAAGAAATAGAAAAAATAAAATAACAAACTACGAATGAAATACGGAAAATAGAAGAAATAAAAAATAATAGGATTACTGAGTTAGAAAAAGAATTACGAATACTAAAAGATCCATATGAAAAAAGACAAAGAGAAGAAGACGAAAAGAATAAAGAACAGAAACTACTAGATGAAATAAACCAATTTAAAGAAAAACTATAAATAAAAAATGAAGAATTAAAGATCAATGAATTAGAAATAAATACAATATAAAAATAAATGATTATAATTCAGAAGATGGTGAAACATATACAGAAATTTTAGAAAGAATAGAAGATCTAGAAATTACAGAAAAAGAAAAAGCAGTTACTAAAAAAATAGAAAAAACAAACACACAAGTAAATACTCTTGATACAAAAGATGACGAAAATATAATACCAAGTACATCAGAAATAAGAAAGCCAAAATATAATTACAAAAATAAGTACAACCCAAAAAATGAATATAGATGGACACCAAAATAAATAGTTAATAAAAATTATAACTTCATAGATTTAGACTGTGTAATAGACACAAATAAAATGATACAATTATGGGTAGGATATATATCAAAACAATTACTAGATAATAGCATAGACACAACAAATACACCAGAATATATAAAAAGAACATTAATAGGAACAGTAAAATTATGGCTATCAAATTTAACTGAAGAAAGTAAAAAGGTACTAAGATCTGACAAAAATACAGAAGGAACAACTAAAGCATCACCCATAGAAATATTAAAAAAATATGAAACGACTATTAGAAATGAATTTAGTAGTATGAAAATAGAAGAAGAAGAACAAAATATGGAAAAGGATACAAATAGGAATTTAATGATGAAATTAGCTATGTGTAATATGTGCTACATAGATGAATATATATGTGCATTCAAAGAATATTATTATAAGGAAAAATATAATGTAGAAGAGAGTAAGGAAATAAGGAGATTATATTTTAGCAAACTACCTGAACCATTTTGTTCAAAAATAATAAAAAGTTGGGATGAAGCAAAAATAGTAGATACTCTGTGAGCAAGGACAAAATTTTTACAACAATGGTTATAGAAAATTATGTGAAAAATATAGGGAAGAATTGAAAATGGAAAAAACATTTAAAAAAAAAATTAGCATATTGCAAAGATAATATAGCACCCCAATTTGGATGTGAAGAAAAATACTACAAGAAAAGAAAAAGACATAAGAAATATAATAAATATAAGAAATCCCAATATAAATATAAAAAATCAAGAAAAAGATATTACGTAAAAGACTATAAATGTAAAAGACCATATAGAAAGAAGAAATCTATAAAAAAAATATAAATGTTATAATTGTGAAAAATTAGGACACTTAGCTAAAGATTGTAAAGTACCCAAAGATCCAAAAAAGAAACAAATATCATAAATAAAGATAAAAAATACAGAATATATACAAATAGATTATATAGACTATGAATTAGAAAGTGAATATAGTATGTATGAAATCTCGGAAAATAAAACAGATAACGAAATAGATAGCGAATTAGAGGGTTATTATGCTATTTTTATCTATTAATTCAATTTTTATAGTAGTTTTATGTTTTCCCATCCTTTTAATGGATCTTCACTATATAATTGTTCTAACTTTTTCTTAATTATTTCTATCTTATTTATTGAAAATGTAGTTATTTCCTTTTTATTTATTGAAAATACTACCAGTTCTATTGTATCTTCAGTATTTTTTATATTTTCTAATTTTTGTGTAATTTTTTCACTTCTATCCAATCAGTTTTAAGAATAATTTTTCTCTATTATATGTTATATATAATTGTGTATGTTCTATATTGTATGGTTTTACTTGTTCTAGCCATTTAATTCCTAATATTATGTCTGATTTTTGCATTTCTTCCTTTATTTCAAATTCTATTTTCATTTTTCTAATTCCTATTGTTATTTCCTTTTCTGCTATATTTTTAGTATTTAGTAAACTTCTTGGTAGATCTGGGCATATATTATTATCAGATTTTATTTCCTCATTTTTTACTAGATATTTTGCTATATAATTTTCTTCTTGTCCTGTATTTAAGAGTATTAAATATTTCTTTTCATTTATTGTTCCTGTTATGTAATATTGGTTTAAGTTAACTATTGAACTTGTTTCATAACTTGTTCTTTTTGATGAACTTGATGATTCTGATTTTTCATAAACTATTATTTTTGTTGTACTTATGCTATCATTTATTATTTCTAAATCTTCTTCTATGTATATATTTTTGTAACTATAATCATTATTATCAATTATTTTTACGAATTGTTCAAAAGGACTTTCTATTTGTATTTTATTAATTTTATTTTTTCCTGTTATTTTGTGTTTTGTAGTTAATGCATATAGATTTTTACATCTTGCTGTAAATATTTTACTTCCTGGGGTTAGTTCTATTCCTGATATTTTTCAATATAATACTAATTATTTATCTATATTTTTATCTGTTATTGCTACTGGATAATTTGCACTTATTATAAATTTAATTTTTTGGTATATTAAATTTCCTTTTATTACAGTTATTATACCTTTTTCTATAGGTCAATGGTAATCCAGATACTTTTCCCTTAAACAGCGCCTCAACTCTGGCTACTCCCCACCACAGCTTCTCGCCTTATTGGTTTCACCTTTAGGATGACATAGTTTCCTAAAATATACAGAATTAAAGCAAATAATATCAGAAATATGTAATGAATTAAAAATAAGGATGGAAAGACTACAATATAACATAATTGCTGGAGTTAGTAAAAACTCAATAAATTCACGAAAAGAAGAAATATCAAATTTAGAATCAACAATAGATAGTCTAGAATATACATACTAACATGATCTATTACCAATTAAATAAAAAATGAACAAAGAAGAAATCCTACTATTTTAGTTTCTTCTATTTTTCGTATTTCTTCTGTAGTTTGTTATTTTATTTTTTTTTTATTTTTTTTATCTGTTTCTTCGTTTTCTACATAAATTATCTTCTGCTCCTATATCTATCATAGGCGTATAATATTTACTGTAATATCCTGATTGAAGAAAGTATACAAATAATAAGAAAGGAAGAATATTTAAATGAAGAAGGAATAGACCAAAAAATTATATTTGATAATAATGTATTTGAAGAAATAAAAGGAAAAGAATTAGATTTAAGTGTAGAAAAAATATTTAAAATACCAACAATAAGGAATATATTTAATACACGAAAAGAAGAATACTACATAGTAAGCCAAAAAGAACATATAATAGATTGTAGATACGCGAAAGGTAAAACTAGTATACCACTAGTAACAAAAAGAATAGTTAATAAAGAAATACAAGATATAAAAAGTAAAGACCCAATAAAATATGTACATCTTGGAGGAACAGAAATATTAATAAAAGCATGTTTTATAAAAGGAATAGATACACCAATAAAACTATATTTAGTAGATGATAGGATCGTAAAACCTATAGAAAAAAGCATAATAAGTGCTATAAGAGGGAATTTAATATACCAAAAATTTAAATTTATAATAAGTGCAAATTATTCAGTACCAATAACAAATAAAAATATAGATAAGTCATTAGTACTATATGGAAAAATATCAGGAATAGAATTAACCCCAGGAAGTAAAATATTTACAGCAAGATGTAAAACTTTATATGTATTAACAACAAAGCATAAAATAACTGGAAAAAATAAAATAAATAAAATACAAATAGAAAGTCCTTTTGAGCAATTTGTAAAAATCATGGATAATAATGATTATAGCTACCAGAATATAGATACAGAAGAAGATTTAGAAATAGTAAATGAAAGAATAAGAACACCAAAAAGAATATCTAATGAAAAATCAAAAACATAAAAAAGAATAGCATATGAGATAACTCCAAAACCTAACCTAACTTAATGTTATATAATAGAAACAATAGATGCAAAAGAATATTTAATACTAATAAACACACGATAGGAAGATAATTATATAATGAAATACTTAGTAAAAATCGAAGAAATTAAAATAGATAATGATAAATGTCCAGATTTGCCAAGAAACCTAATAATTATTAAAAATACGACTGAAAAAGAAATTATAATAGGAGTCAGAAAGATTAAAATTGAATTTGAAGTAAAAGAAGAAATACAAAAAGCAGATATAATATTAGAAATAAAATGGTTAGAACAAGTACAACCATACAATATAGAACATACCCAATTAACCATAACATATAATAAAGAAAAATTGTTAATAAAAAGAGCTTTAATATGAAAATATATGTACTCATGAAGATAATAGTAGAAGCATATTATAATAGATATTATACGTCAATGATAGATACAGGAGCAGAAACCAATTTATATATATATATATATATAACTATTTACCAGAAAGTAAATGGGATAAGTTAAGAACACCAATAGTAGTTAAAAGATTTAATAATGAAGGAAGTCTAATTACATATAAAGCTAGGAATGTAAAAATACAAATATGGGATAAAATGCTAATAATAGAAGAAATTTATAATTACGAACTAACATAAAAAAATATGCTTTTAGGAATGCCATTTTTAGATAAATTATATCCACACATAATAACTAAAACACACTGGTGGTTTACAACACCATGCAAACAAAAGGTAAGAGCAAAAAGAATTACTAATAAAATAAGAAAGAAAACAGATTGAATAAAAGAAAGTGAAAAAATTATACAAAATTAGAAAATATAAAAACTACTGAAGACATGATAGAATTAATTATATTCTTTATAAATAAGGAAGAAATGACCATATTTTCAATAGATAAAGTAGAAATAATCAAAAATAAATTAAAACAACTATATAGTGAAGATTCACTAAAAGGATGGGAAAAACATAAAACTACTGTAAAAATTGAGCTAGTAAATAAAGATAGTATAATAACTCAAAAATCACTAACGTATAATTTGGACAATCTAAAAGAATTTGAAATGCATATAAATGAACTATTAGAAAAAAATATTTACAAAAAAGTAATAGCAAACACACTAACCCAACATTTATAGTAAATAAACATAGTGAACAAAAAAGAGGAAAAAGTACAATGGTTATTGACTATAAGAATTTAAATGCAAAAACTATAACATATAATTACCCAATACCAAACAAAATATAAAAAATAAGACAAATACAAGGATATAATTATTTTTGCAAATTTGATTGTAAATCAGAATTTTACCATTTAAAACTAGAAGAAGAATCTAAAAAGCTAACTGCATTTACAGTACCACACGGATTTTATGAATGGAATGTGTTACCATTTGGATATAAAAATGTACCAGGTAGGTATCAACATTTTATGGATAATTATTTTAAACAACTACCTAACTGTACAGTGTATATAGACGATAAATTACTATATTCAAAAACTAAAGATGAACACCTAAAGTTATTAGAACAATTTACAAACATAATAGAAAATTCAGGAATAAGCCTAAGTGAGGAAAAGGAAGAAATAATGAAAAACCAAATAGAATTCTTAGGAATACAAATAGATAAAAATGGAGTAAAAATACAACAATATATAGTACAAAAAATAATAAATTCAAAAGAAGAATTATATACAAAAAAGAAGTTACAATCATTTTTAGGATTAGTAAACCAAGTAAGAGAATATATACCAAAACTAACAGAGAATTTAAAACCATTACAAAAGAAATTAAAAAAGAATGTAGAATATAATTATAGTGAAGAAGATAAAAAATAAGTGCAAAAAATAAAGACACTTTGTAAAAAACTACCAAAATTACAATTTCCAGATGAAAATAAAATTTTTATATATATAGTAGAAGCAGATGTAAGTGAGCATAGCTATGAAGGAGTACTCAAATACAGGTATGAAAATGAAAAAAATAGAACATCATTGTAGATATTATTCAGAAACATTTAATGAAACAAAAATAAAATAAGAAAGAATTATGTTCATTATATAAGTGTTTATTAGCATTTGAACCATATATTGTATATAACAAATTTATTGTACGAACTGATAATACACAGGTACGATGGTGGCTAACTAACAAAATATAAAATTTAGTTACACCAAAAGAAATACGGAGATTGGTATTAAATATATTAAACTTTACATTTACAGTTGAAATAATTAATACTAACAAGAATGTTATTGCAGATTACATATCAAGACAAAGCTACATAGACTGATATAACAGAAAATGATACACTAGAAGAGATACTTAAAACCCTAACTACGCTTTCAATGAAAGTGGATAGTATGGGCAATGGGGTAGAAAAACTAAAGACTAATGAAGGTAAACTGAAGTCTAAAGCTACAAGTCAGTTGCATGACTATAAAAATGCAGAGCTATGTCGATCGGAAGATATCAAAAATCCAGAGCTAAAAGGAGACATTGGGACACTCCATAAAACCCATAACCTTTATCAATTTACATCTGCAGGTACAAAAAAAGGAGTTAGTAGACAAGGATTAAATCTGAATAAGATATTTGATAAACCATTTATACCAAAAATATCAAAAGACCCTTTATTCATACCTCCACAAACTACCACATATCTAGAAAGTTTGAACCAAGACAAAAAAGCCTATGATCATATAACTCGAGCATACATAGAAAATATACACAAAATACAAACTTACCTAAATCCTAAACCCAGAGCCACAAATATCCAAGAACCAAACACAGACTATAGAACCCAAAAACTACAAGGATACAATAAGTTAATCGCACTACGAAAAACCAATCCAAACCTAGTTAGAACTTATTTTAGTTACGGACTACTTAATACCGTGTATACCCAAGATGGAAATGAATTATCAGCTATACCTGAAATATATAGAGCATTTTTGACCTACAAAAAAATAACAAAGGGAAACCTATTTTTTATAAAGTTTTAGACTGCCCCAGCAGAGATATTATATGATGAAATTAAACCAATTATATAAGTAATAAAAATTGGATTAACCAGAGATATGATTATACCAGAAGATATTGGACAACATGCAGAAATACCTAAGGTAGAAATACCAGATTTCTATGCAAATAAATGAATTATTGGAATATCTACGATTATTCAAAAGCTAGCAAATAATTATCTCAATGAAAACCTTATATAGAGTTATTATTTGCAAGACCAGCTAATGATCTATTCAAATTCAAGGGAGCTATGACAGTCGGATATGGAAGAAGTTCAAAAATAGATAACGACATTACTCAATCCAGAAAGACAACCAACTACAAGAGCAATTAAGAAGGAATTTATTTCAGAAGAATTATTAACAAGATATTGCAAATTAATAGGACATAAATATCCAGATCATCAATGTTTGAGATGTAACAGAGAAGATAATATTATCCCAGAAGTCCAATTAGAATGAAAGATAAAGACAAAAATCAACTAAGAAGATAAGGATGAAAAGAAGTCAGCTGGAAGATAGACAACAGGAGATAGAAAGCAACATAAAGAAGGATGGACCAATGAAAAAATAAAGACAGGAGACAAGGAGACAAGATATTAAAGCTATGAAAGTGACATGTGAATTATTATATAATTTTTTGACTTGTAAAGACGTAAATTATTGTATAGCATTTATTAGTCTTTACTAGTTCTTGACTTTTTGGCAAAGTGCCATTATTAGTTTTTTACTTTTTTGACAAGTGTAGAATAGGAATAGTGTTAGGATTTTCATTTTGTAGATTATAAATGTAAGCTAGACGGCAAATCTAAGGCAAAACTTTCTACACGAAAAACAATCCTTCTTGTACACAACCCAAATTCTCTCATATAATCAATAAAGATATTCAGTTTTATAATCAGCTATGGAAAATCAAATCTCAGAATCATCAAACCTACAAGAACATGTATTTTCATTTATGATTATGAATAGCTAAATTCATAAATTCCTGACAATCATGATATAATAAAATAAGTTCATTTTAGTTACTATATAGTAGAATTATTCAAAGGATAATATGTTACAAAGTTTATTACCAAAGAGAAAAAAGAGAAAAATTTCCATAACTATGCCATCCTAAAGGTGAAACTAGTAAGACAGAGAAGCCGTGATAGGGTAGTAACCAGAGTTGAGACGTTGTTTAGGGAAGAAGTATCCAAAAATACCATGCTAATAGTGACAGAGAAACATAATTATTTTAGAATAATCTAGTACATAGTGATCTAAGATGATCATATTTTGTTATGTATATGATTGAAAGGAATATTTTGAAATAAGTATCATATGAAATAAAATGACTAACTACTTATCTGATGAGATAATAGATAGGGTCAAGATGCTTATTTTGTATATACTTAAGGATATAGAAATAATAGATATAAGAAAACTCATATGGAAAAGATATTTGATTTTGAAGATGAGTTACTAAATACTGAAGGGATAGAGCATGAGATAGAAAATATAGATTTTGATGATAGATATTATTATTTAGATTGGTATTACTAAGACTAAAATGATAAATTACGAATACTTAGAATATTGGAGGAAAGATATGGAGCAAATAAGATTAATAGAAATACTTATGAAAAAGAATCTACTCGACTACATAAAAACTAGAAATACAGAGCATATAGTATACCTTAAAAATAATATAGAAGAATTAATGAGGTTAAAACAAATAACTAAGGAATGCTATGACATAGCATTTCAACAAATATGATAAATCAAGTACTACAAGTACCCCCAACTTCATAGCGACAATAAAAGATCGTTATACAATTGAATTTCATATCTTAATGCACAAAGCATTTGTATAAAATTAAATACAAATTGTTGAAGGCGCGACTTTTGGTTTCATCAATGTTAATTTTCTTTCATTGATAGAATCGTCAAAAAGCCATGGTATTCTTGTGGTGCATCACTTGACCTTTTATTTTTTATTTGATCAACCAATTGAAGCGCAAAGCAGAGTGTCATTTGGATATTTGAAAAAGAGTCAGTCCATATAATTTAAGCACATCGTAAGGTGTTAAGCTAATGACCTGCAAATATTAGAGTATAAGGTTGTCATATTATGGTAAGAAGTTGAGCAAAAATAGGAGTACAGGTAGAGAAAATTACTGGATGACAAAGAAAATTTCTTGTCCAAGATGCCTCATGAATTTGAATTATGCGAAAACTATTAACCATATCATTATTTGGTTTGCCATGCTCTAAAGTGTTTGATTTTTATTCTATATCAGATTTATGTGTTGCGTGTAGAAGATCTCCTTTGTGTGAACCTAAAGGTATAATTTGTTCAAAAGCACTGCTAACTATCCTATTCTATAATTATATAAAATGACCCACCAATTAACAATTATTCTAAGCTTATTGAATTATATCATGAGTTTAATCTTCTATAAGCTGACCACCAAGTAATGAGGTCCATATATTTCTACATATTGGTGGTATCCTAGAGATTTTCCTTCAAATAGTTCATGAAGCCATTTTGTCCATAAGATACCAATAAAAGCTTATATCAAAATTATTTTTGGGACTAAAACTGCTACTTTTTTTCTAAGACCAAAAATCAATTAGTAAGACAATTGACACTTGAATGATTAATATTGAGAAATAAAACATGAAATCAGAGAGTTCAAGAAGTTTATTATACACCCCCATGCAAATAGAAAGTTAAATCATTGTATCAATTATATTATAAAATGGTCAACTGGGAATCTGGAGGCACTTGTCTAACAGCTGGCAAAAACAGAAGCTTTAAAGAAAAAAAAATATAATAGGGATCAAATAACATTTCACCGTGATCTATTATCGTAGGAGTTTTTATTTTCATATTGAAGCAATTAATAATTTGGAAAATCAATAACATCAATAATATACGATTCCAAAATACATGACATACAGAGCTAATGTAAAAACAATATACACCAACAACATATTACTAAAAAGAGTATATAAACATAGTTAACTCAACTATATCTTATGAAAAAAGTATAATAGGAAGTGAAAGTAATTAAACCAGCTGAAGTAATATGATCACTTGTAAGGATTGAACTTACAAGTAAATCTTCCATTGCCAGAATTAGCCCTCAAGAAACTCAAAGCTGTATGAAGAACTTGTTGAGTTGATCCCATTAATACCAAACTCATATGTTGAATGACACCAAATGGATGACAAGGAAACTGTACACTATGAAAAGAATTCAAAAGTTTAGTTGTCCCTTCTCTCAACAAAGTTTTATAAGGTTCCCCTCTTCTTTTTATTCGTTCGCATAGTGTTATATCATTTCCATATTTCTAGCAGCAAGTAAACCAAATACACATTCCAGCAGCATATGTTTTCTGGCATCATCCATCTCCTACAGTAAAAAGAACATTACATTCCTATATTTGGAAATAATTTGATCTTATCTACGCCCCTAATTAAACTATACTACATAAATTGAGACCAAAGAAATGTCTTAAGACTTATTGTGGCATCATCCAAGGTACTTGTAGTACAAATGTTTCCATTGTGTTACAAAGTTGTACAACTTTCTTTCTCCAATCTCAACATGAAAACTTATTTTTAGCTCAGTTTGACAATTATACACCGACATTTAGAAAAACTTATACTAACAAAAATAGTTAAAGATGGGAACAAAATAATGGTCTATATGTACAAGATCAATAAAAAAAATTTCAAGAGAACAAGTAAGTTGAGCTTGAATGATCTTATATACACTGACAGTAGAAAGAATGTTGCACTCTCAATCTATTTTAACATGTTGTAGCGGCAACTTATCTTACGGATGATTATCTACACTTATTGTTTAGGTGATTTTATACTGTAAAAACTTTTTTGTATGTGAAAAATAATTAAGTTAGAATCATATTGTACTGTTATAGAATGATACAGTACTGTTAAAAAAGTGTGACCACTAGCTAACTCATTGCCCGGCAAGATACTATAAATACATGATATAACAAAAATATACTGAGTAGAAGCTAAAATTGAGTTTGAATGATAATAGCCAAAACCAATACCAATACTACAGTAAAAAATAAAATGTCTAAAACAACCCATAAAGCTAAAATCTACTATATGTCTGAAAACATCTACTAATGATGAGTTGCAGGGAAAAGTCCCCATCTAACTCTTAACTATTTGAAAATTAGAAAGAAATACCGAGAATAAACATAAACTCACGCCCTCGAATGATGAGGACTCAACACTCTTAGGTGCTTAAAAGGCACTGAAATATATTGACTGTACGACTAATGTTGAGCGTCCAAACCTATATCATGATATGATACAATGCAAGAAAAGGTATCAAGACAATACTTTAAATGTATTAAGCATGTGATATAGGTAAATTCTTAATATATTAATAAATACTGAGATGTAAAATTGAACTGAAGTATAGCGAACTTATCTGAAATACATAAACATAGTACAAACCCTTATATGAAGTCATAATCTAAATATTTATGAGTTTAAGTAAATGCAACTAAACTAAGGGTCTTGTACTATACATAGTCCAAAACTTTGGAAGGTTTTCATAGTCGATATAGACCATATGAGCCACATGAAATTGATACGCCCAAATTACAACTCTCGTTAGAAAGCGTAAGCGGTCGCTGTCAAATATAGAACCCAACTGGGTTGGGTGTCGAATCCCACAGGGAATACTCTGGTCACTAAGTATTGCAATTATTAGTAGACTGTTGGTCGAAAATTCCAAGGAAAAAGGGGGATTTGGTTAGGCGTGAACTAATATTGTCAAAGTAACGATGGAATGATATGTGTAGTAAGATTTAATCGCAGAGAATGATAAGTTAGGGTTATGTCCACCTTGTAGTTTCTACTTCACTATTAACTATGAGTAATGCGGAATTTAGACATGCATGAACTTATAGAGAGTCGTATTCTAATTCTAAATCCAAGTGTTTTTCAACCATCAAGGATTATTTCACCTTAGCTCTCTCGAACCTAAAGTGTATAACAAATGGTACGAACTTTCCAAGAAGTTAATCCTGCTAAGGCATTAACGTGTAAATAGAGGTTGAAAACCCTATTTTCTTGTCACACTCTCTTTTCCAAACATGTAACTTTTCTATCGAACAAGTTAATGCTATACTGGCACATTCCCTATGTTTGCAACCATGAGAATTCAATTAAAATGAAGAGAGTAATGATATAAGTAGCATGACACATCAAAAATTCACAAACTCATAGCAACAAAGAGTATATTACAAGGTTTTCATAACCCTAACAGATAAGTTTAGCTACTCATGAATACAACGGAAATCACAATAGACATAATCATCATACCACAACTTAGAATAATCTTAGCGATGGAGATGAATAGCGACAGTGAGGGAGGAACGTATTCCCCTCTATCCGATGCTCAAGCCTTAGCTGTTTTTCTCTGTTCCAAAATATTACCGAATCTAAAAACTGAATAATGAATAATAATGCTGAAAATTCAGCAATAAGGTTTTTAATAACATCCTTGTCTAATAAGTTGCTACTGCATCCTTAAGTATTTAAAAATACTGAGTTTGCCCGGGAAAAAGTTCCCATGCATCACATTCAGTCCAAAAGCTGCCTTCCCTTTTATGTGAAGTTTTCCTTTGCTCTCCACAGGTCCTCAAAGTGCTGAAATCTTCCTCATTAGTACCTGAAAAGCATGCTAATCACATAGGTCAGCTCACTTAATTGAAAATGGACTAAAAGTGCAAGAATTATATATTCTATCCTCAAAACTTAGCTAAAACATGGGTAAATTATGGTGCTTGGACGTGTAAATACGCCCAACATCACCACCCCAAACTTAAAGCTTTGTTTGTCCTCGAACAAAATATTACATCCATGCGAACACCTAACTAGAATTTCTCAAGATCAACACAAAATTTTCAACAAGACATACACGACAATTATTAACAAAGAGTAGATATCTTGATCATTACTAGAAACAACTCACCCTCCAACATAGACTCATCAAGTTGGTTAATTCGTGTACACAAGTTAAGCCAAAGATAATCATATAAAACTATCCAACAATCATCAACCATGTGCGCTCACACAAAATGTTGCCCATAATCACTCATAGTTTTGCACTTTTAAGAAATATGGGTATAAGAACTTGCTTGCTCTCACTCTCACAAAGAATTCTTAGATTACAACTGATGACCATATGCTTGCCCTTAGTGTGATGCTCTACTAATATCAGAATGCCAAGGTTAGGATCAAATAGGTCTTTACGGGTTGTAATGTAGGCTAAGGGACAGGTAGGACTATTTTGGCTAGAAATGGTGACTACATTCCCTAAGCGCTTTGATACACTACCTTATGCCATTTACACAAACTTTTAACAACCACTCTACCTTCCTTTTGTCTACCAACCCCCTTTTACCCAATTTGTTATTCAATCATAAACACAATGCTGCGGATATACAATTCTCTTTTTATTATATATATATTTTTTATTTTTATTTTTCTTTTTTTTTATAAGCATCCCTATGATAGCCACTCTTTTTCACCAAATTTTCAAGTATCAATACACTATGTGGCAATACTTTTACCATTTTTCTCTTATTTTGCCACACTCTTTACTCAACTTGATTCTACAGTTTAAAGCGCTTAGGAGCTTTTGGATCAAAATTATGGTCTTAAAAAAATGGATTAGGCTACATATGAGGCTGCCAAAGAAAATAGCTAAAGGCTCAAAGGGCGTTCACTAGGACAATGTACAAAGGTAGGTAAAAGAAAGATAAACAAATTCAGGGCTGCCAAAGAAATGCCTAAATCATCTCCTAAACTCACAATCTTTATTTCGGTTCACACACACACCAGGCAAGTTCTAGCATCAGTCACAACAAAGAATATACAATAACCTCACACACACAAGGCACATGGTCAACTTCATTGGGAGCATTATAGATTCTTGACCCAACAGATGAATGAATTAAACCACAACAATTTATCACAACTTAGAGCCTAAGTGTGTCAATAGTAATAATTTAGCACAAACTTTTGTTATAATACCATGCCGTCTATCAGAACAATTTCATGCAAAATCTAAAATCTAACTAACTAATTACGACTAACTAACTACGACTAATTCAAACAAACAAGAATAGACTAATTCAAACAAGCAAGAATAAATGTAGGCAAAGAAGTACAATACAACAGACATTTACCCCCACCCCACACTTAGACGGGACACACTGCCCTCAGTGGAAATAAATAAGCAAAACCTGATTAGTCAGACTCCTCTTCTATATCCGAGGTCATACCCCCTGCGTCGGAATCATCATCAGAGTCGTCATCATCAGAGTTGTCCTCCACATCTGAGTCTGGCAGTCGGTGATCATCATCAGTCGGCACATCATCATCGAGAGGTTTCTCAAAATGTACCCCCACTCCACACATGGCCCGCGCATGCTCATTAAGTGGGTAGTCATAGTCCAACTATCGAAGCTCTGCATCAGTTGGAACACGACCCCCATTCATCATGGTAAACCTAGTCATACCATATAGATGGCGAAAGAAACTTTCATCTCGAGCATGTCTCTCAGCAGTGGTAAGGTTGATGCCTTGACCAGTTTCGGGCTTTTTAATTTTCATAAGATCAACCTTCTTCGGGTTGTGTGGAACCTTATGGTCTGCGGGTTCCTCTTCAATGTGCTCTTTCCTTAAGATCGCAGTCAATAAATTGCCAAAACTAAAATGGGACCTTTTGTGCAGCCTTGCCTTACGCATTGACGATCGTATAACTGCACCTATGTTGATGGGAATATTCATCATCAGGGCGTACACCAAGCAGACTTGATCACGTGTTATCTTAGTGTATTGTGTCCCAGGAATCAAGCAAGAGTTGACTATCCTTAACCATATACGAGCCTCTCGATTCAAAGAAGCATACGGGTAAGTATTGTGATGACCATTATCCTTGTGACGAATCCACCGGGTAATGGACCTTGTTCCGTACAGTGTATGTCTGATGGCCCTGTAGGGAGGTCTGTGATAAAGCTCCTTGAGTGGTGTTGGATCCACAGATGGAGTGCCCAGAAAAGAGTTGAAGAACTCCGCGTTCAATTGCAAGATTTGGCCCCGAATCTTTACTTCACTTCCAGTAGTCTTTGGGGACCCATTGGCATAAAACTCTCGCATTAGATCAAGATTGCATTCCCCCATATCTCGGAAAATGAAGTCAAGATTTAGCGCCATTATTTTAGCCAAAATACGGGGGTATCTTTTTGCTAGACTCTCCTTCTGCATCAAATCCACATGAACATATTTTTTTACTTTGTTGTTCCTATACCACTCCGTCCCTTCCTCCTCTAGAACCCACTTGATTCCAAAAGTGTGTCGAGGCACTTGCAGAGAGGAGGACTCAGCCTGGTCTTTTCTTGCCCTTTTCTGATCTTTTTGTGAGGTGGACACTTTTTCTTTTCCTTGTCGTCCTTTTGGGGCCATTCTACCTGAGATCACAATAGAGTCATGTTAGTTTCATCTTGGAAGATTTACTATATTCGGAAAAGAAAATCGTGATGGTACCACCCCACACTTAATTTGTTTGCACAACGTTATTAATTATGTATTCTTGACTATCCTTTTCGACTTTATTTCATTGGATTAATGCAACCTTTGAACAAGACTACCACATAGAAATCGTATCAGGTTATTGCATAGAAATAATCACACTATCTTAGGCTTATGGTCAATCATGATCAATACCTTCGATGAACGAGTCATTCAAACGTTCAAGCTTACGACTTTCAAGATTATGCATTAACTTCACAATTTCAATTCCATAAAAATATGACAGTGAATACCAATCAAATACAAGTCGGAGTAAAGTCAAGAACACCCACACGAATCCTTTCACTCAACTAGATGCATCATAACAAACCAACCATATTCTTATCACCAAACACCACTTCAAGATCTAATAAACCATTATAAGCGTAGTATTGCAACAACTACAGAATATAAAAGAGTAACTTACGTGGTGATGAATCCGGAAGATGAGCTTGCAAGATTATATGAGAAAAAAATAGAAAAACTTGGAGAGAATAGGAGAGCTTGGGCGGCGCATAGGTTGAGCAAACAATTGCATTGTGTTCTAAGGTTGAGGATCTATTTAAAGGCTAAGCCATGGGTTAGTTTTGGTCCATTTACAATCGGGTTAAGAGGCAGAAAAGTATAAGTACGCGGCGCCTTTTGCTTTGCCTATGCTAGCATAGGCGGCGCCTATATCATTGCCTACTTTGGCATAGACAGCGCCTTGCCTATTGCCTACATTGGCATAGGCAGCACCTTGCCTATTGCCTATATGAAGCAGTAAGCATAGGCAATGGCATAGGCGGCGCCTATAGCATTGCCTATTTTGGCATAGGCAATACCTTGTCCATTGCCTATGTGAGGCAGTGAGCATAGGCAATGGCATAGGCGGCGCCTATAGCATTGCCTACATTAGCATAGGCAATGCCTTGTCCATTGCCCATGTGAGGCAGTGAGCATAGGCAATGGCATAGGCGGTGCCTATAGCATTGCCTACATTGGCATAGGCAATGCCTAGCCGATAGCCTTTGCTCCATCATTCCTAACTTACCACCTTTTGCATGGCTCACTTTCAAATCAAAATTTGGGACTACTCTCCTCCTTTATACGTCTTGCACCTACACTTAATCAAAAACAACAAAAATGATTAGAAACATGGGTTGCCTCCCACCAAGCACCTTAGTTTTGGTCGTGGCTCGACTCTTCTTTTTGAACTTTTATTTATCAAAAACAAAATCCTAGTGAAACAAAATGATTAAAAATAATGGGTTGCCTCCCATGTAGCGCTTGATTTATTGTCGTGGCACGACATAGTTATCTCGATTACTCAGACTTAATTGAGATATATGGTGGCTATACATTTTATCGAGTCGGGTGGACCGATATATGGCTTCACTCGTTGACCATTCACCTTAAAGACACCACCATCATTGTTTTCTAACTCCACTACTCTAGACTAGTAGACTTGGCTAATTCTGAATGGACCAGACCATTTAGACTTCAACTTACCTGGAAATAGCTTCAGTCTGGAGTTGAAAAGAAGTACTAAATCACCCTTCTGAAAGTTTCGTTGGATAATCCTCCGATCATGGTACTTTTTCATCCTTTCCTTGTAGAGATCTGCTCTTTCATACGCATGTAGATGGAATTCATCCATCTCATTCAGCTATTCCAATCTCAGATTAGTAGCATCATCCCAATTCAGGTTAAGCTGCTTCAGTGCCTACAGTGATTTATGTTCTAGCTCAATTGGCAAGTGACAAGCCTTCCCATAAACTAGTTGGTATGGTGACATGCCAATTGGTGTCTTAACGCAGTCCTATATGCCCATAAGGCATCTTCCAGCTTCCTGGACCAATCTTTCCTACTGGCATTCACAGTCTTAGCAAGGATCAGCTTGATCTCCCGATTAGAAACCTCTACCTGCCCACTAGTTTGTGGGTGGTAAGGTATAGCTACCTTATGTTGCTTAAACCCATATTTCACCAATACGACTCTGAACAACTTGTTGCAAAAGTGTGATCCTCCATCGCTTATGATGGTACGTGGTACCCCAAAACGAGAGAAGATATTTCTGTTTAAGAATGCTACAACACGCTTACCTTCATTATCAGCTAGCGCGACTGCTTCGACCCATTTGGATACATAGTCCACAGCAACTAGAATATATTTCATCCCAAACGAACTCATAAATGGGCCCATGAAATCAATACCCCAAACATCGAATAACTCTACTTCAAGAATTTTAGACATGGGCATCTCATGGTGCCTCGAGATAGAGCCTTGCCTCTGACACTGATCATATCTTCTTACAAAATCGTAGGCATCCTTGAATAAAGAAGGCCAATAATAGCCACTTTGGAGTACCTTCCTGGCCGTTCGATCACCTGCATGGTGACCCCTAACTTGGGAATCATGACTTGCTTCCAGTATGCTAGGCACCTCCACATTCGAGATGCATCGCCTAATAATACCATCAGCACATCGTCGAAAAAGATATGGTTCATCCTAGAAGTAGTTTTTCACATCATGCATGAACTTTTTCTTTTGATGAAAGGAGAGATGCTCAGGAATCACTTTACTTACCACATAGTTAGCAAAGTCTGCATACCACGGTAAGTCTTCCACCATAGTTGCTAGAATCTCTTCGTCGGGGAATGCATCATCAATATCAAGGTCGGTTTGCACTATGTGCTCACTCTCAAGTCTAGATAGATGATCAGCTACTTGGTTTTTGCAACCTTTTCTATCCTTTACCTCAAAATCAAACTCTTGAAGCAGTAACACCCACCGAATTAGCCTTGGCTTAGCATCCTTCTTTGCCATTAGATATCTTAGAGCCGCATGATCTGTATGAACCACTACTTTGGTTCCCAACAAGTAAGGATGGAACTTTTCAAAAGCATAAACAACTGCTAGAAGCTCTTATTCAGTGACGGTATAGTTCTTCTGTGCTCCATTCAAGGCCTTGCTTGCATAGTAGATTGGATGAAATAGCCTTTCTCTTTTCTGACCAAGTACAACACCCAAGGCTACCCCGCTTGCATCACACATAACTTTAAAAGGTAGAGACCAATCGGGTGCTACAACAATAGGAGCTTCAACTAGCTTTCCTTTGAGGCATTCAAATGCCTTCAAGCAATCTTCACCAAAGTCAAATTTTGCATCCTTCTCCAAAAGTTTGCATAATGGGCTAGCAATCTTGGAGAAGTCTCTAATAAACCTCCGATAAAAACCTGCATGACCGAGAAAACTAAGAACCCCTTTTACAGAAATTAGAGGTGGTAGTTTCTCGATAACTTCAATCTTGGCTCAATCAACCTCAATTCCCTTTTTAGAGACTTTATGCCCAAGAACAATGCCTTCCTTAACCATAAAATGACACTTCTCCAAATTTAGCACCAGGTTGAATTCAACACATCTCTGCAAAGCCATACTCAGATTTGCCAAGCATGATTCAAATGACTCACCTACAACTGAAAAGTCGTCCATGAACACCTCTAAGGTGTCTTCAACCATATCAGAGAAAATGGATATCATACACCGCTGAAAAGTGGCAGGTGCATTACATAGCCCAAATGGCATTCGTTTGAATGCAAAAGTACCATACGGGCATGTAAAAATGGTCTTCTCCTGATCTTCAAGAGCAATGCAAATCTGATTGTATCCGGAATAACCATCTAAGAAACAGAACCATCCCTTCCCTGCCAATCGATCAAGCATTTGATCCATGAATGGCATTGGGAAGTGATCCTTTAGCGTCCACGAATTCAGCTTTCGATAGTCCATGCACACTCTCCAACCTGTGATAGGTCTGAGTGGAATGAGCTCATTCTTTTTGTTTGCAATTACTGTTATGCCCTCTTTCTTGGGCACACATTGCACCGAACTCACCCATTTACTGTCTGAGATTGGGTACACCACCCCTGCATCTAACCACTTAATAATTTCTTTCTTCACCACCTTTTGCATAGGTGGATTCAAACAACGTTGATGCTCAATCGTGGGCACGCAATCTTCTTCGAGCTAAATCTTATGCATGCATATCCCAAGAGGGATACCAATTATATCAGCAATAGTCCAACTAATGGCTCTCTTGTACCTCTTCAAAACAGTGATGAGAGCCATTCCTTGTTGATCACCTAAATCAGCCGCAATAATAACCGGAAGTGTATTTCCACTTCCCAAGAACGCATACTTTAGATGGCTGGGTAGCTCTTTCAATTCTAGCACTGGTGGCTCTTCAATGGATGGTTTCGCTGGTGGTGAAGGTCGATTCTTAAGGTCAAGGTCCAGCTTCTTAGGGGCATTAGAATATGACCCCATTCCTGTTAGAGCACAAATAGTTTCTTCATACTCTTCAACATCCTCACGCTCAAAGTTTAAAAGCACAACAGTCAATGGCTCAACAGTAAGCTGCTTCTCTACAGATACTTCTTTCTCATCCTCATAATAAACATCAGCTACAGAGAACACATTCATATCTTTGGGCTGCTTCATTGCTTTGCATACATCAAAATGGACCACTTCGTCATTCATCCGAAACAAAAGCTCATTTGCTCGTAAATCAATAAGCACACTTTCTGTTGCGAGGAAAGGACGACCCAAGATTATGGGAACTTTAGAATCCACCTCGCAATCCAAAATAACAAAGTCTGCAGGAAAAATGAAGGTAGAAACCTTCACTAGTACATCATATAAGATACCAACAGGTCGTTTTACCAACCTATCTGCCATTATGAGCCGTATGTTGGTTGGTGTAGGATCGCCCAACCCTAACTGTCTGTAAATAGACAGCGGCATCAAATTGATGCTAGCCCCCAAATCGCACAATGCCATAGCAAAATCCAAAGATCCAACCGTGCAAGGAATAGTGAAAGCACCAGGATCTGCCTTCTTCTGTACTAAAGATCTTGTGGCAATTGCACTGCAATGATGAAAATTATCTGCCAGTTCATAGCTTGCTGCCCTTTTCTTTGTCAAAAAGTCCTTAATGAATTTGGCATACACTGGCATCTGCTCTAGTGCCTCCACCAAAGGTACATTAATAGTCAGCTTCTTCAACATAGTCATGAATTTACTGAACCTGGTGTCATCAACTTTTTTCTTCAATCTCTGAGGAAAAGGTGGTGGTGGATTCGGAAGAGTTTTCTTCACCACTTCCTTTTTATTTTGCTTCCCATTATCAATCTTTTCAGACTGCTGACATCTAGGTGTAGTATCATGAACGTTCTCATTTAGATTTTCAGCTTCTACAGAATCATCACAATCTGCTTCAATAACATTCTCTTCAATATTATAAACCACCGGCTTGCCTTTGGATGGGTTTTCCAACACCTTAGCACTCCTGGTAGTAATAGCCAAACATGATCCATCATTCCTTGGATTTTGCACAGTGTCACTAGGTAAAGTGCCAGTTTTTCTTTGATTAAATGCCGCTGATAGTTGACTCATTTGTTGTTCTAGCTGTTTTATTACAGTGGAATGCGAGTCAACCAATTGATTTATGGAGGACAAATCATTTTTTACCTCAGTTACTCCCGTGTTGGTTGCCTCCATTCCTTTCAACAACTTAGCCATCATGTCCTCCATGGACATCTTCCCAGAGCCAGATGCAGCAGCTTCACGATTTCCAGGAGGAACATACAAACCACTCCTGTCAGACTTATTCTTCCAACTCCCTTGGTCTCGGTCCCTTTATCTGGATTTATCTTAACAGTTCCAACCTTGGTTTCCTTGGGCATTGCCTCGGAAACCCCCCTGATTATTCAAATAGTTCGCTTCCTCCTCAGAATCGGAGTCGTCTCTTCCCTGTGATACAACGGCCTTAACCTTTTTTGTCTTCCCTAATAATAAATGCTTGGTAAGAAGGTCCATCTGTGTTTTCATGTGAGCCATATCCTGGTCATGTTCCTCTTCTCTTTGTCTCTGTTCTCCAGTCATGCCAATAGATACAGTAGAGCTTGCTACCTCATAATCCCTGGTATGCCAAGCTCTACTCTGCTTTGTCATATGATCTAGCATATCACTTGCCTCAATAAAAGTAAGGTCCATGAATGACCCACCTGCAGCATTATCAACCACTGGCTTTGTCACCGAGTTCAAAGCCCTGTATAATATCTCCATCAAGTGGATATTGGTCATTTGATGATTTGGGCACCACATAAGCTTCTTCTTGAACCTCTCCCATGTTTCGTGGAGAGCTTCAGTTGGAAGCTGTCAAAAATTGCTTATCTTATCTCTTAATTGTGATCTCTTGGATGGCAGAAAGAATCTTTCTAGGAAAGCGTCTTTCAGTTGCCTCCAATTAGTAATAGAGTCAGGAGTTAGCCCATTCAACCATAGAATTGCCTCTACAGATAGAGACAATGGAAATAAGTGCAGCCGAATTGCATTCTATCCAACCCCTGGATTGTCAAACGACTTGCATGTTGAGATAAAATTAATCACATGCATATTCGGATCATCGCCTGCAAGTCCACCAAATAACCCTTTGAGTTGCAATAGCTGGGTCATGGTGCTAGTGATATTGAACTTTCGTCCGGGTGCCAAGGGCGGAGGAATAATAGCCCCTGTGGCACCAGCCCCATCCAAATCATCATCATCCTCATCAAAAGGAGCCTGCATAGCTCGACGTTCAGGTCTCATTCTAGCTTGACGATCTCTCCTGTTCACAGGTGCCGCCACCTCATCTGCACGCCTTGGATTTACTTACTTATCATCACCCAGGTCCTCATCATCAGGATTTGTTGCCTGACCTGGGTTATCAGCATTCTGTTGATGTACTTGCGCAGCTGCCAATGCAGCTAATCTAGCTTGCTCCAGTTGAGCAGCCCTTCTTTCCATGTCTCGTTGTGCATCCATTCTGCCAATAAGATGTGGTTCAGGATTTAGAGGTAATAATGGCTGACCAGAACTTCGTGTATTTGGCATGCACTCTACCAAACCCGAACAAAACAAAAACAACAAACAAAAAGTAAAATTTGAGAATCTTTGACCAAAGGGTCTATTAACTATCACAAACTTAGTTGACAACTGTATTCCCCGACAACGGCGCCAAAATTTGATACGCCCAAATTACAAATCTCGTTAGAAAGTGTAAGCGATCGCTGTCAAATATAGAACCCAACTGGGTTGGGTGTCGAATCCCATAGGGAATACTCTGGTCACTAAGTATTGCAATTATTAGTAGACTGTTGGTCAAAAATTCCAAGGAAAAAGGGGGGTTTGGTTTAGGCGTGAACTAATATTGTCAAAGTAACGATGGAATGATATGTGTAGTAAGATTTAATCGTAGAGAATGATAAGTTAGGGTTATGTCCACCTTGTAGTTTCTACTTCGCTATTAACTATGAGTAATGCGGAATTTAGACATGCATGCACTTATAGAGAGTCGTATTCTAATTCTAAATCCAAGTGTTTTTCAACCATCAAGGATTATTTCACCTTAGCTCTCTTGAACCTAAAGTGTATAACAAATGGTACGAACTCTCCAAGAAGTTAATCCTGCTAAGGCATTAACGTGTAAATAGAGGTTGAAAGCCCTATTTTCTTGTCACACTCTCTTTTCCAAACATGTAACTTTTCTATCGAACAAGTTAATGCTATACTGGCACATTCCCTATGTTTGCAACCATGAGAATTCAATTAAAACAAAGAGAGTAATGATATAAGTAGCATGACACATCAAAAATTCACAAACTAATAGCAACAAAGAGTATATTACAGGGTTTTCATAACCCTAACAGATAAGTTTAGCTACTCATGAATACAACGGAAATCACAATAGACATAATCATCATACCACAACTTAGAATAATCTTAGCGATGGAGATGAATAGCGACAGTGAGGGAGGAACGTATTCCCCTCTATCCGATGCTCAAGCCTTAGCCGTTTTTCTCTGTTCCAAAATATTACCGAATCTAAAAACTAAATAATGAATAATAATGCTGAAAATTCAGCAATAAGGTTTTTAATAACATCCTTGTCTAATAAGTTGCTACTGCATCCTTAAGTATTTAAAAATACTGAGTTTGCCCGGGAAAAAGTTCCCATGCATCACATTCAGTCCAAAAGCTGCCTTCCCTTTTATGTGAAGTTTTCCTTTGCTCTCCACAGGTCCCCAAAGTGCTGAAATCTTCCTCATTAGTACCTGAAAAGCATGCTAATAACATAGGTAATCTCACTTAATTGAAAATGGACTAAAAGTGCAAGAATTATGTATTCTATCCTCAAAACTTAGCTAAAACATGGGTAAATTATGGTGCTTGGATGTGTAAATACGCCCAACATCAGAAATCAAACTGGTAATTAATGTTAGGAGGGTGTTCTATACCTTGACAACTGGTGTGAACTTACTTTTGACCCATTCATGCTAAGGGTGGCTCTCAACTTGTGAGGACCTCTTTTACAAATGTTGGCATTTAGTTTGAAATTTGGGTTATCTTAAAAGACCTAATACTACACCCTAGTTGTAACATGGTGCTTAGAGCCATAAGTAATTGAAAGATAACTCATGGCGTAGCATGACACTAAGAATACTCGATATAACTGAAATTTACAGAAAAAAAGCTGTAACTAAATCTGAATAATAATAGTCAAAACCAATACCAATACTAAAATAGGAAATAACATGTCTAAGACAACCCATAAGACTAAAAAACCTATTTTCTGTTTGAAAGCCTTTAATAATGATGAGTTGCTAAGAAAAGTCCCCAGCTAAGTTTAAGTTGTTTAAGAACTAGAGTGAAATATATTTAAGTAAAACGTAGACTCATGGCATTGGATGATGAGGACTCAAGAATATTAGTTGTGAAAAAATTACTGGACTGTATCAACTGTAGAACTAATGTTGAACATACAAACACATATCAAGATATGATATAGTGCAAGAAAAGGTATGTGATTTGTACTTTAACTGTACTATATGTAAATATAAAATATACTGATAAATACTAAAATTGTATATTAAGATGTATAATTAATTTGATGTGTAATGACCCTTTCTGAAGTACATAAACATATGTACAAACACTAATATGAAGTCATAATATGAAGAGCCATGGTTTTAAGTAAATGGAATTAAACTAAGGGTTATGTACTATATAAAGTCCAAAATTATGGCAGGTTCTCCTAACTGACATAGATAATATGAGCAATATAGCATAAAAGCTATAACCCACAATTGGAGGGTATTTTATTTCTTGCCAAGGGTTAGACTATAACTATCATGAATTCACTCATGGGTCAATTCAGGCTATGGGAGACACTCTAACTGGCAAGGACCCCTTTTACCTATGGTGGCAAGTAGTTGGGACTAAGGCCACTGAACTCGTGTCCCCAAGAACTACTCCGCTAATCATATACATATGCTCATAATTATATTGAAAGCTGAGTAAAATGCATAAACTAGTTTAATTTACTATAACTAAAGATAATTTACATTATACGACAAAATTAAAAACGGGGACAAACCTTTCTAAACCTATATTTCATGGCCAACAAATATGAATCCAAGTCATTGACATCAGGAGGACACAACAATATGTTTGGAGGATCCCTTTTGAGACTTCAAATGACCAACATCGTGTTTCAAAAGTGGATTGCAGCATGGAATGACTAATTAAGCAAAGGAAGGGCCCAAAGTTATTTTTTTCCTTTCGACGACACAAGAAGGCACATCTAATTACAAAGGTGTATCGCCAAATTGATACACCCCATCTTCGAAATAGGCAGCTTCCTTGTTGGGTCACTTTTTGACCTTTTTTTTAATAAGGCCTAACCTAGACTATAAATAGTTTGTCTCTTATTTCCTTAGGTAAATTTGTATGACTATTTATATTATCAGACTTTTGGGAGAGCATGAGATCTTGGGAAAGTTGTTAATGATTACTGCTTAAAAATGGTTGGTTGAGAGAATGTTACAATTCTCTCAAGGTCATCGTAAGAGTTAGGTGATGTCTTTGGAAAATTAATTGGGGTTTTAGAATTTAATATATCCTTTATCTTCAATTGATTTCCTTGTTTATGTCTATGTTTCTATCTCTATCTCTCGATCATTTATTTCTTTCATTTTGATTCCATTGTTTTTCTTTATTTTTGTGTTTATTTTACTTTCTATATTTTGGATTGTATCGTTTGGTATTATAAACGAGCTTAGGATCATTCCCACGATTCTATTTATGGGATTTGTTATCATAAATCAATGAAAAAAACATTTTGTTGATTTTTGAATTTAAATTTTTGAGTCGCCTTGTGTTTCTAATATTAGAATCCTATTCTTTAGTACTGTTTTAGTCTAAATCTAAGAAACTAGCTTGTTTGGGTTTGATTTGGAGGACCCACCAATGTTGGAGTTGAAGACATTAAAAAACTCATCAAGTGGGTTTCTAGATCAAGGTGAAATTTGAAGATCATGAGAATTGGGGTTTGTTCTCCTAAACATTTAGGGTTTAAATTAGAAATTTGGGATAAAGCGAAGTAGAAATCCATTAGGGTTTTGATTTGGGCGTTCTTAATGTTAATGATTCTATTCATGACTTGAAGAAATTTGAAAATATATTTCCAAATCTGAAGGTATTGGCTTCAAATTGGAGGCTAAAGGAATTTGTAATACCCCATACTTTTTCTAGCTTAAATCCGTCCCTAAAATATTAAGAAATAGCTTTTAAAATAAATAGTACTCATTTCGTATGGAATTTCTCAGATTTAGACCTCATATTTTATGGGAAATTGAATAAGCTTTTCATCGATACCAAATTCACCTAAATCCAATATGCGGTTGAAAAGTTATGGCATTTTTAAGTTGACTGTGTGCCACCTAGGCATTCAGTGCGTCGCAGAGAAGGAAAAAATACCAATCATCAATTCTAGTGGACCTCCACAATTTTGGCACATCACAGAGTGGTTTATTTTTCCATTTAAAAAAATCAAGTAGCCCAACGCGATCCTACCGCGTAGTATTGATGGCCAAAATGGCATTCCAAAGGGGTACTGCGATGGCTCTGCATCACGGAGTCTGCCCAGTTCCCCATTGTCCAAATTCTAGTGAGCCACCATGATAGTGGCAAATCACGGTGGTCGGCCAGTTCGAAAAAATATTGCATTTTTGAGTTTCGAGTTAAAGTTTAATAGGGGTATTTTAGTCAATCCTCAAGGCCCCAATTCGTCCAAAATTGTAGAACTTAATGTTATGGCTCACTAGATTTACAAAGTATGATTTGTTATTCATGATTTTAGATTTTAGTATTTCAGACATTTCAGCTTATGTGAATCATTTTCATTTAGCATGCATTCTTTTATAAATTATGATGATGAGATGATATTTTACTTATACATTTCACCCCCCATATACTTAGTACATCCTTAAAGTACTGATCCACATATATGTTTATGTGCTATATTGCCTCATAATGTAGGTTCAGGTGCTTAGTATCAACAGTGTGAGTAGTTTAAGCATCTCTATGTACATCCGACAGTTGGTGAGTCCTCAAAGTTTGGGGACTTATTCATTAAAATTTTGCATCTTATCAGTTTATATAATTTAGTATTCTTTTCAGATAGTTTGAGTTAGCTGGGGGTTTGTCCCAATGACTCTCTAGTTAGTAGTAGTAGAGGCTTTTTAGAATGCTAGTTTTGATTCAGCTTATTCAGTATTGAGATTTTAGACATTATTTCAGATGTTATTTTCAGATAGTTTTCCACATTTAGAATGGCTCTTATGTCTATGTTTCCCTAATTATGAGATTCAGACTTAGTAACAGGAAGGCAGGGTTGTCTTAAGGCATTACAATATTTCCATCATTTTCCATTACGAAGGGAGCTTCGATCACAAGTTTTATCAAATTCTGAGTTGAAACAAAAAAATTGTGAATTTTAGAAGTTCATATTTTTCTTGAGTGTTTTACAAACTCTTCGTGCCTTGAAGAATAAGAATATTCGATAAGGTTTGACAAAACCCAAAGAAAAAAATAAGGTGTTGGGTATTGGTACAAATAGAATATTCCAAAAGTGGAAAAAGGCAAAGAATTAAATATAGAGGGACCACATGGTAAAATTCTTGGAAGTTTCTTTTGCTGGAGGTTTTGGATTGAGTTACTGCATAGTTTAGTGCACCAAAGGAGCACAACCAAAGTGATTGGCGTACACAGAATTGCCTAGGGCATCACATAATTTTACCCCCAAGTTCTTTAAAATTCTATGATGCTAAAGAGTATTTTTTCAATTACAAGTGCATTTAGGCAGTACCTTTCACTCCATCGCCAAACATACCCTTGATACTTTTTACTTTGGTAATGTTACAACTTAGATTTTTGATGCTAATGCCTAATTGGTAATACTACTGCTTAACTGGAGATCAATATGGTTATAAAACACTAAGGTCCAATCTTCTTCACCCAATCTCGGATTCTAGTTCCTAATCCCATTCTATTGATCTTAATTCATCTTTATTGATTCTTAAAACTCATTTTCAACTAGTAGTTATCCTACTTATTGTTGAATAGTTCATGAGACCTATTTTTCCTTAGTCCATTTGTTTTTTTCCTTTCTAGTTTTAAATTCCTAGTTAACTTCTTAATTTAAGTCCTTTATTTATAATTGAGGCATCCATCTTTCTTTAAACAATAATCCACTTTTCCAAGAGTAGCAATCGACACCTTGTGTACCATTAAAGTATAAGCAATCTTTAATAATAGTCAATCCAATTATGAGGAAATCAAAGGTGTGTAAACATGAGTGACTGTGAGCTATTATTTTGCTAATACTAGCATAGTTTTTGTCTTTGTTGAGTGTTAATTTCTAGGTACAATGTCTTCAGATAAAGAAACTCGAATCCGATGAGAAGTGAAATATTAAAGATTATATGGGAAAATATTGGGGTTATAAATTATGCATTGGGAGTGATGGAAGGTCATTCAACCTCCATGGATGGTAATATGAAAAACATGGTTGGTAGCATAAAAAACATTGAGTAATCCTTAGGTTCCTTGAATTCTACTTCCCAGACTAATCCCTAAGTCTTATCAAGTGAGAGGGTCCAAAATTCTATTGACCCTAGACATAATTTTGTGAAATTAGAGGGAGATGATGAATAATTTGAAGTTGATCGAAGCTTCTCTCATGTCAAGGCATTACCTTTAGGGACCTTTGAAAGAGGAATTGTCCAAAGTGAAAACCAATTTGTTACAAGGTTTGAGAAAATATGGAATGTATGTTCCTTGGACATTTATGGGGTGAGAAGTATTAGTGTTGTGTCTTGTATAGTTGTTAAACTAATACAACTTCCCAAGTAAAGGAACCCTAGTCCTTACAAGATCTAATGGTATTGTTAGCAAGGTTCAATAGAGGTGATCGAGCAAAAAATCATTAGTTTTAGCTTAAGAAAGTATTAAGATAAAGTGTGATATGATGTAATGTCCTTGAGAGCATGTCATATGTTTTTTGGAACAACATGGAAAGATGATAGATTAGTCGAATATCAATAGAATTCTAATAAATAGGTACTTGTATTTGGAGGACAAAAACCTATTTTTCAACCCTTGAAACCTGAGCAAGTGAGTAGGTACTATGAGATCATTAAAGGGTTTTAAGATGTATTGAAGAAGGATAAAGTTGAGAAAAGGGAGAGGCAATGAGAAGAGGGTGGGGTAATCTTACCTTGTGCAAAGAAGTAATGACTTGGCTCAAAGAAGAGAGTTGACTAAGAGTGATGATCCAAGGAACTATTTGAAAGAAAAGGAAAAAGGAACACTTAATTTTGGGGCTTGTTAAAATCAATCCCCTGTTACCCACTAACCATGATACTAAATTTTTACGTAGTATCACCCCTTCTTTTATGAAGGTTGTGAACAAATATTTCCAATGGAGAATCCAAGGAGATATCCCTACAAACACATGCCTGAAGGCATTACAATGTTCTTATCTATAAATTCAAACTGCAGAAAGAGTGTAGAGGAGTTGACTCAAGAAAGTAGAATTAGTAAGCTCCCATGTGATGAGAACTTTCCAAAGGTGTTAATGTGATCAAACATCAAGGTGAACACCATACACCTTATTAGCTACAAAGTAACACGGCTAACTCTTGAACTTCTATAAACTTGAAAATTCATGATGTGGCTAGAAGCCAAGAAAGTGCAAATGGTGGTTTCTCTTATGTTGAGCATAATGAGTCTATTTGTGATACTCTGATAAAACTATGTTGTATAATCAACAAGTTTTTATCATGAGTTTTCAAATACTAATGTATCCGATAGATCATTGAATTGACTCTTCTAGTAAGATCGATTTGTGTCCACCTAGTGTCGGCACTTATAACATAAAAAGCTTCCATTAACATGTGATAGAAATATTCACACACTAGTTCACCCTTGTGAAAATCAAGGTGATTCTATGTTGGCATGTGGACTACCCACAACTAGTGAAGATCTGCATATTGATTGACTTATATGGACCATTGATTGCTAATTGATGAATTTTATGATGCTTTTAATGAACCACAACTTAGTAATGACAAAGATAAAGTTGATCTTAGGAATATTCATGTAGTATTCTTACATAGATGTGGTAATTCTTTAAATGTTGATTATATTTCTTGTTCTTATCATGCGAACCTTGATAAAAAGTGTATTAAGGATAACCCCTCATTTGGTAGTGACATGACCTAGGGAAAATATATTGGTCAACTTACTTGTAAATCTAACCTACCACTTGAGCCTATTTATGGTTTTCTTGATGATCCTCAAGTTAGTGATGACATTGATATAGTCAATCATGTGGCTGGAAATGCTTCTTTGAGCATTTCATGCGATAAAGATTCTATTAATATGTTTGCTCATAGATATCACATGGATGAAAATGATTTGAGGAATGTCATTTATTTCTTTAAGAGTGTACTTGTGTGCTTTACTTCCATATCTTTAGTTGTTGATCCTCAGAAGCCAAAATCTCTTATTGAAAAATGGTGAGATTACTTCTACTTTGGTGCCTACTGATGAGCATTTTGATGTTCTTAAAAAGAAGGATAGTAAGCTTAAAATTCACATATTATCCTACTTCTTTAAGTCCATTTAGAATATAGTAATGAGTGAAGATCATGCTAACTATCTAATTGTTGATAGTGTCCTTTTACTTTTGTAAAAGAATAATAATTTGCATAAATATAGCTTTGATTTACTTGACCATTTGATAAATCCAACTAGCGATTGTTTTTATGTCGATGCTCTTGATTGTGATCCTTTTTATGACACCTCAAATTTGTCTAATGAATATGGGGATGACTTACTTAATTATCATGGAGAATTGAGCCATGATTTCCTTGATGTTAATTATGGTTTGTGTCAAATTAGGGATCCTTCATATGGTAAATATAGTGTTATTTGTCTTGAAATTGTAACTTTTTGTGTATTCAAATTATTGAGGATACGAATGGTGATGAGCTTGAATCTAATAGTGACTGAACATGTGGCAACCGTAAGTAAAGATAACTGATGTGATATTTTTATCCTTTTTATTTGCTTATGATATTTCCTATGGTTGTTTAAACAGTATCTTTTTGTGACTGTATCACCCTTGGGGAAAATGGTTATTGAATTGACCCATGATAATGGATACTTCTTTTATATAGTTCTTTTATTTTACTTCAATGATTATTTAGAGATGGTGGTTTTCAAATATCCAACTTTAAGCCTAGTCAATATGACAAGCAGAAATTGATTGTGGTTGTTGGCAACCTTCCTTACAATGAAAAGTCTTTGTTAAGGATTTATAATCCCGTTGATAGACCTAAGTTATGTATTGGATAGATTTACAACAAATAATAATGCTCATTTAAGAAGAAGAGTGATGAGGGTAATCTCTTATCGTATACTATGCAAAAGTATTTAACCAAAAGGGTGGAAAATCATTTTTTAAATCTTGGCGTATGTGTATGATCCTAAAGGTATAACTTGCTCTCTTTGTGAACTTAATTTCTTAGTTGATTTGTTTTTGAAGTCTTACTAAGAGAGGAATATTATGACGAATTACCAACATATAAGACCTCATGGAACATCAACTAGGTATGAAGTGACTTCTAGTATCTCCTTCAAGAAAGGTATGTATTCGTGGATAATGCTTATTCTTGTGTTTTTAAAGACATATAGGTCACACATCTATGTGCTGAACATAGTAATAACACTTTCTTTCATTCATGTGATAATTGCATAGTGTTATTACTTGATTTCATTGTGTTCATAAATGTAATATGATTACAAATGTGTGTGGGGGAATCCTTCTTATTTAACCCTAGTGATGATTTGGGTATAATCCCATTCTTGATGATAGTTAGTGCATTAAGAGGACTCTTAAATTGGGAAATCCTTGTTAATGAACTTTCTTTTATCTGTGAGGATTATCATATGAGTCTTAACTTAAAAGGGATCTTATGCTTGTATAAACAAATAACTAATATTGGTTTTCATGTATGGTTGACTAGCTACCATGGTTCTTTCAATTTTTTGTTTAGTCAAAGTCTCTTGAGTAGCCAACTAATTTTTATTTTGTGGGGTTAAAACCCCTTGGATGAACATTATAATTCTTGGTTATCTACTAAGTATGTGCATCCTCAGTACAGTGATAAAATTATTGTTACTAACACTAACCCTCATGCTTTATAATATAGTGGTTATTTATTTTTCCTATGGTTTTGCTTGGTTCAAATTTGAGGATGAATCCCTTTCAAGAAGAAGAGGATGATATAATCCAAATTTTTACCAATCATTCTATACCTATATTTCAAGGAAAACACAATGGGATTCAATAAATGGACATCATGAGAACACAAGAACATGTTTGGAGGACATCTTTTGAAAATACGAATAAGCAATATCATGTTTGAAAGGTTTCTTGAAGCATAGATGGACCAACCAAGTGAAGGAAGAGGCAAAGATCATTCTTTCCCTTTGGGAAAAACAATGAGGGATCACTAATTGCAATGGTGTATCTTTAAAATTGATATTCCCCATAGCCGAAATGGAAAGCTTCCTTGTTGGGTAACTTTTGGGACCATTTGAAATAAGGACTAGCCTAGACTGTAAATAGCTTGCACTTTATTTTACTAGGTAGACTTTTATGAATATTGAAATTATGAGACTCTTGAAAGAGAATGAGAGCCTTAAAAAGTTATTGTTTATTATTTATTGGAAATGGTTGGTTGAGAAGGCGTTACGGTTCTCTCAAGGTCATCATAAATGTTAGGTACTTTCTTTAGATTATTCATTCGGGGTTCTATGATTTAACATATCTTTTAGTATCTATTTATTTCCTTGTTTGTGTCTATATTTCTATCTCCATCTTTCTATGCTTTATTTATCGCATTTTGATTCCATCGATTTCCTTCATTTTTTATTTTATTCTGCATTTGGGATTGTATCATCATGGAACAAGTTATATGTAATTAAATATCTATAAAAATCATGATAAACATGATATACCGAATACTTGTATGAAATTATGCTTCAATTAGATGTTTCATGCAAATTATTCAAGAATTTTGAATTTTGTGTTCATAACACGAAAATATAAACAAAAGCATTTCTTAAAACCAAGAATAAAATAATGTTCATTATCTTAAGATATTTAGAAACAAAATTATAGAAGAAAATCTTAAAATTGAGATAATTGGGACCTTCACCTAATTCATGAATTCCATAAAAAATAAACTTGAAAATATTTTTTTGGCATGAGGGCACGAGGGAGAAAGAATACCCTTATTGAATACCCACATTCCTAAAATTTAAAGAATTAATACTAAGAACTTGAACTTTGAGCTTTTGGAGTAGAACAATAGCTTTTTAGGACTTGAGAAAAATAATCATCTTCTATTATGTTTTTCTAAAATTGGTTGAGAAGTAAAGGGTCAACTAATTACATTTATTCCTTTAAAAATGTAATGCCCCAAATTTGGTACCGGAATGCTACACGGTGCTCATGACCCCGAGGGACCGCAAGCTAACCCATGACTGATATCAGTACCTAAACACGACATAATATACTGTATAAATGCAGAAAAAGTAGGCTAAAACATGCCATAAGATTCAAAATTGATAAACATCTAATAAAACCATATCTGAATAATATGGCACGGCAAGTCAAAAACTAAAACAATGTCTAAAAATACTGAAGTCTGAATCTAGTCTGAAATCCTCTAATTGATTGAACTGTATCAATAAGGAGTTGATGGGACATATCCCCAACTAACTCCATCTATTAAAAACTAAACTGAAATAATGAAATAAATAATCATATCATCCTCGAATGATGAGGACTGACTACTAAATCTAGCTGTTGAAATTTGGAATGCTACTGATGCTTTGGATCTCGTGCTTCTGAACCTATGGTATAAAATACCATAGCGCAAATACATCAGTACTATTGAATATACTGGTATGCATGTGAGGTAGGCTGAATGAAAAAGGGTTCAAATACATGAATAATGCTAGCTGACTGTATAACATGAATGTGAGAATACATGAATGAATATGTGAATGTGACTGAATTCATGATGGTACTAACTACTGAGTCTGATTACTGATAAGATAAGTCATTGATAACTGATACTGAGCGACTGTATCTGATAGTCTAGGTCCTGATGGAACTAACTAATTTCCGTACCGTTCTAAGTTGATTGTATCTGACAATCTTGATATTCTGAAGAACTATCTGAGTTCTATTACAGAGACTGAGTCTGAAACTATAACTGTGGGAAGTTTTCATCCAACCGACATGTCCCTAATACACTATTATGGATGAGTTGGGCTCCAATATGTAACCCCAATTAGAAGTGTGTCAATACCGTGCCACTGGTAAGGCCAAACTGTGAGTGACCCTCATATAATAGGTTACTCTAATAAGAATGGTGGGACCCTTATATAACTGGTTAAAACATCTCATATACCCTCATATAATAGGTTATGATGTCTCAACCTATGCTGGCTACATAGTTCTGGAGTGCAAAGATTGCTTCTAAGAATCACACCCTCTAATAATAGGTGAGTTCCTATCCTTGGGCTCACTCGGTGCTAAATCCTACTCCCATCTAAATAGACACTAAACATGATTCACTGAACTGAACTGGACTGAGTTCATGGAGTTCTGTTGATTGATAGAATACTACTGAGATTACTGAATTACTGAGTTTTCTGAGATTTACTGGGATTGCTGAGTTTACTAAATTTTCCTGAGTCACATAACTGGATGAATTCTACTAAACATAGCTTGACTGAGGATAACGTTAAAACATGACATTGACTCTAGGCACATAATTAAATTGTCAGGTATAAGTACCCCTAGGACTCGGTAGAAGGAAACTAAAAAGGCATGACATTCTGGAATACATAACCAACATCAACAATCCATAATACAATAGGTTGGGGATTGCATGTAAGCATCGTATAGTTTTATAAGGGAAATTCATGAGCAATCAAACAAATATTTACAAGGTAAATTTATAGAATGGGAGTTCTTTGAACATAAGGGTAAAACATGAATCCATCACTTAAGTCACAATTGAACTATATTACAAGACTTCTGGTCTTCTAGGCATTTTATCAAAAACCTTACATGCACCACTTAGGGAATAGGTATAATCATCTATTAACACATCATAAACGACTCAGTTCATGGATTTAAACTCATATACTAACGTAATTTCAAAGAAACACATACAGATTCCAACTTGGGAATCATACAACAACAACCACATGAATATAATCAACACATAGCATGAATATCATAATTCATAGTTTAAATTTTGATTCTTGGGCTTCATGGACAAAATAAATCCATAAATGAACACTATGCATACCTGAGAAAGGAAACCTTGAAGGTTCTTGGAGTCCGTGGATGGATTTCTTGAGATTGACCTTGATTTTCAAGGGCAAGAGTTTTGTTTTCTTGAGAGAGAATGTTTCTGATTTTGGGGAAAAAATGAATAATAAGTAGCTAAGGATGTTTTTAGGGCTTAAATCCCACATTTGGGTGGAATAAAAGCATGGGAAAAGACCTACTTATCACTAGACGAAATATTTAATTTTCATCAAAATATCCCAACTTATCAGGCTAACGTGACGCAGAGCTATCACACCGTGTCTCTGGAAAATGACAACTGGGAAATTTTGTGGTGGCTTGATGTGGTAAAATCATGCTACAATATTGGATGGGACTTAGAAGTTCACTGCGATGCAATGGTATCACACTGAGACACTGGAAAAAGGATAATTCTGAATTTGAGCCTTGGCGTGATGTACCATAATCGCAGAGGCTTACTGGATTTTGACAATTTCCATTTACGCATGCTCTGCAATGCATTGATGGCTCAGGTGGCACACTGTCTTACTAAAATGGCTTTACTTCTTCGCCCGGGTGTCGGATTTGGGTGAATTTGGTATTGATGGAAGGCTTATTTCAATTTTCCACAGAAAAAAAGTCAAAATCTTGAAAAACACATGGATGAAAGTGTATTCTTCTTTAAAGAATTTCTTTAACATCTTTCGGATGAATTTAATCTAGGTAGAAGTATGGGGTATTACAAAAAAATACTCTTACAATGATATAAAATAGGTATACAAAATAGGGGGAGTAGGTAAATAACCCTATTAAAATGTAACTATTTTTATTCTACAAAATTATCACGTGTCATAAGACAGACCATTATGTCTGACCATGACTAATCATTGGAATTGTTTTAACTAAGTACGATTTTCTAGGTCTAGGAATAATTAGGACACAATAGCTTATCATCACTTATGATGGGTTGTTGTGTGGACTCATTGCATAGGAACCTAAACTGTCAACCACTAGGTCCTCATAAATATGAGTAACCCAATGAGTCAGCTCAGCTGATGATGATTCATCATCTAGGGTGATCACTACAGGGATATTCTTTCAATTTTTACAATACTTTAGGATATTTAACTCAAAATGAGTTAAACGATGGATCATCGTTACTTGAAATGGCTCATCCATGGTTTTTTTAACTTGAAAGAATATAACTTTTTGGGAATGTTTAGCTAATATTCAGGATGCCTCGCCCGATAAGTCATGAGCAGTGATGAAGACCCGTTGCCGAAGTCTATCTATGAAGAATTTCATGATTTTCTATGCTAAGTCTGAGACATGAACTTAGGGACTGTTGGGGTGTAAGAATATCTCTTCCTTAGGAATATTCATCCTCACATGAAGATTAACTAGACTAAAAAGATAGAAATACTAAAGAGGAAACTATTACCATAAGATGGAACTGAAAAAGAAGGGAGTATATCAGTGAACTTGGTTATCATATTATCTTATGCTTCCCAAGTATCTCCTCAACTATCTGATTACTCTAATGGAATTTTACTAAAGCAACTTCTTTTGTTCCTCAACTAATAAACCTGACGATTAAGAATCTTGATAAGAACCTCTTAATAAGAGAGAATATCTTTCATGCCCACACTCTATAAAGGTACAACTAAAGAAAGATTAACAACGTATTTCTTCAATAGAGATAGTGCACTGATGCTAAATTTGTAGGAAAGCCATCTCATAGGCCATATTGCCAATGGGCCTCGAAATCCAATAGGTACCAATACATCAAAGACTGAGTTTTTCTTTCTTTCTAGAGCTTATCACCCCTTTCATAAGTAAAATATTTAAGTAAACTGAATCATCAATGGAGAACTCAAGCTCCCATCTCCTCATATTTGGAAAAGATTTCTAACAGCTTTGAGTAATTTTTATCCTCTCTATAATTAGCTAAACTATCTCCATATCCTCGTGAATTGAATTAGGACCAACCTAGAAATATTCACCAACCTCAAACCAACCAATAGGATATGTACACCTCTTACTATAAAGTGATTCAAATGAGGATACCTAAATACTAAAATAATACCTATTATTAAGCAAACTCAATCAAAGACAAGTGATCATCCCAAATGCTTTTTAAGTCAGACATGCAAGCTCAAAATATATCCTCTAATGTGTAAATAATTTTCTCTACTTTACATCTATGGGTGAAAGTTATACTGAGATGAGCCTGTACACCTAGACCCCTCTAAAAGGACTTCTAGAGATGCAAAGTATATTGAGTACCTCTATCTAAAATAATAGTCAAGGAGACTCTATAAACCTTAATATGTATAGTCACTTTGAGTTTCTAGTAATGTATTTAGGGTTGACCAATGCCCCAACGACATTTATGGATTTGATGAATAGGGTTTTTAATAGTTTTTAGATCTGTTTGTCATTGTCTTCACATATGAAATTTTGGTGTACTCTAAGAGTGAGGTAGATTGTGCTGATCACCATCGTGTGGTGTTACAAACCTTAAAGGAGCAGTAATTGTATGCAAAATTCTCTAAATGTGAGTTTGGGTAGAATGCTGTCACTTTTCTAGGTCACATTATTTCTAATGAAGGGATTATGGTAGATCCGCAGAAGATTGCTCTGGTTAAGAAGTTTCCTAGATCCGTGACTCCAACTAATATTTGGAGCTTCTTGGATTTAAAAAGTTATTATAGGTGGTTTATGGAAAGTTTTTTCTTTATAGCTGCCGCATCGACTAAGTTAATTCAGAATAAAGTAACTTTCTTATGGTTTGATGCTTGTTAGGGTAGTTTTGAGAAGTTGAAGGATAAGCTAACTTCGCCCCTAATTTTGACATTTCCTGAAGGCACTGATGGGTTTGTGGTTTATTATGATGCATCTCATATGGGAATTGGTTGTGTTCTAATGTAGCATGGTAAGGTGATAGTCTATGATTCTTGGTAATTTAAGGTGCATGAGAGGAATTAACCTACTTATGATTTAGAATTATTAGCTATGGTATTTGTGCTAAAAATTTGGTGTCACTATTTGTATGGCGTTCATGTGGATATCTTTTTTTGATCATAAAAGCCTGTAGTATATGTTCCCTCACAAAGAGCTTAACCTCAGGCAAAGGAGATGGCTTTATCTTTTTAAGGACTATGACATAAGTCTTCACTACCATCTAGGTAAAGCTAATATAGTTGTTGATGCCATTAGAAGGTTATTCATGAGAGTCTAGATCATATGGATAAGAAAATGTAGGAGTCGATTAATGATATTCACCATTTGGATAACCTTGGAGTTAGCCTCTTTGACACTGATGATGGTGGTGTGTTCTTTTAGAAGTTGGCACAATCGTCTCTTGGTGATAAAATAAAGGGGAAGCAGATGTTAGATCCTGTCTTTTTAAGGATCAAGGGTGATATTGGTGGACAGAAAGTAATGTCCTTTAAGATTAGTGGGGATGGTACCTTGTGGTACCAAGAGAGGTTTTGTTCTCCCAACGTCGATGTTTTTCGAGAAAGGATCTTTGTTGAAGAACATAAATCATTCTATGTTGTTCATCTTGGTTTGGCATAGATGTATCATGACCTTAAGGATATGTATAAGTGGAATGGTATAAAGAGGGATGTGTCTAATTTTGTGGCCAAGTGCATGGTGTGTAAATAAATAAATATTAAGCAGGTAAGAATCAGATGATTATATCAAGAGATTGAATTATGTGAATGGAAATAGGAAGTGATCAACATGGATTTTGTTACCGATATTCCTCAGTCTTGAAATTAGTTTGATTCAGTTTGGGTCATCGTAGATAGGATGGAAAAATTATCTCTATTTTTTTTGGTAAGGACTAACTTTTCAACTAAGGATTATGCAAGGTTGTATCTCTATGAGATTGTGAAACTACATGGGGTACCTATTTCTATCATCTTTAACCGTGGCACACAACTTTTATCTCAATATTGGTGGTTGTTTCAGAAAGGATTGAGGACTAAGGTTCATCTGAGTACTGCTTTCTACCTGCAGATAGATGTGCAAGAAAAAGGGAAGATTCGAATGTTGTAGGATATGCTTCGTCCATGTGAGATTGACTATGGAGATAGTTGGGTTGAGCATTTAATTATTAGGTGTAGATCTCCTAATAGATTGTTTGAGCTTGGTGAGTTTGATATGTTTGGCCTAGACTTGGTCTACCAAGCTATGGAGAAGATAAAGGCAATTTGAGAAAGGTTTAAGGCTTTCAAAAGTCATGAAAAGTCCTATGCGGATGTAAGGCAAAGAGACTTAGAGTTTGAATTTAGGGATAGGGTGTTCCTAAAGATGTCTCCCATGAAGGGAGAAATGTAGTATGGGAAGAAGGGGAAGCTTATTCCCCAGTATATTGGCCCATATGTGATTTTGAGTAGGGTTGGTAATGTTGCATATGAATTGGATTTTCCTTCTAGCCTGAGCTCCATTCACACTATTTTCCATGTCTCTATATTAAAGAAATGTGTAGGTGATCCATTATCGATTTATCTTTTGGAATGGTTGGGTATTTCAGATTCTCTATCTTATGAAAAAATCCTAATTAAGATCTTGGATCATCAGGTTCATCAGTTATAGACCAATGATATGGTCTTGATAAAGCTTCTTTGGAGGGACCATAAGGTGAAAGAGGCTACTTGGGAAGTGGAATAGGACATGAAGTCCACGTACCCATTTCGGTTCCTTGCTCTAGAAATTTGTGTAGAAGGTATGTGTTCTTCATCACATCTTTATTTTCTAACTTTGATAAGGGAAGGATTAGTTCCTTGCATCTTTATTTTCTAACTTATTTAAAGGTTGGAATGAAGCAGTAAGGGTGTAAATCGAGCTTATACTATCTTGTCCATTATTTGGGATGAATGATCTAAGTAGGGGAGAATTAAAACACCCTAGTCTCTGGTCCTTAGAAGTTTCCTGCATTTTGAGCCTTCTGGACATCATACGACTTGGGGTACATATCGTATGATAGGGTATAATTTAGGGTCCTCATCTCGTATGTTCATCAGTGTAGTTTGGTTTGTTTTTGTCCAAGGTATGAATGGATCATACTAGTCATATGTTGGGGTACTAATGGTATGATGTAAATCATATGATGCCCTATCTCTAGGCTAGGTGATTCTATTCTTCCTAAGGTACAGTTCTAGGGTACTCGTCATATGGTTGTGTAAGAGTTTTCCTTGCTTTTTGTAGGTTTACAGTGTTGGGGTCCAAGGTGAGGCCTAGGGCATGAGTGGTGGGTACCACTCATATGGTATGGTACGGTTTTAGGGGGTGGTCATACCCTCATGCCAGAATTATATACAGTTTATGTTACAGGTATTCTAGATATTTCCCCTATTAACCTCTTATGACATACAACTTTAAACATTATTGGGATTCAATGACCCTATTATTCTAATATTAAACACTCAAAAACACTCTCTAAACTCTCTAAGGCTCTTGGGATAAGCAAAGGCTAGGGTTTACTTCAAGGTAGTCAATTAAGGCTCTAAAGGGTGATTTCTCTCCATCTTCTTTATAATGTAAGGCATGTTACTCCTCCCTCATTGTTAGTTTGAATTAATGGCATGATTTGATGTATGGTTTTCATGGCATAATTATGGTATGGGTTTGGGTTTTAAAATATATATTGGGAGTTTTTTTATTAATGGTTGATCTATGTTTTCCCATGTTTTTACTTATGGTTTTCATATTATAATGGTGGTTTAAACATGTGGTTGCATGTGAATTGTCAATTAGTACCTAGTTTTTGTTTTGGAAACTATATTCCCTCAACATGTTTGATAAAATGCCTATGAGAATGCTTTTATTACATAGTTTAATTTTTATTAAAAACCTTGCATGGTATAATATGGTGATGGAACTTAAACTGGTTGTGATGGTTTTAAATGGTTAAATGGGGGAAGCCTTGGAGGATATGAAATTTTTTTAAATGAATAAACTTCTAGGGTACATGGGAATCCCCCAAGAATACTTAATAATGAAACAGTTGTCTGGTACATGGGAAATCCCTAAGTAAAATCAATAATAATGGAATCTTCGGGTAAGCTGGAATCCTTTAAATGGTTTCTAAGGATATTTCTTGCAAGATATAGTCAGTATGACGGTACCACTTCTTATAGCGTTGGTTAATAATAAATAGAATTGGTGTTTTGATTGTGTGTTAATGGTTTTAATTGGGCAATAATGGAAGGTTATGATAGCTATCCGTGAAGGTATGAGTCCAATGGACAGAGACTGAAAACTCATATTTTTCGACATGAGGATTGGTCATGGTGACCATATATTTGAGGGGTACGCGCGAATCTCATAAAGTTTTACTTATATATATGTATCATGGAGGTAAAGGGTACACGGGAATCCCCTACCCCTATGGTCTGTCCGATTCGCGCAACTATAGATACTGGGGCCCTTCCAGGGGTAACACTGGACCCGTATAGCTCTTGAGTGGTTCTAAGATGGTTAAGCTTCACAAACCTGGTTAATTGTTTTATATTCATGCTAAACACAGTTCCCTTCCCGGCATGAATTATATATAAGTGTGTATGTATGTGAATTCATATGGTTATTTACTTGAGTTTAAATATTGGAATTATTTTATCCTTATCTTAAGTACATGCTGGAGTTCACTCACTAACCCATCTTTGGGTGCTATATGCCTACATGATGAAATAATTGGCCAGACTACTCCTCCTGCTCAGTGATCGAATTTGGGATAAGCTTGTGTTGGATTGAACGGGTGAGCTTCCGTACTCCAGAAGGCTCTATTGTATGTTATCATTTTCTTTATATACTTTGATCCTTTCATAGACTTGGGTTTTGGATATTGTCAAGGGTATGTCCCAATCTGATATTATTTTACTTTCATAAAAAGGATTTGTGAGACCACAATGGGTTAGTATGGGCGGTGTCAGTATTGGTGTCAGCCTTGGCATTATTATTAGTATTGGGGCTGACATCGATTGACTGTATTTGATTTATGATTGTTCCAATTTCTTATGTTATATATATATTTTTGGAATCATCCGACTTATGTTGCAGGGTGGTTATGGTTAGGTATTGGGAGAGGTATTTTGTCCTAATTGGTCTTGAGGCACCCTACACAACTAGGCCTATAGGGTGCCCAATCATGGGCTAGTAGGGCCCAGTCAACTCCATCATATCCTTTCTACAGGTTTTGTAGTTTATTGTATTAGGGTTACTGTGATGAAGAAAAGGGCAAGTGCTTTCACTGTACTCAACCAGGACACATGATTAGAAAATATCCTATTAGTAAGATTGCTTATGGGGAAAACAAGGTTCTTGCTGCCTCTTCTCCATCTTCAACACAAAAGGGTGCACCATCTGGCTCTAGCTCTAGTAAAAACCGTCTCTATGATCTCAATACTTTCCAGGTGTCTGAGGATCGCCTGATGTCATGACTGGTATGCTGAAACTCTTTTCCCATGAAGTGTACTATTTACTTGATCCAGGGTCCACTCTCTCTTATGTGACCCCATTTATGGCTGTGCATTTTGGTTTTTGTCTTGAGTATTTTTCATACCCTTTTTATATTTCTACCTCGGTAGGTGATTCTTTGGTTGCTAGAATAGTTAATAGGGGTTGTGTGGTGTCTGTGGGTAGTCGGGAAGCTTTATTGGATCTGTTCTAATTAGACATGATTAATTTCAATGTTAATCTAGGGATGGAATTATTACACTCGTGCTATGCTTTTTTAAACTGTTAGACACGTAAGGCCATCTTTAAATTCCCTAATGAGCTAGTTATTTAATAGGAGGGTGATTCCGTAGATCCTAACGGGAAGTTCATATCGTTCCTTAGATCTCGAAGATTAATCTCTATGGGGTGTCTCTATTATCTAGTCTGGGTTAATGATTCTAACTTGAGGGTTCCTTCTTTTCATTTTATCCTGAAGGTGAATAAATTTCTTGAAGTCATCCTTGATGACCTTTCTGGTGTCTCTCCCGATGGGGAGATTGACTTTTGGGATAGATATTGTTTTGGACACTTTTCCTATTTCTATTTCCTTGTATAGAATGGCTCCAGCTGAGTTGAAGGAGTTTAAGGAGCAACTAAAGGATCTTTTACACAAGGGTTTAATCCTTCGTAGTGTGTCCCCATGGGGTGCACCAGTGTTATTCATGCATAAAAAGGGTAGTTCCCTTCAGATGTGTATTGATTATCGATAGTTGAATAAGGTGAAAGTAAAGAATAAGTACCCTCTTCCAAGGATAGATGATTTGTTTGATTAGCTATAGGGTGCTAAGTTTTTCTCCAAGATTGATCTTCGATTCAGGTATCATCGGTTAAATATTAGGTAGGTGGATATCCCTAATACTGCTTTTCAGACCCGATATGGGCATTTTGAGTATCTAGTTATGTTTTTTGGGTTGACCAATGCCCTGACGACATTCACGGATTTGATTAATAGACTCTTTCCTTATTTTTCTAATTAATTCTTTATTGTGTTCATAGACGATATCCTAGTGTTCTCGAAGAGTGAGGTAGATTATGCAAATCACCTCCGTTGGTGTTGCAGACCCTTGAAGAGTAGTAGTTGTATGCCGAATTTACAAAATGTGAATTTTTGTTGAACGCTGTCACTTTTCTGGGTAATGTTATTTCTAGTTAAAGTATCATTGTGGATCTGCAGAAGGTTGGAGTGGTATAGAAGTGGCCTAGACCCATGACTCCAATTGATATTCGGAGCTTCTTGGGTTTATCTGGTTGCTACAGGAGGTTTGTGGAGAGTTTATTTTCTTATATAGCTTCCTTGTTGACTAAGTTGACTCAGAAGAAGGTAAAATTCTTGTGGTCTGACGCTGTAACATCCTAAGTCTACACCCCGAATGTCACACAGTACTTGCGACCCCAAATGACCACAATCCAACCCATGTTTGGCACCTGCTGTGAGCACTGAATAATAATATTGAAATAAATGCGGAAGTTAGGCTGGAGTTTCCACAAGGTTCATAACTGAAAAATGAATAATGATAAATAAATACTGAAAAACTAAATAACTGTCTGAAATAATCTAGTCTGAAGCCTCTAACTGTCTGAATATGGAGTTGATGGGATAATTCCCCAACTAACTCTGACTAGTGAATATACGGAACTACTAAAATACTGAAAAGATAACTCTGTCCTTGAACTATGAGGACTCACCACTATATCTGCTGCTGATAATCTGGCTTCTAAGTACGATCAAGAGCCCGTGCATCTGAACCTATGATATAAGTCATCATAGCATAAAATAAAGAGTAGCATCAGTACTTTGAATGTACTGGTATGCTAAGTTACATAAGGCTTAATGTATAGGTTCATATGCATGGATAGTAACTGCCTAAATAATATATATATCCACCTAAATGAGAATATATGTATTTCCGTGTATGCTATAAATACTAATTATGCAATGCTGCATGTGGATCTACTTATACTATAACTAAGATCACTGATAACTGAATTACTAATAACTGGGTGACTTTGTATGATAGTCCCAATTTTGTATAACTAAACTTAGGTTCGTACTGAGCTGAATGACTGTGTCTGACAGTCCTGATTCTATAAATTGAACTGATTTTATATACGGAGTTTGAATCTAAAACTGTAACTATAGGAGTGTAATCTAACCGACATACCCCGATTATAAAGCGAGTTAGGGTCCAACCTGTGACCCCAGTTGGAAGGGTGTAAGCACCTTGCCAAGGGATACTAACAATGGCTGTGAGTTAACCCTATCAGACAGGAAGACAATTCATCAAAACTCACGGGTAGGAAAACTCATACGAGATGCATCAAACCTAGTTTGGCAGGAAGATATATCAACCTACACTAGCTACGTAGTTCTATAACATAGGGATTGCTACTAAGGGTCAAACCCTGTACTAGCAGGAATCCCCCCATCCCTAGGTTCGCACGATGCTGATTACTACTCCCAATTGAATAGATATTGAATTGATTTCTTGACTGTTCTAGGCTTGACTGAACTTTTACTAATCATGATTTCTAATTGAACTGGACTTAGTTCACTGGGTTTTGTAACTGACTGAGTACTAATGTTCGTGATATTATTGAGACTATTCTGTAGCTACTAAAATTCTAAGGAAATAACTAGATTTTTGGGTATTGAATACCCCGAGGACTCGATAGTATTTAAAGTAAAAATTGGCATGATCATAATAGCATAACAATAGTAACTTGTTAACAATGCTTTCATTTAAACCTTTAGTCAAACACTTGAGAGACATTAACTTGTGCACATACTATTATGTCATGATTTCACCCTTCAACTCACATGAACATTTTATCAAACACTTGGGGAGCATAATTCATGCACATATTAATAATAAACATGCAAGCATCATGACCACAATCCCAACTCACAAATTCAGGGGGCTTTTAACATAAATTCCCATAACACCACACACAAGTTAATTACTTCACATGAAACTTGTCATAAATCATGGATTAGAAACTCAAATAACATCATAATCATGAATACAATAAAATTAAACATGAAATTGATGAAACCAATAAACTTATAGGTTTAGAAGAGGTTCTTGAACTCCAAGGGTGGAAGGAAACCCCTGGATGAACACCTAACATATCTTAGTAATCAAATTCGTGAAGATTGATGTTGTATTCTTGAAGCTTGGACTTGAAATTGAATGCCCTAGGTTTTGTTCTTGAGAGGAGTTTGAGAGAAATTAAGAGAAAGTGAGTTGTTTTTGTCCTTAGATAGTTTAATCTGATGTTTTGGGGCTAAATAAAAGTAGAAAATTACCCAAATATCCCTCTAGAGGCAGACCTTTAATTACTCTAAAACGTGCCCAGCAATGCATAAACCAATGCGCCGCGCCAATAGGGTCAGGGTGATGGACAACACGGTGCATCAATATCGCATCGGTTTACTGGAATTTGCACTAAATGCTGGACAAAATATCCATCGACACGATAAGCAACTAGGAAAGTCGAGATCGCATTGACTTGCTATTTTGGACATCCAAACGAGCTTCTAATAAGGTTCGAAAATTCCAAAACTCGCCCGAGAACATCCATTGACATCCCTGATCATGAATCGACTCAAAAATTGATATGTTAAAGTCATAAGGGTTTTAAATAAAATCATGGAAATATCGAGGTCCTAAAATAACACTAAGTGTCCTTACTTAGCTAAATTTATTTCTAAGTCTGGGACATATTTCCATGCTCTAAAGGACTTAGTTAAGCTAGGATTTTGCGGGGTCATACAATATCTCCCCCTTGGGAACATTCATCCTCAAATGAGATTGACTAAGATGAGAATACTGATAGACTAAACTTACATACTGATCATGCACAACTGATGAATAATTACATAACTAAAACTATTGATATACTGAGTTTCCGTAATTAAATGCATAATTGAAGCATGACTGAATTCTGAAGACATGGCACATGACTGAGCTATTTTATAAAGGTATGCTGATATAAGAATGTTATGCAAATGAAACTGATACTGAGTTTGTAAAGGTAATATCAGCATGGAATAGAGTAAATTTAAGAAAAACTCTTACCTTGAGAGGAGTCTGAGTTTGTAGAGAAGAGGTGAGGATACTTGGTCTATATATTTGATTCTGCTTTTCAAGTATCTCCCTCAACAAAATGTTTGTCTAAAGAACTTTGACTAGAGGAACTTTTTTGTTCCTCAGTGTGCGAACCTGATGATCAAGAATTTTGACTGGAACTTCTTTATAAGAGAGACTGTTCTGAACATCTATACCCTCTATAGGGATTACAACTACTGGGTCACTAATGCATTTCTTGAACAAGGAGACGTGAAACACCTTGTAGCACTAAAGCTGCATCTATAGACAACTCAAGCTTGTAAGCTACCTTTCCAAAATGGCTGAGGATTCGGTAAGAATCGACATATCGGGGACTGAGCTTCCCCTCTCTGCCAAAACTCCTCACTCCCTTCATAGATGAGATTTTAAAATACATATAATCAATAATCTCAAACTCGAGATTTTTTCTTTGCACATTTGTATATGATTTCTATTAGCTCTGAGCTATTTTAATCCTTTTCCTGATCAACTAAAATTTTTCTATGGCATCAAGTACCAATTCAGGACCTACCACTATGGCCTCACCCACTTCAAATTAATCAATGGGAGATCTACATCTCCTCCCATAAAGTATCTCAAATGGAGCCATCTGAATGCTAGAATGATAGTTGTTATTATACGCGAACTCAATCTAAGACAAGCAGGCATCCCAACTCCCTTTAAAGTCAATAGCACATGCTCCTAACATATCTTCTAGAGTTGGAATAGTCCTTTTTGCTTTACCATCTGTCTGAGGGTGGAAGGCTATACTGAGGTAAACTTGGGTACTAAGACACTTTTGGAAGGCTTTCAAAAGTGAAAGGTAAACTGCATACCTCAATCTAAATTGATGGACAACGGATCTCCGTAGAATCTGATCAACTCTCTAACATAGAGTTTGGTATAATCCACAAGAGGTATGAACTGGAAAAAAATGAGCTGATTTGGTCATCCTATCCATAATGACCCAAATCAAATTATGCTGGCGACTAGTACGGGGCAAACCCATCACAAAATCAATGTTCACATCCTCCTACTTCCAAGTGAGAATACTGAACTCCTGCATAGCTCCACTAGGCTTCTGATGCTCAATCTTCTCCTATTGAAATGTGGAGCACTTACCTACAAACTCTACGATATCTCTCTTCATCCCACTCCACCAATGGACTTTTCGCAAGTTGTGATACATCTTGGTGGCCCCTTGGTGGATCAAGTAGCACGCACTATGCTCTTATATAAGAATCCACTATCTTACATCATCTACACATTGCATACATAGTCTACCCTGGCAGTGTAACACACCATTTCCCCCTTAGGAGAAAGCCTCTACTTTCTGATCTCTGACTGATGCCTTTAATTTAACTAAACTGGGATCCCTATCCTAATTTTTTTTACTTTAAAAACCAGAGATGAATTCAAACTATTCTGCACCCATATGCTACCCTCTGCTGAATCGACAAAGTCGACACCTAGTCTGGCAAGAAGATGAACTTCCTGAACTAAATTCTTATTACCATCCTCTACGTGAGCAATACTATCTATATACATCATACTGAGAGCATCAAACACAAACCCGTCTGAACCATTTGGTAAAGTCAAAATTAAGGCTATAGTTAGTTGAGTCTTCAACTCTTGAAAACTCTTCTCATAAGAATCTGACCACTGGAACTTAAATTTATTCTGAGTCAATCTGGACATGGGGGATGTAATAGACAAAAAACCTTCTTCAAACCATCGGTAATAGCAAGCCAAACCTAAGAAAATCCAGATATCTGATAGAGAGATTGGTCTGGGCCATTTTCTCACCGCTTCGCTCTTTCGAGGGTCAACTCTAATGCCATAACTGGAATTGATATGACAAAGGAAAGCTACTGATCTTAGATAAAATTCACATTTACTAAATTTGGCAAACAACAAATGGGCTCTAAGGGTCTGTAACACTATGCTGAGATGGTCTGTATGATCCTGTTCACTGTAAGAATAGACAAGAATGTCATCAATGAAGTCTATAACAAACATGTCCAAGTACTTTTTAAACACACGATTTATCAAGTCCATGAAAGCTACTGGGGCATTGGTAAGACCAAATGACATGACTACGAACTCGAAGTGACCATACCGAGTTATGAAAGCTCTTTTTGGGAATGTCACATTCTCTGACTCTGAGATGGTGATAGCTTCACCTGTGGTCTATCTTAGAAATATAACTGGCACCTTGAAGTTGTTAAAACAAGTCATTAATTCTAGAAAGTGGATACTTGTTTTTGACTGTGACTTTTTTCAGCTGATGGTAGTCAATACACATTCTAAGAGAATCGTCTTTCTTATGCACAAATAGAACTGGTGCACCTCAAGTGGATACACTAGGTCTGATTAATCCCTTATCTAGGAGATATTTAAACTATTTTTTTAACTCTTTGAGTTCTATTGGAGCCATTCTGTATGGCGGGATAGAGACATACAAAGTATCAAGAAGAAGGTCTATTCTGAAGTCAATTTTTCTCTTGGGAGGAACTCCGAGAAGATCTTCAGGAAACACATCTGGAAATTCACTTGTTACTAGAATTGAATCAACACTAGTAGTCTCAAAACTAGAATCCTTAACTCAAACAAGATGGGAGACGCACCACTTGGATATCATTTTCCTCGCCCTTAGGTAGGAAACAAGATGACCCTTAAGTACTGAAGTACTACCCCTTAATTCTAGGATAGGTTTATTTAGAAAATAAAAATAGATAATTTTATATTTGCAGTCAACTAAAACATAGCATGAATGGAGCCAATCCATGTCGAGAATAACATCAGAATCCATCATCTCTATCTCTACGAAGTCTGTTGATATAACTTTTTGAGATACCATAATCGAAAAGTTTATGTATACCCATTGGGATATGATATATTTACCCACTGGGGTAGAGAATAAGAAGGGCTCTGCTAGTATTTTGGACTGACTCCGAAGTTAATAGCTATATAAGGAGTTACAAAGGATAAAGAAGCTCCTAAATCTGGCAAACCATAAACATGTAAATGATAAAATTGTAATGTACTAGAGACCAAATCAGGAGAACTTTCTTGATCCTCTTAGGACTGAAGTGCATAGAGTCTGTTTGGACGCTACCTACTGGTGGCACTGGAAATGGTAACTTGCTAAATTAGGCATCCGAAATAAGCTGTGGGATGATTATGCTGACTCTATGAACCCACCTGAGGACACTCTCTCACCCTATGGCTTGGCTTGCCAAATCTAAAACTTACATCATTGCCAGCTTGAAAGATACCCTAATGGTTCCTGCCACACTTCTCGGAAAGAGGATATGTTCAGGTACTGCTACCACTACCCTGGGATTTAGGGCCTGGTACTTTATCTTTATTGACATCTCTAAATTTTGACACTAGAGCACTGGCTTAGGATGGAGATGGAAATAAAGATTTTAGGTGAAACTGAGAACGATTACCACCCTTTGACTTAGGCTGAGTGAAGTTGAAGCTATTTATTTAGATTTCTTATTCTTCCTTTCCTTCTCCTTATTCATAGCCTCCTCTTTCTTCTAAGCATGGACCATAAGCCTAGATATGTCCATCTCCTTTTTCAGTATTATGATCCTACACTCTTTGACCACACTGTTAGACATACCCAACATAAACTTACTCATCTTAGATCCGCTATCTGCTACCACATGAGGGGTATGTCTGGCTAACTAAGTAAACTTAAGAGAATACTCTTTCACTATCATGTTTCCCTATTTTAGATTAATAAATTCAAAAACCTTAGCTTTCCCCAACTTCAGTGGGAAGAACCTATCAATGAAAGAAGTAGTAAACTCCTCCCTTTCTACGGGCCCAACATCTGTGCCTCTATCTGCCTTCCACTTCTTAAAACATGTATAAGCCACCTCCTATAATTGATATGTATCTAACTTAACACTCTTATTGGAGGTCACCCTCATGATATATGTGACTTTCTACAATATTTCAAGAAATTTGTGTGGGTCCTCCTCAAGCTTAGACCCTATAAATGGTGGAGGATTCATATGGGTGAAGTTCTAAATTCTAGCTGTAGCAGTATTGGCCACTAGGTTGGCCTGAACAAAAGCTGGGCATTCATTTTGGGCTACTATAGAATGAGCTAGAATGGTAAAAAATGCATTAAATTCTGCATGGGAGACATGCTCGTCCTAGGGATTTTCCTGAACTGGCAAAGGTGATGGCTAATTTCTAGTTCTTCTTCTGTTACTTTTTTTAGGAGGCATATTCTATAGACAAAAAAGCACATTGGATTAGATAGAGAGTTTAACGTGAGATCATGATCACTCGCATGATATGATCACTGAAATAAGGGAAAATTTTCCTAAAAATGCCTCATAGCCTCTTGTCCATAAGTGTGGGATGCTACACACCCAATAATAAGACTCTACTAGATGCTGCTTTAAGGTTCCCTAGGACTTTGTTGAACCTTAGGCTCCGATACCAAGTTTGTAATGCCCCAAGTTTGCACCTCTGATGTCACACAATGCTTGCGACCCCGAAGGACCAAAAGCCAACCCATGTCTGGTACTTACTGTGAGCACTTTATAATAATACTAAAATAAATGCAGAAGTTAGGCTGGAGTTTCCATAAGGTTAATAACTAAAAAATGAATACTGATAAATAAATATTGAAAAACTGAACATGTGTTGAAATAATCTAGTTTGAAGACTCTAACTATCTTAATATAGAGTTGATGGGATAAGCCCCCAACTAACTCTGACTACTGAATATACTGAACATCTAAAATATTAAAATGATAAGTCTGTCCTTGAACTATGAGGACTTACCACTATATCCGCTGCTGATAGTCTAGGCTGCTAAGTACGGTCAGGAGCCCGTGTATCTAATCCTATGATATAAACCTCATAGCTCAAAAGAAAGAGTATGCATCAATACATTAAATATACTGATATGCGAAGTGAGGTAAGTCTGAATACATAGGTTTATATACGTGGACAGTAACTATCTAAATAGTATATATATATGTAACTGAATAAGAATATATGTATTTCTGAGTCTACTGTAAATACTGATTATGCAATACTGTGTGTGGATCTACTTATACTGTAACTAAGATCTTGGATAACTAAATTACTGATAACTAGGTGACTGTGTCTAATAGTCTTGATTCTATAGAATTGAACTTAGTTCCGTACTAAGCTGGGTGATTGTGTATGACAGTCCTAATTCTGTAAATTGGATAGATTTTCTATACTGAGTCTGAATCTTAAACTATAACTATGGGAATGTTCATCTAACCAACATACCTCGATTATAAACTTAGTTGGGGTCCAACCTGTGACCCCAATTAGAAGGGTATTAGGACCTTGCCAAGGGATATTAACAATGGCTGTAGTTAACCCTATCTAGTAGACAAACATTTCGTCAATACTCACTGACAGAAAAACTCGTATGAGATGTATCATCCCTTGTCTGGCAGGAAGATATTTGAATCTATTCTAGCTACATAGTTTTATAATGTAGGGATTTCCACTAAGGGTCAAACCCTCAACTGGCAGGAATGCCCCCATCCCTGGGTTCACTCGATGCTGATTCCTACTCCCAACTAAATAAATCCAAAATTGATTTATCTATTGTTCAAGGCTTGAATGAACTATTACTGATCGTGAGGTCTAACTGAACTGGATTGAGTTCACTGGGTTTTGTAACTGACTGAGTACTACTGTTTGTGACATTATTGAGACTATTCTGTAGCTACTGAAATTCTAGGAAAAATAGCTAGAATTTTAGGTATTGATTTCTAGATTGTTCTAGGCTTGACTAAACTATTACTGATCGTGATGTCTAACTGAACTGGATTGAGTTCAATGGGTCCTATATCTGGTTGAGTACTATTATTCATAACATTACTAAGACTATTCTATAGCTACTGAAATTCTAGGGAAAATAACAATATTTTCTGGTATTGAATACCCCAAGGACTCGATAGCATTAAAAGTAAAACATGGAATGATCATAGTAGCATAACAATAGTAGCTTGTTAACAATGCTTTCATTTAGACATTTTGTCAAACACTTAAGAGGCATGAACTTGTGCACATACTATTATGTCATGATTTTACACTTCAATTCACTTGAATATTTTATCAAACACTTGGGCTGCATAATTTATGCACATAATAATAATAAACATTCAAGCATCATGACCACAATCCTAACTCACAAATTCAAGGAGCTCTTAACATAAATCCACATAACACCATAAACAGGTTAATCACTTCACATGAAAATTGTCATAAATCATGGATTAGAAACCTAAATAACATCATAATTATGAATACAATCAAATTCAACAGACAATTCATGAAAGAAATCAACTTGTAGTTTTAAAAGACGTTCTTAAACTCTAAGAATGGAAGAAAACCCTTGGATGAACACCCAACATATCTTGGTAATCAAATTCATGAAGATTAATGGTGTGTTCTTAAAGCTTGGACTTGAAATTAAATGCCCTAGGGTTTGTTCTTGAGAAAAGTTTGAGAGAAATTGAGAGAAAGTGAGTGGTTTTTGCTCTTAGATAGTTTAATCTCATGTTTTGGGGCTGAATAAAAGTGGGAAAATGATCCAAATACCCCTCTGAACGCTGACCTTTAATTACTAAAAAACATGCCAATGATGTACAAACCGATGCTCTGCATCGATGGGGTTGACATAATGTCCAATGCAATGCATCAATATCACATCAACTCACTAGAATTTACACTGAATACTGGGAAGCATATTCATCGATGTGATGTGATGCATCGAGATGGCATTGACTCACTAGTTTTGACATCCAAACGAGCTTTTAATGATGTTCAAAAAATCAAAAATTCAACTGAGAACACCCACTAACATCTCTGATCATGAATCTACTTAGAAATATATATTTTAAGGTCATAAGGGTGGTAAATAAAATCATGGAAATACCGAAGTCCTAAAATGTGACTAAGTGTCATTACTTAGCTAATTTTTTTTCTATGTTTGGGACCTCTTTTCATGCTCTAAAGGACTAATTTAAGGTAGAATTTTGCTTGTTCTTATAGATGCATACGAGGGTAGTTTTGAGAAGCTGAAGGAAAAGATAACTTCAGCTCTGATTTTGACTTTACCTGAAGGCATGGATAGCATTAAGGTATATTGCGATGCATCCCATGTAGGGCTTGGTTGTATTTTGATACAACACTGCTAGGTGGTAGATTATGCCTCAAGATAGTTGAAGGTGCATGAGAAGAATTATCTGACTCATGATTTGGATCTATTGGTTTTGGTGTTCGCATTGAATATCTGGCATCATTATATATATAAAAAATCATGTGGATATATTTTCTAATCATAAGAGATTTCAACATGGGTTTACTCAAAAAAAGCTTAAGCTCAGACAAAGAAGATGGCTTGAGCTACTCAAGGATTATGTCATGAGTCTTCACTACCATCTAAGTAAATCTAATCTAGTTAGTGATATGATTAACAAGTTATCTATGGGAAGTCTGGATTATATGGATAGAGGGAAGAGGGAGTTGGTAAAGGATATTCACCATTTTTCTAACCTTGGAGTTCGTCTATTGGACTTTGAGGATAGTGGTATGGTTGTGAAGGAGGTGGTGCAGTCGTCTTCTTTGTGATGGAGTAAAGAAAAAACAAGTGTTAGATCATGTTATTCGGTACCTTATTATGGTGGGCAAAAGGGGATGACCTTCGAGATTTGTGGTGATATTACCATGCGGTACCAAGGAAGGTTATGTGTTCCCAATATAGATGGTTTGAGAGAGAGGATCATAGTTGAGACACATAAGCCATGTTGTTTGGTTCATGCCAGTTCTACGAAAATATATCATGACCTTAAGGAGATATATTTTTGGAATAATATAAAGTGGGATGTGGGTAGTTTTGTTATTAAGTACATGTTGTGCCAACAAGTAAAGGTTGATCACATGAGGACTAGAGGATTGTATCAAGAGATTGAGTTGCCTGTGTGGAAGTAGGAGGTGATTAACATAGATTACCAGCCTTCCTAGGTCTCGTAATTAGTTTGATTCTATTTGGGTAATCATAGATAGGATAACTAAGTCTTCTAACTTATTTCTTGTAAGGACTAGATTCTTAAATAAAGATTATGCAAGGTCCTAGCTCCAAGATATTGTGAAGTTGCATGGGGTAACTATTTCTATCCTCTTGGATAGCGGTATGAAGTTTTCATCGAACTTTTGTTGGTTGTTTCAAAAAAGTTTGGGGACCAAGTGAGTCTTAACACTACTTTTCATCCATAGTTGGATGCGCAAGAAGAAAGAACTATTAAGAAAGTGGAATACATGCCTAGAGATTGCGTGATTGAATATGGTGGTAGTTGGGTTAAGCATTTTCCTGATATAGAGTTTGCATACTACAATAGCTACAACTCTAGAATTAGGATGGCTACGTTTGAGACCTTGTGTGGTAGGAGGTGTAGGTCTCCTATTGGGTGCTTCAAGGTTGGTGAGGTGGAGATGTTTAGCTTAGATTTGGGTCACCAATCTATGGAGAAGGTGAAGGTGATTCGGGAGAGGCTTAAAGCTTCCCAAAGTTGCCAAAAGTCCTAAGAGGATGTGAGGCCTAGGAAGTTATAGTGTAACGCCCCACATTTTTTAGCAAGAAATTGAATCATCGTTCCTGCATTCGTAAGCTATAATTTCATAGTTTATCTTTATATTCATGTGTCATGATCTTTTTTCTAGTATATTAAGTGATTATGAGGTGAAAAATGTTCACAGAAAAGGCCTAAACTAAAGTTAAGCTAAGAAGATTTCATTCATCTAAAATTAGATATTCGATTCTACAAAGGTCTACTTTGAACGTGTATAAATATTTATAAACATAGAATTTTTCATTTCAAGACCTACCAAATTTTAGATAATTGAATTAGTTTTCCAATGCTACCAATTTTTCCAAAATACGATAATCGAGTAAAAAGTTATGGCATTTTTCGTGTGAGGCAGTAAGCCAATGCGATGTCGATGCGACACATCGATCAGCACATTATGGAACTGTTTCACTCATTAAATCAGTTTGTAATGGGTCTAGGGGCATTTTGGTCACTTTCTCTCACCTAAAATCCATCCATAACATAAGATTTGCGCCTAAAAAAACCATAATACACTATATAATTCGATTTTCCTCTAAAATCAAAACCCCAACTTCTTCCCTAAAGATAAAAAAACTCATCCCTAAGATCAAGAATTCCAAGAAATGAGTTACGATTTGAGTTCTACTCTTAAAACCTTGTAATCTAAGGTACGTGGAGTTTTTCTAAAACTACTTGGGCATAAGAAATTATTTCAACAACTTTTAAAATTGTGAAATCATGATTTCTTGAAAAGGTTTTGGAATTTACATTGAAACCTTGCATTATGGATTCTTTAATGATATTATTGATTTGGTCTTGAGGCCTTTCCCCCGAAATTGATTTGTAATCTTATATATGTATGTATATATTTAAAGTTGATATTTGAATTGAGAGCATGACTATTTATGCTCCATCTCATGTTGCAACACCCTCTTGATTTTAGAATGTTATGAGTTGAAGAATGTTATACACAGGCATGGTATCAATGTTCTTGACTATTGTTGAATGATTTAAGATTAATTTTTAAATTGATGAGAGAGGTTTACATGTTGATAAATGCTGAAAATTACAATAAAAGAAATGCACGATTTTGTCAAAAATATATGACCACCACATGTTTGTTGGAATTGTTGAAAAGATGAGAATCTTTACATGGTTTTGACTTATATTTTGAAATATGAATTCTGTTATACTTGTTTGAATGTTTTGGTGGTCTGAACATTTCTTTAAATTAAAGAATCTTGCATGATATTTTTATGGCTCAGAATTATGACTTGCAAGTCTTGATGTGACGACACCAACTCACATAATGCCATGGTAATTGAGAAAAAAATGTGTGTTTCAATCAGATTTTAAGATTCTTTAGACATAGAATGATTCAGATTTAGAAAAGGTTAAAATTAGGCTTAAAGAGAGTTAGCTGGTTACCCGAAGAAGGCACAGTTCAGAAAGCTCATTGCCCAAAACTATGTCTTGCCGATACAGGTTATTATATTACCAAATAGGAATTATATGTTAACCAAGTGCCCTGTGGCATATTAGAATTGAAACTCCAACCCTTGCAGTAAACTTAGGTTGGGGTCTTGGCTGCCGAGTTAAGGGCAGATTCCATATAGCCCGTGGACTGTTAGACTTGTAGGGTGGACAACCTAGCTCTGAAGTAAAATAAAAAATGGTATTGCATCTACAGAATTGTTTGAATGATCATTTGAAGTTGCCTAGGTATTTTAAACTGTTTTATGAATAATGTTTTATGACTTTCTCTCACCTATGTTATATATGTACAAATTCATTATTTTGGATTGCTCTACCTACCAGTACTTTTGTGTTGACCCCCTATGTTTTGGGGTCTAAAACTCAGTTCAGGGGTCCTGCTAAACCATAGAAGTGTCAGACAGTAGGGTGTAGTTGGTGAGCCTTCTTTCTTTCAGAAGGCCCGTTTCTTTGAACACTATTATTTATTTTGTTTTAGGTCTGATAAGGTGCCTTGTACCAGTTTTGTTTTAGACGTATGATGGATCTTGTGATGTTAGAGATCTTGCAGACGGGTGTCATATGTCTTGAATATTAAGAACTTTTTTTCAAATTGTTCAAGTTTATGAGTTTGACCATGGTACCGTCTTGTATTATTTTCCCTAAATTTTCTTATACAATATGAATATTATGGATGATTACCAGATTTAGAAGTGTACCCGGGCCTTCATGGTTTGAGATGCTCGTTACGGTTAAGGCCTGACTCGGGTCATGACAAACTTGGTATCAGAGCACGGTTCATGGTCCTAGGCAGTATGAGAAATTGTGTCTTGTAGCATCTTGCTTATGGGTTTGTTATGCACCCATTTATAATCAGGAGGCTACTGGGCATTTAGGAGATATTTCTTATTCTTTCATACTTTAGTTCATGTTATAAATTTGTCCATAAGAAAGTTATCCAAATTAATTCCTTGTTCTAATTTTCATGGTCCATGCCTCAATGCCGAGGTGATATAAGTCTAAGAGTCTGGCTTTCCCAACAATGTGGTTATGTCTGATTGAGTTATCCATAGAGTTATGAGATAGAATAAGGACTTGAGAGAAGTCCATTAGTGCTTCAAGGTGTATTGATTTGACTGTATGCTTTTATTTTAATAAAATCGTGCTTTTCAGCCTGAGGTACAAAGTTTATTTGGTCCCTTTTCAAAATTTTTACTGCAGATGACTTCCATAAGGGTAATGATGTGTAGAAAAATATTGGAACTGTATTTCCACCTAAGTAGTAGTGTATTTTAAAGTGTCCTAACCTATTGGTTGTAAGATGGTCCAGAAGTGGGTGACATAAAATCACAAGGTTAGCAGTCAGAGTGAGGGTGACTTTTGCATAAATAAATAGTTTTAGTTGTATAATCATGGAATGAGGGATGGGTTTTCTTTTTTATCGTAAGTGACTAATGTTGTAGTAATATTATTAGATTGTATGGTAGTCTGCGAAGGAGGTAGCTAGCTACGATTATTAGTTATACAAAATAGGAAATGAGCTTAGAATAAATGGTGATGATTGTTATATTAATCCCTCATAGGCTGTGAATGGAAAGGGTATAAGTTATAAGTATAGACACATTGTGGTATATGGAATTTCAAAGGTAGTTGTGATGTATGGATGGGTAAGTAACTATGATGTTAGAAAGTGGAATATGTTGTTAAGATTGTAATAGGTTATATTATAAGACTTAGACTGTCTATTCTTAGTAAGTAACTTTACCCCCCTTGATTTTTCTTTCTCTAGTAGTTGTAAGTCAGTACTTTATGTGAGAAGGTTTGTACTAGATGTTGAGTGGTAATGGTGATTTCATGAAGGGGTTGTGATTATCGATATCAGTTATGTGAGGTGAAATATTTGGGTTGATTTTCCAATTTGATGGACTAGCATAATATGTTGCATGCTTTATGAGTTGTATGTAATTGAGGATAGACAACAGGCTTGAACTTTAGATGTGCAGTGTAGTGGTAAGAATAGTAGATAGAGATTAATGATGCATATTTTGTGGGAATTAATTAGTAGGCTTGATGCGATATGGGAAATGGCCAAGGTTGGCAATTTGTGAAAGCGGAATAGATAAATAGTGATATATATACTTGAAGAATAGTGTTAAAAATAATGAATTATGGTTGAGTCATTAAGATGATAAGAGTTATAGTCATATAAGAATAAGTTGAACCCAAAATAACATGTTGTTAGATGAGGTTTTATGGTATAAGTGTCAAGTGTACCCAGCTTGTCTTGTTGAATTTTGTAGTACGAAAAATTCTGTGGAGTTATTATATAGTGTTCATTAAAGTTGAACTTAAAGAAATATAGGTAGATAATGTGTGCCTTTGGCATGGTTCCACAGATTTTGGTAAGTTATAGGTTATGTGATTTGAGGTATAATGATAGTATTCTAAGGAATTGAAGATGGAGTGTTAAGTGTTTAGAAGCGTGGGTGTCTATACCCATGAAAATGTTCGTCGTGAGTTAATGACTTTGGAAGTTAGAAGATATTGCGCTTAGTGTCCCTAAAAGGGGATGTCCTAGAAAATAATTTTATATTTTTGTATTAGAGATTAATGAGAGGAGTTTGTGTGCATGTAAATACTAATACCCCATTTTGTGATAAGGAGAGTGTGGATGCGTGCACTCATGAGAGTGGGAGTTGTAGAGTGATGGTTATAGAGGCTAGCAGAAGTTAATAGTAGCATTTACAGAAAAGCAAGACCTTCAGAGTATAGTTCTTCAGGGAAAGTTTAGAGTTTAAGTGTGTGGTGATGTCTCTTTTATGTTGAGAGTTGTAGCTATAGATTTGATAAAGTGATAGGTCATGAAGTCTAGGATTATGACTTTGATATAAGGGGGAGATGGGGATTTAGGTTAGTTCCCAATTTTTTCTCAATACGGAAAGTTGCGGGGAGGAGTCATGATAAATCTATTCCCACCCATGCATACTCCTTCTACTACTATTTTAGAGATTATTCTGCTAATGTCCTACGTCAGGTGTTAAAGATATGCCTATGCCTATAGTTCGAGTTCTCTATGGACTTATGTTTATGATCTAACCTCCAAATTAGAAGTAATTATGTCTCTCAATAATCCAGTCTTTCATCTATTTAATCGATAAGTTATGTTGCTCATAATCTAAATCTATGTCTCTTAACATGCTTGGTCCTAAGGAATTATGTTGCTATGTGTCACCGATTCATCCTATGTTTAGTCAAAGTAATAAAGTTTATGCAAACTCTTGGAAAATCTTAGTTCCTTAAATGAGGAGCAATCACTTTAAGCACCAATCTTTGTCTTAGATGTAATGTAACACCCCATAGCATTCTTTACTCAATACCACTCTTGGATACATATATGGAGAGTTGACAACCTGAAAATCTTTCTAATTGTTAAAAGACTTTGTCATATTTATGAGCTCTTAACTTCCATGATTTTTAAATTGATCTTCCGAGCCCTAGAACGTAGATTTTTGAGTTGATTCATGATCAGGGGTGTAAAGGAGGTATCTTAGGAAAGTTTTAGATTTTCCAGACTAGGTTTGAGTCATGTTTGAATGATCAAAATAGTTCCAACGCGATGTTGATGCATCGCGCCAGGAATCACGTTGGTAGGGACTGACGTAACGCGTCGCTTAACACGTCGGGTGCCCAGTTCATCCTATAGATTTTTGGGCCCAAGAGCGTAATTCGGTCTCTTTCCCTTGTTTTATCTTGATATATGCACCAATGTTTTCTCACTATGATCTATCCTAAGAATTCATGTTGTACTATATTTCTTCCGAATATTCTCTACTTATGATCTAGACACTTGATATATGGAGCACTTAGGGACTATTTTATCGTATCTTTATTTCAAGTCTCACCTTGATGTAGGTCAAAAGTTAAGGGTTTTAATTGAGTGCTGTTTCTTCCATTCATGACATTTATTCTCGGGTCCCTTAATGACCCTCCATATGATAGTATGATAGTGGATGTGGAAGCATGGTGATGTGTTAGGTAGGGGAGTATATGTTCTTAAAGGTGAAAAATTTGATGTGAATTCTCAAGGTAGGCTTATAGGTGAAAGGTAAAAGAAACAGATGGACTTTTATGGTGTGAAATAGCTAAGAAGGAGAAATGTGGCGAAAATATTTGTGAGAGTGTTTGAAATTGTTGGTCTTAGTGGGGAAATCCATGAAGTAGGTGTAGTAATGATAGGCTTGAATTTTGTGATTGATGAAACCATAACCCATGTACTATGTGTTTAGTATTCCTTGAATTAAAACTTGAGGGTATTTGACGATAGTGTTAAGGTAAGGTAATATTCTTAGTGGGATGTATGACGATAGTAATAATCTATATCTTAAGTTATCACCTTGTTGCTCCGAGTTAGGCTTCAACATAAAAACACCTTACAGTGAAACTCAAACTATTGTGGTTAGATATGTGATGGGAGAATCGTAAGATAGAAAGAATGAAGTATGTTATTTAATATTGGGGCATAGATGAATAGTACCTTTAAGCTAAGCATATTCGCTGTATCATAAGGGGTGGAGAATGCTTCTGTCCCTAGCTTCCGCGGAATCTTAGTTCATGATTAGTACCAATATAAATCAGGTTTATGATCATCAAATAAACCCCAGCCTTATGTTGTAATGATTAGGATTCATAAAAACCATGTGCAAGATCATCCTTATGTAAAGTTTCATTATCCCATGTTTCATGCTTACGTATTTCACTCGGGGTTACCATGAAACTCGTTTGATGCCTTTGTATGTTTTGTTAAGGAAAATTATTTCAATGGGATATTACGTTCCTTATTCTACACTTTTAGATCCTAAAATGTCCCTACCTATCATTCGGGGACGAATGATCCCAAGGGGGAGATAATGTAACGCCCTACATTTTTGAGCTAGAAATTGAATCATCGTTCCTTCGTGCGTAACGTCTAATTCCATGGTTTATTTTTAGATTCATGTGTCATGATCTTTCTCCTAGTATATGAAGTCATTATGAAGCGAAAAATGTTCATAGAAATGGCCTAACGCAAAGTTGAGGTAACAACCTTTCATTCATCCAAAATCGGATATTCGATTCTAAAAGGGTCTACTTTGAACGTATATAACTTTTTATACACATAACCTTTCATATTTAGATGAACAAAATTTTATATAATTGAATTAGCATTCCAACGAGACCAATTTCGCTAAAATCCGATAACCGAGTGAAAAGTTATGACATTTTTTGTGTGAGGCCGTACACCGACGTGATGTCGATGCGATGCATCGTCAAGCGCATTACAAAACTGTTTCACTCTTTAAATAAGTTTATAATGGGTCTAGGGGCATTTCAGTCACTTATCCTTACCCAAAATCCATCCATAACTTAAGATTTGCACCCAAAATAAACCATAATACACTCTATTATTCAATTTTCCTTTCAAATCAAAACCCTAACTTCTTCCCCAAAGATCAAGAAACTCATCCCTAAGATCGATAATTCCAAGAAACGAGTCAAGATTGAAGTTCTACTCTTCAAACCTTGTAATATAAGGTATGTGGGGTTTTCCTAAAACTACTTGGGCATAAGAAATTCTTTCAACAACTTTTCACATTGTAAAATCATGATTTCTTGAATGGGTTTTGGAATTTACATTGAAACCTTGTATTATGAATTCTTTAATAATATTATTGATTTGGTCTTGAGGCGTTTTCCCCCAAATGTATTTGTAATTTTATATATGTATGTATATACTTAAAGTTGATATTTGAACTGAGAGCATGACTATTTACGCTCCCTCTCATGTTGCAACTCCCTCTTGATTTTAGAATTTTATGAGTTGAAGAATGTTATACAAAGCCATGGTATCAATGTTCTTGACTATTGTTGAATGATTTAAGTTTGATTTTTAAATTAATGAGAGGGGATTTTATATATTGATAAATGCTGAAAATATACAATGAAAGAAATGCACGGTTTTTTCAAAAATATATAACCACCACATGTTTGTTGGAATTGTTGAAAAGATGAGAATCTTTTCATGGTTTTGACTTATATTTTGAAATATGAATTCTCTTATACTTGTCTGAATGTTTTGGTGGTCTGAATATTGCTTTAAATGAAAGAATCTTGCATGATATTTTTATGGCTCAGAATTATTACTTGCAAGTCTTGGTGTGACGACATCAACTCAGATAATGCCATGGTAATTCAGAATATAATAGAATGCATGTTTTCTATGAAAATTTTTAGTTTTTTGAGATATAGAATGATTCATGTTTAGAAATGGTTAAAATTGGGATTAAAGAGAGTTAGGTGGTTACCCGAAGAAGGCACTAGTTTAGATATCTCATTGCCCAAAATCGTGTTTTGTCAATACGGGTTATTATATTGCCAAAGAGGAATTATACTCTACCCTAGTGCCCTGTGGTGCATCAGAATAGAAACTCCGACCGTTGCATCAAACATGGGTTGGGGGCTTTGTTGCCGAGTTAAGGGCTGATTCCATATATCCCATGGACTTTTAGACATATAGGGTGGACCACCTAGCTCAGAAGTAAAATAAAGAATGGTATTGCATCTACAGAATTGTTTGAATGATTATTTGAAGTTGCCTAGGTATTTTAAACTATTTCATGAATAATGTTTTATGACTTTCTCTCATCTATGTTATATATGTATAAATTCATTATTTTGGATTGCTCTGCATACCTATACTTTTTTATTGACCCCCTATATTTTAGGGTCTGAAACTCAGTTCAGGGGTCCCACTAAATCGTAGAAGTGTTAGACAACAGGGTGTAGTTGGTGAGCCTTCTTTATTTCGGAAGGAATGTTTCTTTGAATACTATTATTTATTTATTTTGGGTCCCACTGGGGGGCCTTGTCCCAGTTTTGTTTCAGACTTATGATGGATCTTGTGATGTTAGAGATTTCGTAGACGGGTGTCATATGTCTAGAATATTAAGAAATTCTTATAAAATTGTTCAAGTTTATGAGTTTGACCATGATACCATTTTGTATTATTTTCCACAAATTTTCTTATACTATATGAATATTGTATATGATTACCAGATTTAGAAGAGCTCGGGCCTTCATGGTTTGGGATGCTCGTTATGGCCAGGGCCTCGGCTCGGGTCGTGACATATAGTTTGAGGTTGGGGATAGGGTGTTATTGAAGGTGTCTCCCATGAAGGGAGTGATGCAGTTTGGGAAGAGTGGGAACCTTCTTTTATGGTAGGAGGTACCTAATCTATACATGCCATCACCAATATTCAATTAGTTGAACAATAAGCATCATACTACATCTTCCTCTGTCCCGTACTAGAGTGATGTTTATACAAACATATACATGTATATTCATAAACTTTAATCACATTCTCTATAATGATAAACAATTCTTAGATATCCAATCAATATCATAATTTAACCCTCGACCCAATAATATACCCGGAATAATCACGACATCATAATCTCCGCATTTGGCCCATAAACATATCTGAACTCATATCTATAATCATATTTATAACACATAGCATATCTCTAATAAACTCACATATAGGGTGAAACTATCATATAGGAGGCATAATATCAATAAGCATGTACTTGTCACTCACATAGGAGGCATCTCATAACTAGAAGGCATCTCATATCTAGGAGGCATAATATCAATAAGCATACATTATATCTATATGTATGTAATCATCTCTCCATAGGAGTCATATCATATCTAGGAGACATAATATCAATAAGCATGTAATCATCTCTCACATAGGAGGCATGTAATATCTAGGAGGCTTAATATCAATAATCATGTAATCATCTGTAACATATCTCATATCAATAGGTCATACATCATGAATTATGCGGAATATCATCTCTCTTGATCAATAGTCATAACTAAGAGAAATATAATCTCTGTAGTTACAATAATCATAACTAACATGAGATAGCATCTCTATAGGCCCGACATCACATCTAAGAGGGAATAACATCTCTATAGGCCCAACATTAATAATCAAGGCTAAGTTTTTCTCTGCATAATCAATAATAACATCTAAATTCACATGCAATATGTATATACTCCCTCCGTTTAAAAATGAATGACCTACTTTTCTTTTTAGTCCATTTTAAAAAGAATGACCCTTTCCCTTTTTGGCAATACATTAATTTCAACTTTTCACATGGCATGTTTAGGACCACAAGATTAAAGGGCATTTTGGTACATTTAATACAACTTAAATTTAAGGCCACAAGATTCAAAAGTCTTATTTATTTTCTTAAACTTTCTGCCAAGTCAAAGTAGGTCATTCTTTTTGAAACAGAGGGAGTATATATCATCTATAAAGAAAAGTAGACAAAATCCTACCTCGAAGCAGGACCGCAAAACCTCAGATCATGCACCATATGCTTGACTTTGCTTCATAATCACCAAAATGCCATCAAACTAACAAAACCATAATATACTCATCAATTTGAGTCTAACGATACCCATATTGCACTATTATGCTTTGAGTCAAAAAATTGACACCAAAACACAAGTGGTTCCCACATACGAAAAATGAGTTTTTGAGATCGACCCATTGTTCGAATATAATTAGGGAGTTATAAATATCAATAATCAAAGGAGTGTTAAGCTTATTTGTGCTAAAATAATTCCCACAAGCCAATTAGGGTTTTTTCTCAAACAATCAATAATTTAACACGAAATTTAAAAGATTCATACCTTAGATTTGACGTTAATCAAGAATATGCAAGTTATTCAAGCTCCCAATCAACATCCAAGAGTCAATAAAGTCATATTATTAGGGTTTATGGGTCACAATACAATGGAGAAATGGCCAATTCTTGGCCAAAAAGAGTATTTAAACAATCCCTTCCCAGGACCTCAGATAGGGCGATCGTGTACCCATAATAGCCACGCTGGTGGTAAGCCCCCATGATTGTGGTACCTTTGGCAATACATGACTGCTGAAACTTTGTATTTGATTCCAAGTTTTTGCCAATGCCTCGGGATGCATGTGGAGTTCTATATGAGCAAAAAATATATGAAACCATACTAAATTTAATGTTTTGGATGCATTAGTAAAGTTGGATGTTCAATCTAAGGTCATTTTGACCAAATAAGGGTCCCACACCTAAACTTTCAATTTTTCAACTTTTCCATTGATAGGTCAAAATGAGATGGGGTGTATTGGGACCCAAATCAAAGGTATACCTAGCCTAAAATCGATATTACAGATTTACTAGCATAGTCAAAATTTACATTAGAGATCGAATTACAAAAGTTTTTGCCCGGTGGCCATTTGGAACAACCAACGAATTCTATAAAGGGAATTGGTTCACAAATGAACTTCCCAGTAATCCAACTGTCAATCCTAGCAAGTCATAAATAACTTTTGGCAACTATAAAGAAGCTCAAATGGTGGAAATAAGCAAAAATATGAAAAATAACCTGAAGTGTCAATACAAGAGGATAGTGAGTTTTGGTCCTACTAATAATGTACACCATTGTATCTCCATTGCCTCTCAATCTATATTTAAAGAGGAAAGATACTAGAGCATTCACCATTCCTTGTACTATTGCATCTTAAAATTTGCATGGGCCTTATGTGATTTGGGTGGTAGCATTAGCTTGATGCCGCTAGTAATTTACAAGTAGTTAGGGTTAGAATCACCTTAATTAATATCTATAAGCCTATTAATAGTGGATCACAGCCTGAAGAACCATGTGGGTATCTTATGTGATGTGTTGGTTAAGGTAGAATCTTTCATATTTCAGCTAATTTTTGATTCTTGATTTTGAAGTAGTCTTTAAAGTTTTGATCATATTGGGATGATCTCTCCTAGATATGAGTAGGGAATTGGTTGATAGACAAACAATGTAAATAAAGATCTGAATTAATGACGAGAAAGTCATATTTAATGTATGATATTATATGAAGCAGTCTAAGGATCTATATGTGGTTTATATGATAGATACCATCGATGAAGATGAGTTGATAACACATATTGAGAGATACTTGATGTTGAGACACTAGCTACTATGATAATGAATTTTGATAGTAACAATATTTATTAGCATTGAGAGATAGTGAATGCACTTATTGGTAAGTATTCCTATTCTTATGCACCAAAGAAGTTGGATCTTGATATGAAGAATAGAGCAATACCACTAGCTAAATTGCCTATTGAGGAGCCTCCAATTTTGGAATTAAAAGCCCCTTATTTTTTATGTTATGCATTTTGGGGGGAGAACAATGCCTTTTCATTTATTATTGCTACTAAGTTATTAGAGTGGAATTTTAAGGCTTTAATGTGTATTTTGTAGCAGTTCAAAAAGGCCATTGGATTTACCATTACTGACATTATTTGAATTCCAGCTAGAATATGTACTCACAAAATCAAATTAGAGCAAGATTGTACACCTAGCATTGAACACCAATGTAGATTAAATCCAATTATGCAAGAGGTTGTGAAGAAAGATATCATCAAGTAGTTAGATATCAGTGCAATTTACCTAATTATTGATAGCAAATAGTTGAGCCCAATCTAATACATCCTAAGGAAAAATGGAATCACCATAATTTCTAATGAGAAAAATGAGTTAGTTCCTATGAGACCAGTCACCGAATGGTGAGTTCGCATTTACTATTGTAAGCTAAATTCATGGACCTAGAAGAATCACTTTCTTAAGCCTTTTATGGATCAAATATTAGACCGCATTTCTAGTATAGGATGGTATTTTTTTCTTGATGGTTATTCAGGGTATAATCATATTTTTACTGCTCTCAGGGACCAAGAGAAGGTCACTTTAACTTGCTCTTATAGGATGTTTGCACTTTAAATGATATATTTTGATCTATGTAATGCTCCTACAACTTTTTAGCATTGCATGATGTCCATTTTCTCCGACTTGGTAAAGGACACTATTAACGCTTTCATCGATGATTTTTCACTTTTAGAAGAGCATTCAATAGTTTCTTGGTTAATTTACCTAATGCCTTGCAATGATGTGAAGAGGCCAACCTGGTGCTTAATTGGGCTATTTTATGTTCAAGGGATATTGGGCACAAAATTTCTAAATAGGGGATAGAAGTTGACAAGGCTAAGATTTAGATAATTTAAAAATTGCCTCCACCAATTTTTATGAAGTGCATGTGTAGTTTGTTAGGTCGTGAAGGCTTCTATAGGAAATTCATTAAGGACATTACTAAAATTGCTAATTTGTTATGCAAATTGTTAGAGATAGATGTATTGTTTGTGTTTGATAAATCCTTTCTAAAAGCATTCAAGTATCTGAAGGAGAAATTGATTTCATCTCCAATTATTGGGTCTCTGGATTAGACCTTGTCTTTTAAAGTGATGGTTGATGGTATTGGTGTTTCTCTAGGAGTAGTCCTAGACCAAATGGGGAGACAAGATACTACATATAGTTTACTATGCCAGGAATGTACTTAATCCCGCTTAAAAAAGTATCGATCAAGAAAGAGTTGTTGGCAGTGGTGTTCACATTTGAAAAATTCAGATCATACTTGATTGGCACAACTTTCATTATACACACTGACCATACCACTCTTAGATATCTTATGGAAAAAAATGATGTAAAGCCTAGGTTGATATGATGGGTACTTCTTCTGGAAGAATTTAATTCTGAAGTTAAGGATAGATAGTAAACGAAAAATTAGGTGGCTAATTATTATCACGCCTCGAGGAAAAGGCATTGCTGAAATTACGGGATGAGATCGAGATTGATGATACTTTTCCAAATAAGCAAGTATTGACAGCATCATTAGAATTAATCCCTTTATTTTTAGATTTCACCAACTACTAGTCAAGTGACCTTGTCCCAGAGGATATTTGATTTCAGCAGCAAAAGACATTCATGAATGGGGTAAGAATGTTCTTTTGGGATAAGCCACATTTACTTTGGATTGCATATAGAGTGATCTGGACATGTATTTTAGGGTAGAGATAATGAGCATCTTAGAGATGCGTCATTCATCTCTAATTAGGTCATCCATGTAGGCACATAAGCTATGCAAAATATCTTGTAATGTGGTTAAAATTAGCCTACTATCTAATAGATGCATATGACTATGCTAGAGTTTATGACCATTGACAAAGGCAAAATAATATCTCTTATAGACATAAACCTCTAATGATGCCGATCGTTAAGTTTTAATGGTTTGATGTTTGAGGTATTAACTTAATGGGTCAATTTATGAGATCACATAAGATGAAGTACATGTATGTGTTTGTTTACTGTGTTTCTTAATGGGTGGAAGCAATTACACATCAAAGCAATAAAGTAAGGAGTATCACAAGCTTTCTAAAAAAGAATATCTACTCATGGGGAGGATTGTCAATTCAATAGTTAATGTTCCTAGCATTAGCCAGTTGACAAGTTAAGGTTAGCTTATGTTTCTTGCCAGGTTAGGGCTTTGGGTTTTTTTTTACTAGGGTAGAGAGATTGGTCATTGGTCTAAATAGTGTGCCTAATACGGGATTAAAAGTCATTTAGCTCATCTAGAGTAGTCTCATTGCATTGTGGTAGCTTCAGTATAAGATAGTGCACTTAGCGCCCTAGTTGGTGATTGCAATGCTCAGTTTGAGTTGTAACCCACACATATTCATACTCCTTCGAGCATATAAGGCTTATGATATCAAATTTCCGCATTGATAGGTACACCTTTTATTTCCTACCTTTGCCTTCTATTTGGTTTGAATTAAGGTTTCCATACCCATCAATTATTATATGCCTTTGCATTTTTATATTTGTTGTTGTGTGCCTTGGTGTGTAGTTTATGATTATGTGACTATCCCAATAGATGATTTCTTTTTGTAGTGGATAGAGTGGATCAATATTGATATTTACCCTAGGGATGTAACATTTGGGTTCGAATCCTATTTACCATGCCATATTAGCCTTCTCATGGCCCTAGAGTTGTACTTGTTATTGATTCTAATTTTTGATACTACTTATAGGTTATATATGAGTCACTATTGTTTTTGTTATTATTATTTTCATTATTTTTATTTTTATTGATTCTTACTTAATTGATGGCAAGACTAGAATTGTCTAGTTAGAACTCTCTTCTTTGGGATTCGTGTTCATTATCCTAGGTGGATAGCCTAGTTTGATGTTTTTTTATTTTTTAGCAATGTGAGGTTCGTCATTTTTCTCTTCTGTTGGTGAGGATAGACAAGGTGCTTTTCGGGCTATGAAAGTTAAGGTAGGTTAGCCTTCCATGGTTCTATTATGATTCTAGAGTTGGTAGTTTGGCTTTATTGCCTATTTTTAACTTTGATATTCTATGACTTACCTCCGACTTTGTTGAGATTTTGTACTAGCATTCATTATATATCTATTTCTGAGGTTGACCATTTGGGATCCGCTCTTTCAAATCGGTTAGTTCATTGCCCAATGATAGTCCTATTATTCATGTCGAAAGGTTTTAGTTTGCCTTTCTAGGTTGTTGGGTTCATACCTAGTGATAACTTTGAGCTTTGTATTAATGTGGAGTTTGATACTCCATTATCACTATGATGTGGTTCTTGGTCCAGTTAAGTTAAAGTATTAGAGATGGGTAGTCCTTTTCTATAATTGCTTCTTAATTTGGCCAATTGGAAATTTGTTGTCTTGATTAGATTAGTTCAGTTTTTTTATAGTGATTTTGACCTATGCGTTGATGTTTGTATTGGTACACTATTATTTTGTAATGCGATTCATTATTCAATTGGGTTAAGGTTGTTTTACATAGGTGAATTTAGGATATCTTCTTTTAGGTATTTGTTAGGCCAAATAAGTCTTTATAGAGTGCTTCTCCTTGGTGATATGTCCCTATAGCTATTCATCTCTATAGATGGAGAATTGGTTTGATTAGTATCCACCTAAGTATGCATTTCTCTAAGTTGCTAGAGTTTTTCTTATCACTAGTACTGCTTTCAGTGTTGGTTAGTTCTTGGGTATGTTTTAATGATACATGCCTCTCCAACAGATATAAAGCTGATGTTGGTTCAAGTTTTGGATTTTTACTCTTGAATAACAACTTTGAATTTATGGTAGAATTTGGAGTTTGGATGCTTACTTGTCTACAGGATAGGTTTGGACAACTGGGTTCGACAAATTTTGATTAGGGTTGAAGTTACAATTTTTGATTGCATAACTTGATTGCATCCTTTGTTTTAAGGCTGACACAATTAGAATTTCATCTATAGGCAGGCTAAGCCGACTCTTTCGCTACATGTTCTATCTTCTTTGATGCAGAAGTATTATGGTTGATAGATATTCTTGAAATTGCCTGATGGTACTTGATGATAGTTTCTTTCTCTTTTGACTATCAGTTCAGTTTTCACTAGAAATTTCAAAAATATACTTACGAGAAGGAGTGTACTCAAGTTTGATTCAATATAGTTTCATCCTTAGTTGGTAGGACACCCTAGAGAAAATTGATTAAATTCTAGTATTTGTGCTTCAAACCTTTAACTACCAGCTTTGAGGGTCATCCAGAATAGCTATAGTATTGGCATGAGATCACGAGCTTTGATCATCATCATTTATATGTCCAAGTAACACCTTATGGACTTATCATTATGCTTGCTATTATGGTTTTTTGGTAGATCAGCTCCAGTTCATCCAGGCTAGTGTGATGGGGTTGTGCGGATAGGACTCAAATGAATTTCTGCATGGTATGGAATAGATGTAAAGTTTAGAAAGGCAAAATAAGGTTAAATTTTTATAATGGAGTTGGTTGCAACATTTAGCTTTGAATAGTCTTTTGCTTGGTGTAGTTTTCACGTGGTTGTGCTAGTATCGATGTGATATCAATGTGTTGTAGTTTAGATTTGAATGTATCAACCACTCTCTTCTCTATTGGAGAACTATTTGTTGTTGAGGTTTAGTTTTCATTGTTTGAAACTGAATTAAGGAAGTTGGTTGAAAAAGGAAACCTATAGGAAAATCTCTTTGAAGCTTTGTCTCTGTGTACAGGTTATTTGAGGAGTCATGCCTGGGGCATGCAGGCCTAGTACCTTCTTTTTTCGAGATTTCATGTTGTTCCTATTCATTGTCTATCACGACCTGATTTATGAGTCATGATGCCACCTACTTTATCCCACTAGTAGGTAAGCTAAACCGTAGTCCGAAGCTAAAAGAATTGGGATAATTTGGTTGAAAATGGCATAAATGCCGGAAATACGTAAGTTAAGACATACAAACAATAAATCATAGAATAATAATAATACAGTAGATAAATAAAATAAATAACAATTCCATGACCTAGCATGTCAGTACAAGAGCCAATTAATATAAAAAGAATATGGGTACTATAATAGTCTAATATACATTAGTCTCGAAAATGGAAAGACAAAGCAAATTATTTAAGATAAAGAAAAGGTCAACTCTAGCTCCAAGTGCTCACCTTGTCTCCTCATGATCAAAGCGTCAACAATGGCCACTAGTACTAAGATCTGCACCAAAAAGGTACAGAAGTGTAGTATGAGTACAAAAGCCATGAGTACTCCGTAGGCATCACTGGCTGACTGAGCTAAATCACAACATAAATTTTAAAAAAATATGTTATACATAATGTTAAATCAAGGTAAGAAGGAAAGCCTAGAATGATTCTCCAAATACTGTAAATAATTAACTAGTACAATAATGATAATACAACATATATATTACTAACAAACTGGGTCCCATAAGTCAGTAGGTGAAAAATAGTAAATAACCTAATGTAGGCCCTCAAAGTATGGTGAGTGCAATAAAAGAGAATTAACAAATGAAATTATATAAAGTAGCCATATCTCAAAATCTTAACCAGGGATCTTTCCATAACAAAATTACCGGACTCGAACCTATTTCATAATTATCATAAATATCCTCTCAATGTCAGACTTGAACCAAAACTCATATCCTCATTTGCCAGACTTAAGCCGGAACTCAATATTATCATTTGCCGGACTCGAACCGAAACTAAAGAATATAAGTCCACCGACTAGAATCATAATTAAATAACATAAATTGCCAAAAACAAAAAGGAACCAATATCATCTCCAAAGTATCAATATAAAATAAAGCATCATATATTCATCCTCCTCAATATCTATAATATGCATTTAGAAGATGTAACACGCCTATAAAGTCTACAGGGAGCTAATAATAGTCTTGACCTAAGGTGGGCCGAAGGGGTCCACTTCTAATCCATAAAATCCACTCTAAAGTAAATTATGCTCTGTACTAGAAAAAGGAATCTAAATTCCATTCAAGATATTAAGTATGGCACATTTGTCCTAAGAAGGCAATTCTACCTAAAGAATGAGTAACTAGGTCAATTATGCCTAATTTACATTACCTTAACCAGCTAAAAGATCCAAATTATAATAAATATACTTCCAAGTCCTACTTTCCAACTCACATTTAGAACAATATCATACATATACAAACATTTAGTCTAATGTTTTAGAAAGGTAAACCTAGCTACCTAGATGCTGAACAAACCACAATAAAATTCTCTAGATCATCGATTTCTCCTTTCGAGAAGCTTCCGCATGACGCCACCCTATAAAATGATAAACCACTCATCAGTATAAGAACCATGGTACCCATATTGAGGTTTTATACTTAGGATCCAAAATTACGTAATAATCTTATGTGAGACACATTTGCGAAATAGCATGGTCGAAATCATTAATGTGTCAAGCATTTACCTATAAGAATGGGTGAACTATGAGCACAAATGATGCTGAAATAAATTCACCAAAAATCTAGGGATTTTGGGAAAATTAAGAATTTAACCATGATATTAATGGAAACATACAAAGATTTTGATGAAGAAATGAGAATCCCGAACACACAATCACCCCAAAGTCTTATATTAAATTCTCCCTAAATTTTTAGCACTCTCTAGGGCTCAAAGCTCTTGACCTTTTGGAAAAAGAGGGAGAGAGTCGGGCTAATGGGGCATTTAATGCCACCTAAGTGCCGCTTAAATGGAAACTAGACCACTTAAGTGGACAAGTACCGCTTAAGCAGTACCCACCTTATTTTTACCCTCCACTTAAGAGGACCAATAGCCGCTTAAGCATTTTCACTTAAGCTTAAATATTCTTCAGCTATTCAAGTCTCGTCGCTTAAGCGACCGGCTGGCCTCTTACGTAGATGCAGCAACTAAGTGGTACACTATCTAGGGACTTGGAAAATTCAAAGTCTCCACCAACCCCTCGTGAATCATCCAAAATTCCTTGAATGCACACAAACTATAATACCTATAAAATTGGACATCCCAGACTCAATGGCACAATCAACATTTCCATACGATGTTATTTTGACAAAATATGTACCTCACACCCAAGGGCTATTTTAATCAATTATTGTTCAAAAGTTTGAAATGTGTTTGGAATCATTGGAACCCAAAGAAAAGGTCCCCATAGAATAAATTTGACATTTGGAGCTGATGGAACATTCCAAATTAGCATATTAGGTCGTTTGACTGATAGTTTAGCAAGTAGAAAATTCTTCCCATCGATGACTTCAAAATAGTGATTCGAATTTAAAAATCAAAAGAAGTACCCATTAACTGAATTGTCCTCTCTAGCAAGTTACAAATTAGTTGGAGTGGCTATTGAAAAGGTCTAAATGAAGAAAATGAGCAAAAATATAGAAAATGGCCTGGAGGGTCATTATAATATCCACTACTAAAGGAACTTTCATCTGCAAAAGTAATGGGTTAGGATGTAACTATAGCCTCAAACTTGTGAGGATACTAGTCCCACTCCCCTCTCTTGATGTCCTAAGTAGCCTCATCTATTGGGTGGTGTTTCTAATGAACCTTAACCACTATCATCTCTTTAGATCAAAACCGCTTTACATCCCTGACTATTATGAACACTAGCTCCTCCACAAAGGTCAATATCTTATCCAACTAAACTCTCCCACTAAAGAACGTATGACTCACAGGGAATGTAGTACCACAAAATAAAAACATACAAGATCAAATAGATATCAGTAAAATTTGGGGGTAAGGATAACTCATAATCCACCTCTCTAATTATGTGAAGGATCTCAAAGGTCCAATATATCAGGGGCTGAGCTTGCCTTTCCTCCCAAACCTCATCACACCTTTTATTGTCAATACTCATAGGAATACCAAGTCACAACTAGCAAATCTCAAGGTAAGAAATTTATGATCTGTATAATCCTTCTGGAAACTTTGATATGCCCTCAACCTACTTGAATCACCCTCACTCTATCCAATGACTCCTAAAGCAATTTAATACCATGATGTCTAATCTTAGAGGTCTCAAACCAATCAATTAGAAAATGACAATGCCTACCATATAATTCCTCAAATAATGTCTTTTCAATGCTCAAATGGTAGCTATTATTGTATGCAAACTCCACCAATACTAAGTGTTGCTCTGACAGACCTAAAAAATCCATAACATTGGCTCAAAGCATATGCTCAAGAATCTGAACAGTCTACTCCAACTGCCCATTAGTCTGAGGGTGGGTGATTGTGCCAAGATTAACCGGAGTACCCAACTCCTCTTGAAAATATATCTATAACCTTAAAGTGAACACCAAACCCTTGTCATAAACTATCTCACAAACATAGATTCGGGCTTATGTCTCAGTACTTAAGGAAATCTTACTAGGAAAGAAATATGCTAACTTGGTCAACTGATCTACAATAACCCAAATACCACTGGAGCCATGGGAGGTGTGACAAAACCCACTAACGATGTCCATGGTGATCTGCTCCCACTTCTACTTGAGAATAGGTAATCTCTCATTCAATCCACTAGGTCTCTAATGCTCGACCTTCACCTGCTAGAAACATAGCAATGAGGTACAAAGTATTCCATATCTCTCTTCATTTAACTTCATTAATAATGCTTCCTCATATCTCTATACATTTTAGCTATACAAAGGTGGATAGAATATCTAGAGCTGTGAGACTCATACAATATCGACTGAACCAACTCTCAATCCTCAAAACACAATGACATCAAATCATAAAATACCTTCAAAATCTATGGTGTCCCATATTGACTCACCACTCAACACCTAATCAAGGATAATACATAACCTCATATCCTAGAACTAACAACTCTGAATCTGCTAAAAGAAATATCCTGGGTTTTGATCATTAGAAAATTTCCTAGATATCCATTCTCTATACCCAATTTGACTCTTAGGTACGAGCAGTATGCTGGGGTACGAGTGGTGTGGTCTTGTCTTATACTAACTAATGTTTGTTGGTGAGATATTTTTGATTACTGCAATGGGTATGACTTAGAGTGTGTATCATAAGGGTTTAGTATGAGTCATAGCAAGGACTCGTATGGGGGGCATCCTTCTGGTATTTTTTCTGCTAGAGATATGAGTTATGGGTATGGATCATATGTTGTGGTTATGACTTTGTTGGATAAGTCGTATACTGGATAATATTTGATCCAAGGGTTGAGGCTTGAGTATGACTGGTGGGTACCAATCTATAGGAGGGTATGACTCGTATGGGTCAGTCATATTATTTTTATAGATTTTTATGAGAGTTAAGTGGGGGTATTCTAGATATTTCCTTACTTAATCAAATTAGGACCCATGACTTCTTATATATTTTTAAGGTTATTTACCCTATATTCTATTCATTTACACTTAGAAAATATTCCAAAATATCTCATAATTCTCTGAAGAGCTTTTGGGGCAAGAAGACTAAGGTTTCATCTTGAGAATTGCTTTGGGGCTTTTCTTGGTGATCTCTTTTTCATAATTCTTTGGTATAAGGCATTATTCTCTTCCCTCATTATAATTTAAAATAGAGGGATGGTTTATATGATTGATTTAATTATTTTACTATTTCACAAATTATAGTTTTTAATTATTATTGGGGTTCTTGATATTGAATGCCTGGCTATGGTTTCATAAGGTTTTTAACTATGCTTTGATATGAATTAATGGTTGTTTTGGATAATTAGATTGCATGGTAATGGTATACTATTCTATGGAATTAGTTTTGGTTATGTTATGCCCCAAGGTGTTTGATAAAATGCTTATAAAGATATGTTCATTGCATTGACTTCTTTTAATGGAACACTTGCATGTTTTAAACTGAACAAATAATTTATGCATAGATTAGATAGTTTGAAAAGGCTAAAGGCTTAGTGGTTATGCTTGTGTAAAACTTGGAAGTGTCCCAAGTGGATTTAATATGGTATATGGAAGGGCAACTAAGGTCCCCTTAACCTAAATAGTTTGGCTATAGATATAACTTGCAAGTAAGGGGTGGTATGACAATACTACCAATATTGGACTTGGTTAATAGATGATAAATGAATTGTTTGGACATGGTTTTAGTTGAGCATTAATGGCAGAGTATGTTGCTAAGCCATGGAAGGTGGCCGTACTGAAGGAGGGGGACCAAAATTAGAAATACATATTAGCCGATATGAGGGGTCATGATGACAATGTGTGTGTTTCATATTTTATATTGGGGGATATACTAGTCTTCCCATTGGATACTCCTTAGTTGTGCAACTACACGCACTAGGGACCTTTTCACTGGGGGAGCTGAACCCATATGGACCGAGGGTGGTTAGGACAACAAATCTACACAGTCTAGGTAAAAGTTTTAAGTGCATGCTAAACCCAATCCCCTTTCCCGTCACTTATATATTAATAGTTGTATTCACTATAGATGTTTTACTTGTTTTTTTGACTGGCATTATTTTGTCCTTGTCCTGAGATTCAACTAACGGTCACTCACTAACCCTTTTCTACTGGAGGCTTTATACCTATGATATATAGGAACTGGGCATTCTACCCCTCTTTTTTAGGAGTGGATTTAGTATCAGTATTTGTACTGAAGTGGTGAGCTTCCATACTTTTGGGAGGCATCATTTTATGTTATGAGTTTGTTTAGATAATTCTCTTTTATTTTGGATATTGGTTTTGGCCATGGTTGGGGGCATGTCCTAACCAAATTTATTTATCCTTTTGGATATAGGTTTTGTGGTACTTTTAGGGTTTGGTATGGGTGTGATCAGTATAGGTGTTAGCCTTAGCATTGGTATTGATATTAAGGCTGGAATCATCAAACCCGATTTCTCATAGTTCAATCCTACTACATTTTGGGATTGATTTTCATATTATGGTTTGGTTTTGTATGGTTTGGTAGTTGGTGCAATACAATTGGACTCAATTAGGTCGGTCATGGTTGTGGCCTTATCCTAGAGTCTTAATGAGAACAATAACACTATCTTGTTATATGTTAGAATCTCATCCCATCTAAGGCTGGACATAGGTGGTTGGGTTAGGTAACAGTGGGTGGTCCCCAATCCTGGTAGAACTTGGGATGCCAATTATGACAAGTCTTGGATTTAGGTCTTGTCAAGTTTGTATTAGAGCCTAGGTTTATGGTCAACTGGGAAGTCCACAAAGCCATGTTGAATAGAGTCTCTTTTAGGGGTGTGAAGTACACCACACTCAAAAGTGAGAGGCTAGAAGACATTTAGGAACTTTTAACTTTCTTGCTATTCTATCTTTAAGCTTGAGTTTTCATTCTTAGAATCTCCTCTAATCCTTGTTTTTTTTTTCTTCCAAATCATGCCTCCTAGATCTAGAACACAAAGAAATTCTTTCATCCCATCTGGGGATAATGTTGAAAGGGTATGTCCTACGTCTGGAGTATATCTTCGATCTCATGATCATATTCTTGATGGTTCAGGAGTTTCTCCTATTCTTGATAGTTCTTCTTAGGTCCCCCAGGGCAACATGACGAATGCAGAATTTTATTAGTCTATTTATGTCATTGCCCAATTGGTTTCTACTTAGGCTGAGCTGGGTGCGACTTGTGCTGTGTCTACTATGGCATAAGGGTTTGTCAATTTATGAAGATAGGTTCTCCAACTCTTAATGGGGTGAAGTTGGAGGAGGATCCACAGGGATTTTTGGATAAGATGGAATAGATCTTTCAGGTAATGCAGGCTACTAATGTAGAGGGAGGTAACTTTATAGCTTATCAGTTCAAGAATGTTACTTATAGTGGTATAAGGAGTCGGATAAGGATAGAGGTAATATGGAAGAGGAAGGGTTGTGGGATGTCTTTTCTAATGCCTTCTAGGATAGATTCTTTCCTTAAAAGTTAAGGAAAGCAAAGACGGTGGAGTTTGTGAACCTCAGGCATGGGATGATTTCTATAAAGGAAATGCTTTGAAGTTCCATCAGCTATCAAGGTATGCTCCTAATTTAGAGGCTGATATAAGGTTGATAATGAGGAAGTTCACTTCTAGGGTAAATAAAAATATGACTCTATAGAGCAAGACTGCTTTGCTGATTAAAGATATGGATATCTCGTGGTTAACTATTCATTTAGAGTAAATTAAGCATGAGAAGAGGAAGCAGGTAGATTTTTGAGATGGGTAGGGAAAAAGGAGTAGGTTTTCTAATCAGGGAGGTGCTCTGTCTCAAGGTAGTAGGGATGGTGGAAAATGGCATAAAAAGAAGTGGGGGAGTTTGGGATCCTTTTCTACTAGTGCTCCTTATCATTTAGGAGATAGGCATCTTCAAGGTGGTGATAATTCTTTGGCAAAGGTTGTCCAACTTTAGGCGAGCGAAGGTCAATCAGTTTCTTTGTGTCCTCTTTATTGATTTTATTATTTTCCTTATTGGGGTTATTGCGAGGAGTAAAGAACAAGTTCTTAGAGTATGGTTAGGTAGGCCATCGGCTCAGGTATTGTCCAGTCAATAAGGTTGGTTCGGGGGTTAAATAAGATTTCTATGGCTTCATCTTCTGCTCTTATACCTAGTAGGGTGGCATCGACTTCTATTACTGCTCTTGGTTTTATTTTTGGCTGGAATAGGTTGTATGCTTTGGCATCTCAACAGGAATTTGAGGCATCACATAATGTCGTTAGTGATATGTTACAACTTTTATCTCATGACGTATATTGTTTGCTAAAATTGGGGTCCACTCTTTCTTATTTGACTATATATGTGGCTGTGTGTTTTGGTTTTGATTTTGAAAGCTATCTTAGATCTTTTTGTTGTTTCTACCATGGTAGGTGACTCAGTTATTGCTAAGAGAATCTATAGGGGGTATGTGGTAGCTGTTGGTGACAAATAGACCTTGGTGGATATGTTTAAGTTGGATAGTGTAGATTTTGATGTAATTCTAGGTATGGTTTGGTTTCATTCTTATTATGCGTCTGTGGATTTTCGAACCTATAGGGTTATCTATAAATTTCCTGGTGAACTGATTATAGAATAGATAGGTAGTTCCTTAGCTCTTAGGGGGAGGTTTAATTCTTATCTTAGGGCTCGGAGGCTAATCTCTAAGGGTTGTCTTTATCACTTGGTCAGGTTTAAAGATTCTAACTCAGAAGGTTCCTCTTTGTCTTCGGCACCAATGGTTAATGAGTTTCCAGAGGTTTTGTTGAATAATCTTCTTTGTGTTCCTCCGTATAGGGAATAGAGTTTGGTATTGATTTTCTTTTGAAAACTTGTCCAATTTCTGTTCCTCCATGTAGAAAGGCTCCATCTGAGTTAAGGGAACTCAAGGCGCAACTTAAGGATCTTCTAGATAAGAGGTTTCTTCATCCTAGTGTTTCTCCATGGGGTGCACCAGTGTTGTTTATATGGAAGAAGGATGGTTCCCTTTGGATATGCATCGACTATAGATAGTTGAATAAGGTGACGGTCAATTTCAAGTATTCTCTTCCCCAGATAGATGATTTGTTTGACCAATTATAAAGTGCCAAGTTCTAGATAGATCTTCGATCTGGATACCATCAGCCTAAGATTAGGGAGGTGGATATCCCTAAGATGGCTTTTCATACTCTATATGGCATTTTGAGTTCTTGGTGATATTATTTGGGTTGACTAATTCTCCAACAACATTTATGGATTTGATGAATAGGGTGTTCAGGTAGTATTTGGATCTCTTCGTCATTATGTTTAGTAATGACATTCTGATTTATTCAAAGAGTATGGTGGATTCTGGTTACCTCTTGTGGTGTTATAGACCTTAAAGGAATAACAACTGTATGCTAAGTTCTCTATGTGTGAGTTCTAGTTAGACGCTGTGACTTTATTAGGTGATATTATTTCTAGTGAAGGGATCATAGTAGATCTATATTAGGTTGTTAAGGTGAATAGGTGGCCTAGGCCCTCTACTCCATTTGATATCTGGAGCTTTTTGGATTTAGCCGGGTATTATAGGTGGTTTCTAGAAAACTTTTCTTCGATAGCTGCTCCTTTGACTAAGTTGACTCAGAAGAAGGTTAAGTTTTCTTTGTTGGAGTCTTGTGAAGGGAGTTTTGAGAACTTGAAGGATAAATTAACTTTGGCTCCAATATTGACCTTGCAAAAGGAAATAAAAGGTTTGTGGTTTATTTTTATGTATCTCGGGTAGGGCTTGGTTATGTATTGATGCAATATGGGAAGGTAATTACCTATGATTCGAGGAAATTGAAGGTACATGAGAGGAATTATCCTAATAATGATTTGGAGTTCTTGGAGGTTGTGTTTTCTTTGAAAATATGGCAGGATTATTTGTATGGTATTCACGTGGATATCTTTTCTAATCACAAGAGTCTTCAGTACGTGTTCACTCAAAAAGAGCTTAATCTTAGGCAGTAGGGGTGGCTTGCGATTCTCAAGGATTATGATATGAGTCTTCAATACTTCCAAGGTAAGGCTAAAATAGTTACCGATGCTCTTAGCAGGCTATCCATGGGTAGTTTGGCTCACGTGGAGGAAGGCAAGAAGGAATTGGTGAAGGATATTATCTGCTTGGATAATCTTGGAGTTTATCTCATGGACTCTAAGGATAGTGGTGTGATGGTGTAAGAAGTTGTTCGATCGTCTTTTGGTGTACAGATTAAAGAGAAGCAAGTACTGGATCCTGTCTTAATAAAAATCAAGGGTGATATTGGTGGGTAAAAGGTAGTAGTATTTGAGATTAATGGTGATGGTACTTTACAGTACCAAGGGAGGTTGTGTGTTCTTGATGTCACGGGCTTGAACAAAGGTTTTTGGCTGAGGCGCCTGAGTCTTGCTATGTTTTTCATCCTGGATTGACTAAGATGTATCATGATCTCAAGGAGATCTATTGGAGGAATGACATGAAGAGGTATGTGACTGATTACATGACCAAGTGCATGTTGTGTCAACTGGTTAAGTTTGAGCACATGAGGCTAGGAGGGTTATTTCAAGAAATTGATTTGCCTAAATGGAATTGGGAAATGATCACTATGGAGTTTGTTACTATTTTTCGTCTGTCTTGGAATTAGTATGATTCTATTTGGGTAATCGTGGATAGGATGACTATGTATGTGCATTTCTTTCTACTCGGGACTACCTTTTCAAAAAAGAATTATGTGCGGTTGTATCTTTAGGATATTGTGAAGCTGCATGGGGTAACTATTTTGATTATCTGTAATCATGGTATGCAGTTTATATCTCATTTTTAGTAGTCTTTGCAGGAAGGGTAGGGGACTAAGGTTAGTCTAAGTATTGCTTTTTATCCACAGTTGGATGGGCAAGCAGAGAGAACTATTTAGATATTAGAAGATATGCTTCAGTCCTGTGTGATTAACTATGGTGGCAATTGGGTTAAGCATCTACCTTTGGTGGAGTTTTCTTACAACAATAGCTATCATTCGAGTTTTGGTGTGGCTTATTTTGAGGCATTGTACGGAAGGAGGTGTAGATCTCCTATTGGGTGGTTTGATATTTTAGAAGAAGACATGTTTGGTCTGGATTTTGTTTATAAGGCAGTTGAGAAGGTCAAGTTGATTCGGGAAGGCATAAAGTTGCCTAAAGTCACTAAAAGTCATATGTGGATGTTAGGCATAGAGACTTGGAATTTGAGATCGCATATAGGGTGTTCCTCTAGGTGTCTCCCATAAAGGGAGTGGTGCGGTTTGGCAAAAAGGGGAAACTCAGTCCTTGGTTCATTGTTCCTTATGTGATTTTGTGGAGAGTTGGTAATGTTGCTTATGAGGTAGAGTTTCCATCTAGCTTCAGTTTGGTTCATCCGGTCTTTCATTTTTCAAGTTTGAGGAAGTGTCTTAGTGATCCTTCTTTGATTGTTCCTTTGGAAGGATTGCGTATTTTAAATTCTCTATCTTATGAAGAGGTCCCCGTTGAGAGATTAGATAGGAAAGTTCGCCGGGTGCGGACCGAGGATGTGGCCTCGGTTAAGGTTCTATGGTGGAACCATAAGGTAGAAGAAGTTAGTTGGGAAGCAGAAGAGGACATGAAGTCTAGGAATCTGCATTTGTTTGTTACACCTAGGATTTGTGCAGAACATATGTGTCTTGAACACATCTTTATTTTCTTAGTTTGCTTAAGAAAAGATTAACATCTTTCCCTTTTTGTTCTAAAACTTTATTGAAAGGATGTTTGATAATGCAAATGTCTTTGTGTGTGGTTACCCCTACTTTGTCTGTTATTCAGGGATGAAAGTTCCTAGTGAGGAAGACTGAAACATCCTGGGTTTTGACCATTAGAAAATTTCATAGAAATCCATTCTTTGAACCTAATACAACTCATGGGAATGAGTTATATGCTTGGTACGAGTGGTATGGTCCTATCGTATACTGATCAGTGTTAGTTTGTAGGATGGTTTTGTTAACTGGAATGGGTACGACTTAGAGGTATTAGTCCTAAAGGTTTGGTACCAGTCGTAGCATGGACTCGTATGGTGGGAAGTGTTTGATCCTCTTGGTATTTTATCCTATTTGGAATATGAGTTACGGGTACAGATCATATGTTGTAGTTACGACTTGGTTGGATGAGTCATATACTAGACAGTGTTTGATCTAAGGTTTAGGGCTTGGGTACGAGAGGTAGATACCGATCGTATAGGAGGGTACGACTCGTATGGGTTAGTTATTTCCCTATGACGTATTTTTAAGGGATTTAAGTGGGGGTATTCTGGACATCTCCCTACTTACCCAAATTAGGAGCCAGGACTTCTAATACACTTAGGTGTTTATTTACCCTACTATTCTATTTATTATCACTAAGAAACTATTCCAAAACATCTCTTAATTCTGTCAAGAGAATTTGGGGCAACAAGGCTTGGGTTTTTTCTTGAGGATTGCTTTGGGTCTTGTCTTGGTGATTTCTATCCATCAATTCTTTGGTATAAAGTATGATTCTCTTCTATCATTGTAAATTCAACTAAAGGAATGGTTTATATGATTGATTTCATGGTTTTACTATTTCACAAATTATGGTTTTCAACTATTATTGGTTGTTTTGATATTGAATGCTTAGATATGGTTTCCTATGGTTTTTGTTATGCTTTTATATTTATTAATGGTGGTTTTGGTCAATTGAATTTCATGGTAATGTCTTAATGTTCTTTGGAATTGGTTTTGGTTATATTATGCCCCCAAGGTGTTTGATAAAATGCTTATAAAGATATGTTCATTGCATTGACTTCTTTTAATGGAATTCTTACATATTTTAAAATGAACAAATGATTTATACATGACTTAAATCATTTGAAAATTCTAATGGCTAAACGGTTATGCTTGTGGAAAATATGGAAGTCTCCGAAGTGGATTTAAAATGGTATATGGACGCGCACCTTAGTTCCTTTTAACCTAAATGGTTTGGCTATGGATATTGCTTGCAAGTAAGGGGTGGTATGACGATACCACCAATATTGTCCTTGCTTAATAGATGGTTAATGTATTGTTTGGACATAGTGTTAATTGAGAATTAATGACGAGGTGTGTAGCTAAGCCATGGAAGGTGGCGGTCTCGGGGGAACCAAAATTGGAAAATCATATTTGCCGATATGAGGAGTCTTGGTGACCATGTGCGTGCGCCACATTTTACATTGGGAGATGTACTAGTCATCCCATGGGATATTCCCTAGTCATTCAGCTACATGCACTGGGACTTTTTTAACAAAGGGAGCTGAACCTATCTGGACCGTGGGTGGTTAGGATGGTAAAGCTACACATCCCAGGAAAAGGTTTTAAGTGCATGCTAAATCCGGTCCCCTTTCCCGTCACATATATATGTACGGTTATATGCATTATGGATGGTTTAACTTAGTTTTATGACTGGCATTATTCTATCGTTAACTGAGATTCATCCAACTGGTCTCTCACTAACCTTATCTACAAGAAGATGTATACCCATGCTATGCAGGAACTACCCATTCTACTCCACTTTTTAAGCACGCATATTCGGTGTCAGCATTTGGACTAAAGTTGTGATCTTCCATCCTTTCGGTAGGCATCATTTCATGGTATGGATTTCCTTAGACACTTCTCTTTTATTTTGGATATTGATTTTGGCCATGGTGGTTCATGTCCCAACCGAATTTGTTTATTCTTTTAGAGAGAGGCTTTGTTGTACTTTTTGGGGTTGGTATGGGTGGGATCGGTAGAGGTGTCAGCCTTAACATTGGTATTGATATTGAGGCTGGCATCATCGCACATGATTTCTCACTGTTCCATCCTACTACATTTTGGAATTGATTTTCGTAATATGTTTTGGCATTTCCATTTGGTTTATGGTCTATGGTTAGGTTTGGTTTGGTATGGTTAGGCAGTTGGTGAGGTACGATTAGACTCGGTTGGGTCGGTCACGATTGTGGCCTTATCCCAAAGTCTTAATGAGAATGATAACGCTATCTTGTTATATGTTTGAAATTTAGTCCATCTAAGGTTGGACATAGGTGTTTGGGTTAGTTAATAAGGGTAGGTCCCCGGCGCTGGTAGGACTTAGGATGCCCATTACAACAAGGCTCGGGGTCGATTTTGGTCATAAAATAAGGTAGACCTCTACTTAACACTATCAAGAATTCTCTTGGGGTTAGAAATATCATGTCGCACTATCGTGTTGGCTATAAACTTGATGTCCTATGACAAATGCCTCTGAGAAATTGAGACAGAAACCCAACTACCCATACTGAGCGCTTTTTGACTCAACGCATCTGCTACCGTGTTTGCCTTGCCCAGATTATACAGAATAAAGATGTCTTAATCATAAAGCAATTTCATCAATCTATTCTACCTAGAATTAAGCTCCCTCAGGGTCATAAGATGCTGAAGACTGCAACAATCAATGCAGATCTCAAAATGAATGCCATAAAGATAATGCCTCCAAATCATAAGTGCAAAAACTACTATTTCCAACTCTAAATCATGAATGGGTTTGTTTCTCCCATTCACCTTCAGCCACTTCAATGCATAAGAAATAACTCGATCCTGCTGCATCAACACACAAACCAAACTAACATCAAAAGAATCAAAATATATAGTGAATCCCTCACTTACAACAAAAAGAGCCGATATAGGATATAAAGTGAGAAGTCTCTTAATCTTCCTAAAGATTGACTCACAATACACAGACCACTAGAAAAGAACCTCATTCTGGGTCAATCCGATTATCAGTGCTGCAACAGTAGAAAAACCCTCAATGAACAACATATAGTAACAAACCAAAGTAATGAAGCTAAGAACCTCAACGGAGATGTAAGCCTGTTCTAATCATGAATAGCGTCAATATTTGTTGGTTACACCATAATCCCATCCTTAGACATAATATATCCTACTAATCGCATCGGCTTAAGCCGAAGCTCACATATTTTGAAAAGCCTATGATCTGTCAAAGTTTGTAACACAATCCTCAAATGCTACATATGCTCATCCCTACTTACTAAATACATAAGGATATCATCGATGAACATAATTATGGAAGAATCCAAATACGGCCTGAACATGAGGTTCATCAAGTCCATAAATGCTGCTAGGGCATTGGTCAACCCAAAAGATATCACTAGGAACTCTTAATGGACATAATGAGTCCTTAAAGTTATCTTTAGGATGTCTACATCCTGAATCCTCAAATGATGGTAATTGAACCTCAAGTCAATCTTAGAGAACATTTCTTCTACCTAAAGCTGGTCAAATAAATCATTAATGTGAGGCATAAGATGCCTATTCTTCATTGTTACCTTGTTAAACTACTTGCAGTCAATATATATATGCAAGGAACTATCTTTATTCGTTAAAAAAAAAGATAGGATCACCCCAATGTGGTACACTTGGCCTAATCAAACCATTAACCAAAAAGTATTAAAGTTGAGAATCATCTATTTAAGCTCGGCAGAAGCCATATGACAAGATGCCCTAGAAATAGATTGGTTGTCGAGCTCAAGATCAATAAAAAATTTAGTATCACACTAAGGAAATAAAGTAGGTAGATTTTTAAAAAAACATTAGAAAACTCACAGACAATGTGAACAGAGTCAAGTGAGGGGCTCTCTATATTAACATCACAAACATAAGTGAGGTAAGACTTACAAACACCCAAATAAGTCTCCTTGACTAAACATAAGAAATAAGCCCCACCAGCCAGCATCTAGTCGATCCCTATCACATAACTGGGAGTATGCCAGTTGGGATAAGGTACCAATCATGGCAAAATAGTCAAAGACTTAATGACAGTGGGATAACCAATCTATTCCCAAAGTCACAATAGAATCCACCATCTCTAGGACAATAAGATAAGCTTGAGCATCAAGCTCTCAATTAATTATAGTACAAGATCTAAAAACTCAATTCACTAATAAATAATTACCCATGGGAGAGATACACATAACGACACAAATAAAGAATCCTGAGATAACTCTAAATACGACAAATAATATCAGACATAAAAATTTCTGGTTCCTGGATCAAATAAATCAAAGGCCGACTATGGTAGACTTAAATCATACTTGTAATATCAACATCCAAAGACTCTATCTTGGGTCAAGAGGGTACGACATACAACCGACCACACCTTCCACTAAGCTGGGCTCATGAACAATCTTATATCCTACCTACCTGAGGACCTCTACAAGCACCCTAGGGACCTCCCCAATGACCATGTATACCACATCTAGCTGGGGAAGGTACTACCCTAATCAGTGGGACACTCTAAATTGTCAGAACCACCACTCCACGATTAGGGCACTAAATTAAGAAATGGCCAAAGGCCCTAAGACAATAACATACCCTACACCCTATACTAAAACCAGAAGATCTAAATGACCCAAAATAGCCACCACAACTAGAATACCTAGAAGATTAACCCCGCAAAAGTTGACTATTACTCTAGCCAGAATGATAACTTTAACTATACTGGCCTGTATCGATAATCTAAAGTGCAACATGAATGGGCCTAGTAGACAAACGTTGATGCTGATTGGGCTAACAAGGAGGATATATACCCTGAGAAGCATTAGCTCAGAACCATGAGCCACTATGGCTCCTACTAAAATTACCCTTATATCATGGCCTCTTACTATTTCCTTCTTGGGCCTCACAATACACCTCGTCCATCACTGAAGTATGATCAGTGGAGTCAAAAAAATGCTCTAACTACAATAATTATACTCTACATAGCTATGCAGAGATAAAGACTAAATCACACAGCAAAATTTTGAACCTAATCATACTCCATTGACAAGATAGATATAGAATGGCTAGTTACCTCATAAAATCGAGATGCAATCTCCACAACAGTCATGGAGCCCTTCTCCATCCTCAAGAATGTTCTCTCAAATTATCTCTAAGACTGTTAGGAATATAATTCTCTAAGACGACCTTAGAGAACTGATTGCATGTAACCGGGGGAGATCCAGCTAGCCTAGAATAAAGATAACCTCTCTACTAGTGTTGAGCCATCAATCCAACTAAAAATTAGTGTAATCCACATTACAAGTTAAACTAGCCAAAATTATAGAGCGTATTTTTACAAGAAACAAATAGCTCAAAAGGATCCTTGCCTTGTGCACACAATAACATAGGTGGAGTAATTAAGAAAATCTACCCAACATCATCTGATAATCAATAGACAAAGCTGGTTAGGAGACTATTAGCTTAGCAGCTACTAGAACATGAGGGACCTTAACTTTGGGAATCACAGATACAGGCCATGCCTCCACCTTAGTACCTCTTTGATTTGTGGACTGTGCACCACAAACTTGAAATACCCTAAACCTTAGAACTTGAAAAAATCTAGGGTTTTGGGCATTCGTCCGGTGGTACAACTCAAGGGTACTAATCGTATCTTGGTATTTGACTTTGTCCCCCTATTTCATAGGCTATCCAGTGTAGTGTGAGTTAACTATTGTCAAATATATAGTTTAAGACCTACCCCAGTCATATGTTAGGGTATGAGCCATATGTTGCCATGTCGTATGTTTCTATATGCTTAGCCTAGTAGAAACTATCCAAGGTTTGGTTCAAGGTATAGTTTGGGGTACTATTCATACTCTAACATATAAGTTATGCATGTTTAGTCATAACCTAGATAGTTTAGGGATCCAGGGTGAATCCTATGGTATGATTTATGGTACTACTCATAGCCTAGGGTACGTTTGGTGTAGGATTTGTACCCTCCTAGGAGTTCATTTTCAGCTTTTAAGCTGAGGACTTTATGGATATTTCCCACCCAAAACCTCTAAGTACCCCCACAATATAACATTTTTAGGCCTCTCATAACATATTTTTGATGAGCAAAACCTACCTAAAAAACTCTTTAATTCACTCTAGAAAATTGGAGGCTAGGGTTTGAAGATATGTTCTTCTAGAGGCTAAAGGGGTCAAGTTCCTTCTGTGAATCATCTTTTATATAATATGTGACTCTTTCCTTATTGTTATTTCAAAATATCACATGTTTAAAAAATGATTTTGACATGTAAATTATGGTTTTAAAATAAAATATTTAGGGTATTAACACATACTGATGGGCATTGTTTACTCTTACTTAAACTTGTATTTGTACATGTTTTTACTGATGCTGTGAACATGTGGGTGCTTTTTGAATTATGGTTTAACAAATGGGTCATGAGTAACCCTATATTTGATGATTTCTACTTTGATTTTGGTCTTAATAAATGTATTCCCTTAGGGTATTTGTGAAAATGTCTAAGAGAAATAACTAGTCACTTGTTAATGATGTATTGAACTATGACATTGGTTTGATGAATATGATTGAATTATTGCATTGGATTAATTTATAATAATGTTTGATAAATGGCTATGTGATGGCCTTGATGGCCATGTAATGAGTTAATTTGGTATCTTTGATGGTATAGGTGGGGATAAAGGGTTATAGTCCCTAAGTATGGAATTGAATTATGTTTTGAAACCAAGTTAGGTATAAGAATGATAATGAAGAATGAGTGGTTTATAAGGATCTAGATGACCATAAATAGATTTACATGGTGGTATGAACCTAGGCATTGACCAAATTAAATGATTTATTGTTAAATGGTTTTATAAAGGTCGTGTGGTCATAGATGAAATGTTCAATTGTAGCCTTGGTGGCTTAAATTTTCTAAAAATATTAGAGTCTTTATGTGCTTAGTCAAATGGCTTTTAATACATGGATAAATGGTTAGCATCCAAGTATTTGATTAGTCATGGTTTATGGTTAGTGTGCACTTGTCATATATGTGAGGCCTTATGGTTAGGGTCCACTTACCATATAATATGGCTTGTGGTTAAGGTCCACTTTCCATATGAGGTGGTTTGTTGTCAATGTCCACTTACCATATATGATGAGATGGTTTGTGGTTAGTGTTTACTTACCATATAAGATGTGTTGTGGTTGAGGTCCACTTCCCATATAAAATAGGATGACTCAAGGTTAAGGTTGTTTTGCCTAATGTAATAGAGAAGTTTAATTTTTTAAACCTTAAGGGCGGATTTTTTGAGTCCTTTATTCCATGTCTCATGATTGAGGTACTTCAAGAACGCATGTTATGGCCTGATCCTTGTTTTGGAATGTTATGTACCTAAATGTATTCTTATATTTATATATATGTCTATATAGATATAATTGTGATTGCATATGATAGTTTAACTTAGTTTGAATGACTGGACTATTTTATCATTATTGTTGTGATACATACCAACTCTTCAACAGCTAAACATCTCCAAACACTATGTCCCCACGCTACATAGGGGATGGAGCTTATCCTTTTCTTCCTGCGCAGTGACGCAATGTTTGAGTAGACCGTGTGCTAACAATTAAGTGGTGATATTCAATTATTCAAAAGGCATACATTTCATAGTCTATTACCTTATGTGTTAGATGTAATACCCCGTATGTTTCTAGGCTAGGAGACGAACCATTTTTCCTACGAATGAAACCTCCTATCCTGTGAGTAGAATTTTAGTTCATGACTTACAATGAGTATCCTAACGATAAGATAACTTATGATACATTAAGAATGTTCATATGAGTCACTTAAGGTAATACAAGCTAAGAGTTTTTGAATCCATCAAGTTTTAGTGTTTGATTTTGCAAAGGTCATCTTTGAACGAGTATAACTCGATGTTAATGTGGTATTTCTTCATATTTATACCCACCAAATTATAGATAATTGAATTATCTTTCCAACAATACCAATTTTGCCTTAATACAATACTCGAGCAAAAAGTTATGCCCATTTTTGTGAGAGACAGTAAGGATAGGCGATTGGTTAGGCGCTGCCCAACCAAACTTAGGTGATTGGTTAGGTGTCGCCTAAGTCATTTACAATTCCAAAAACACTCAGTTTTGAGTTATTTTGAGGGTAATTAAGTCTTTTAACACTTCTTACATGTCCCTAAATTTAACCCTACGAAATATATAGCTTCTAAACACATTACAACCCTATTAACATCTCAAAGCTCATTATCCAAGAGAACTAAAAGAGAAAAACAACTGGTGTTGCATAATTAAGCTTGAAGATTTAATTTCAAGGAAATTCCTCCGTCAATCATCAAGAACCTCCCTTCCAAGGTATGCGTAGTGTTCATCCATGGATATCTTTTGTTGTGGAGTTCAAGAATAAATCTTTAAAATACAAAAGCTTGGTTGATTGTGGTGATATGATCATACCCATATTGATGCTTGTTTGTTTTTCTATATAATAGTATCGTGACTATATATCTCATGAAAGTTATGTTTTTAGTTGAAAAACATGATCTTTAGATGGATTGATAGAATGCAAGTATGAAATCCACCTATGCCTTAAAGAATGCATGCAAGGTATTCGATAAAATGCCTAGTATGCTAGAACTTCATATTTACATGATTTCATGATATCTAAATAACAAGTTCATGTTAGTCATACACTCCAATATGAATTTCCGTGCAAATTATGTGTTGTTATTGTTGTGGTATAAAGCATGTATGATAATGGAGATATAAATTATGTACACAAAATATATCCATGTTTTCCCTACCATGTTTGATATGGTGAATAAATACATGAAGTATAATATCCCCAAATTATTACAATATAAACTAAAAGTTACATGTTGCCGTTCTCTTACGCTTGAATGGTTTCCATACGATTGCTATGAATAGTATATGTTGTCGAAATGCCCATGATATTAGAATATGAGATTTATGACTTGATTATAAGCATTCCTATTCATGATAGATATTATGATGACCATGTACTTTATGAAATCCCCCACTCATGTATTATTGATTTTTATTGATGGTCATGTACTCAAGAAATTCAAGTTATGTCAGTTTCCTTCCATCGAGTCCTGGGGGCACTTGTACCCAAAAAAAATATAGCTGTGTGCCTAGATCCATGTCATGTTTTCATGATACTCTCAGTCAAGCCATGATCTATAGAATTCAGTCAGTCATATGACTCAGGAAAACTCAGAATCTCAGTAATCTCAGTAGTCCGGTAATCTCAGTAATCTCAGTGCTCAGTAACCTCAGCAAGCTCAGTAACCTCAGCAAGCTCAGTATTCAGAGCCAATCTCAGTAACTTTAGTAATCTCAACCAATCCTCAAAACTCATTACATTCCGTTAGTCATTGGAATCCAGTAAACTTAGTGTAGCTCTATTAAACAATACCACTAGTATCAGTCCAGTGAATCAGTATCGGTTCAGCTAATCAGTTCAGTTTTGTTATTTAGTTAAGCTTAGTTATTCAGTTCAGTGTCCTTCAGATGGGAGTAGAAAGCACCGAGTGAACCTAAGGATGGGAACTCACCCGCCAGTTCAGGGTATGATTCTTATTAGTCTTTCTTGTGTTCTAGAACTAGGTAGCCAGTGTAGGTTGAGACATCTTAACCCATCAGATTTGGGTTGATGAGGTGGCTTAACTCGTCAGTTTAGGGTTCCCACCATTCTCATTGAGTACCTGCCAGTATAGGGTTCTCACAACTATCCTTACTAGTGGCGCGGTATTGACACCTCTCCAGTCGGGGCAGAGATTGGACCCTAGCCTAGCTATTATAGCATATTTGGGGCATGTCAGTTAGATAACTACTTCCCACAGTTTCAGTTACAGATTTTAGGACTGTTATCTATTGCTACCCAATCTCAGTAAAGAACTCAGATAGTTCTTCAGATTTCAGTATATCAGGACTGTCAGATACAGTCAACTCAGAAATAGAATTGAACTCGGATAGTTTCCTTTAGATTTATAGACTGTCAGATACAGTCACTTATGGTATCAATCTCAAAAGTTATTAGAACTCATGCTATCAGTACTCAGCTTCAGGACTGTCAAATACAGTCAATCATACCAATTCTTCATAATTTGAACTATTAGAAACAATTATTTATTTATCAGTAATGCAATATCAGTATCTTAGTATATCAGTAATACAGTATCAGGTCCATCACTTTTTAGTGATTTACATATCAATATCAGTAAACTCAGTCTTTCAAAATCTCATTATCAGTACACTCATGTTGTCAGTATTCAGACTCAGTAGTTCTTATCTCCAAGAGTTCAGTTACAGTTACATATACATGTATGTACTCTCACGTTCATATCAGTCAGTATTGTCCATGCATATAACCGTTTGCATTTAGCCTACCCCACTCGTATACTCAGTATATTTAGATGTATTAATGCATTTGAGCTATGGTGCTTTCTCTTATGTTACACCATAGGTTTAGAGGCATGAGCTCCAAATCAGCAGTAGATTCCAGGATCAGCAGTCAGAGTTAGACGTGAGTCCTCATCCTTTGAGGACATGATGATTTCATTTCTATTTCAGCTTTAACTTTGTTTTAGTAGTTGGAGTTAGTTGGGGACATATCCCATTAACTCCTTATTCAGTTTAGTTAGAGTTTTTTAGACTAGATGTCAGATTAGATGTTCAGACTTCAGTATTTATGTTCCTTTTTGGTATTGTTATACCATATTTTTCAAATATGTATTAGTATTGAACCTTATGGCCTTACAGTTCATGTTTCCGCATATTTTATGAGATATTATGCAGTTTATAGGTACAGATATCAGTCATGGGTTATCTTGTTGTTCTTCGAGGTCATGAGCACCGTGTAGCATTTCAGTTCAAAAAATTGGGGCGTTATAAACTTGGTATCAGAGCCTAAGGTTCAACAGTGTCCTAGGAAGTCTTAAAGCTGCATCAAGTATAGTCTAGTACATGGGTGTGTTGTGCACCACACTTATGTGCAAGAGGCTATGAGATGTTTTAGGAATAGTTTCCCTTCTTTTATGTCTCAAGATTGTTCTATAGCAAGTTTCTCTAAGGAACCCATGTAGATTCATATCATGCACCCCTCATGCTCACTTTACCTTACTTTCAAGGTAATAGAAAGAGTGAAGTTCAAAGTCCTAAAGATAAGGATTTCTCAGATAGTCCCTATAGTTATTGTTCCAAGGTCGTACAGATTTTATTCATGATCATGATAACTCATTCTTGAACCCAGAAGTTTAGTAGTAATAGTGTTGGGATAGTATTATTCTGTTTGATCAGATTATGTATTCATGGGAATTGGATCAGTAGTCTTGAACAGTACGAGCTAAACACTTAAGTTTATTCACTCAAAATAAAGCATGAAGGTGTGAAAGTGATATTAGCAGTATATGAGGAAACAGAATCAGATAATGTGTTTAGTAAGACAAATAGGTGTTGAACATAATGTAGGTAGGTGATGGTAGATCAAGTACCTAAGCCAGGCCCTCAGATTTCAGTAGTAGAGCCAGTATGTATAGAAAGCATAAGGGAAGACAATTCCAGACCCATTCTTATCTCAATGCAGAGTTTTTCACTTCAGCTATCACAAAACCTACTCAGACATTGCATACCAACTCTATGGTCACGAACTATAATCATGTATGATTTCAATTTCCAGCATAAGGAGTCCCTTTTACTCCATAGTACAAGTCATGTTCCATGAAAACAATCTACTTTCACACACTTTTCATGGGATTATGAGCGCCTTTAGTTCCCAGTATAAGGGGTTCAGTTCCAGCTCCCTCAGTATTCGAATCATGTCCCACGAGTACAGAAAACTCTAGACTCAGGTCATGCAGTTCATGACTCATGTACACATATTATGCTTTCCAGTATACTTATTTTCCATGACTCATGCTATGCCCCTATAGATCAGATACATTTATACTACATTATGTATATCCTTAGTTCAGACCTTATTGGTAAATCCAAACTATTGATATTTTATTCCTAAAGTTTCAGTCATGTGTCAAGTTTAGTTTGTATCTATTCATGTTTCAGGTCCTTCTGATTTACTCCTCCAGTTAGCTCTCCTTATGGAATAGTGTAGTGATGAGTAGTTGTTTAAATAAGAGAAGATTGTTGCATGCTTACTTTGCATGAGGGTATAGTTGTGAAGATAGGCTTGAATGTCATGATAAATGTGCAAGTAAACGTCTAGCAAAGGGTCATATTTTGAAGTTGGAAAAGTACAAAGTGTAAGTCTACATTTAGATCCTTGACTTATGTCAGTCCCCAGCATGTAGCCATCAAAAACTCAATTGCCAACTCAATTATAGTTTCAGTATCCAACACTCAGTGATCGGTGTTCAGTCCTTGAATTCAGTACTTCTGTACTAGCTATAGGCTTAGTTATAATGTCATCTTCAGTTCAGTAACCAGATTTGAAACTCAGTTCAGTTCCAGACATGCTTGACCATAGCATTCAGGTTGTCAGTACTCAGTTATCAGTGTTTCAGTGCCCCAGTTTATAGAATGCCTCAGATCCATGTCTTACGCTTGGTCTCGCATTAGCAAATAATAAAGACATCATGAATCCATGCTCAAATACCTCATTCTACTCAGTTAGTCCTTATCTCCTATGCATAAAATTCAAAAATCTCAGCCCATCTAGATCCAGTATTCAGCTATTAGTTACTTTGGTAATCAGATAAGTTAGTATATTTATACACTCATGTTCAACTCAGTTCATGTATCATTTCTCAGTTTTAGATCCTAGCTATTCAGTCATGACTCAGTTTCTAGGTGTCTTGTGCATCGCCTCAATTTCCCTCAGTAGCTCATCTAAATAAGTATTCTTTGAGGGATATAGTGTCCCAAGGGGGAGATACATCATACCCCAAAAATTTTATGACATAAACATGCTGCTCTATTTTTTTTTATGAATCCAGTTTGGAGAAGGGGTACTCATAAGTTAACCCTCAAACTCCAACTTCAGTCGTATGCCATGTTTTCAAGATTTAGTTTAGATCATGATATTCAGTATATCTACCACGTCCCAGACTCAGTTATGTTCTCATGTTTACGATCATGCATATGGAGTAATTAATCTCAAACTTATCGGTATTTTTAGTTCAAGGTAACAGTTTTCCTTAAACTTACTCATTCTCATGTTCATATTTCAGTGCCAAACTTGGTATTCAGTTCCATGCACAGTTTTTAGTTCAAACTTGATACCTTTACCATTGCATGTTCATGAGTAAGTTTAGTCATGAATTCACGCATCAGATATGTGTGATTAACTCATTCGTACCTTCAGTCATGCATTCACGTATTATATTAGTCATATAATCATGGATCAGATATGCATGGATTCAACCTTTCAGTTGTGCATCAGATATGCATTCTTATTTTGAGAAAACTTACTTTATTAAAATCCTCAGTCTTATATTCATGAATCAGTTTCCCAAGCATTAGATATGCATGTTCAGTATGTTATGATCATCTTTCAGTCATGCTAGTCATGAACCCATGTTTCAATAGTGTATTTCCTGTATGTACTTCATCTTATCATCTCTCCCACTTCAGTTAGTTTCCATTCAAGGATGAAAGTTACCAAGGGGAAGATATTGTAATACCCTGTATGTTTCTAAGCTAGGAGATGAACCATTTTTCCTACGTATGAAACCTCCTATCTTGTGAGTAGCATTTTAGTGCATGACTTACAATGAGTATCCTAGCGATAATATAGCTTATGATACATTGAGCATGTTCATATGAGTCACTTATGGTAATATAAGCTAAGAGTTTTTGAATCCATCAAGTTTTAGTGTTTGATTTTCCAAGGGTCATCTTTGAATGAGTATAACACATTTTTAATGTGATATTTCTGCATATTTATACCTACCAAATTTTAGATAATTGAGTTAGCTTTCCGACAATGCCAATTTGCCCTTAATCCAATACCCGAGCGAAAAGTTATGCCTATTTTTGTTAGAGACAGTAAGGATAGGCGATTGGTTAGGCGCCGCCCAAGCAAACTTAGGCGATTGGTTAGGCGCTGCCTAAGTCAGTTCCAATGCCAAAAACACTCTGTTTTGAGGGTAATTAAGTCTTTTAACACTTCTTACACGTCCCTAAACTTAACCCTACGAAATATATAGCTTCTAAACACATTACAAACCTATTAACATCTCAAAGCTCATCATCCAAGAGCACTAAAAGATAAAAACAACTAGGGTTGCATAATTAAGCTTGAAGATCCAATTTCAAGGAAATTCCTCCGTCAATCATCAAGAACCTCCCTTCCAAGGTATGCTTAGTGTTCATCCATGGATTCCTTTCATCCGTGGAGTTCAAGAATCAATCGTTAAAATACAATTGCTTGGTTGATTGTGGTGATATGATCATACCCATGCTGATGCTTGTTTGTTTTGCTATATAATATTATCGTGACTATATATCTCATGAAATTTATGTTGTTAGTTGAAAAACATGATCTTTAGATGGATTGATAGAATGCAAGTATGAAATCCACGTATTCCTTAAAGAATGCCTGCAAGGTGTTCGATAAAATGCCTAGTATGTTAGAACTTCATATTTACATGATTTCATGATATCTAAATAACAAGTTCATGTTAGTCATACACTCCAATATGAATTACCATGCAAATTATGTGTTGTTATTGTTGTGGTATAAAGCATGTATGATAATGGAGATATAAATTATGTACACAAAATATATCCATGTTTTCCCTACCATGTTTGACATGTTGAATAAATACATGAAGTATAATATCCCCAAATCATTACAATATGAACTAAACGTTACATGTTGCCGTTCCCTTACGCTTGAATGGTTTCCATGCGGTTGCTATGAATAGTATATGTTGTTGGAATGCCCATGATATTAGAATATGAGATTTATGATTTGATTATAAGCATTCTTATTCATGATAGATATTATGATGACCATTTACTTCATGAAATCCCTCACTCATGTATTATGGATTTTTATTGATGGCCGAGTACTCAAGAAATTCAAGTTGGGTCAGTTTCCTTCCATCGAGTCCTGGGGGTACTTGTACTAAAAAAAAATATAGTTGTATGCCTAGCGCTATGTCATGTTTTCACAATACTCTCAGTCAAGCCATGATCTATAGAATTCAGTCAGTCATGTGACTCAGGAAAACTCAAAAATCTCAGTAGTCCAATAATCTCAGTAATCTCAGTGCTCAGTAACCTCAGCAACCTCAGTATTCTGAGTCAATCTCAGTAACTTTAGTACTCTCAACCATTCCTCAGAACTCAATACATTCCGTCAGTCATTAGAATCCAGTAAACTTAGTTTAGCTCTGTTAAACTATACCACTAGTATCAGTCCAGTTAATTAGTATCAGTTTATCTAATCAGTTCAGTTCAATTATTTAGTTCAGCATAGTTATTCAGTTCAGTGTCCTTCAGATGGGAGTAGAAAGCACCGAGTAAACCTAAGGATGGGAACTCACCCACCAGTTCAGGGTTTGATTCTTATTAGTCATCCTTGTGTTCCAGAACTACGTAGCCAGTGTAGGTTAAGACATCTTAACCTGTCAGATTAATGTTGACGAGGTGGCTTAACCCATCAGTTTAGGGTTCCCACCACTCTCATTGAGTACCTTCAAGTATAGGGTTCTCACAGCTGTCCTTACCAGTGGCGCGGTATTGACACCCTACCAGTTGAGGCAGATATTGGACCCCAGCTTAGCTATTATAGCGTATTTAGGGCATGTTGGTTAGATAAATACTTCCCATAGTTTCAGTTACAAATTTCAGGACGTTCAGCTATTGCTACCCAGTCTCAGTAAAGAAGTTAGATAGTTCTTCAGATTTCAGTATATCAGGACTGTCAGATATAGTCAACTCAAAAATAGAATTGAAATTAGATAGTTTCCTTTAGATTTATGGACTGTCAGATACAATCACTTATGGTATCAATCACAAAATTTATCATAACTCATGCTATCAGTACTCATCTTCAGGACTGTCACATATAGTCAATCAGACTAGTTCTTCATAATTTGAACTATAGGAAATGCTATTTTCTTTGTAAGAATAAGAATGAACTTCTATGAAAGAGTTTCACGAGAATTGTCTTGATCATCAGATATCATTAAGAAAGAAATAGAAAGAAGTGTAAGAAACAATCATTCATTTATCAGTAATGCAATATCAGTGTCTTATTATATCAGTAATACAGTATCAGATCCATCACTTATTAGTGATTTACATATCAACATCAGTAAACTCAGTCTTTCAGAATCTCATTATCAGTACACTCATGTTGTCAGTATTCAGACTCAGTAGTTCGTATCTCCAAGAGTCCAGTTACAGTTATGTATACATGTATGTAGTCTCACATTCATATCAATCAGTATTGTCCATGCATACAACCCTTTGCATTTAGCCTACCTCACTCGTATACTCAGTACGTTCAGATGTACTGACGCATTTGTACTATGGTGCTTTCTCTTATGTTACACCATAGGTTCAGAGGAATGAGCTCCAAATCAGCAGTAGATTATAGGATCAGCAGTCAGAGTTAGACGTGAGTCCTCATCCTTTGAGGACATGATGATTTCATTTTTTTTTTCAGTTTTCACTTTATTTCAGTAGTTGAAGTTAGTTGGGGACATGTCCCATCAACTCCTTATTCAGTTCAGTTAGAGGCTTTCAGACTACATGTCAAATTAGATGTTCAGACTTCAGTATTTATGTTTCTTTTTGGTATTGTTATACCATATTTTCCAAATATGTATTAGTATTGAACCTTATGGACTTACAGTTCATGTTTCCGCATATTTATGAGATATTATGCAGTTTACAGGTACAGATATTAGTCATGGGTTAGCTTGTGGTCCTTCGGGGTCATGAGCACTATGTAGCATTTCGGTTTAGAAAATCGGGGTGTTACAATAGACTTGTTTTAAACTTGGTTCTAGCGGTTGTCATGGACATGTACCGACATATTATAGACATCAGTCTTGTAGAGGCTTTGTAGATGATTATAGATTTGGGTATGTTGGTAATTTGTTGATATTAATGGATTGATTAGATGCTTCTTAAGCTATGATTGTAGTGTTGTTTTTGCTATCTTATTTTATAGACGGAGTTGATCCGACACTTATGGATTGATGTGATAGTTAAGTTGGGATAACAAGGAAATCTCCAATACTTGTTGGGCTTGAGGTGCCCAAACGACAATGCCTGATTTTGGGTCCTGTCAAAACTAATCCTAAGAGTTGAACTAATGCATCCTAGAGCAATGAACAAGAAATAAACCCTGGCGAAGATAGGGCTGGTCCTTGGCTCATAATTGGCTGGGGTGGAGAAATCTCTGACAGGTGCAAGAATAAAGTCTAGTGAAGGCCACCTATCTTAGTCTGTATCTAGAGTTGTATCTCCCAATTGTCCTTGAGCACTAGGTCATCCTCAAAATCTAATTGGATCATTATGGTGGACATAGGGTCCTCATCTCACATAGCGGTAGCATGCATCTTAGCTATTTGCAAAAGAGTAAACCAAAGGAATCTTTAGAAACCAACTCAGACTCATCGAGTGAAATGAGTGAAAGAAGTGAATATCTTTTAAGAATGTCCTATATCCTCTTAAAATAAGAAATAGACGTCATTGTTCCACTAGGCAGGACACTACTATACACTTGCACTTGTACCAACAATACTGGTGAACCTAGAACTCTAATACAAATTTATCAAGATATAATTTATAAGTCATGATGGCACCTACTTTATGCCACCAATACGAAAGCCAAACGATACCTTGGAGGTAAAACCAAAGGTCTAATTTGGTTAAAAATGTCATAAATGCCAAAGATATGTAAGTAAAGACTTACAAACAATAAATCATGGAATAAGAATAATACAAAAGAAAAATAAAAGAAATAACAATCACATGACCTAGCATGTCAGTACAAGAGCAACTAATCCAAAAAGAATATGAGTACTATTATAGTCAAATACACACCAGTCTCAAAAATTGAAAGACTAAGCATAATATAGAAGATAGAGGAAAGGTCATCTCTGATTTTGAGAGCACCCTATCCCTGAACTCTAGCTCGCATGATCGTAGTATCAACGATGACCACTAGTGCATGGATCTGCACCAAAAAAGTATAGAAGTATTGTATTTGTACAAAAGCTATAAGAACATAATAGGCATTGTCGATTGACTAAGCCAAATATCAACATAAATATAATAAAATATGAGATAAATAATGCTCAGTCAAGGTAAGAGGGTAAATCTGCAATAATTCTCCAAATACTGTAAATAATAAATTGAAAAATAATGATAAAGAAAACATAATATTACTACAAACTGGCCCCCATAAGCTAGTAAGTGTTAAATAGTAAATACTCCAACACGGGCCCCCATAAGCCCGAAAGATGCAATAAAAAAGAATAATAACCAAACTTATACTAAGTAGACATATCTGAAATTCATAACCATGGATCCTTCCATACAGAAATCACCAAAATCAAATCTGTTCCATAACCATCATAAATAACCTACCAAATGCCAAGCTTGAATAGGAACTCATGTCCTCATTTGTAAAACATAAATTTGAACTTGATATCATAAATTACCCGACTTGAACTGAAATTATATAATATAAATTGCCGGACTCAAATTGAAACAAATATCATCTTCCAAGTATCATTATAGAACAAAACATTGTATATCCAGCCTCTACAAACTCTAGAATATACATTTAGAACATGTAACATTATAAATTCTACAAATATCTAATAGTAGTCTTGGCCTGAGATAGGCTGAAAGGGCCCACCTCTAATCCCCAAAATCTATTCAAAGGAAAATTCTATCCTGAACTAGGAAAAGGAATATAAATTCAATGAAAGATATTATGTATGCCTCATTTTAGTCCTAAGATAGCAATTCTACCTAAAAAATGAGTAACTAGGTTAATTATGCCTAATTTATGGTTCCTTAGCAAGATAAATGATCCAAAATAATACTGAATATACTTTCAAGTCCTAATTTCTAACACACATATAACACATTATTCTAAATATACCATATTTTAGTCCAATCTATGAGAAAGGTAAACCTAGCCTACCTAGATGCCGAAGAAAGATAGTGAAATTTGCTAATTCATCGATTTTCCCTACCGAAAAGCTTCAGTACAATACCATTCTATCATAATCATAATCTACTTATTAATATGAGAACAATGTACGCATATTGGATTTTTAAGTTTCATGTCAAAAATCAAATAAAAATTCCCAAGTGGGACAACTTGTGGAATCACACTTTCAAAACCATCAACACGTCCCTCTATGCTCAAGGAACATTTATCCTCAAGAAATAGTAAATTCAAAGATTATGATGCTTAAATTAACCAACAAAAATTCTAGGGATTTTGGATAATAATTTAGAATTTAATTTTTAATTTAAAAGAAGACATATCAATATTGTGATGAAGAAATAAGAAACTCAAACTCACAATCACCCTAAAATCCCCTAATAAATGTTCCCCTAACATTCCACTTACTAGGTCTCCAACTTTTGAACTTTTTAAAAAATAGGGAGATAATTAGGCTAATAGGGTATTTAATGTCACCCAAGTACCCCTTATGTGGCCAAGTACTGCTTAAGCAACACCTATCTTATTTGTGCCCTCCATTTAAGTAGAACAACAACCACTTAAGCAAACAAGGCCTTGATTAAGTAGTCCTTAGCTGGTCAAGTTTGGTCGCTTAAGTGACCAGTTAGTTGTTTAAGATGATGCACCAGCTGTGTGGTGCACCATCTGGCACTTTTAAAATTTAAATTCTCCACTAACCCCACAGGATTCATTTGCAATATCATGAATGTAAAAAAACAATGATACCCTACAAAATTTAATATTTAAGACTTGATGGTGCAACTGAAATTTCCATCAGAGGTTATTTCAAAAAAATATGGGCCCCATAACCAAGGGCCATTTTGATGAATTTCCGAACAATACTCTAAAATGGGTTTAGAAGCCTTTTGATCAAAATCAAAGTTTTCCTTAGACTAAATTTAATATTTTAAAGCTGATGGAATTGGTAGAATTTTCATTGCGAGGTTGATTAACTAAATTTTTTTATCCGTAGTTAATTCTTACCAATGAAGACTTCAAAATAGGGAATCAACTCTAAAAATCAAAACAACTACTTGATAACTAAATGATTAGCTCTAGCAAGTCATAAATGAGTTGGTGTAGCTACTAGAAAACTCTAAATGATTTAAATGAGTGAATATGTAGGAAATGACTTGGAAGGTAATTACATTGACTTTAACAAACAAAAGTCCTTTTAGTAGTGTATATTTTAATGACCCTCCAAGTTAATTATTCAATTCTCTTATATTCATGGAATTTTAAGCCTTTCAATAGTGGCTGCAGGTCATATATGACTTACCGTGACAACCAGTTTGATTATAGATAGTTTGTTTAGGTTTTAGTCTTATTTCTGTGTTTTTGAGATATCAGTATTAAGGAATTGGTCTCGGACCAAAACTCCTAGTTAACAAACTTGAATAGAATTTTGATAGATCTATAAACTTTGAAACATTAATTTTAGGTTAGACGACCCTTGGTTCTATTACTAAGGCTTTCAAACCTTGTTTAGATCATAGATAAAATGATCTCAAATAAAAGTTTTGATGGTTTCATTAAGCCCATAATGTTGAATTTTTTGTGGAAGCATATATCATTTGTGCTCATAGAATTCCGAATGAATACCAAAAACTTGATTAGAGTCCATTTATACTTGGCTAAATTTGGTGCCTTAAGTTCCTAGTGCAATCACTTAAGCAACCATTTGATAGCTTAAGTGGTAGATGCTTTAGCGACATTGAGTAACTTTAGCTACCTTGGCTATTGGTATGAGGATCGTAGGATGCTACTTTAGCGATGCCTATATTTCCTTACCTGGTTGCTTTAAAAAACTTATTTAATTAAGTGATATTCGCTTAAGCGACCAAGTGACCAAGTTAGTGGCACCTAGGATATTATATCTCCTCCTCTTAACCTAATATTTATCTCATTTTACCAACCTTTTTCAACCATTTTTGAGAGCATAGAGCATGATAAAGTATAGCAATCATCCATTGAAGCTAAGATAAGTTCACCTAACACTCCTTGGTCATTTTCCATTATTTTCCCCGTCAAATTCCATCACATTTTATTGTAAATTATTAAAAATTAGTCCTTTAAATTGATCTACTATACAAATGTAGAACTTTAGATGATTAAAATGATGAAAATATGAAAGTTTCTGAGATCTTTTTCTTAGATATGATTTGTTTTGGGTATGTTTTGCATAAAACTATTATTTGGATGACAAGTTCATGAAAATGGTATAAAAGATGTTTTCATCTATTTTGGGAGTGATTATGGATGATTGGGATATTTTCCAGCTTGATTGTGATCAAAGCATGTCCATGAATCAAAAAGGAACTGAAATGCTGACTTCGGATACTTACTAAGTTTGCCCACTGACCACAAGTAGGACCTATGCACTGCCGGTACACAAAGCGGGTACCTGAAGTCCAAAATACTGAGAGCTCACTTGCAGGAAAATTCCCATCTAGTACCTACAGTTAGTACCTATGTCCGGAACAGAAAATAGGTACAAACCACGGTCAGGACCAAACCATAGGTGTAGGAAGCGGGTAGATACTAACCATGTTTTCTCCTATTTTATTCGATCTTAGTTTTTTGAATTTTATCCTATACTATATATACCCATTATGCACTTTTTAGTAGTAGGTCAACACTTTTAACACTTAGACATATATTTTAATTTCAAGATCCATCTTTGATCTTGAGATTTTATTGTATTGACTTTGCTTGATTATTAAGTTTATGATTATGAGTTTTCTTCCATCTTATCATTATGATTTTATCTCTTCTTTCCAATATAAATTTTACTTGTTTCTTCAGTAGTATGAGAGGCTAAAACTCCAAGTTAGGGCATGAAAACCCAGGCAAATAGACAAAGTAGGTGAAGTGCGATTGTTGACAGGAACCAATACCCATGACATGCATTGCTTTATATTTATTATAATAGTTGTCTTAGTGGTATAAAACATTAGGATGCCACCTAGATATTACTACTTGCTCTAAGAAAAGCGTAGTAACTAGGAAAAGATAAAGATAACAGTAATTTGGGGAGTTAATAGTCAATCTGTTGCAGCAAAATGGTATATGTGAATGATTATAGCTTCATATAATAAGTTAAAACTCAAAAGGTGATAGTTTACTTAGACCAGGATAAGGGTTAGTAATTCGACATCTTGATAGTCAATAGGAAAAGGGTGAAATTTTCCTACTCATCCAAAAGATTGGAGGAGGTACATAACTTATTGATTCTACATAAAAGGTATTGATCAATTCAACAATGCATGATAAACCTTCGAAGTTAACAGACTAGGGGAACACAATTCTAGTGTTCACTCATAACTAATTTCAACAAGAGTTAATATTGGTACTTGCTCGATATTACTACTAACTAATCCCCTCATTTACGTTTAAGTACTATCTGTATACTTCAACTGCTGATAACTGCAAACCACATCTTCCTTTGGGATTCATCCCCAACCTTAGTTGGGTTACTGTATCTTGACAGTGAATGTCTCATCATCTAAAAAAAGGTGTAGCTTAGACTTCATCATAGATCATTTGACTTTAAGGGATGATTTGTACGCTGATATTTGTGTCTCATTTATGCTCAACTCTTCAATACACATTCCTTGTTTTTAAAGAGACCTCATTATGGGTTCCATTTTGGATTTTGTTTATGGCCCATTCTTACCCAAATTCTAGATATATTGATGAAGAGAAAATTCCATAGTAGAGGCTTTTTGGACAAATTTTCTTTATTCGAGGTAGGTTGTGGCTTAACATTCTTTAGATTAGGTTGGGTAGTTAAAATTGTATAAAATTATGTTATAGTTATGGGAACTAATCATGAAAAATGGGTTTATAATTTTATTTCTGCCTGTGTGGGGGTCTATGTTATGTTATTTGGTGTTTTCGAGACATTATGTTCTCTATGACACTGTGTGGGGTCTTATATGATTTTGTTGGCCTTATGAATGTTATTTAGTTGTATCTATTTTTATGAGAATGCCTAAATTGCAATTTATATTTATATAGTATCCATGGCATATTTTGGTGTGGTTTACTCTATTGGTATATAATTACATTGGATTCATGAAATGTGGTCATATTGAGTGGATTTTAGCTTATATGGTCTTCATATTGGTTGGCTTTGGATATTCTAATTTTGGGTGATTGTGAGCATCACATCCTCGTATTATACATAGCTGTGAAACATTAGTACCACTGGAAATTTTGGAAATACTAGCTTGTGACATCTTTATACACCCTCTATCGAGGGATGTGCCAAAGAGAATTCATAGATATTTTTATTGGTTATTGGATTTTATATGGTTTACGAACCCCCCATGGGTCTGATAACGTTCACCCGTACAACAAGAAGTAGTATAGGATAGTCATTGTCAATATCTCAACTCTGGTTGAGGTCGAATCGACAAGGAGTGAAATGTAGAATTCTAGTCTTATGGGTCTTAACACTTACTAAGAAATCACCCGAAATACAAGTAGAGTAAAAAACATGATTTAAAATTTGGGGGGTTCCAATTTTAGAAGAGTGTGTATCAATTGTAATATAATTTCTCAAAGTACGAGGCAATTGTAATTTAACTTTGATGTAAAGAGATTCTTGGCATTATATCTACCTAAGGACAAATTAGGTATGGGCATGTGTAGATTTGGTGTACATGCTAATTGGTAACAATATGGTAGGCTAGGTCGAGGATTCTTGAGGATAGCTTGTCAAAAAAACCTTAAGAATTTTACTTATAGAACCTTTTAGATACCTTTAAGACCAAATAAAATTCTTAAGCTTAATTCAGTCCTTTAAGCTTGTCAAGGGCTCCCAGATTTAGAAAAAATTCTAGCTAAGTTTCAAGACTTAGTTTATTTTAGCCTTCAAAAGTGGGCGATCTTAATTTGTGACCACAATGTCCTTTAATAGTCTATAATTTTTATCAATTCATGATCAGGAAGGTCGATAGGTGTTCCTGAATAAGTTTTGGATTTTTTGGAACACGTTTGGATCATGTTTAGAGTCTCAAAACAGTGGACCAATGCGTCTTGGAATGCCGCATCGCCAATCACGTCGGTCAATATTTGTACAAGCTGTCAGAGAAAAAACTTTCAAGGCTCGACGTGATTATGGCATGATATGTCACGTATCGTGTCGTATCCCTGAACGTGCCACGTCGCTTATAGTGTCGACACCAAATTTATAATCATTAAATGACCCCATCCTCAAAGGCAAAATGGTCAATTTTTCCCCTCCTACATAAGCCCCAAAATATGTAATTCAGCTATTTTTCACCCAAATTATAATTGTCTCTCTCAAAGACCATCAAGAACAAGCTTAGGGTTTTCAATTGAGGATCCACATTTCAAGAATTTCACCGTTAATTTCAAGAATCTTCAATCGAAGGTATGTATAGTGTTCATTCATGGATTCCTTTCATCCATGGAGTTCAAGAATTATGTTTTAAATCATGTATTATGAATATTTTGTTGTGGGTTGATTATGTTTATGAGATTATGATTATATTATTCCTATGTTGGATACTTTATGTGTTTTTATGAATCCAGGTTGGTATGTGAGTTGAAATCCATGAATTGAGTTGGTTATAATTTTAAATTTGATAATTATGCTGATGCCCAAAGTTGTGCATGCAAGGTGTTCGATAAAATGCCTAAGAGGAAAGAAATTATGCATTATAGCTCAATTCTGATCCAAACAACAAATGCATGCTTTACCCTTATGTTCAAAATGACTTCTGCATTAATCTTATGCATTGAAATTATTTGTTGGATTTCTCATGAGTTAGCTTTATGAAATTATGCCTTGTATACATGATATCCTATCCATGTATCAAGCTATGAGAATCAAATGCCCATAAAAAAATCCACAACTTATTGTATTATGGATTGTTGATGTTGATTATGTAATCAAAAATGTCATGCCTTGTTAGTTTCCTTCTATCGAGTCCTAGGGGTACTTGTACCCAACAATTTAACTGTGTGCCTAGAGCCAGTGTCATGTTTTCAAGATAATCTCAGACAAGCCATGATCCATAGAACTTAGTCAGTCATGTGACTCAGGAAAACTTAGTAAACTCAGTAATTCGAAAAACCTCAGAAAGCTCAGTAATTCAGTAATCTCAGTAGTATCCCATCGGTCAATGGAACTCAGTGAACTTAGTCTATTTTAGTTCAAATAATTATGTTCAGTGTCTTTTCAGATGGGAGTAGGATTCAACACCGAGTGAACCAAAGGATGGGAACTCACCTGTCAGTTGAGAGTGTGATTCTTAGAAACAATGCTTGTATTCTAGAACTACGTAGCCAGCATAGGTTGAGACATCAACCTATTAGTCGAGGGTTGATGAGGTGGCTTAACCAATCAAATGAAAGTCCCACCATTTTCATTAGAATACCTGCCAGATGAGAGTCACTCATAGTTTGTCTTTACCAGTGGCGTGGTATTGACACCCTTCCAATTAGGGTTACAGAATGGACCCAAACTCAGGTACATTACTTTATTTAGGCCATGTCGGTTAAATGACTAGTTCCTACAGTTACAGCCTTAGTCTCAATCTCAGTAAAAGAACTCAGATAGTTCTTCAGAATCCAGGATTATTAGATACAGTCAACTAAGAATAGTACTGAACTCAGTCAGTTCCATAAAACTTAGACTGTCAGATACAGTTGCTCAGTATCAGCCATATCAGTTATCCGTACCTCATGTTATCAGTAATCAAATTCAGTAGTCAGCATCATCATGAATTCAGTTACAATAACTTATTCATGCATGTATTCATACATTTATATTTTATAGTCGATTAGCATAGTTCCTGCATATAAACCCCTTGTATTCAGCCTACCTCACTTGCATACAAGTACAGTCAATCATACTGACGCATTTGTGCTATGGTGTTTTATACCTTAGGTTCAGAAGTACTAGCTCCAGAGCATCCTATGTAGATTACACGTTCAGCAGCCAGACTAGCAGTGAGTCCTCATCATTTGAGGATAGCGCGATTATTTTATTACTTTATTATTTCAATAGTCCATAGTTAGTTGGGGACATGTCCCATAAACTCTAAAGTTTTTAGATAATTTAGAGGCTTGCAGACTACATTATGTTAAAACAGTTTATTTCAGTTTTTTTTTATTTTGGTAGTGATATACCGTACTCTCAGATGTTATGTTTTATCAATTATTTTAAACTTATGGACTTTTAGCATTTATTTCCATATTTATATAGTATATTATGCAGTACTCAGTTAGATTTATTAGACATAGGTTAGCTGGTGGTCTTTTGGGGTCATAAGCACCGTGTGGCATTTTGGGTACCAGATTTGGGGTGTTACAAACTTGGAATCAGAGCCTAAGGTTCAACAGTTTCCTAAGACGTCTAAAATCTGTATATAGACGAGTCCTGTACATGGGTGTATTACGCACCACATTTATGTGTAGGAGGCTATAAGATGTTTTAGGAACACTTTCCCATCTTTCCGTATTCATGTCATGCCAGTGAGCATAATCTCCAGTTAATCTCTCAGTCTAATCCTTTTCTCTTCCATTTACAGAATATACCTCCTTAGAAGAAAGTAGAAATTAGTCATCCCCTCAGCAAGAAACTATAAATCAGTCAGTCCCTTAGCCCGTAGATCCTTTGGGCGAACATAACTCTCATACAGAGTTCAGAGCAGCATTCACCACTCTTGCTAACTCAGTTGATGATCATAATGAATGACCAACTATCATTCTAACCAAACCAACGGCTAATTCAGCTACAACCAGGATTCAGGACTTCACTCAAATTAATCCTCCATCTTTTGTCGGGTGTAAGTCAGATGAGGACCCTCAGGAATTTCTTGATCAAGTTCAGAAGGTTACAAACATCATGGGGGTTATTCCTAGTGAGAGTGTTGAGCTAGCTGCATATTAGTTGCAGGATGTTTCTTACAGTTGGTTCAAACAGTAGAAGTCAAAAAGGTCTGTTAGTGCAGGATCCGTAGATCAGGAAAATTCTTTTGATATGGTTATTGGTACATTACTGATCTTTCATGTACATATTTACGCTTTGCTAGATCCAGGAGTTTCTTTGTCTTTTGTTACTCTTTATATAGCAGTTGATTTTAGAGTCAATCTCGAGAATCTAATAGAGCCCTTTTTAGTCTCTACCCATGTGGGTAAAACTATCATAGCCTAATGGGTATACAAGACTGTCCAGTTATGGTAGACCAAAATGTCACCTTAGCATAATTAGTCGAATTAGAGATAGATGATTTTGGTGTCATTCTCATCATGGATTAGCTTCATTCCTACTATGCCACAGTCAACCACAGAAATAGAATAGTTTAGTTTCAGTTTTTGAATGAACCTGTCCTAGAATGGAAGGGTAGTGTATCCTCTTTCAGAGGTCATCTTGTTTCCTACCTTTGGGCAAGGAAAATAATATCTAAAGGATGTGTCTATCATCTTGTTTGATTTAAGAAAACTAGTTCTGAAACTCTCAATCTTGAATCAGTCCCATTTGTGAATAAATATTCAGATGTGTTTCCCGAAGATCTTTGAGAAATTCTTCCCGAAAGGGAAATAGACTTCGGGATTGATCTTGTTCCAGATACTCATCCTATATCTATTATACCATATAGAATGGCATAAGTAGAACTCCGTGAAGTAAAAGATCAGTTGAAGGATCTCTTAGATCTGGCATTCATCAAACCCAGTATTTCCCCATGGGGCGCACCCATCTTAATCGTACAAAAGAAAGATGGTTCTCTTAGAATGTGCATTGATTATCATCAACTCAATAAAATCATAGTTAAGAACAAATATATACTTCCCAAAATTAATGATTTGTTTGACCAACTTTAGGGTGCCAGCTATTTCTCAAAGATAGATCTCAGATTAAGCTATCATCAGCTCAGAGTCAGAGAAAGTGACATTCCAAAAATAGTCTTCTGTACTTGGTATGGTCACTTTGAATTTCTAGTCATGTCCTTTGGTCTTACCAATGCCCCAGCAACTTTCATGGACTTGATGAATCGGGTGTTCAAGTAGCACTTGGACATGTTCGTCATACTGTTCATAGATAACATCCTTGTCTATTCCTACAGTAAGCATGATCATGCATACTATCTTAGAACAATGCTTCATACTCTCAGAAATCATCAGTTGTTCTTTAAATTTAGTAAGTATGAATTTTGGCTGAGGCCAATAGCATTCCTTGGCCATATGAATGATGAGAGGTAGAGGGTTCTCCCAGTCCTTTAGGAAAACTTGACACAAGCTCTATGATGGCTAAAATATCAACTCCAATTCCTTAGAGGCTCAATGATGGATAGCCTATGAGTGTTAGTCTCCCTATATGTCGACTTCCCCAAGATAATATTTCTATTTTTTCTTTTGCCATATGCGTTCTCTTTTCTAATTTTGAAAGAGTATAGGGGGTACTAGGGTGTACCTTAGTATCCCTAGAGTATTCTTTAACCTATATCTCCTATAAAGCTTAGAAATTAAAAAGGGGAAGAAAAGATGTGTACCGCCTTAGTTCTTAAATAATTTTATATCAAAATCCAAAAAACTGTCATCTAGAATGCAGTCGAGCATCTAGGCTAGCAATAAGACTGATGTCATATAGGTGTAAGGGGAGAATCAGATACAAATAATGTTCAACCAAATCTAACGCTTAAAATTTAAGTCATTCATATGGATGTTGCTCTTGGTTTCCATCCATAAGACTTTCTTTTTGGGATGTAATCTTTTTGTTAGCCATCTTTCTGTGTTATATCTTTTTCCTTTGAACTCACCCATGTTTGTATTTACGAGCCCGTATATCACATTAATTTGCTCGTACCCTTTGGATACGAGTTTGTGACCCCCTGTAGTATCCTAGGTAGTGTTATGAGGGTCCCTCACTATTCTACTTAAGACTGTGGCTCCAACAAATCATTCCTTAAGGAATGATTCATATCGAGGCCAATCGTATAGAGGTTTCTTGAAGCTTATAGTGGACCATTTAGGGTACGGTTGATGGATATGAGTTAGGGTTGAGTCATAAACTTTGGATACAACTCAAGGGTGTATGGCCATACCCTTGATATATGTGTGACCAAGGATAATCCTATGTTACTGGTCAGGGTTCCACTCATACCCTCGGGTTTGACTACTTAAGTGAGTCGGACCCATGGATGGATTTAATTTTCAGCCTTTAAGTAATGGTCTTATGGTTATTGACTATGTCTAAAGCCCTAATTCCTCTCACTATATAAGTTTATGTAGTCTTCTAAACATCTATTTTGATGGATCAAACACCATAAATACTCTCTCAAGCTTATTTTTGAATAATTGAAGGCTAGGGTTTCAAGGGTGATCTTCAATAAGTGAAGTAAAGTTAACATTCTTGGTGATTGAAGTTGTTTAAGGCATGTAACTCTTCACCTTTATAAATAACTGTGAACCCATGTATTTATCACTTGGATTAGAAAGTGTACATGATGGTTTTTAGATCAAATGGAAAGAGTTTTGTTGCCTAATTATTAATAAAGATTTTGCTTGCTTGGACTTATGTATATACATGTTATTAATGGTAGTTTTAACATATGTATGCTTGTTGTATGTGGTCTATCATGTGGTTCTTGAGTAACCCTGGTCTTGATGAATTCTATCTTGAAATTGCCCTTGGTAAAGGCATGTACACAAGGTGTTTGAGAAAATATCTAAGATAGATGTCTAGTTAAAAGATGATGATGTTTTGAACTAGGGAAATGGATCAATATACATGAATGCTTAATAAATTATACTATGAAAGTAAATTAAGACATGTATTGTGTAATTGATAACCTTGAGAATTTTATTAATGCGAAGTGCGTTACAGTCCCTAACATAAAAATGGACTTGAATTATGTGTGGGACTAAATTATAGTATAGAATTGCTAATGAAATATTAATAGCTTGTAAGAGTATTAAGGACCATTGTTTGAATTGTATGATGAGTTGAATTAAGTTATTTGCCTATTAAAATGGTTAAACAATGAAGGTTCTCATGAGGACCATGTGGTCATCTAGGAGTTTAGTTGGCTAAATGGCTAAAGTCCTTATATGTGGAATTGAATGTATATGAATGCATAGACAAAGGGTTATTGTCCCAATGTCGACTACTGATAGTCATGATGGCTTGATGTTAAAGTCCATTGCCTTATGAAATAGCTTGTCGTTAAATTCCCTTGAATAATAAAATCTCATAAGGTTGCCTCACCAAATAAATTGGCATGGGGTTAGAGTAACCTATCTACTAGGGCTAGAGGTTAGAGTCCCTTGCCTAATGTGTGAGAATGTGGTTACAGTACCATGTATGAATGAATATTTGTGAGTGTTTAGACTCCCTAACTTATATGAATGTGTGTGAGCGGTTAGAGTCCCTCACTTAAATGGATGTGTATTTTATTAAAGTCCCTTAATTGATAATATATGAATATTGTTAAAGTCCCATGACTGATAAGAAATATTTGAATCTACAAGTATGGAATCTTGGAGTCCTCCATTGTATGTATGATGAATGAGTTCTTCCAAAGTGTTGATAAGACTTCCACGTTATTAGCATGTGATATGTCTATATGTATGGATAAGGTTATGAATGTGATTGAATATGATATATGGCTTATTGTTGAATGATGATGCTATTTTATCCTTATTCCTAAGTTACATACTAGAGTTCCAACTGCTATCCATCTTCAGACTCTATATCCCCATTCAATGTAGGGGCTGAAGAATATTTTTCTCTTCCTTCGCAGTGATTAGGCAATCAAAGCAGTTCATGTATTGACTTAGGAGTTGTGAGATTCCTTACTTCAGAACACATTCCTTCTTTGTCACCTTTCTGAAGACTTAGTATTATTTTGACTTGGTTTAACTATTGTTGGGGTCTTGTCCCGACGTTTACATTTCTAAACTTTAATTTATATAGAGGTATTATGGATGACTGTGGACTTAGGTATATTTGTTAGTTGAAGAATCTAATGAAGTGTTTAGAAATGTGTAAGTTATGACTGTTATTATTATTTTTATCTTATTATGTGGTTGGGATCTAGCTAACCCTTGGGTTTGATATAATGATTATGATGGGTTATCCAGCGACCTCTGGCTCATATGAGCTTTATGTGCCCCTAAAACATGCTCAGTTTCGGGGTGTGTCAAGTTGGTATCAGATGTGGTCAATTAGGTGTCCAAAGTATCATGTCAAGTAGAGTCTCTTTTATAGGTGTGAAGCATGACACACTTATAAAATAGGAGCTATGAGATATTTTAGGAAAATTTTCTCTTTGTTATGTTTCAATTTCAAGGTATAGAGTCTAAGATCTTGGATTCCTCTAATTTCTATTTACTAGCTTTCATCTTATGTCTCCAAGGAGATCTAAGACTTAGGAAACCCTTCCGAAGGTCCTATAGACAAAGCTTATCAAACTTTTGGAGTTTGAACCTGGGATAGGATTGTGGCATCTGACCATCTTCATGGGGTCCACCTATCCCTACCAAACCTGACTATGAGAGTGACCCCTCAATTTCATCACCTCAAAAGGATGCTACTAATGCCAAGTTTCCTTACTATATCAACCTTTTTACCCAATTGGTAGCTTCTCAAGTGGAGTGTGGTAGTTTGGCTACTACTTCATTTAAGGACACAAGAATTGGCCAATTTATGAGGTTGAGCCCTCCTATGTTCTCCAGTACGAAGGCTGAGGAAGATCCTCATAGCTTAATTGATAAAATGGAGAAGATCATCTAAATCATGGAAGCTTTAGAGATTAAGGCTGTTGAGTTTGCTATCTCTAATTGAAAGATGTAGTATAACAATTGTACGAGAGGTGGGAGCTGTCTAGAGGTTTTAAAGCTTGGCTCACTATGTGGGAGGATTTCTCCAAAGCTTTCTTAGACCGCTTCTTTCTTAGGGCATTGAGGGAGGCAAATGTGGAAGAGTTTGTAAACTTGAAGAAAGGGAGAATGTCCATTTAAGAGTATGTCTTAAAATTCCATTAATAGTAAAGTTATGCTCTCTAGATATTCTCTAGCATGTGTGCTATAATATGTAAGTTTATCTCGAAACTGTACCATGAGTTAGTCCTTAAGAGCTAGGAAAACTTTTTTAATCGGAATATAGATATTTTGTGGTTGATTGTGTATTTACAACAAATAAAAGAAGAAAAAAATAAGTAGGTTAACCTTAGTAAGAGGCAAGGTAAGAAATTTAGGCCTTTTGAGCATAGTAGTTGTGATAGTCGCAAGTTGCCACAGAAGAAGTAGGGGAGTTTGAGTTCTTTTTCCTCGGCTAGTATTCGCTCTCCTTACTTGAAGTTTTTGGGTGATCTTCGTACTCAGTTTTGTGGTGGTTCTCGAGTACACAGTGCTCAATTCAAGGTTAGTGGTGCCCATAAGTCTCCACCTCGCCTTCCCTGCATATTCTATGGTCAGAGTCATCATGGTCGGTGTTAGAAGAAGAGAGACAAAGGTTTCCATTATGGTCAGGTTGGGCACATACAACGTGTGTGCCCCTTCCTAGCATCTTCTTTGGCTAATAGAGACCCTATTGCTACTACATCTACTCTTGTACCGAAGGGTTATAGGTTTGCTTCTGCTTGTGTTTCTAGCAACAGCGCTGGCTGGAACTGCTTGAATACACTTGTTACTCACAAGGATTCTAAGGCATCTTGCTGATGTTATTACAAAAATATTGAGACTTTTCTCTCGTGATGTGTATTGTTTACTTGATTCAAGTTCTACTCTTTCTTATATGACTCCGTATATAGATGTGTATCCGTATTTTGGTGTCGAGGGTCTGTCGGCTCTTTTTTTATTTCTACCCCGATCAAAGACTCTGTGGTTTTTATAAGGGCCTATAAGGGGTGTGTGATATCTCTTTGTTGTAGGGATACTCTTATAGACTTGATAGAGTTGGAAATGGTTGATTTTGATGTTATTCTGGGAATTGATCAGTTGTACTCTTGCTATGCTTCATTAGACTGTCAAACCCATAGGATCATGTTCACATTCCCTAATGAGATGGTCATTATATAGGAAAGTTGTTCCCTTGTGCATAAGGGAAGGTTTATTTCTTATCTAAAGGCACAAAAAGTTAATTTCAAAGGTGTGTTTGTATCATTTGGTCCAAGTTAAGGATTCTAACTCGAAAGAGCCTTCTCTAGAATCAGTTTCTATGGCAAATAAGTTTCCTGAGTTATTTCCCAATGATTTACCCAGTGTTCCTCCCGAAAGGGAAATTGATTTTGGGATTGATCTTATTTCGGACACTCATCCAATTTCTATACTTCCTTATAGAATGGTTCTAGTGGAGCTAAAATAGTTTAAGGATTAATTGAAAGAACTCTTAGATAAAGGATTTATCCGCCCTAGTGTGTCTTCATGGGGTGTTCACGTGTTATTCGTGCACAAGAAGGATGATTCCCTTTATATGTGCATTGATTATTGTTAGTTGAAAAATATGACTGTAAGGAATAAATATTACCTTTCCACGATAGATGAATTATTTGATCAACTTCAGGGTGCAAAGTGTATTTCTAAGATTGATCTTTGACCGGGTTATCATCATTTTAAAATTAGTGATGCCGATAACCTTAAGATGACCTTTGAAACCCGGCATGGTCACTATGAGTTTATTGTCATGCCTTTTGGGTTGACCAATTCCCCAGCAACATTTATGGATTTGATGAATAGGGTCTCTCATACGTTCTTCGACATATTTTTCATTCTCTCCATTGATGATATCTTAGTCTATTCTAAGAGTTAGGAAGATTATGTAGATCACTTTTGTGCCGTGTTACAAACTTTAAAGAATCATCATTTGTATGCCAAGTTCTCTAAGTGTGAGATTTGGATGAAATCCATTGCTTTTCTTAGTCATATCATCTCTAGTGAAGGGATAATGGTAGATCCCTAAAAGGTTATGGCTGTTAAGAAATGTCCTATACCTATGAAACTATATGATATTTGGAGCTTCTTGGGTATAACTGGTTACTATAGAAGATTTGTGGAGAGTTTTTTGACTATACCCATCCCAATGACCAAGTTGACCCAAAAGAAGGTCGAGTTCTTATGGTCTGATGCATGTAAGGATAGTTTTGAGAAGTTGAAAGATAAATTGACTTCGGCTTTGATTTTAACCTTGCCCAAAAGTAGTGATGGTTTATGGTATATTTTGATGCTTCTCATATCGGTCTTTGTTTCATGTTGATGCAACATGGTAGGGTGTTAGCCTATGCTTCTAGAAAATTGAAAGTTCATGAAAAGAACTACCCTACCCATGAATTAGAGTTGTTAACCGTGGTCTTTGCATTAAAGATTTGGCTGCATTATCTGTATGGGGTTCATGTTGATATCTTTTCAAATCATAAATGTCTCCAATATGTGTTTACCTAAAATGAGTTAAATCTCTAGCAAAGAAGGTTGCTCGAGTTATTTAAAGACTACGATATGAGTCTTCATTACCATCATAGTAAGGTTAATATAGTCTCTTTGTAGATTTTCCATGGGATGTTTGGCCCATTTAGATGAGAATAAGAGGGAATTGGTGAAGTAAATTCACCATTTGGATAATCTTTGAGTTTAACTTGTGGACTTTAAGGATGGTAGTGTGTTTGTGTATCCGGTATCTCAATCATCTCTTGTAGTTAAGATAAAGTAGAAGAAAACCTTCGACCCCAACTTGATGAAGATCAAGAGAAATATGGGCCAACACAAAGTTGTAGACTTTGTAATAGGTAGTGATGGTATCTTAAGATAACAAGGTACGGTATGTGTTCTCGATGTTGATGGATTGAGGAAAAAGGTTATGGATGAGGTTCATAAACATCGGTATGCTATACATCCCGGTTCCACCAAGGTGTATCATGTTCTTTTAGAGTTCTATTAGTGGGGTGATATGAATCGTGATGTGGCTAGTTATGTGACTAATTGTATGGTGCGTCAAAAAGTGAAAGTTGAGCATATGAGGACTGGGGCCTTGTATTAAGAGAATTGATTAGTGGAAGTGGGAGGAAATTAACATGGATTTTGTTAGCAGTTTTACCAGATCTCAGAGTCAATGTGATTTAATTTTTGTGATTGTTGATAGAAGATCAAGTCGGCTCACTTTTGCCCGTGAGGACTAATTTCTAGGTGAAAGATTATGCTAAATTATAGCTTGCACAGTGGTGAAGTTTCACGGTGCTCCAGTCTCTATTATTTCAGATTGTGGTCCTTTATTTTCATCCTACTTTTGGAAGTCATTCCAAAAGGGTTTGGGTACTAGAGTGTTCCTTAGTACCGCTTTCAACCCGCAAATGAATAGAAAAGCGGAAAGGACCATCCAAACATTGCAGGATATGTTGCAAGCTTGCGTGATTGATTGTTGTTGTAGTTAGTATGGCAACTTGCCTTTGATTGAGTTCACCTATAATAATAGTGACCATTCTAGTATTGGCATGGCGCCTTTTGAGGCACTGTATGGTAGAAGATGTCGATCTCTTATTAGGCGGTATGAAGTTGGCGAAGGTAAATTTCTTGGACCTGATTTAGTCCACCAAACCTTAGAGAAGGTGAAAGTGATTCATGATAGATTGTAAACCACTCAAAGTTGATAAAAGTCCTATGTGGAAGTGAGACGTAGGAAATTTGTAACACCCCGTAAATTTTTTCGTACACTTATCGCGATTATATGGAGTCCTAAAGGCTTGCGTATGGGTTAAATTAAGTTTATGGTGTTCGGAAGTATCCCGTCAATAGTTGTATGTGTAGGCATAGGAATAAGATTTCCAATGATATAAAGTTTGCCCAAAACAGAGGAGTATTTCATATAAGCGAGCACATTCGAAATTTCAAAACGGTGGCCGGGAAGCCTGTGAACAGTAAATCTGCAGGAAAATTACTGCAGCTAGGCAATTTTTTTTTTGGATCAACTTTAGACGATCATAACTCCTTGTACAAAAAGAACTGTGTAAGATGCTATATATCGATGAAAATCTCCAAGAGTGTTATTTCCGATGAAATTGGTTTCATCCAAATCCAATGTCTGAGTAAGGATCTATACCCGTTTTACTACAGCCTATCAAAAAAAAAAAACAGAATTGTGGGACAGATTTTGGGGTCAACTTTAAACGACCATAACTCCTTGTACAGGAAGAACTGGGTGGTATACTTTGTATGAAAATGAAATCACTTTGAATTATCTTTCCAATGCAATTGGTTTCACCCAAATCCGATACCGGAGCAAAGAGTTATGATCGATTTACTTCAGCCTGTCAAAACTGTCCACAGGGGACAGATTCAGATTTATTTAAATTTTTAGGGCAAAATGGTCATTTTCTATTACCTCTTGGACGAAAATGAGTCTTTATAAACCTACACTTAGCCTCATATATATCATATATCATCCAATTATTAATAGAAGTTGAAACCCTAGCCTAATTTCAACTTCAAATATTTTGTGATTCAACCGTAGAAAATTCGAATTGGTACCGTAGTTGTGTTCACCATCTCAAAAGCTTCGAGAAGCACCCCATGGTTATGTAAGGAGGATTCTAAATGCAAGAGTTCATTGTTAAGGTATGAATATTGTTTATTCTTGATTCTTATCCATGAATAAGTATTGATAAAGGATTATGAGTATTGTCTTGATGTTGGAAGATAACCAGAAACATAGTTATGAATTGTTTTGTATAAATTGTTAGTAGTAAATTATGGAAGTTGCTGTATTGAATTATAGAGGATGAATTGTGGTGATATATCATTATATTAGTGGTTATGTATGCCTAGTGATCATGTTGGTATTGGATGGTGATTAAGAAGGGAAATAAAGGCTAAGAGTGATGTTGAGGGATATTTCATGAAAATGCATGATATGTGAATGTAATAAGAGTATAAGAGGATGTATGTAGCACTCTTATTGATGAGTTAAAGGATTACTTCCTAGACATTATTTGGCGAAGTTAATACCTAAATGGTAAGGTTTGGTTGCTAATACTAGTTTGCCACGAATGACTTATTGTAGATAAGTGTTCGAAGAGTACGGGAAGTCAAGTTGGACTTGTATTGAAGTGGTTATATCAAGGTATGTAAGACATACTCTATCTAATCTTTGGCATGAATAATGACCCATGGCACACTCAAGTAAGCTTCCAACATTGTCCTACGACACATGACACATAATAACATCATATGATCTTCGACACTACCAATTGAACTGGTTTTCACTTTTAATATGTCCGGCTAGTCAAAAAAATGTCCATGTACTATTGTTGACTCCGAAATGGTTTAATGAGGTATCCGTAATTCGCCACTTCATTTTCATGATATTGATTACCTATTTACATGTTTTTCCTATTGAGGTATCATGGTTTCAAGTTCCATAAGGTGTGACCATAAAGTAACCAATCTCAAAGATTAATTGAATTAAGAAATGGAATGTCTGTATTTTAAATTGATGATATGATGTATTGTATTAGTACCACTGATCAGTTGGCCATTGTATTATAAAGATTATGTATATATGCTATTCCAGGGGTGGTCCCTGATGTATTGTATTAGTACCACTGATCAGTTGGCCATTGTATGACATATGTTATGTATTGATAAGGATTACGGGAAGTAATGATAGGAAAGTAATGTGCAGGTATCCCATCAGCTCTTTTAAGTGTGGCCTACTCATACTGTTTATTTACTGGTATCTGGGTTCTGTTGATCTTTTGTATCTCATCTTGATACTCACTGCCTTACATACTCAGTACATATTTCCGTACTGATGACCCTCATGGGGGACCTGTATTCATGCCTGCAGGAACAGGTACTTCAGGTCGTATACCTCCGCAGTAAGAGCCAGGACATTCTGTTGTTAGTGGTGAGCTCCAGTTGTTTCGGGGGCATCCCAAGTCGTTTCTATATGTATTTTTGGTATTTGTATAAAAGTCTTTTGTGGGCAGGAGTTTGTCCCGACCCTAGCTCAGTTGTGTATCTATGTAGAGGCTTTTGTAGACATATTGTACAGCCATAGGAGTGTTTGGTTGATAGACATGATGGCTCTGACGGCCAATTACTGTTTATATATATATATATATATATATTTATGCGTGTCTGCTGGGCTGATACAGGTACCATTTTCTTCTATTTACAACGAAGTGCTGCCCAAATTTCTAATTTTCATAAGTAATGTAAATGTGAAAATACAGGTTATAAACGGGATCTGCCGGGCCTCCTCGGCTACGGGTGCCAGTCCGCTCTAATGGGATTTGGGGTATAACGGAAGTGGTATCATAGCAGTTCGTCCTAGTGAGTCTACAAATCCGTGTCTACGTAGAATCTTGTTTATCGGTGTGTTTTGCACCACATCTATAAATAGGAGGCTATTGGACATTTAGGGATTCTTTCCACTCTCCATTTCTTAGATCGTGCAACAGAGCCCATATTAGATATAAAGTCATAATCGATCTCTTAATCCAATTGTTATTTTTTACTTATTATAGTAACGATACCGGTTACAAGGAGAAAGAATAAGTGGAAGCGAGTGGATGTAGTGGCCGGAGAAGGTACTAGTAAGTCACCACCGGCACAAGCTAAACAAAGTGAGTCTCAAGCTGAGCATATATCAGGAGCTTCTTCTCCTCCAGAAGGGCCATCTATTAATGCTGTTGATCGAGATTTGAGGGATGCAGTACAACTTCTGACGCATATAGTGGCCGGTCAAGTTCAAGGGCAAGCTATTCCTACCACGGGTTCTAGTGGTACGGATAGAGCAGCTAGCCTTCGCACACAGGATTTTCTGAAACTGGATCCTCCTACTTTTATTGGATCAGATATTAACGAAGACCCGCAGGACTTTGTCGATCAAACCCAAAGGGCTCTAGATGTTATGCACATTCTGGTAAAGAGATGGTTGATCTAGCAGCATATAGACTGAAAGGAGAGGCTATATTGTGGTACGAGGATTGGAAACGATCTAGGGGTATTGATGCACCTCCAACTATGTGGGGAGAGTTCAAAGATGCATTTATTAATCATTATCTTCCATTTGAGACTCGTCAGGCCCGTGCAGATCAATTCTTAAATCTTCGTCAGGGTAATATGAGTGTAAGGGAGTATAGTCTTCGATTTAACACCTTGTCTCGATATGCTTCTAATGTGGTAGCTACTATGGATGACAGAGTTCATCACTATGTGGATAGATTGGAACCATACTTGGTTAGAGATTGTACCATTGCTGCTTTGAACAAGGACATGGATATAGCGAGGATACAAGCTTTCCCTCAGAATATGGAAGATCAGAGGCAAAGAAGAAGAACCCAGGAATCAGAAAAAGGATATTCTAAGCGGGCCAGAGCTATAGGGCAGTTTATGGCATCTCAGGGAGGTTTTAGGCCTTCGTTCTCTCATAGATTGCCTATCCCGTTATCTTCTTATCCTGAAATTAGTGCTTCACCGCAATTTCAAATGTTCAGAGGTAATCAGTTCGGGCAAAGCAGTGAAAATCAGAGTTCACGAACAGTGGGGTATCAAGGGCAAGGGAGTATGAGTCAATTGAGACCTCCACGACACCCATGCCCCATATGTAGAAGATTTCACTTTGGAGAATGTCGGCTTGGAACGAACAATTGCTTTTGGTGCGGTATGACCGGGCATATGGCTAGAGATTGCCCACGCAGGACCACAGGTGGTATAACACGACCTACAGGATCAGCTGTTGCGTCATCATCGGTGCCTCCTTTGAGTAGCGGTGCACAACCTATGGGTCACGGTAGAGGTGATAGAGGAGCAGCTAGTTCTAGCGGACCTCAGAACCGTGTGTATGCCCTAGCAGATCAGCAGAATTTAGAGGCTTCTCCAGACGTGGTTACAGGTACGTTGTCCATCTTTCCATTTGATGTGTATGCCTTAATTGATCCTGGTTCTACATTATCGTATGCTACTCCTTTGGTTTCGGGAAGGTTCGGGAGAACACCCAAATTATTAGCCAAGCCATTTGAAGTATCAACGCCAGTGGGGGAATCCCTTATAGCTAGGAAGGTTTATCGAAATTGTGTTGTGAATATTTGTGGTCGTGATACGATGGCCGATCTTGTTGAGTTAGAAATGGTAGATTTTGATGTTATTATGGGCATGGATTGGTTAGCGTCTTGTTATGCTACAGTAGATTGTCGTTCTAAGAAGATGTATTTCCATTTCCCAAATGAGGTAGTCCTTGAATGGAAGGGTAATGTTGGCACACCGAGAGGTAGATTTTTTTCTTACTTTAAGGCAAGAAAAATGATTTCCAAGGTACATATACCATTTGGTTAGAGTAAGGGATACAGAGGTAGAGCCGCCAACTTTTCAGATCGTTCCAGTTGTGAATGAATTTCCTGATGTATTTCCTGAAGAACTACTAGGTTTACCTCCTGAACGAGAAGTGGAGTTTGGTATTGATATATTGCCAGACACACAACCAATCTCAATTCCTCCTTATAGAATGGCACCAGCAGAGTTGCGAGAATTGAAAGAGCAACTGAAAGACTTGCTAGAGAAGGGATTCATCTGGCCTAGTATGTCCTCTTGGGGAGCACCAGTATTGTTTGAGCGTAAGAAAGATGGTTCGCTGAGGATATGTATTGACTATCGGCAATTGAATAAGGTGACTATCAAGAATAAATACCCTCTTCCCCAAATTGATGATTTATTTGACCAGTTGCAGAGTGCCCAGTGTTTTTCCAAGATTGACTTGAGATCAGGCTATCATCAAGTGAGAGTCAAGGATAAAGATATACCCAAGACAGCTTTCCGAACACGGTATGGTCATTATGAATTCCTGGTTATGTCATTTGGCCTGACAAATGCACCCGCAGTTTTTATGGATCTGATGAATAGGCTGTTTAAGCCGTTTCTAGATGTGTTCGTGATAGTTTTCATAGATGATATTCTGGTCTACTCTAGATCAGAAGAGGACTATGTTAATCACTTAAGGCAGGCGTTGCAGATTCTTCGTGATCGTAAGCTGTATGTGCAGTTTTCTAAATGTGAGTTTTGTCTCAAGTCAGTGGCATTTTTGGGCCATATTGTATCCAGTGAAGGCATAAAAGTTGACACTCAGAAGATTGACGCTGTGCAGAATTGGCCAAGACCCACGACGCCTACGGAGATTCGTAGTTTCCTCAGGTTGGCAGGTTATTATAGAAGGTTTGTTGATGGTTTTTCTTCTATTTATGCACCCTTGACTAAGTTGACGCATAAAGCCTCCAAGTTTCAATGGAATGATGCCTGTGAAAAGAGTTTCCAAGATCTGAAGAGAAAGTCGACTTCTACACCGGTATTGGTACTTCCTGAAGGCACAGAAGGGTATGCAGTGTACTGTGATTCTTCGAGAAGTGGCTTAGGATGTGTATTAATGCAACATGGTAGAGTAATAGCCTATGGCTCTAGACAGTTGCGACCACATGAGAGGAATTATCCCACACATGATCTTGAGCTAGCTGCAGTTGTATTTGCTTTGAAGATATGGCGCCACTACTTATATGGGGTTCATGTTGACATATATACCGATCATAAGAGCCTGCAATATATCTTCAGTCAGAAAGATCTAAACATGAGGCAGCGGAGATGGCTTGAATTGTTGAAAGATTACGATGTTGATATCTTGTATCATCCAGGGAAAGCGAATGTGGTAGCAAATGCACTGAGTCGTAAGTCTAAAATGTCATCTATAAAAAGCAGGGGATGATTAAGGATCTTCACCAACTAGCTAATTTGGGAGTTCGACTTCTCGAAACTCCAGAGGAAGAGGTTATTGTACGTAATGCAGCGAAATCTTCATTGATAGCTGAAGTGAAAGAGAAGCAGTATGCAGATCCAATTTTATTGCAGCTTAAGGAGGATGTGCAGAGTGGTACGACAAATGCATTTGAGCTTACGCGAGACAGAGTGCTTCAGTGTCAGAATCGTTTATGTGTACCTGGTGTATTTGAGCTAAGAAAGAGAATTATGACAGAAGCACACTTTTCAAGGTATTCCATCCATCCAGGGTCGACTAAGATGTATCAAGATTTGAAAACAATATATTGGTGGAATGACATGAAGAAGAATATTGCTGAATTTGTAGATGAATGTCCGAATTGTCAAAGAGTCAAAGTAGAACACCAGAAAACCGGTTGTTACATGCAATGTATAGATCTTCCAGTCTGGAAGTGGGACAAGATCAATATGGATTTCATCACGGGTTTGCCTCGTACATATCGGAAGTTTGATTCCATATGGGTGATCATTGATAGGCTTACCAAATCTGCGCACTTCTTACCAGTTAAGACAACTTATACGGCGGAAGAGTATGCAAAGTTGTATATTAAGGAGATCATTTGGTTACATGGAGTTCCAATTTCCATTATATCTGATCGAGGAGCCCAATTTACCGAGAATTTCTGGAAGTCTTTTCAAAGGAGTTTGGGGACACAAGGAAATCTAAGTACGACTTTTCATCCTCAAACGGACGGATAAGCGGAACGTACCATCCAGACACTTGAAGATATGCCACGAGCATGTGTATTAGATTTCAAAGGCAACTGGGATGATCACCTACCTCTTATCGAGTTTGCCTACAATAATAGCTATCATTCAAGTATCAAAATGGCACCATATGAAACATTGTATGGAAGAAAGTGTAGATCACCAATAGGATGGTTTGAAGCAGGTGATGCGGTCTTGTTTGGACCGGATCTTGTTTATCAAGCAATGGAGAAGGTTAAAGTGATCCAACAACCGCTTGAAATAGCTCAAAGTCGACACAAATCTTATGCGGATGTTAGAAGAAGAGGACTTGAGTTTTCTATCGATGATTGGGTATTCTTGAAAGTATCACCAATGAAAGGAGTGATGAGGTTTGGCAAGAAAGGAAAGTTAAGTCCACGATACATAGGTCCGTACAAGATCATTCAAAGATTTGGACAAGATGCTTATGAGTTAGAGCTACCTCAAGAGCTCTCAGCAGTTCATCCCGTATTTCATGTTTCGATGCTTCGCAAGTACATCGGAGATCCATCGCACATCACTACTATGGAAGATGTACAAGTTACAGAAGATCTCACTTTTGAAGAAATGCCTATTGCTATTCTTGATCGCCAAATTAAAAAGATAAGGATTAAAGAGATAGCATCGGTAAAAGTACTTTGGAGGAATCAACAAGTTGAGGAGATCACATGGGAAGCCGAGGAAGCGATGAAGATTGAGTACCCTTACCTATTCAACTATGAGGAGGAAGTTCATGAGACGGAAGAAGAACAATAACAAGTAAGTGTTTATTTTTATGCAAGTATGTTATGATGATAAATATGTTAATTGTAAACTTATACATGTCTTAATTGAGTAACTATGCTAACATTAGAGGACGAATGTTCTTAAGGAGGAGAATGTAACACCCCGTAAATTTTTTCGTACACTTATCGCGATTATATGGAGTCCTAAAGGCTTGCGTATGGGTTAAATTAAGTTTATGGTGTTCGGAAATATCCCTTCAATAGTTGTATGTGTAGGTATTGGAATAAGATTTCCAACGATATAAAGTTTGCCCAAAACAGAGGAGTATTTCATATAAGCGAGCACATTCTAAATTTCAAAACGGTGGCCGGGAAGCCTGTGAACAGTAAATCTGCAGGAAAATTACTGCAGCTAGGCAATTATTTTTTTTGGATCAACTTTAGACAATCATAACTCCTTGTACAAAAAGAACTGTGTGAGCTGCTATATATCGACGAAAAGCTCCGAGAGTCTTATTTCTGATGAAATTGGTTTCATCCAAATCCAATGTATGAGTAAGGATCTATACCCGTTTTACTACAGCCTATCAAAAAAAAAAAAACAGAATTGTGGGACAGATTTTTGGGTCAACTTTAAACGACCATAACTCCTTGTACAGGAAGAACTGGGTGGTATAATTTATATTAAAATGAAATCCCTTTGAATTATCTTTACAATGCAATTGGTTTCACCAAAATCCGATACCGTAGCAAAGCGTTATGATCGATTTACTTTAGCCTGTCAAAACTGTCCACTGGGGACAGATTCGGATTTATTTAAATTTTTAGGGCAAAATGGTCATTTTCTATTATCTCTTGGACGAAAATGGGTCTTTATAAACCTACACTTAGCCTCATATATCATATATCATCCAATTATTAAGAGAAGGTGAAACCCTAGCCAAATTTCAACTTCAAATATTTTGTGATTCAACCGTAGAAAATTCGAATTGGTTCTGTAGTTGTGTTCACCATCTCGAAAGCTTCGAGAAACACCCCATGATTATGTAAGGAGGATTCTAAATGCAAGAGTTCATTGTTAAGGTATGAATATTGTTTATTCTTGATTCTTATCCATGAATAAGTATTGATAAAGGATTATGAGTATTGTCTTGATGTTGGAAGATAACCAGAAACATAGTTATGAATTGTTTTGTATAAATTGTTAGTGATAAATTATGGAAGTTGCTGTATTGGATTATGGAGGATGAATTGTGGTGATATATCATTATATTAGTGGTTATGTATGCCTAGTGATCATGTTGGTATTGGATGGTGATTAAGAAGGGAAATAAAGGCTAAGAGTGATGTTGAGGGATATTTCATGAAAATGCATGATATGTGAATGTAATAAGAGTATAAGAGGATGTATGTAGCACTCTTATTGATGAGTTAAAGGATTACTTCCTAGACATTATTTGGTGAAGTTAATACCTAAATGGTAAGGTTTGGTTGCTAATACTAGTTTGCCACGAATGACTTATTGTAGATAAGTGTTCGAAGAGTACGGGAAGTCAAGTTGGACTTGTATTGAAGTGGTTATATCAAGGTATGTAAGACATACTCTATCTAATCTTTGGCATGAATAATGACCCATGGCACTCTCAAGTAAGCTTCCAACATTGTCCTACGACACATGACACATAATAACATCATATGATCTTCGACACTACCAATTGAACTGGTTTTCACTTTTAAGATGTCCGGCTAGTCAAGAAAATGTCCATGTACTATTGTTGACTCCGAAATGGTTTAATGAGTTATCCATGATTCTCCACTTTATTTTCATGATATTGATTACCTATTTACATGTTTTTCCTATTAAGGTATCATGGTTTCAAGTTCCATAAGGTGTGACCACAAAGTAACCAATCTCAAAGATTAATTGAATTAACAAATGGAATGACTGTATTTTAAATTGATGATATGATGTATTGTATTAGTACCACTGATCAGTTGGCCATTGTATTATAAAGATTATGTATATATGCTATTCCAGGGTTGGTCCCTGATGTATTGTATTAGTACCACTGATCAGTTGGCCATTGTATGACATATGTTATGTATTGATAAGGATTACGGGAAGTAATGATAGGAAAGTAATGTGCAGGTATCCCATCAGCTCTTTTAAGTGTGGCCTACTCATACTGTTTATTTACTGGTATCTGGGTTCTGTTGATCTTTTGTATCTCATCTTGATACTCACTACCTTACATACTCAGTACATATTTTCGTACTGACGACCCTCACGGGGGACCTGTATTAATGCCTGCAGGAACAGGTACTTCAGGTCGTACACCTCCGCAGTAAGAGCTAGGATATTCTATTGTTAGTGGTGAGCTCCAGTTGTTTCGGGGCATCCCAAGTCGTTTCTATATATATTTTTGGTCTTTGTATAAAAGTCTTTTATGGGCGGGAGTTTGTCCCGACCCTAGCTCAGTTGTGTATCTCTGCAGAGGCTTTTGTAAACATATTGTACAGCCATAGGAGTGTTTGGTTGATAGACGTGATGGCTCTGACAGCCAATTACTGTTTATATATATATTTATGCGTGTCTGCTGGGCTGATACAGGTACTGTTTTCTTCTATTTACAACGAAGTGCTGCCCAAATTTCTAATTTTCATAAGTAATGTAAATGTGAAAATATAGGTTATGAACGGGTTCTGCCAGGCCTCCTCGGCTATGGGTGCCAGTCCGCCCCAATGGGATTTGGGGTATGACGGAAGTGGTATCAGAGCAGTTCGTCCTAGTGAGTCTACAAAGCCGTGTCTACGTAGAATCTCGTTTATCGGTGTGTTGTGCACCACATCTATAAACTGGAGGCTATTGGACATTTAGGGATTGTTTCCACTCTCCATTTCTTAGATCGTGCAATAGAGCCCATATTAGAGATAAATTCATAATCGATCGATTAATCCAATTGTTTTTATTTATTTATTATAGTAACGATGCCGGTTATAAGGAGAAAGAATAAGTGGAAGCGAGTGGATGTAGTGGCCGGAGAAGGTAGTAGTAAGTCACCACCGACACAAGCTGAACAAAGTGAGTCTCAAGCTGAGCATATATCAGGAGCTTCTTCTCCATCGGAAGGGCCATCTATTAATGCTGTTGATCGAGATTTGAGAGATGCAGTATAACTTCTGACACGTATAGTTGCCGGTCAAGTTCAAGGGCAAGCTATTCCTACCACGGGTTCTAGTGGTACGGATAGAGCAGCTAGCCATCGCACACAGGATTTTCTGAAACTGGATTCTCCTACTTTTACCGGATCAGATATTAACGAAGACCCGCAGGACTTTGTCGATCAAACCCAAAGGGCTCTAGATGTTATGCACATATCCGGTAAAGAGATGGTTGAGCTAGCAGCATATAGACTGAAAGGAGAGGCTATATTGTGGTACGAGGATTGGAAACGATCTAGGGGTATTGATGCACCTCCAACTACGTGGGGAGAGTTCAAAGATGCATTTATTGATCATTATCTTCCATTTGAGACTCGTCAGGCCTGTGCAGATCAATTCTTAAATCTTAGTCAGGGTAATATGAGTGTAAGGGAGTATAGTCTTCGATTTAACTCCTTGTCTCGATATGCTTCTAATATGGTAGCTACTATGGATGACAGAGTTCATCACTATGTGGATAGATTGGAACCATACTTGGTTATAGATTGTACCATTGATGCTTTGAACAAGGACATAGATATAGCGAGGATACAAGATTTCGCTCAGAAGATGGAAGATCAGAGGCAAAGAAGAAGAACCCAGGAATCAGAAAAAGGATATTCTAAGCGGGCCAGAGCTATAGGGCAGTTTATGGCATCTCAGGGAGGTTTTAGGCCTTCATTCTCTCATAGATTGCCTATCCCGTTATCTTCTTATCCTGCAATTAGTGCTTCACCGCAATTTCAAATGTTCAGAGGTAATCAGTTCAGGCAAAGCAGTGAAAATCAGAGTTCGCGAACAGTGGGGTATCAAGGGCAAGGGAGTATGAGTCAATTGAGACCTCCACGACACCCGTGCCCCATATGTAGATGATTTCATTTTGGAGAATGTCGGCTTAGAACGAACAATTTCTTTTAGTGCGGTAGGCCGGGGCATATGGCTAGAGATTGCCCACGCAGGACCACAGGTGGTATAACACGACCTACCAGATCAGCTGTTGCATCATCATCGGTGCCTTCTTTGAGTAGGGTTGCAAAACCTATGGGTCACGGTAGAGGTGATAGAGGAGCAGCTAGTTCTAGCGGAGCTCAGAACTGTGTGTATGCCCTAGCAGATCGACAGAATTTAGAGGCTTCTCCAGACGTGGTTGCAGGTACGTTGTCCATCTTTTCATTTGATGTGTATGACTTAATTGATCCTGGTTCTATATTATTGTATGCTACTCCTTTGGTTGCGGGAAGGTTCGGGAGAACACCCGAATTATTAGCCAAGCCATTTGAAGTATCAACGCTAGTGGGGGATTCCCTTATATCTAGGAAGGTTTATCGAAATTGTATTGTGAATATTTGTGGTCGTGATACGATGGCCGATCTTGTTGAGTTAGAAATGGTAGATTTTGATGTTATTATGGGCATGGATTGGTTAGCGTCTTGTTATGCTACAGTAGATTGCCGTTCTAAGAAGGTGTATCTCCATTTCCCAAATAAGGTAGTCCTTGAATGGAAGGGTAATGTTGGTGCGCCGAGAGGTAGATTTATTTCTTACTTTAAGGCAAGAAAAATTATTTCCAAGACGTACATATACCATTTGGTTAGAGTAAGGGATATAGAGGTAGAGCCGCCAACTTTTCAGATCGTTCCGATTGTGAATGAATTTCCTGATGTACTTCCTGAAGAACTACCAGGTTTACCTCCTGAACGAGAAGTGGAGTTTGGTATTGATATGTTGCCAGACACACAGCAAATCTCAATTCCTCCTTATAGAATGGCACGAGCAGAGTTGCGAGAATTGAAAGAGCAACTGAAAGACTTGCTAGGGAAGGGATTCATCAGGCCTAGTATGTCCCCTTGGGGAGCACCAGTATTGTTTGTGCATAAGAAAGATGGTTCGCTGAGGATGTGTATTGACTATCGGAAATTGAATAAGGTGACTATCAAGAATAAATACCCTCTTCCCCGAATTGATGATTTATTTGACCAGTTGCAGAGTGCCCAGTGTTTTTCCAAGATTGACTTGAGATCAGGCTATCATCAAGTGAGAGTCAAGGATAAAGATATACCCAAGACAGCTTTCCGAACACGGTATGGTCATTATGAATTCCTGGTTATGTCATTCGGCCTGACAAATGCACCCGCAGTTTTTATGGATCTGATGAATAGGCTGTTTAAGCCGTTTCTAGATGTGTTCGTGATAGTTTTCATAGATGATATTCTGGTCTACTCTAGATCAGAAGAGGACCATGTTAATCATTTAAGGCAGGCGTTGCAGATTCTTCGTGATCGTAAGCTGTATGTGAAGTTTTCTAAATGTGAGTTTTGTCTCAAGTCAGTGGCATTTTTGGGCCATACTGTATCCAGTGAAGGCATAAAAGTTGACACTCAGAAGATTGAGGCTGTGAAGAATTGGCCAAGACCCACGACGCCTATGGAGATTCGTAGTTTCCTCAGGTTGACAGGTTATTATAGAAGGTTTGTTGAAGGTTTTTCTTCTATTTCTGCACCCTTGACTAAGTTGACGCATAAAGCCTCCAAGTTTCAATGGAATGATGCCTGTGAAAAGAGTTTCCAAGATCTGAAGAGAAAGTTGACTTCTACACCGGTATTGGTACTTCCTGAAGGCACAGAAGGGTATGCAGTGTACTGTGATTCTTTGAGAAGTGGCTTAGGATGCGTATTAATGCAACATGGTAGGATAATAGCCTATGGCTCTAGACAGTTGCGACTACATGAGAGGAATTATCCCACACATGATCTTGAGCTATCTGCAGTTGTATTTCCTTTGAAGATATGACGTCACTACTTATATGGGGTTCATGTTGACATATATACCGATCATAAGAGCCTGCAATATATCTTCAGTCAGAAAGATCTAAACATGAGGCAGCGGAGATGGCTTGAATTGTTGAAAGATTACGATTTCGATATCTTGTATCATCCAGGGAATGTGAATGTGGTAGCGGATGGACTGAGTCGTAAGTCTAAAATGGCATCTATAGAAAAGTAGGGGATGATTAAGGATCTTCACCAACTAGCTAATTTGGGAGTTCGACTTCTCAAAACTCCAGATGAAGAGGTTATTGTACGTAATGCAGCGGAATCTTCATTGATAGCTGAAGTGAAAGAGAAGCAGTATGCAGATCCAATTTTATTGCAGCTTAAGGAGGATGTGCAAAGTGGCACGACAAAGGCATTTGAGCTTACGCGAGAAGGAGTGCTTCAGTGTCAGAATCGTTTATGTGTACCTGGTGTAGTTGAGCTAAGAAAGAGAATTATGACAGAAGCACACTGTTCAAGGTATTCCATCCATCCAGGGTCGACTAAGATGTATCAAGATTTGAAAACAATATATTGGTGGAATCACATGAAGAAGAATATTGCCGAATTTGTAGCTGAATGTTCGAATTGTCAAAGAGTCAAAGTAGAACACCAGAAAACCGGTTGTTACATGCAATGTATAGATCTTCCAGTCTGGAAGTGGGACAAGATCAATATGGATTTCATCACGGGTTTGCCTCGTACATATCAGAAGTTTGATTCCATATGGGTGGTCATTGATAGGCTTACCAAATCTGCGCACTTCTTACCAGTTAAGACAACTTATACGACGGAAGATTATGCGAAGTTGTATATTAAGGAGATCGCTCGGTTACATAGAGTTCCAATTTCCATTATATCCGATTGAGGAGCCCAATTTACCGCGAATTTCTAGAAGTCTTTTCAAAGGAGTTTAGGGACACAAGTAAATCTAAGTACGGCTTTTCATCCTCAAATGAATGGACAAGCGGAACGTACCATCCAGACACTTGAAGATATGCCACGAGCATGTGTATTAGATTTCAAAGGCAACTGGGATGATCACCTACCTCTTATCGAGTTTTCCTACAATAATAGCTATCATTCAAGTATCAAAATGGCACCATATGAAGCATTGTATGGAAGAAAGTATAGATCACCAATAGGATGGTTTGAAGCAGGTGATGCAGTCTTGTTTGGACCAGATCTTGTTTATCAAGCAATGGAGAAGGTTAAAGTGATCCAACAATGGCTTGAAACAGCTCAAAGTCGACACAAATCTTATGCGGATGTTAGAAGAAGAGGACTTGAGTTTTCTATCGACGATTGGGTATTCTTGAAAGTATCACCAATGAAAGGAGTGATGAGGTTTGGCAAGAAAGGAAATTTAAGTCCACGATACATAGGTTCGTACAAGATCATTCAAAGATTTGGACAAGTTGCTTATGAGTTAGAGCTACCTCAAGAGCTCTCAGGAGTTCATCCCGTATTTTATATTTCGATGCTTCGCAAGTACATCAGAGATCTATCGCACATCACTACTACGGAAGATGTGCAAGTTACAGAAGATCTCACTTTTGAAGAAATGCCTATTGCTATTCTTGATCGCCAAATTAAAAAGATAAGGAATAAATAGATAGCATCTGTAAAAGTGTGGTGGCTAGGAAAGGTTTTGTTAATATTTGGGCTGACTTTTAAGATAACTGCTATGCAAAGAGTTACAAAAGACAGAGAAGTTCCTGTATATAAATGGGAGTTCTATAATGTACCTGTGACTACATCAAGGGAAATTTCCCGATCTTGCCTAGACTAAAGTGCATAAGGCCTATTTTTGCGCTGTCCACTTGCGGTACTAGAAGTGGTACCCTGTTGATTTGGGCAATCGAACTGAGCTAAAGGAAAACTATGCTGACTTTGTAGGCCATCCTAAGGACAGTCTCAGGCTTTATGACCTGAGTCGCTGCGTCCAAAATACACATCACTGCCAGCTCTACACATACCCTTATGATTCTTACCACATTCTTGGAAAAGTGGATTAGTACGAATTCTGCTTGCACAACTATGGGTTTTAGAGCCTGGCGCCCCATCATGACTGTTATTCCTGAACCTTGGTACTGGTGTACAAGCTAAAGATGGAACTAGGGCTGAAAACTTCTGACTAAATCAAGAACGGTTTCCACCCTCTGACCTTACCAGGGCAAAACTAAAGATACCCGTTCTAGCTCTTTTATTTTATTTCTCGTTCTTCTTAAGTTTCTTTTCCTCAATCTATTGAGCATGGACAATAAGCCTATATATGTCCATCTCCCTAATCAATATCACAGTTGTGCACTCTTTAAGCACTCTACCTGATACCTCACACACAAACTTGCTTATTCTAGATCTATTGTTTGCTACTACATGGGGAGCATACCTGGCTAACTGAGTAAACTTGAGGAAATACTCTTTCACACTCATACTACATTTCCTGAGATTGATGAACTCTAACACCTTGGCTTCTTTCATCTCTAAGGGGAAGAATCTATCTAAGAAGGTCGTAGCAAACTCATCCTATTCTATGAGCCCTACATCTGCACCCTTGTCTACCTTCTAATGCTTAAACCAAGTATGGGCTACATCTTGTCCCTGATAGGCAGCTAAATCATCACTCTCACTGGAATTTACTCCCATGATATCAGTTACTTTTTGAACTTTATCGAGGAACTTCTATGGATCTTCTTCAGAATTAGAACTTGAGAATAAGGGAGGATTCATTCAGGTGAAGGCCAAAATCCTAGTTGCAGCAGTATTGGCTACTAGTTAGCTAGAAAAGCAACTGTCCATTCATTTTGATTTACGAATGAATTGGCTAGAGTAGCTAATGCATCCATAAATTCACATGAGAGATGTACTCATCCAGGGGATCTGCCTGAACGGGATGAGGTGCTGACTGATTTTTGGTTCTTCTTTTATTAGTCATTTTAGGATGCATGTTCTGTAAGTGAAATGAAGAATTAGATTATACTAAGATTTTTATTGGATCTCATTCTCACTCGCACGACATGAATAGTGAAAGAAGGGAAACTTTTCCTAAAACATCTCATAGCCTCCTGTCTATATATGTGGCCCATAGCACAACCATGCACAAGACTCTACTAGATATGGCTTTCAGACTTCCTAGGACTCTGTTGAACCTTAGGATCTGATACCAAGTTTGTAACAACTCGAGTCTGTACCTCGGATACTACACGATGCTCATAATCTCGAAGGACCACAAGATAACCCATGACTCATACCTGTTATAATAACCGAATAATAATAATACTGAAATATATGGAAATTAGGTGGAACACTGTCCATAAGGTTCAATCCTATAAATAATCCTGAAAATTATTTCACAATACCAAAAATGAACATCAATACTAAAAACTAAACAACTATCTAAAAAACCTCTAAACTAATTAAACTTTTGAGCTGTGGAGTGGATGGAACAATCCCTAACTAACTCCGACTACTGAAAACGAACTAAAATGCTGAAATAAATAATCACGTCCTTGAACTATGAGGACTCACCACTAACTTTGTATGCTGGGAATCTAAACTGCTAAAGGTGCTCTGAAGCCTATGCGTCTGAACCTATGATATAATACATCATAGAGTAAAAGAAAAGAATGAGTCAGTACGTTGACTGTACAAGTATGCTCAGTGAGGTAGGCTGAAATGTATGGGTTCTTATGCATGAACAATACTAGCTGAATAACATAAATATGACTTAATGAGAGTACATGCATGTATACATATATTGTAACTAAGATTATAATAGTACTAAATACTAAATCTGAATACTGATTAACTGATGTTTAAGTTTAGTAATACTACATTACTAATACCTGAATAACTATATTTGATAGCCCTGATTCTCTGGAACTATACTAAGTTTCGTACTAAGTTGAGTGACTATATCTGATAGTCCTTAATCTATAGAACTAAACTGAGTTCTATTCTTAGACTGAGACTGAAACTGAGAGTATGGGAGTTAATCATCTAATCAACATGCCCCTTCTCTAACTAATTTAGGTTCCAACCTATAACCCCAGTTAAAAGGGTGTTAATACTATGCCACGGGTAAAGACAAGTTGTAAGTTAGCCCTCTCTAATAGAAAGCTCTTTCGTCAACCCTCACTGGTAGGAAAACTCAAATAAGATATATCAACCATAGTTTTACAGGGAGATATCTCAACCTATGCTGGCTACGTAGTTCTTGAATACAAGGATTGCTTCTAAGGACCACACCCTCTACTGGCAGGTAAACCCCCATCCTTTGGTTTAATCAGTGCTGAATCCTATCCCCCAACTGAACGGACACTAAACTAATTTCTAGTCTGTATTAGACTGGACTAAATTATTATAGATATTACTATTTGACTGAATGGAAATGAGTTCACTGTGTTTCGTGGACTGACAGAATACTACTGAATTCTGTTAACTAATTAAGTCTACTGAGGTTTGATCTGAGTACTGTGACTAAATCACAAACATCACTGAGATTTCCTGGGTTTCTTTTACTGGCTAGTTCTACTGATCGAGTCACTACTGTGATTACTTCTCAACCTACACTGGCTCTAAGTAAATAACTAACTTGTCAGGTATTAAATAACCCTATTACTTGATAGCATGAAAATAAAGCAGCACATGATCTTGGTTAGCATAAGAATGCACATTGAATTCATAATGCATCTATAGAAATATTTTATTAAACTCTTGCATGCTATAACTTGCAAATAATCTAGCATGACATGATTTCTTTCCCTTATTAGTTCACATGAACAATTCATCAAGCACTTGGTGAGCATATATATGCACATAACACTAAACAACAAGTAGAAATCATAATTCAAATCCTCATTGACAATTTTAAGGGTTTTATATGGATCATCATGATATTAAAAATGTAGCAATTAAACTCACATGAAAAATATCAAAAAACATGAATTACAATCCGAATTAGTCATTATAAACATAAACATAATCAAATCGAACATGGAATTCATGAAATCTATAAACTTAAAGTTACAAAATAGTTTCTTGGACTCCAAGAGTGGAAGGGACCCTTGGATGAACTCCTCACATACCTTAGTTGATGAATTCTAAGAGATTAATGGGAGTTTTTAAGTTTTTGATTTAAAATTTGAATACCTAGGGCTCTTGTTCTTGGGAAATTTGTGAAAGAATGAATATAATTGCACTCTAATGGGTTTAATTTCGTATTTTAGGGCTGAAGGGCATGGGAAAAAGACCTAATTAACCCTAAGGATGCGGCCTTTTTAAATCCTATAAACTGTGTCACCGATGCATAGGCCGATACGCCACATCATTAGCATCAATGCAATAGACAATGTGCGTGTCAAGTCCACGTCGGTTAACTAGAATTTACAGTAAAGTAGGGGAAAAACTATCTTATCAATGTGAAAAATTCAAACAAGGTCTATAGGAGGTCTGAAAAATTCAAAACTTGTCTAAAAACACCTAATGACATTCGTAATAATGAATTAACTCAAATATCAGCCTTTAAAGGATATAAAGGTGTAACACCCCGAATATGGTACCCGGAATGCTACACGGTGCTTATGATCCTAAAGGACCACAAGCTAAACCATGACTGAAATCATACCGGTATACTGCATAATATACCATAAAATGCGAAAACATGAACTGAATGGCCATAAGGTTCAAAACTGAATGAACATCTGATAAATAATGTCTGAAAATGGTATAACAATACCAAAGAAAATTTGAAATATCTATCTAACATGCTATAGTCTGAAAGCCTCAAAACTGTCTGAATAAGGAGTTGATGGGACATGTCCCTAGCGAACTCCCACTACTAAAATAAACTAAAAACTAAATTATTAATGAAATCATCATGTCCTCAAAGGATGAGGATTCACTGCTAACGCTGATCGCTAAACTGGGGTGCTACTGGTTCTCTGGAGCTAGTACTTCTAAACTTACGGTATAAGACACCATAGCACAAAAGCATCAGTACTTTGAATGTACTGGTATGCAAGTGAGGTAGGCTGAATGCAATAGGTTGATATGCATGAATAAAACTAACTGACTGACTAACATGAGCATGAGAATACATGCATGCATATGTAACTATAAGTGAGATCGTGCTAGGACTAAATACTGCATTCTGACTACTGAGTTTTACTAATACATGGAATTACTAATAACTGAAGGATTGATACTATGTTACTGATACATGAATAATTGTGTGTGATAGTTCTAATTATGAAGAACTAGTCTGGTTGACTGTATCCTACAGTCCTTGAGATTGATACTAATGATATGAGTTTTGATAAATAATATAACTGATAATGTTAATGATTATATCTGACAGTCCTTAATCTGATGAAGCAATCTGAGTGTTTCTCTATATCAGAGTTAACTGTATCTGACAGTCCTAAAATTTGAAGAACTATCTGAGTTCTTTTACTGAGGTTGAGACTGAGATTGAAACTGTAACTCTAGAAAGTGATCATCTAAAAGACACTGAACTGATTAATTAAGCTGAACTGAGACTAGTGGTATTATTTAGTGAAGCTAAACTAAAATAAAATTACTGAGTTCCATTCAATGACAAAATGTACTTAGTTTTGAGGACTGACTGATAATACTGAAGTTACTGAGATTGAATGGGAATACTGACATTATTGAGATCACTAAGATTACTGAACTACTGAGATTACTGAGATTTTTGTATTTTTCTAAGTAATATGACTGACTGAGTACTATGGATCATAGTTTGACTGAAAGTATCATGAAAACACTACATGGCTCAAGTCACCCAACTAAATTGTTGGGTACAAGTACCCCCAGGACTCGATAGAAAGAAACTGACACAGCATGACTTACGTGAACACATGACAAAAACACAATTCATAATTCATATATTGAAGCACTTCATCAAGCATGCGATATACATAAACTTGTACAAACATGGGGATTTCATAATATCAAGCTAGTTGGGCACTTTTCCTTCATATCGGCATTTAATCAAACATACGATAGGCATACTCTATGTAGACACCATTATATAATAATTACACATCATGATTTAACATATAATTTCATCATGCTAAGGTTTAATCATAGGTTCACATGAATATACATCTATACAAATCAATTCCTCATAACATTAATCACCCAACATTGATTTGAATTCAATTGATCATTCTCAACAAAAACAAAATATACCCAACATAAAGTATATAAAGAAAATCTAAAACTTAACTTTAGAAAAGAGATACTTGGGCTTCATTGACGAAAGGATTCCATGAATAAAAACTATACTTACTTGGGATATGATTTCTTGAGGATTGACGGTGAAACCTTTTTTAATTTGAATCCCCAATAGAAACCCTAGCTTGTTCTTTAGAAAAATTTGAAAGAAACTAGTATATTTTGGGTGAATAATGACTAAATCACGTGTTATTAGGTAAATATAGGGGTGGAAAATTAACCCTTTTAACCCTGGACGTGTCTTTATTTTCTAAGAAAATTTCCCAATTTTCATCCTTGGCGCAACGTTCCACTATCTTACCAAGTCACTGGAATGTGACAAATGGGAAATTATACGGTGGTGCGACATGGAGCTATCACATTGACACCTTGTCTGTGACTTGGAAGTTTGGCACAAAACGCTACTATGGCGGAGCAACACTAGAAATTGACAATTTCCATTTTATCTATCTCCACAATACGCTGAAAGATCATGTGATACATATTTCACTGAAAAGGCTCTAACTCTTCACCCGAGTGTCAGATTTTTGCATATTTGGTATTGATGAAAATCATTAAAATACCACATGTAAAAAATATGGTTTCAAGTTTCAAAGAAATCTTGCAACATTCTTGGGAAATTATAAAGCTAGGAAAAGTATTAGGTATTAAAATATCTCCCCCTTGAGAACATTCATCCTCGAATGATACTGAGTGAGAGGGAAAAAATACAAACTAATGTACATACTGAACATGACTTACTAGAACATGATTTAATGACTGACATGACTGATGGCTGAATATAACATACTGAACATACATATCTGATGCATGACTAATAACCTGAATTCATGCATATATGATGCATGACTGATAATTGACTTATGAGTACATGACTGAATATTCTGATGAACTGGATTTCTCGCTGTGAGAATGCATGTGTAATGCATAATTACATGCCTGAACTAATATATATGAATGCATGGATGAATATGCAAGGGTACTTAGTACCAAGTTTTTGATGAACATTGAACATGAAATTGAGTAAGACTAAGGAGAACTGTTATCTTAACTGAAAATGCTAATGAATCCGAGATCTACTTTACTAAACATGCATGAGAGGAAATTTGAGAACCTAATTAAGTCTGGTCTGATACATGACATGTGATCTGAACATCATGAATGAAATAGAGCTTCTAAATACTTGGCCCACAGCTGAGGTTGGAACTTTGAGAAAGGGACTAACTAAGTAACATGAGATAGCTAAACGTGAATTCGTGAAATATAGAATTATCTGAGAACACAAGGCCGGGTGGATAACATGGTTTAGAAATATTCTATATACTGAAGTTCTAAAATACTACTAACTAAGTGACTGGTAGCTGTAGCATTGGTCAAGAAAGTCTGGGAGTGAACTGAGTTTCTGATCTGATTACTAAACTGAAGTTGGTATTATAACTAAAACTGTAACTGAGATTCTTACTGGAACTAAAAGTAGGGTTCTGATAATTGAGGTTTAGACTAATATTGAAGTACTGAGACTGGATACTGATAATCTACTTGGGGAAAGATTGGCATAGGAAAGGATCCTATGCTTAAACAAATACTATATAAACCTTAACAATCGACTAAGGCCTGAGAAATGGAATACCAACATTATGGATATATGAAGAGATTTAAACTGGAGATATACATGATGTAATATGAACTTGACTAATCACTACGCATAGATCATGAGTCATGTGGACTGAACAAAAGGTTAAACATGATATGAGTGCCTGAGTCATGAGATGCATGGCCTGAGTCTAAAATTTCTATGTTCATGAAACATGATTCGTAATACTAAGAAAACTAAAACTCCTGAATATTAAAATAAGGTATCTATAATTTACCAGTGACTGCATCAGGAGGAATTTCCTGATCCTGTTGGGACTGAGGTGCATTAAGGCTGTTTGGGTGTTGCCCACTGATAGAGCTGGAATTGGCACCTTACTGATTTAGGCGACTGAATTGAGCTAAGGAGTAGAGATAACTATGATAACCTGACTGGGGGTAATCTATGACCTTGTGACCTAACTCATAACATCCAAAACACACACCATTGTCGGCTCTACACATACCCTTATGAGGCTTACCACACTCTTCGCAAAGCGGATGAGTAAGAATCCTGCTCTCACTACTCTAGGCCTTGGAGCTTGATGCACCATTCTTATAGTCATTTCTGAACTTTGATACTAAGGCACTATAAAAAGAGTGAACTGGCGCTGAACATTTTTGACACAACTGAGAACGGTTACCATCTTATGACCCATGCCGAGCAAAACTATAACTACCTGTTCTGGCTCTTTTTCTTTCTCTCTCCTTCTTCTTAACCTTCTTTTCTTCAATCTATTGAACATAGACCATAAGCCTAGATATGTCCATGTCACTAATCAAGATTGCAGTCCTACACTTCTTAACCACCCTACTTGATACCCCTGACACAAACTTACCATTATAGATCTACTATCTACTACTACATGGGGAGCATACCTGACTAACTGAATGAACTTAAGGGAGTATTCTTTTACGCTCATTGTACCTTCTCTGAGATTGATGAAGTCTAAGACTTTGGCTTCTTTCTAGTTAATTGAAAAGAACCTATCTAATAAAGTTAAAGCAAACTCTTCCCACTCTATGGGCTCTATATATGTACCCCTATCTACCTTCCACTGTTTATACCATGTATGGGTTACATCTTATCACTGATGTGTGGCTAACTCGACGCTCTCACTGAAAGTCACTCCCTTGATGTCTGTGACTTTCTTAACATGATTGAGGAACTCTTGTGGATCCTCTATGGACATAGAACTGGTGAATAAAGTAGGATTCATTCGGGTGAAGTCTCGAATCCTAGCTACAACAACATTAGCTACTGGGTTGGCTGGAACAGTAGCTGGCAATTCATTCTAAGCTACGACTAAACTAGCTAGGGTAGTGAATGCTGTCTTAAATTCTCCATGGGAGAAATGCTCGTCCAGGTGGTTTTCCTCGACGGGCTGAGTTACTGACTAGCTTCTATTTCCCCCTTCGTTATCCCTTTTGGGAGGCATAATCTATAAACTAAGTGAAGAAGCAGATTAGTTTGAGATTTTAACTGGAGGTCATGCTTACTGGCATGACATGAATACTGAAAGAAGGGAAATTGTTCCTAAAACATCTCATAGCCTCCTGCACATAAGTGTGGTGCACAACACACGCATGTAAAAGACTCTACTAGATGCGGATTTTTAGACATCCTAGGACATTTTTGAACCTTAGGCTCTGATACCAAGTTTGTAATGCTCCGAATCTGACACCCAAAATGCTACATAGTACTTATGACCCCAAAGGATCACAAGCTAACCCATGAATGATATATGTACCTGTATACTGCATAATATACCATAAAATGAAGAAACATGAACTGAATGGACATAAGGTTTAAAATTAAATGAACATCTGATAATAGTATCTGAAAATGGTATAACAATACCAAAGCAAATCTAAAATAATTATCTAACATTCTATAGTCTGAAAGCCTCTAAACTATCTGAATAAGGAGTTGATGGGTCATGTCCCCAACTAACTCTGACTACTGAAATAAACTAAAAACTAAATTAGTAATGAAATTATCATATCCTCGAAGGATAAGGACTCACTTCTAACTCTGATCACTAAACTTGGATGCTACTGGTTCTCTAGAGCTCGTTCTTCTAAACCTATAGTATAAGACACCATAGCACAAATGTGTCAATACTTTGAACGTACTAGTATGCAAGTGAGGTAGGCTAAATATAATAGGTTCATATACATGAACAATACTAACTGACTGACTAACATGAACATGAGAATACACGCATGTATATGTAACTGTAACTTAGATCGTGCTAGGACTGAATACAGAGTTCTGACTACTGAGTTTTACTAAGAACATGGAATTACTATTATTTGAGGGACTGATACTATGTTACTGACACATGAATAACTGTGCCTAATAGTTCCGATTAAAATAACTGGTCTGGTTGACTGTATCCGACAGTCCTGAAGATGAATACTGATGACATGAATTTGGATAACTGATTACGTGAATGACTATATCTAACCGTCCTAAATCTGATGGATCTATCTAAGTTCCATTCTATATCTGAGTTGACTATATCTGACAGTTTTGAAATCTGAAGAACTATCTAAGTTCTTTTACTGAGGTTGAGACTGAGATTTAAATTGTAACTCTAGAAAGTGATCATCTGAAAGACACTGAACTGATTAATTGAGCTGAACTGATACTAGTGATATTGTTTAGTGGAGCTAAACTAAACTTAATTTACTGAGTTCCGTTGACTGATGGAATATACTAAGTTTAGAGGACTGACTGATAATACTGAAGTTACTGAGATTGAATGGGAATACTGAGGTTATTGAGATTACTGAGTACTGAAATCACTGAGATTATTGAGATTTCTAAGATTTCTGGTTTTCCTGAGTCACGTGATTGACTGAGTTCTATGGATCATATCTTGACTAAGAGTATCATGAAAATATGACATGGCTCTAGGCACACAACTAAATTGTCGGGTACAAGTACCCCCAGGACTCAATGAAAAAAAACTTACATACCATGTCTTACGTGAACACATGACCAACAACACAATTCATACTTCATATATTAAAGCACTTCATCAAATATGTGGTATACATAAACATGTACAAACATGGGGATTTCATAATATCATGCTATTTAGGTACTTTTCCTTTATATCAACATTTATTCAAACACATGATAAGCAGAATATATGAAGACACCATTATACAACAATTATACATCATGATTCAACATCTAATTTAATCATCCTAGGGTTTAATCGTAGGTTTACATGAATATACATCTATACAAATCAATTCCACATAACATTAATCACCCAACATGGATTTCAATTTAATTGATCATTCTCAACATAAATAAAATAAACCCAACATGAAGTTCATAAAGAAAATCTAAAATCTTGACTTTAAAAAAGAGATTCTTGAGCTTCATGGACGAAAGGAGTCCATGAATGAACACTATGCTTACCTGGGATGTGATTTCTTGAGGATTGATGGTGAAACTTTCTTGAATTTGAATCCCTAATAGAAACCCAAGCTTGTTCTTGAGAAAAACTTAAGAAAAACTAGTATATTTTGGGTGAAGAATGAATTAATCACGTGTTATTGGGTATATATAGGCATAGGAAATTGACCCTTTTAACCTTGGATGCATCTTTAATTTCTGAGAAAATTTTTCGATTTTCATCCTTGGTGCGACGCGCCACTATCGCGCCAAGTCACTAGAATGTGACAAATGGGAAATTGCACGGTGGTGCAACGTGGACCTATTTCCTTGCCACTTTGTCTATGACTTGGAATTTCTGAGTGAGATGCCACTATTACGGAGCAACACTGAAAATTGACAATTTCCATTTAAGCTATCTCCACGACACACTGAAGGCTCAGGTGATACACTGTTTCACAAAAAAAGGCTCTAACTCTTCACCCGGGTGTCGGATTTGGGAAAATTTGGTATCGATGAAAATCTTATTTTATTCCCTACATGATAAAAAGTGAAAATCTTAAAAATACTATGTGTACAAAAAGTGGATTCATCTTTCAAAGAAAGCTTCTAATATTCTTGGGAAACTTTTCAAGCTAGGAAAAGTACAAGGTATTAAAAAAGGTCATGAAAGAAGATTTCCAACTTTTGAAGGGTAAATTTGGACTATACCTGAATACTTAGTTAAAATATTCTAAGCCTGGACCCCTAACAAGCTTAAAGGACAAATTTAAGCAAGAAAATTTTGTGGGATCTTACAATTTCACATGTCTAAAACCCTAAGCCCTAACACTATATAAGTGTGTGTATCCTCCTAAACATCTATTTTGAAGGATCAAACACACTAAATACTCTCTCAAGCTTATATTTTAAGGTTTGGAGGCTAGGTTTTGAAGGTTGATCTTCAAGAGGCAAAGTGAATTTAATATTCTTGGTGATTGAAGTTTTCTAAGGCATGTAACTCTTTCCCTTACCAAATAACTCTAAACCCATTTATTTCACACTTGTATTGGTAAGTGTACATTGTGGTTTTGAAATCAAATAAAATGGGTCTTGTTGCCTAATGATAAATAAAGATTATTCTTTCTTGACCTTATGTTTATACATGTTATTTGATGCTAGTTTGCATATATGAATGCTTTTTATATGTGGTCTAACATGTGGTTCTTAATAAACCATAGTCTTGATGAATTCAACCATGAAATTGGCCATGGTAAAGGCATATAAATGAGGTATTTGTGAAAAGGTCTAAGTGAGACGTCTGGTTACATGATGATAATATTGTGAACTAGGGAAATGATCCAATACATATGAATTCTTCATAAATGATACAGTGAAGATAAAATGAGCTATGTATCATGTAATTGATGACCTTCATGGTTTGATGAATGAGAAAAGGGTTAAAGTCCCTAATATGAAAATGAACTTGAATTGTGTGTGAGACTAAATTATGGTATAGTATTGCTAACAAAATATAAATGGCTCATAGGGATCTTGAGGATCATAGTTGGAATTGTACGATGAGTTGAATTAGGGAATTTTACTATTAAAATTTATGAGTAATGAAGGCTCCCATGATGACCATGTAGTCATGTACGATGTTGAATTGGATAAATGGGTTATAGTCCTTATGTGTGGAATTTAATGTATGTGGATGCATGGAAAAAAGGGTTAGATTCCAAATGTGGACTAATGATATTCATGATGGCTTAAGGTTAATATACCTTGACTAATGAAATTGCTTGTGGTTAAAGTCTCATGCATAATGAGATCTAATGAGGTCGAAGTATCTTTCCAAATAAATTGGCTTGGGGTTAGAGTCCTCTATCTAATATGGCAAAAGGTTATATTCCCTTGCCTAATGTTTAAGCATATTATTTGGGTCCCTTACTTAAATAAATGTGTGAGTGGTTAGAGTCCCTCGCTTATATGAATATGTATGAATAGTTAGAGTCCCTCACTTAAATAGATGTGTATGTGGTTAGAGACCCTTAATTGATGATATATGTATATGGTTAAAGTCCTATGCTTAATGATAAATGTTTGAGTCTATAAGTATGGAAGGTTGGAGTCCTTTGTTGCGTATATGATGAATGAGTTCTTCCCAATTGTCTATATTCATGGATAAGGTTATGAATGTGATTGAGTATTAAATGTGGCTTGTTGGTGAATGATGATGCTATTTTATCCTTATCCTTGATTTACATGCTAGTGTTTCAATCACTAATAATCTTCGGATGCTATATCCCCAAGCAACATATGGGACGAAGCACCTCCTTCTCTTCATGCATAGTGATTAAGCAATCAAAGTGGTTCATGCATTAACTTGGGAGAGGTGATCTTCCTCACTTCGGAAGACATGCCTTATTGGTCTCCTAACTTTATACATAGTCTTATTTTGACTTGGTTTCTCTATTGTTGGGGGTTTGTCCAGATATTTATATTTCTAAACATTGGTTTGAATAGAGGTATTGTGGATGGCTGTGGACTTAGTTATATTGGCTAGTTGATAAATCTAATAAAGTGTTTAGACATGTTTAAGTTATTTCTGTTAGTGTAGTTTCTGCTATCTTATTAGGTGGTTGGGATTTACTTGACCCTTGGGTTTGATATGATGATTGTTCTAATACCCCGCATTTCTGGCCTAGTCTCTGAACCATCCTTACTACGTGTATAAGCTATAATCTAAATGATTCCCATGTAACTATAAGTTTCATGATCTTTATTCTCATGTTTAATTTTCTTTTGAGTTTTAAAATATTCATAAGAATAAATTAGACCAAAGTTGAGCTTTGATCCTTTGATTCATCCAAAGTTTGGTATTCGATTCTACAAGGGTCTACTTTAAATGTGTATAATTTTTATATATGTAGAATTTTGTAGCTCAAGACCCACCAAATATAGATAACTGAATTAGATTTCCAACGATATCAATTTTGCATAAATTTGGTACCCGATCGAAGAGTTATCATATTTTTAGTGAGAGCCAGTAAGCCGACGCGATAGTGACACGATGTGTTGGCCATCGCATTATGGAAGTGTTTCACGCACTAATTATAACACCCTAAATCTTGTACCTGGAATGCTACACGGTGATTATGACCCCGAAGGACCACAAGCTAACCCATGACTAATATTTGTACTTGTGCACTACATAACATACGGTATATATGTATACATACACTATAAAATGCAGTATAAAAGCTGTAAGGCCATAGGGTTCAAAACTGAATAAAATATCGAATAAAATAATTTCTAAAAATGGTACAATCAATGCCAAAACAAATCTAACCTAACTGTCTAACATGCTATAGTTTGAAAGGCTCTAAGCTGTCAAAATAAGGAGTTGATGGGAGATGTCCCCAACTAACTCCATCATCTAAAATAGATATGTACTGAAAGAATAACATAATCAAATAATATCATTCTCAAATGATGAGGACTCACTACTAACTCTGTCTGCTAAAATCTGGAATGCTACTGATTCTTTGGATCTCGTCTCCTAAACCTATGGCATAAAATAAAACACCATAGCGCAAATACATTAGTAAATTGGAATGTACTGGTATGCAAGTGAGGTAGTATAAATGCAAATGGTTCATTTTCATGAATAATCCAAACTGATTGAATGATATGAATGTGAGAATACATGCATGAATATGTAATTGAAACTGAGATCGTGATGGGGATGAATACTAGGTTCTGACTATGGATTCTACTGATAACATGGATACCCTAACATCTGAGTTTACGGATATTGGGATAGTGAATAACTAAGTTTACTGATCCTGATATCTGAGTCACTCATAAGTGAGGAACTGATACTAGATTACTAAGTACTGAAGGAATGAAACTATACTACTGATACATGAATGACCATTTCTGACAGCTCTGATTATGAAGAATTGCTCTGTTTGATTGTATATGATAGTCCTAAAGCTGAATACTACGAACATGAGGTCTGATAACTGATATTATTGATAACATAAGTGGTTGTATCTGAAAGTCCTAAATCTGATGGAACTAACTGAGTACTATACTATATCTAAATTAACTGTATCTGACAGTCTATATTCTGATGAACTATCTGAGTTTGATTATTTAGACTGAGACTGAGACTGAAACAGCAACTGTGGAAGGTAGTCATCTAACTAACATCCCCTGAAACTGAACTGGTGAGGTCAAACTTGTAACCCTAGCTAGAAGGGTATTATTATTGTGCCACGGGTAAAGACAAGCTATGAGTATCCCTCGCTGATAGGGAGTTCTTCCGTCAACCCCACCTAATAGAAAAATCAAATGAGATGTATAAATCCCTAAATGCGTATGGTGTATATCTACCTATGTTGGCTATATTTTTTTGGAATGCAGGGATTGCTACTAAGGATTACACCCTATACTAGCTGACATTGTGTATCCTCATCCTTGGGTTCACTCGGTGCTGAATCCTACTCCCAACTGAATAGACAGTAAACTAATTTACTGGATGGAGCTGATACTGATGGTATAGTTTAGCTGAGTTGAATTGAGTTTACTAAGTTCCATTGATCGACAGAATACTACTGAGATCTGAGGACTGACTGACAGTACTGAAGTTTTTTAGATTACTAAGAATTCTGAAGTTTCTGAGATTACAGAGTACTGAGATAATTGGAATTACTGAACTACTGGGATTATTGAGATTTCTGAGATTTCTGGGTTGCTGAGCTTTCCTGAGTCACATGACTTACTGAGTTCTATGGAATATGTGTTGACTGAGGATATCGTGAAAAATGACACTGGCTCTAGGCACACAACTATATTTTTCAGGTACAAGTACCCCCAGATATCGATAGAAGGAAACTGACACAACATGACTTGACTCTTCTTGAACACATGACCAATATTCATAATTCATAATAACATAAGTTGGGGGATTTTATACTACATATAGTTGTCAAATTTTTATACATGGAAGGGAGTGCATATAAAAAAATTCCATAAGTCCATCAATCTAGTTTCATGAACATTCCATGAAAAATCACAATGTATAACAATATCAAAGAAGTCATTGTTTTCATAAGGGTGTAGCATGCATTTGTCATTTAGGTCACAATTTAACTATAATACCTAATTTATAGTCTTTTAGGCATTTTTTCAAACACCTTACATACACAACTTAGGCATAGGTGTAATCAACAAATTATTTATCATGAAAAACCAAATTTTCATATTTCCAACTCATATGATATCATAGATTCATAAAAACACATAAAGATTTCAACTTGGGAATCATTCAACATCAACAACTTGAACATAATCCACTAACCACGTAAATATCATGATATTGAATTTAAAAGAGGGTTCTTGGGCTTCATGGATGAAAGGAATCCATGAATAAATACTATGAATACCTTAGCTTGTGATTCTATGAAGATTGACAGAAAGATTCTTGAAATTTGACGGTGAATTCTCTTGGAATTGAACCTCCTATGAAAACCATATGGCTTCTTCTTGAGTTTTTTTGAGAGAAATTGAGTATAAGTGAATGACTTATGGCCAAATCTCATTTAATTAGGCTTATATAGGGTGGGGAAATTGACCAAATTTCCCTTAAGACACGAAAGTGTAATGCTGAAAAATTGGGTACAAAGGCTACACAAAGGGCATCACCTTTGGTAGAGCCGTTGTACCTGGGCGGCGCCTTTGGTGTTGAATTTCCAACAAAGGATATACCATGTGTGGAGACCCTTCATAGACTTTGGCTACTGGTTCCGAATCCAAACAAGCCCTAAACGGATTCTGAAAATTCTTTAACTCACCCAGAATGTATTCTTTCTTTGCCCCATCAGAACAAAACTTGAAAACAATAAAATGGATGTCGGGAAGGTTTTCAAATAATTTCCCAAAGTTTGGAGGCTTAAAATGAAACTAAGTGTTGAACACTTATCAAAATTTTCTAAGTTTTGGATCTTTGAAACATCTTCAAGGAGCTAAACTAGCTGACTTTAATCGGAAGATTTTGTGGGGTCTTACAATATCTCCCCCTTGAAAATATTCTTCCTCGAATGAGACTGACTGAGATAGGAGAGTAGATCAATTGAAGAATTTATAGAACCTACACAACTGAAATATGAGATCATGACTAACATAACTGAAGAGCTAAATATAACATACGGAATATGCATATCTGATACATGATTGATAATCTGAATTCATGCATACCTGTTGCATGGATAATTGGCTCATGGATACATGTCTGAATGTTTTGACGAACTGAATTTCTCACAATGAGAATGCATGTCTGATGGATGATTACGTGACAGATTGGACAAATGAATGAATGATTAAATGTGCAATGGTGAATTACACCAAGTTTGTAATGGGAATCTGATATAAGGTTTGTAATGGTAGGTTGAACATGGCACTGAGTAGGTTTAAGAAAATTTTTATGGAAACTGAAAAGTACTGATGAACCTATGTTATGCTAGAAGTATGCATGTATGGGCATATGAGGACATGACTGTTACTTGAACATAATGTATTAACTGAATTCCATAAGCTGAACTGAGTATTGAATACATGGCGTGTAACTGAGCTTGGAGCTTAAGGGTCAACTTATAAGTATCCCTTACTCCAATCTACATTCATTACTTGAGTAGAGAGATTGGAATTCTTATTTTATAATGGTTTTGGGGAATTATAGCGTATCTCTCCCTTGGGAAACTATGCCTCTTGAAGAATGCTGGGTTGACTTTTTTGAGATATTGAGGAAAACTGAGGTGATGCACAAGGCACCTAGGAACAGAATTGTGACTGATTATCTGAGATCTGAAACTGAGTCATAACACATGAACCGACTTGATCCTGCATCTACCTGGTTGATTCATCTCAGAATGGTTTCATTTATGAGATTATGGATAGCGCGAATAGATGGAAAGATGGGAGAACAAACTGTACGAACTTGTCTAACTGACTACTAGACTGAAGTACAGGCTATTTAAAATAATTCTCTACCAACTGACTCATCTAATCTGCTGACTGATTAATGGTTAGGTATTGAGCATACGAGATTGAACGGTACTTAGTCTGAATAACTGGGCTAAGGATATAGAGTTTTCTTATGAACATGAGAAAGGGACTAACTGAGTAACGTGAGATAGCTAAGCATGAATTCATGCAATATAGAATTACCTAAGGATATAAGGCCAGGAGGATAACATGGTCCAAAAATATTCTATAAGTTGAGGTATTGAAATAGTGATGACATGTAGGATCGATAACTACATGCTTTGGTCAAGCCATATCTAAAGTTGGAATGTGGTACTGATCGGACTTCTGATCTAAGGCTGAGACTAATACTATGTCTAAGACTGTAGTAGAAACTGTAACTTAGTCTGTAATTGGGGCTCATACAGTAAATGAATTTTGGTTTTTTATAAATGAGGGTTAGACTGATATTGAAGTACTGAGATTAGATACTAATAACTACTTGGTGTAGATTGACATATGAAAGGATCCTATGCTCAAACAAATACTATATCAAACTCAACACTCAACTAATGCTTGAGGAATGGAATACCAACATTATGGATTTATCAAGAGATTTAAAATGAGGGTATACATGATGTAATTTGAGATAGACTGATCACTAGGTGCAGAGCATAAGTCATGTGGACTGAACATATGGTAAAATATGACATGTGTTCCTGAGTCATGAGCTTCATGACCTAAGTCTTAAATTTTTGTGTTCATGGAACATATATCGTACTACTGATGGTATTGGATCTCGTTATACTAGGAATTTGAAACATACACAATCCTATGGGAGGTGTGTAAAACATGCATAGGTAAGGTGATGACTGAGATACAAAATAATTTCACTAAGATAAGAATAGGTTGAGAATCATCTTCCCTTAGTGATTTTCTACATATACTGGAACTATAACTAGGATTTGAAGGCCTGAATTCCTGACCTTAAAGTTTAACTGCTATGCAAGGCTGTAACAGTAAAGAAACCCATGAATCTCATAAGACACGAGAAAACAAATATATAAATGGGAGGCCTCTAACATACCAATGACTGTATGTGGATTCTATTTAGACATTTCTCACTGATAGCACTAGAAGTTGCACCTTGCTGGTTCATTTGATCGGACTAAGCTAACGAGTGAAGATGACTCTGGTAACCTAACTGAGGCAATATCTGACTCTGTGTCCAAGCTTGCAAAAACTGAAATAGACATTATTGTAGGCTCTACACACCCTCTTATGTTGCTTACCACACTCTTCGCAAAGCGGATGATTAAGAATCCCAATCTCACTACTCTGGGCCTTGGATCCTGATGCCCCATTTCTACGGTAATTTCTTAACTTTGGTATTGGTACACTAGATGAAGAGTGAGATGGGGCTGAAAATTTCTTACAAAACTGAGAATGGATACCACCCTGTGACCCATGCTGAGCAAAACTATATCTACCTATTCTGGCTCTCTTGTTTTCCCTCTTATTCTTCTTAAGTTGTTGCTCTTCGATCTGCTTGGCATAGACGATAAGCCTTGATATGTCTATGTCAACAATAAACATTGCAGTCCTGCACTCTTTAACCACTCTACCTAATACCCCTAACACAAACTTACTCATTCTTGATCTACTTTTTGCTACTACATAAGGAGCGTACCTGGCTAATTGAATAAACTTAAGAGAATATTATTTTATGCTCATGGATCCTCGTCTGAGATTGATAAACTCTGATACTTTGGTTTTTTTCTGCTCTAAAGGAAAGAATCTATTTAAAAAAGTTGTAGCAAACCCTTCCCACTTTATGGGCTATGTCTCTGAACCCTTGTCTACTTTCTACTATTTATACCATGTATGGGATATATCTTATAGCTGATAGGTGGCTAACTCTATGCTCTCACTGGAAGTCACTCCCATGATGTCTGTGACTTTCTAAACCTGATTGAGAAACTTCTGTGGTTCCTCTTCGGGCTTAGAACCATTGAATAAAGGAGGATTCATTTGGGTAAAGTCTTGAATCCTGACTGTAGCAACATTGGCCACTGGGTTAGCTCGAACAATAGATAGCTATTCATTCTGAGCTGTGACTAAATGAGCTAGAGTAGTAAATGTAGTCCTAAATTCTGCATGAGAGACATGCTCATCCAAAGAATCTGGTTGGACAGGCTAAGGCACTGACGATTGTTGGTTTTATTTTGCTTAGTCTATTGGAGAGGCTTATTCTGCAAACAAAAGGAAGAAGCAGATTAGAATAAGAGTTTAACTGGAGCTTATGCTCACTGGCAGGACATAAATACTGAAAGAAGGGAAACTATTCCTAAAAAATCTCATAGCCTCCTGCACATAAGCGTGGTGCACAACATACCTATGTACAAGACTCTACTATATGTGGCTTTCAAAATTTCTAAGACATGATTGAACCTTAGGTTCTAATACCAAGTTTGTAATGCCTCAAATCTGGTACTCAGAATGCTACATGGTGCTCACGATCCTAAAGGACCACAAACTAACCCATAACTGATGTTTGTACCAGTACACAGTATAACATATGATATATATGTTTACATACACTGTAAAATGCAGAATAGAATCCATAAGGCCATAATATTCATAACTAAATAAAATATCTGATAAAATAATGTCTGAAAAATAGTACAATCAATACCAAAACAAATCTGAAGTAACTGTCTGACATGTATAGTTTGAAATCCTCTAAGCTATCTGAATAAGGAGTTAATGGGACATGTCCCCAACTAACTCCATCTACTAAAATAGATAAGTACTAAATGAATGATATAATAAAATAATATCATCCTTGAATAATAAGGAGTCACTACTAACTCTGTGTTCTGAAATCTGGAATGCTACTAACACTCTGGGTCACATGCTCCTAACCTATGGTGTAAAATAAAACATCATAGTGCAAATGCACCAGTACGTTGGAATATACTAGTATAAAAGTGAGGTAGGCTGAATAACTATGGTTCATATGCATGAACAATACTAACTGACTGAATGGTATGAATGTGAGAATATATGCATGAATACATAATTGAAACTGAGATCATGATGGGGCTTAATACTAGGTTCTGACTACTGAGTCTATTGATAACATGGATACCCTAACGTCTAAGATTCTAAATATTGGGATACTAAACAACTAAGTTTACTGATCCTAAGATCTGAGACACTGATAAGTGCGTAACTAATAGTGCATTGCTGATTACTGAAGGACTGAAACTATATTACTGATACATGAATAACCATTTCTAACATTTTTGATTATGAAGAACTGGTCTGGTTAACTGTATCTGCCAGTCCTCAAGTTGAATATTGATAACTTGAGGTCTGATAACTAATATAATTGACTACATAAGTGACTTTATCTGATAGTCCTAAATATGATGGAACTAACTGAGTTTCATACTTTATCTGAGATGACTGTATCTGACAATCTATATTGTAATAAACTATCTGAGTTCTATTATTGAGACAAAGACTGAGTCTAAAACTGAGACTGTGAGAGGTAGTCATCTAACTGACATGCCCTGGAACTGAACTAGTAGGATCCAACCTATAACCCCAGCTGGAAGGGTGTCAGTACTGTGCCTTGGGTAAAGACAAGATGTGAGTATACCCTCGCTGACAGGGAGTTCTTCCGTCAACCCCTCCTGATAAAAAACAAAAAATGAGATGTATAAATCCCTAAATGCGTAGGGTGCATCTCTACTGATGCTGGATAAGTAGTTCTGGAATGCAGAGATTGCTTCTAAGGATCGCACCTTACACTGGATGATAGTGTGTTTCCTTATCCCTGGGTTCACTCGATGCTGAATACTTCTCCCAACTAAATAGACACTAAAATGATTTACTGGACGGAGATGATACTGATGGTATGAGCTGAACTGAGTTTACTGAGTTCCATTGATCAATGGAATACTACTGAGATCTGAGGACTGACTGAGAGTACTAAAGTTACTGAGATTTCTGGGTTGCTAAGCTTTCCTGAGTCACATGACTTACTTAGTTCTATGGATTATGACTTGACTGAGGATATCATGAAAACATGAAACTGGCTCTAGGCACACAACTACATTTTTTGGGTACAAGTACCCCCAAGACTTGATAGAACAAAACCGACACATTATGACTTGATTTTTCTTGAACACATGACCAATATTCATAATTCATAATAACATAAGGTGGGGGATTTTATACTGCACATGGTTCTCAAAGGCTTATACATGGAAGGGAATGCATATAACGACATGCCATAAGTCCATCAATCTAGTTTCATGAACATTCCATCAAAAATCATAATGCATAAAAATATCATAAAAGTTATTATTTTCATAATGGTGTAGCATGCATTTGTCATTTAGGTCACAATTTAACTATAATACATGATTTCTAGTCTTTTAGGCATTTTATCAAACACCTTACATGCTCAACTTAGGCATAGGTGTAATCATCAAATTATTAATCTTAAACAACCAAATTTACATGTTTTCAACTCATATGATATTATATATTCATAAAAACACATAAATATTCCAACTTGGAAATCATTTAACATAAATAACATGAACATAATCTGTTCACCACATAAATATCATGATATAGAATTTAAAAGAGGGTTGTCTTAGGCTTCATGGATGAAAGGAATCCATGAATAAATACTATGCATACCTTAGCTTATGATTCTATTAAGATTGATGGAAAGATTCTTGAAATTTGATGGTCAATTACCTTGGAATTGAGCCTCCTACGAAAATCCTAGGGCTTTTACTTGAGAGTTTTTGAGTGAAATTGAGTATAAGTTGCTGAATTATGGCAATATTTTGTGTTACTAGGCTTATATAGAGTGGGGAAATTGAACAAATTACGCGTAAGACATGGACATGTAATGCTGAAAACTAGGTACAAAGGCTACATAATGGGTGTTGCCTTTGGTGGAGCCTTTTATGCCTGGGCGGCGCATTTGGTAGTGCTTTGTGGAACCTGGGTGACGCCTTTGGAGTTGAACATCCCACAAAGGCTATACCATGGGAGGCGCCCTTTCATAACCATTGGCTACTTGTTCGAAATACAAACTAGCCCTAAACGGATTATAAAAATTCTGAAACTCACCCAAAATGTACTCTTGCCTTGCCCCATTGCAATGAAACTTAAAAATTGTAAAACGGATGTCGGTAAGGTCATCAAATAATTCCCTGAAATTTGGAGGCTTAAATTGAGACTAAGTGTTGAAACTTATCAAAATTTTCTAAGTGTTGGATATTTTAAAGAGTTTTAATGAGCTAAACGAGCTAAATTTAACTGCAAGATTTTGTAGGTTCTTACACTAATTCAGTTTCAAAAGGGTCTAGGGGCACTTTGGTCACTTTCCCTCACCTAAATCCACCTATAACACTTAATTTCAGCGCCCAAAAGTAATATACCCTAAATTATTCATCTTTTTTCTTAAAGAAAAACCGTAGCCTCCTCAAGAACACCAAGAACTTCATCAATTTTCTTCAAGAAAAGCAAGAACTCAAGTTTCCTGAATCAATAATGCTTTCAATATTGCGTTTCTCCTTCAAGATTTACATCTTTAAGGTATGTGGGTGTTCATCCATGGATCCTTTTTCATCCATCGATCCCAAAAATCCCTTTTTTTAATTAAAGAATGAATTTTCCATTATTATGGTATTGTGTATGTTCAAGAGAGGTTGAATTTCATATTTTTATGATGTTTAGCAATATTCTCATGTTTTAAATTCATTCCTTTCACATGTTTGATGAAATTTCCATATCATGCTAAGTCAATTTCAAGACGAATCCCCAAGTTATGAATTTTACCATGTAACTCTATTGTTCTCTTATGTTTAAGACATTCTTATGTTCAAGCTATGTACTTTACTTGTTTTGATAAAACGCGCATGTCCAATTTCAAGCGAATTATATGTGAATTCCCCAATTTATGATTTTAGTTATGTAATCATGTTATACTCCAATGTTTAAGATATTCCCATTCCCATGTTCATGATCCCCATGTGTTTGAAGAGTTATCCCATGTTAAAGCCTTAATTGGTAATTTTTAATATTGAATTCATGCTTTTGCCACATGCATAAAACTATCCCCATATTTATCTTAAATGATGAATTATAAGTGTTTTATGAAATGCTCAAGTGATGGGTTTCTTTAAATAATGACTATTTATCGTGTCCTCAAAGCCTTAGTATGGTCTTGTTGTTATTGTTATTGAGTCCTGAGGGTTATGAATACTAAAAATTTAGTTATTGTCTAGTTTATCATAATATACAAAATGATTTTAGCTATACCATAGGAAATATCATTTAATTAGTAATATGGTCAGTTGTGAGTCCAATTAAGTTATCTCAATCCCATTTCAGTTCCATTATCAGTTATACATTAATAATTATCTCAGAATCCATATGCACTATTATTTTCAGAATACTATGACCTGATCCTATCAGTTATTAGTTATGAGTGCATAGACCAGCTAGTATTTCAAGGTCTTTCAGTTAGGAGTAGGGTTTAGCACCGAGCAAATATAGGGATCGAGGCTTCCCCATCAGTTAGGCAGAATCATTAGTAGCATTCCTTGTATTCTAGAACTATGTAGCCAGCGTAGCATATTAGAAGTCACCCATTAGTTTAGTCTTGACTATCTCGCAGGGGTAACTCATAAGTTTAGGCTTGACATCCTTATTCCTTCAGGATAATAAGTACATCAGTATAGTATATCCATACTACTAGTGTTAGTACCCGTGGCATAGTACTAACACCCTTCTAATTGGGGTTACAGGTTGGACCTCGATTATCTCAGATTGGGGCATTTTAGTTAGATGATACCTCCTATATTTCCAGTTTCAGACTTAGTATAGAACTCAGTTCAGTTCTACATAATCAAGACAGTAAAAAATAATCACAGAGTTATAGGTAACTCTGTTATCAGTAATCTAATCTATCAGTTACTTAGTTATCAAGGCTCAGTAATCAGATCCAGTATGAGCTTAGTTACTGTCTCAGTCATAGTCTTAGTCTAGTAATCAGATCTGTAACACAGTTTTAGGTTGTCTTGACTATAGCGCACAGTTATCAACTATTTAGTTATCTGTATTTTAGTACCTTAGTTTACAACTATTACATAATCATGTTATATGCTTTGTCTTTCATTCTCAAAAAATACAATTTTCATGAATTCATGTTAAGTTATCTCGTGTTACTCAGTCAGTCCCTACCTCATATGGATAATACTATATAGTTTCTGTCTAGTTATTCAGACTAAGTATAGTTTAGTCTGACATGCCCAGTATTTAGCTATCAGACATTTAGTTAATCAGATAAGTTAGTATGTTTATGCATTTATGCTCGGTGTGATTGTATATTCAGATCCTCAATTTATGTTAGTCTCCATCACGTAAATCAAACCTAGTATTCATATAGTATCCATGTTTTTATCATATCTCAGTTTCAGTTATACTTATATCAGTAAAGAAAAGTTTTACAAAAACTAAGTGTAGAGATTCACCATCTTATCAAAGAATGTTTGTCACTCATGCTTAAGATATTTCAGTTTTCAATTTATTTTGGACTATTAGTGAGTGTACTTACACATAGCATGCATGTTTTATGATTACGTATGAAATCAATTTTATTTATCGCATTCAGCTCTGCATACTTATTACATTCCATAAGTACTAATCCATATATACGTCTATGTGGCTAGATTTTTTTATAATGCAGATACTAATTATAGCCCACACATCATGATCAGACTGTTACAGATTCTAGCCAGCACATGATGAGTTCTACTTCAGAAAATTTAGACGGTTTTTGTTAAAGTACCTAATATAAAAATAAACTTGAATTGTGTGTGAGACTAAATTATGGTATAGTAATGCTAACAGAATATAAATGGCTCGTAAGGATCTTGAGGATCATAGTTGGAATTGTATGATGAGTTGAATTAGAGCATTTTCCTAATAAAATTTATGAGTAATGAAGGCTCCCATGATGACTATGTAGTCATGTACAATGTTGAATTGGATAAATGGGTTATAGTCCTTATGTGTGGAATTTAATGTATGTGGATGCATGGAAAAAAGGGTTAGAGTCCAAATATGGACTAATGATATTCATGATGGCTTAAGGTTAATATACCTTGACTAATGAAATTGCTTGTGGTTAAAGTCTCATGCATAATGAGATCTCATGTGGTCGAAGTATCTTTCCAAATAAATTGGCTTGGGGTCAGAGTCCTCTAGCTAGTATAGAAAAAGGTTAGATTCCCTTGCCTAATGTGTAAGAATATTATTTGGGTCCCTTACTTAAATAAATGTGTGAGTGGTTAGAGTCCCTCGCTTATATGAATGTGTATGAATAGTTAGAGTCCCTCACTTAAATAGATGTGTATGTGGTTCGAGACCCTTACTTGATGATATATGTATATGGTTAAAGTCCTATGGTTAATGAGAAATGTTTGAATCTATAAGTATGGAAGGTTGGAGTCCTTCGTTATGTGTATGATGAATGAGTTCTTCCAAATTGTCTATATTCATGGATAAGGTTATGAATGTGATTGAGTATTATATGTGGCTTGTTGGTGAATGATGATGCTATTTTATCCTTATCCTTGAGTTACATGCTAGTGTTCCAATCACTAACAATCTTCGGATGCTATATCCCTAAGAAACGTATGGGAAGAAGCACCTCCTTCTCTTCATGTGCAGTGATTAAGCAATCAAAGTGGTTCATACATAAACTTGGGGGAGGTGATCTTTCTCACTTCGGAAGACATTCCTTATTGGTCTCCTAACTTTATACATAGTCTTATTCTTACTTGGTTTCTCTATTGTTGGGGATTTGTCCAGATATTTATATTTCTAAGCTTTGGTTTGTATAGAGGTATTGTGGATGACTGTGGACTTAGGTATACTGGCTAGTTGATAAATCTAATAAAGTGTTTAGACATGTTTAAGTTATTTCTATTAGTGTAGTTTCTGCTATCTTATTAGTTGGTTGCTATTTACTTGACCCTTGGGTTTGATATGATGATTGTTCTAATACCCCGTATTTCTGGCCTAGTCTTCCAACCATCCTTACTACGTGTATAAGCTATAATCTAAATGATTCCCATGTAAATATAAGTTTTATGATCTGTATTCTCAAGTTTGATTTTCTTTTGAGTTTGAAAATATTTATATGAATCAATTAGAACAAAGTTGAGCTTAGATCCTTTGATTCATCCAAAGTTTGGTATTTGATTCTACAAGGGTCTACTTTAAGCGTGTATAATTTTTATATACGTAGAATTTTGTAGCTCAAGACCCACCAAATATTGATAATTGAATTAGCTTTCCAATGATACCAATTTTGCATAAATTTGGTACCTGATCGAAGAGTTATGGCATTTTTAGTGAGAGCCAGTAAGCTGACGCGATAGCGACACGATGCATTGGGCAGCGCATTACAAAATTGTTTCACGCACTTATTATAACGCCCTATATCTGGTACCTGGAATGCTACACGGTGATCATGACCCCGAAGGACCACAAGCTAACCCTTGACTAATATCTGTACTTGTACACTACATAACATACGGTATATATGTATCCATACACTATAAAACGCAGTATAAAAGCTATAAGCCCATAGGATTCAAAACTAAATAAAATATCTAATAAAATAATTTCTAAAAATGGTACAATCAATGCCAAAACAAATCTAAAGTATCTGTTTGACATGCTATAGTTTGAAAGGCTCTAAGCTGTCAAAATAAAGAGTTGATAGGAGATGTCCCCTACTAACTCCATCATCTAAAATAGATATGTACTGAAAGAATAACATAATCAAATAATATCATTATCAAATGATGAGGACTCACTGCTAACTCTGTCTGCTAAAATCTGGAATGCTACTGATTCTTTGGATCTCGTGCTCCTAAACCTATGGCATAAAATAAAACACCATAGCGCAAATGGATTAGTAAGTTGGAATGTACTGGTATGCAAGTGAGGTAGTCTAAACGCAAATGGTTCATATGCATGAATAATACTAACTGACTGAACGATATGAATGTGAGAATACATGCATGAATACGTAACTGAAACTAAGATCATGATAGGGATGAATACTAGGTTTTGACTGTGGATTCTACTGATAACATGGATACCCTAACATCTGAGTTTACGAATATTGGGATATTGAATAACTAAGTTTACTGATCCTGATATCTGAGTCACTCATAAGTGAGGAATTGATGCTAGATTACTGATGATACATGAATGACCATTTCTGACAGCTCTGATTATGAAGAATTTCTCTAGTTGACTGTATATGATAGTCCTAAAGCTGAATACTGAGAACATGAGGTTTGATAATTGAAATTATTGATAACATAAGTGGTTGTATCTGAAAGTTCTAAATCTGATGGAACTAACTGAGTACTATACTATATCTAAGTTAACTATATCTGACAGTCTATATTCTGATGAACAATCTAAGTTCGATTATTTAGATTGAGACTGAGACTGAAACAACAACTGTGGAAGGTAGTCATCTAACTAGCATCCCCTGAAACTGAACTGGTGAGGTCCAACTTGTAACCCTATGTAGAAGGGTATTAGTATCGTGCCATGGGTAAAGACAAGCTATGAGTATACCCTCACTGATAGGAAGTTCTTCCGTCAACCCCTCCTGATAGGAAAATCAAATAAGATGTATAAATCCCTAAATGCATAGGATGTATATCTACCTATGTTGTCTATGTTTTTTTGAAATGCAGGGATTGCTACTAAGGATCACACCCTATACTAGTTGACATTGTGTATCCTCATCCTTGGGTTCACTCGGTGCTGAATCTTACTCCCAACTGAATAGAAAGTAAACTAATTTGCTGGATGGAGCTGATACTGATGGTATGGTTTTGCTGAGTTGAAATGAGTTTGCTAAGTTCCATTGATCGACAGAATACTACTGAGATCTGAGGACTGACTGAGAGTACTGAAATTTTTCAGATTACTAAGAATTCTGATGTTTTTGAGATTACAGAGTACTGAGATAATTGGAATTATTGAACTACTGGGATTATTGAGATTTTTGAGATTTCTGAGTTGCTGAGCTTTCCTGAGTCACATGACTTACTGAGTTCTATGGAGTATGTCTTGACTAAAGATATCATGAAAAAATGACACTGGCTCTAGGCACACAACTATATTTTTCAGGTACAAGTACCCCCAGGAATCGATAGAAGGAAACTGACACAACATGACTTGACTCTTCTTGAACACATGACCAATATTCATAATTCATAATAACCTAAGTTGTGGGATTTTATACTACATATAGTTGTCAAAGTCTTATACATGGAAGGGAGTGCATATAAAAAAATTCCATAAGTCCATCAATCTAGTTTCATGAACATTCCATCAAAAATCACAATGTATAACAATATTAAAGAAGTCATTGTTTTCATAAGGGTGTAGCATGCATTTGTCATTTAGGTCACAATTTAACTATAATACATGATTTCTAGTCTTTTAGGCATTTTTTCAAACACCTTACATACACAACTTAGGCATAGGTGTAATCAACAAATTATTTATAATGAACAACCAAATTTTTATATTTCTAACTCATACGATATCATATATTCATAAAAACACATAAAGATTTCAACTTGGGAGTCATTCAACATCAACAACATGAACATAATCCACTAACCATGTAAATATCATGATATAGAATTTAAAAGAGGGTTCTTGGGCTTCATGGATGAAAGGAATCCATGAATAAATACTATGAATACCTTAGCTTGTGATTCTATGAAGATTGACAGAAAGATTCTTGAAATTTGACAGTGAATTCCCTTGGAATTGAACCTCCTATGAAAACCATTTGGCTTGTCCTTTAGATTTTTTGAGAGAACTTGAGTATAAGTGGTTGAATTATGGCCAAATCTCATTTAATTAGACTTATATAGGGCGGGGAAATCGACCAAATTGCCCTTAAGACACGGAAGTGTAATGCTGAAAAATTGGCTATAAAGGCTACACAAAAGGGATCGCCTTTGGTAGAGCCGTTGTACCTGGGCGGCGCCTTTGGTGTTGAATTTCCAACAAAGGATATACCATGTGTGGAGCCCCTTCATAGCCTTTGGCTACTGGTTCCGAATCCAAACAAGCCCTAAACGGATTTCGAAAATTCTTTAACTCACCCAGAATGCATTCTTTCTTTGCCCCATCAGAACAAAACTTGAAAATAGTAAAACGGATGTCGGGAAGGTTGTCAAATAATTTCCCAAAGTTTGGAGGCTTAAAATGAGACTATGTTTTTAACACTTATCAAAATTTTCTAAGTTTTGGATCTTTGAAACAGCTTCAAGGAGCTAAACTAGCTGACTTTAATCGAAAGATTTTGTGGGGTCTTACAATATCTCCCCCTTGGAAATATTCTTCCTCGAATGAGACTGACTGAGATAGGAGAGTATATCAACTGAAGAATGTATAGATCATACACAACTAAAAATATGAGATCATACTAACATAACTGAAGAGATAAATATAAAATACAGAATATGCATATCTGATACATGATTGATAATCTGAATTCATGCATATCTGATGCATGGATAATTGGCTCATGGATACATGACTGAATGATTTGACGAACTGAATTTCTCACAATGAGAATTCATGTCTAATGGATGATTACGTGACTGATTGTACAAATGAATGAATGATTGAATGTTCAATAGTGAATGACACCAAGTTTGTAATGGGAATCTGATATAAGGTTTGTAATGGTAGTTTGAACATGGGACTGAGTAGGTTTAAGAATATTGTTATGGAAACTTAAAAGTACTGATGAACCTATGTTATGCTAGAAGTATGCATGTACGGGCATATGAGGACATGACTGATACTTGAACATGATGCATTAACTAAATTCCATAAGCTGAACTGAGTCTTGAATACATGGCGTGTAACTGAGCTTGGAGCTTAAGGGTCAACTTATAAGTATCCCTTACTCTAATCTACATTCATTACTTGAGTAGAGAGATTGGAATTCTTATGTTATAAAGGTTTTGGTGAATTATAGCGTATCTCTTCCTTGGGACACTATGCCTCTTGAAGAATGCTGGGTTGACTTTTTTTAGATATTGAGGAAAACTGAGGTGATGCACAAGGCACCTAGGAACAGAATTGTGACTGATTATCTGATATTTGAAACTGAGTCATAACACATGAACCGAGTTGATCCTGCTTCTACCTGGTTGATTCATCTCAGAATGGTTTCATTTATGAGATTATAGATAACGCGAACAGATGGAAAGATGGGAGACCAAACTGTATGAACTTGTCTAACTGACTGCTAGACTGAAGTACTGGCTGTTTAAACTAATTCCCTACCGACTCATCTAATCTGTTGACTGATTAATGGTTAGGTACTGAGCATACAAGATTGAACGGTACTTAGTCTGAATAACTGGGCTAAGGATATAGAGTTTTCTTATGAACATGAGAAAGGGACTAATTTAGTAACGCGAGATAGCTAAGCATGAATTCATGCAATACAGAATTACCTAAGGACATAAGGCCAGGAGGATAACATGGTCCAAAAATATTCTGTAAGCTGAGGTACTGAAATAGTGATGACATGTAGGATCTATAATTACATGCTTTAGTCAAGCCATATCTAAAGTTGGAATGTGGCACTGATCCGACTTCTGAACTGAGGCTAAGACTAATACTATGTCTAAGACTGTAGTAGAAACTGTAACTTAGTCAGTAATTAGGGCTCATACAGGAAATGAATTTTCATTTTTGGTAAATGAGGTTTAGACTGATATTGAAGTAGTAAGACTGGATACTGATAACTACTTGGGGTAGATTGACATAAGCAAGGATCCGATGCTCAAACAAATACTATATCAAACTCAACACTCAACTAAGGCCTGATGAAGGGAATACCAACATTATGGATTTATCAAGAGATTTAAACTCAGGGTATACATGATGTAATCTGAGATAGACTGATCACTAGGAGTAGAGCATAAGTCATGTGGACTGAATATATGGTAAAATATGACATATGTGCCTGAGTCATGAGCTGCATGACCTAAGTCTTAAATTTTTGTGTTCATGGAACATGAATCGTACTTCTGATGGTATTGGGTCTCATTATAGTAGGAATTTGAAACATACACGATCCTATGGGAGGTGTGTGAAACATGCATAGGTAAGGTGATGACTGAGATACAAAATAATTTCACTAAGATAAGAATAGGTTGAGAATCATCTTCCCCTAGTGATTTTCTACATATACTGGAACTATCTATAGGATTCGAAGTCCTGACTTCCTGACCTTAAAGTTTAACTGATATGCAAGGCTGTAACAGTAAAGAAACCCATGAATCTCATGAGACAAGAGAAAACAAATATATAAATGGGAGGCCTATAACATACCAATGACTGTATCTAGAGTCTATTTAGACATTTCTCATTGATAGAACTAGAAGTGGCACCCTGCTGATTCATTTGATCGGACTGAGCTGACGAGCGTAGATGACTCTGGTAACCTAACTGAGGCAATATCTGACTCTGTGCCCAAGCTTGCAACAACTGAAACAGACATTATTGTCGGCTCTACGCACACTCTTATGTTGCTTACCACACTCTTCGCAAAGCGGATGATTAAGAATCCCAATCTCACTACTCTGGGTCTTGGAGCCTGATGCCCCATTTCTACTGTAATTTCTTAACGTTGGTATCGGTGCACTAGATGAAGAGTGAACTGGGGCTGAAAATTTCTTACAAAACTAAGAACGGATACCACCCTATGACCCATGCTAAGTAAAACTATATCTGCCTATTTTGGCTCTCTTGTTTTCTCTCTCATTCTTCTTAAGCTGTTGCTCTTCAATCTTCTTGGCATAGACCATAAGCCTAGATATGTCTATGTCAACAATAAACATTGCAGTCCTGCACTCCTTAACCACTCTACCTAATACCCCTAACACAAACTTACTAATTCTTGATCTACTTTATGCTATTACATAAGGAGCGTACCTGGCTAATTGAATAAACTTAAGAGAGTATTATTTTATGCTTATGGAACCTTGTCTGAGATTGATAAACTCTGATACTTTGGTTTCTTTCTACTCTAAGGGAAAGAATCTATTCAAAACGGCTGTAGCAAACCCTTCCCACTCTATGGGCTATGTCTCTGAACCCCTATATACTTTCTACTATTTATACCATGTATGGGATACATCTTATAGCTGATAGGTGGCTAACTCTATGCTCTCACTGGAATTCACTCCTTTGATGTTTGTGACTTTCTAAACCTGATTGAGAAACTTTTGTGGATTGTCTTTGGGCATAGAACCGTTGAACAGAGGAGGATTCATTTTGGTGAAGTCTTGAATCCTGACTGCAGCAACATTGGCCACTGGGTTGGCTCGAACAATAGATAGCTGTTCATTCTGAGATGCGACTAAACGAGGTAGAGTAGTAAATGCAATCCTAAATTTTGCATGAGAGACATGCTCATCCAAAGAATTTGGTTGGACAGGCTAAGGCACTGACCGATTGTTTGTTTCATTTTTCTTAGTCTATTTGAGAGGCATATTCAGCAAACAAAAGGAAGAAGCAGATTAGAATGAGAGTTTAACTGGAGCTTATGCTCACTGGCAGGACATAAATATTAAAAGAAGGGAAACTATTCCTAAAACATCTCATAGCCTCCTGCACATAATGGTGGTGCACAACACACTCATGTAAAAGACTCTACTATATGTGGCTTTCAGAATTTCTAGAACAAGATTGAACCGTAGGTTCTGATACCAAATTTGTAATGCCTCGAATCTGGTACTCGAAATGCTACACAGTGCTCACGATCCTAAAGGACCATAAAATAACCCATAACTGATGTTTGTACCAGTACACTGCATAACATATGATATATATGTATACATATGCTGTAAAATGCAGAATAGAAGCCATAAGGTCGTAATGTTCAAAACTAAATAAAATATCTGATAAAATAATGTCTGAAAAATAGGACAATTAATACCAAAACAAATCTGAAGTTACTGTCTGACATGCTATAGTCTGAAATCCTCTAAGCTATCTGAATAAGGAGTTAATGGGACATGTCCCCAACTAACTCCATCTACTGAAATAGATAAGTACAAAACGAATGACATAATAAAATAATATCATCCTTGAATAATAAGGACTCACTACTAACTCTGTCTTCCGAAATCTGGAATGCTACTGACGCTCTGGGTCTCATGCTCCTAACCTATGGTGTAAAATAAAACATCATAGCGCAAATGCGCCAGTACGTTGGAATATACTGGTATAAAATTGAGGTAGGCTGAATAACAATGGTTCATATGCATGAATAATACTAACTGATTGAATGGTATGAATGTAAAAATATATGCATGAATACATAATTGAAACTGAGATCATGATGGGGCTTAATAATAGGTTCTAACTACTGAGTCTACTGATAACATGGATACCCTAACGTCTGAGATTATGAATATTGGGATACTGAACAACTAAGTTTACTAATCGTATGATCTGAGTCACTGATAAGTGAGTAACTAATATTGCATTGCTGATTACTGAAGGACGGAAACTATATTACTGATACATGAATGACCATTTCTAATAGTTTTGATTATGAAGAACTGGTCTGGTTGATTGTATCTGACAGTCCTGAAGCTGAATATTGATAACATGAGGTCTGATAACTAATATAACTGATTACATAAGTGACGTTATCTAATAGTCCTAAATATGCTGGAACTAACTGATTTCCGTACTGTATTTGAGATGACTGTAAATGACAATCTCTATTCTAATGAACTATCTGAGTTCTATTATTGAGACAGAGACTGAGTCTAAAATTGAGATTGTGAGAGGTAGTCATCTAACTGACATGCCCTGGAACTGAACTAGTAGGATCCAACCTGTAACCCCAATTAGAAGGGTGTTAGTACTGTGCCATGGGTAAAGACAAGTTGTGAGTATTCCATCGCCAACAGGGAGTTCTTCCGTCGACCTCTCTTGATAAAAAACAAAAATGGGATGTATAAATCCCTAAATGCGTAGGGTGCATCTCTACTGATGCTGGCTAAGTAGTTCTGGAATGCAGGGATTGCTTCTAAGGATCGCACCTTGCACTGGCTGATAGTGTGTTTCCTCATCCCTAGGTTTACTCGATGCTGAATACTACTCCCAACTAAATAGACACTAAAATGATTTACTGGACGGAGATGATACTAATGGTATGGTTTAGCTGAGCTGAACTAAGTTTACTGAGTTCCATTGATCAATGGAATACTACTGAGATCTGAGGACTGACTGAGAGTACTAAAGTTACTGAGATTTCTGGGTTGCTAAGCTTTCCTAAGTCACATGACTTACTAACTTCTATGGATTATGACTTGACTGAGGATATCATGAAAACATAAAACTGGCTCTAGGCATACAACTACATTTTTTGGGTACAAGTACCCCCAAGACTTGATAGAACAAAACTGACACAACATGACTTGATTCTTCTTGAACACATAACCAATATTCATAATTCATAATAACATAAGGTAGGCGATTTTATACTACACATGGTTCTCAAAGTCTTATACATGGAAGGGAATGCATGTAACGACATGCCATAAGTCCATCAATCTAGTTTCAGGAACATTCCATCAAAAATCATAATGCCTAAAAATATCATAAAAGTTATTATTTTAATAATGATGTAGCATGCACTTGTCATTTAGGTCACAATTTAACTGTAATAGATGATTTCTAGTCTTTTAAGCATTTTATCAAACACCTTACATGCTCAACTTAGGCATAGGTGTAATCATCTAATTATTCATCTTAAACAACCAAATTTACATGTTCCCAACTCATATGATATCATAGATTCATAAAAATACATAAATATTCCAACTTGAAAATCATTTAACATCAATAACATGAACATAATCCATTCACCACATAAATATCATGATATAGAATTTAATAGAGGGTTGTCTTGGGCTTCATCGATGAAAAGAATCCATAAATAAATACTATGCATACCTTAGCTTATGATTCTATGAAGATTGATGGAAAGATTCTTGAAATTTGATAGTCAAATGCCTTCGAATTGAACCTTCTACGAAAATCCTAAGGCTTTTTCTTGAGAGTTTTTGAGTGAAATTGAGTATAAGTTGCGGAATTATGGCAAAATTTCATGTTACTAGGCTTATATAGGGTGGGGAAATTGACCAAATTGTGCTTAAGACATGGACATGTAATGCTGAAAACTAAGTACAAAGGCTACATAAAGGGTGGTGCATTTGGTGGAGCCTTTTGTGCCTGGGCGGCGCATTTGTTAGCACTTTGTGGAACCTGGGTGATGCCTTTGGTGTTGAATATCCCACAAAGGCTATACCATGGGCGGCGCCCCTTCATAACCATTGGCTACTTGTTCGAAATACAAACGAGCCCTAAACAGATTCTAAAAATTTTGAAACTCACCCGAAATGTACTCTTGCCTTGCCCCATTGCAATGAAACTTAAAAGTTGTAAAACGGATGTCAGTAAGGTCATCAAATAATTTCCTGAAGTTTGGAGCCTTAAAATGAGACTAAGTGTTGAAACTTATCAAAATTCTCTAAGTGTTGGATATTTTAAAGAGTTTCAATGATCTAAACGAGCTGAATTTAACTGCAAGATTTTGTGGGTTCTTACGCTAATTCAGTTTCAAAAGGGTTTAGGGGCACTTTGGTCACTTTCCCTCACCCAAATCGACCCATAACACTTAATTTCAGCCCCCAAAAGCAATATACCCTAAATTATTCATCTTTTTTCTTAAAGAAAAACCCTAGCCTCCTCAAGAAAACCAAGAACTTCATTAATTTTCTTCAAGAAAAGCAAGAACTCAAGTTTCCTAATTCAATAATGCTTTTAATATTGCGTTTCTCCTTCAAGATTTACATCTGTAAGGTATGTGGGTGTTCATCCATGGATCCTCTTTCACCCATGGATCCTAAAAATCCTTTTTTTTAATTAAAGAATGAATTTTCCATTATTATGGTATTTTGTATGTTCAAGAGATGTTGAATTTCATATTTTCATGATGTTTAGCAATATTCTCATGTTTTAAATTCATTCCTTTCACATGTTTGATGAAATTCCCATATCATGCTAAGTCAATTTCAAGACGAATACCCAAGTTATGAATTTTACCATGTAACTCTATTGTTCTCTTATGTTTAAGACATTCTTATGTTCAAGCTATGAACTTTACTTGTTTTGATGAAACGCGCATGTCCAATTTTAAGCGAATTATATGTGAATTCCCCCATTCATGATTTTAGTTATGTAATCATGTTATACTCCCATGTTTAAGATATTCCCATTCCTTTGTTCATGATCCCCATGTGTTTGAAGAATTGTCCCATGTTAAAGCCTTAATTGGTAATTTTTAATATTGAATTCATGCTTTTGCCACATGCATAAAAATATCCCCATATTTAACTTAAACGATGAATTGTAAGTGTTTTATGAAATGCTCAAGTGATGGGTTTCTTTAAATAATGACTATTTATAGTGTCCTCAAAGCCTTAGTATGGTCTTGTTGTTATTGTTATTAAGTCCTGAGGGTTATGAATACTAAAAATTTAGTTGTTGTCTAGTTTATTATAATATACAAAATGATTTCAGCTAAACCATAGGAAATATCATTTAATTAGTAATATGGTCAGTTGTGAGTCCAATTAAGTTATCTCAATCCCATTTCAGTTCCATTATCAGTTATACATTAATAATTATCTCAGAATCCATATGCACTGTTATTTTTAGAATAGCATGACCTGATCTTATCAGTTATTAGTTATCAGTGCATAGACCAGCTAGTATTTCAGGGTCTTTCAGTTAGGAGTAGGGTTTAGCACTGAGCAAATATAGGGATGGCGACTTCCCCATTAGTTAGGCAGAATCATTAGAAGCATTCCTTGTATTCTAGAACTATGTAGCCAGTGTAGGATATTAGAAGTCACCCATCAGTTTAGGCTTGACTATCTCATAGGGGTAACTCATCAGTTTAGGCTTGACACCCTTATTCCTTCCGGATAATAAGTACATCAATATAGTAGTTCGTACTGCTAGTGTTAGTACCTGTGGCACAGTACTAACATCCTTCTAACAGGGGTTACAGGTTGGACCACAATTAGCTCAGATTGGGGCATTTTAGTTAGATGATACCTCCTATATTTTCAGATTCAGACTTAGTATAGAACTCAGTATAGAACTCAGTTTAGTTCTACATAATCAAGACTGTAACTAACAATCACCGAGTTATAGGTAACTCTATTATCAGTAATCTCATCTATTAGTTACTTAGTTATCAAGACTCAGTATTCAGATCCAGTATGAGCTTAGTTACTATCTCAGTCATAGTCTCAGTCTAGTAATCAGATCTGTAACACAGTTTTATGTTGGCTTGACTATAGCGCACAATTATCAACTATTTAGTTATTAGTATTTTAGTACCTTAGTTTACAAATGTTATGTAATTATGTTATATGCTTGGTCTTTCATTCTCAAAATATACAGTTTTCATGAATTCATGCTAAGTTATCTCGTGTTACTCAGTCAGTCCCTACCTCATATGGATAATACTCTATAGTTTCTGTCTAATTATTCAGACTAAGTATAGTTTAGTCTGACATTCCCAGTATTTAGCTATCAGACATTTAGTTAATCAGATAAGTTAGTATGTTTATGCATTCATGCTCGGTGTGATTGTATATTCAGATCCTCAATTTATGTTAGTCTCCATCACGTAAATCAAACCTAGTATTCATATAGTATCCATGTTTTTATCATATCCCAGTTTCAGTTATACTTATATCATTAAAGTAAAGTTTTACAAAAACTAAGTGTAGAGATTCACCATCTTATCAAAGAATGTTTGTCACTCAAGCTTAAGATATTTTAGTTTTCAATTTATTTTAGACTATTAGTGAGTGTACTTACATATAGCATGCATGTTTTATGATTATGTATGAAATCAATTTTATTTATTGCATTCACCTCTGCATACTTATCACATTCCATAAGTACTAATCCACATATATGTCTATGTGGCTAGATTTTTTATAATGCAGATACTAATTATAGCCCACAATCATGATCAGACTGTTACAGATTCTAGCCAGCACGTGATGAGTTCTACTTTAGAAAATTTAGACAATTTTTGTTCATGTACAATTTATTTATTTGCCATGTGTATTGATTAGTGGTATTTTAGAGGCATATCCCAACAATATATAGTCAGTATAGTAGAGGCTTCATAGATGTCAGTCAGAGTCAGTCATGTAATTCTAGTTTCATTCTTCAAATTTATCATATTGTAAAGTTTTATCAGTATTGTATTTATTTTGGATTTTTAGTATGATTTTGATTCCACATAGAAGAGAAACTTTTTATTATTTTATAATTTAGTTGCCTAATAGTATGCTATTTCATGGGTTAGCTTGGGATTACCTGTGGTTCCAAGCACTGTGTGACGACTAGGGAGTAGTCTCGAGTCTTTACAATGGTGATAGGTTATGGAGCGACCTATGATTCATGTGGGCTTAATTTTCCCCAATGAAATAGCCCAGCTTCAGACTGTGTTAGTTACCAAGAGATTTCTATATTTCCTTAAAGCTCATCATTTTGTTGAGAGAGGATGTTTTCTTTATTTGGCTTATATTTGTGATACTAGTGCTGATTTACCTGCTTCTTTGTATTTTTTTCATATTATTCACTAGTTTATGATGTTTTCCCTATTGATTTTCTAAGTATGACTCTGGATTATGTTATTTAACTTGCTATTGATGTTGAGCTAGGGACTAAGCCCATTTATATCCCCTTTTATAGGATATCCCCAGTGAAGTTTAATGAATTGAAAGATCAATGGTTGTAGTTATTGGATAAGTGATTTATCTGACTTAGTTTATTACCTTGGGTTGCACCTTCCTTAATTATAAATAAAAAAGATGGGTTTATGCAAGCCTATATCAATTATCAATAGTTGAACAGGTGACAATTAAGAATAAGTATTATCTTCCTCATACTAATGATTTGTTTGATCAGCTTAAGGGTGCTTTGGTGTTTCAAAGACTGATTTGTAATTCAAGCATCACCAATTAAGGATTATGGCATCATAAAGTTGATGAACTGGGTATTTTGATCTTATGGTGACTCTTTTTTCATTGTATTTATAGATGATATCTTGGTTTATTCATAGATAGAGAATGACCATGAGGAGCATTTGTTGATTATTCTTTTGAGATTGAGGAATCAGAATTCGTATGTTATGTTCTATAAGTGTAAGTTCTTATTAGAGTTTGTCTCTTTCTTAGGTCATGTGGAGACCAAGGATAGTATTATGGTTGATCTAACCAAGATTATAGTAGTTCATGATTTATCTAGGCACATTTCTCCTAATGTGATTAAGAGTTTTGTTTGTTTAGCAAGTTACTATTAGCATTAGGTTGATGGTTTTTCATCTATCACAACTTCATTGACCATGTTGACTCAAAAAATATTTCTTTTTAGTGGTTTAATGCTTGTGAGGTAAGCTTTTGAAAGCTTAAGAATTTGTTGTCATCAGCTCCTATCTTGATTTTACGTAAGGAAAGCATGGGATTTACCATCTTTTGTAATACTTCTGGTGCTGGGTTGGGTATTGTGTTGATTTGGGAGGGTAAGGTGATTACGTATGCTTCTCATCAGTTGAAGCCTTATAAGAGAAATTACCATATCAATTATTTTTAGTTACGTGCGATTGTATATGCTTTGAAGTTGTGGAGGCATTACATTAATGGAATCTATTGTGAGATTTTCTTGGATCATCATATCCTTCAATATTTCTTCACCCAGTGGTAGCTTGGCACATCTTTTGATCCAAGAGAGGCCTCTTGCCTTAGATCGTTCAGTATTTGACTAACCAGATGGTTAGTCTTGATATTTCAACACCTAGGTTTGTTTTGGCATTTATAGAAGCTAGGTCTTCCTTGATAAAGAAAATTTGGGTTCATCAGTTTGATGATGTTAGGTTGAGGGTGAATTGGGATTAAGGTATTAAGTGGTTAGAAAACAGAAGCCTCGCTTGATGCAGATGGTGTTTTGTGGATTTGAGAGTGAGTTTGTGTGCTGATAAAAGGTGATTGGATTAGATTGATTTTGGAAGAGTCTCATTGTTCCATGTACTCCATCCATCTGTAAGTGACTACGATGTATTGTAATTTGAGATAAAAATACTAGTGGGGTGGTATGAGGAAAGATATGGTGGATTTCATAGCTCCTTAGCTATATTTTCTCTAGGTAAAGGCCGAGAATTTGTGACGTAGTGTTTATCTTCAAAGATTACCCATCCTCAAATTAAAATAGGAACAAATCTCTTTGGACTTGGTGACTTAAATGCCTCATGCCTCTAAAGGTTTTGATAGTGTTTTTGTCATTATGAATCGATTAAAATCTTCTCATTTTTTAGTTTAGGTTTCTTTCAGTACTGAGAGATTGGCCCATATTTGTATTTGTGTTATCGTCCATCTTCATGGTGTTCAAGTGTCTATCATATTATATAGAGGTTCAACGTTCATATATCATCTTTTAAGACTCTTTAGGAAGAGTTAGACCATTAGTACAAGCTTTCCCCAACTAATGGTCAATCCGAGAGGACTATTCATGTTTTAGAGGATATGATCCATGCTTGTATAATGGACTTTAGAGATCAATGGGAGCAACATCTAGCTTTGGTGGAGTTTATATATAATAAAAACTGCCATTCTAATATAGAGATAGCTCCTTTCAATACTTTGTATGGTAGGTGTTATCGCTCTCTTGTTGGTTGGTTTGAGGTTTCTGAGATTAGAACTTGAGGTATAAACTTGCATCGGTAGTTACTGGATAGAGTTCGTGTCATTCAAGATAGATTTCAAGCTGCTCAGAGTAGGTAGAAGCACTTTGTGGATTATAGACTTCATGCTTTGATATTTAGTTTTGGCATTTGAGTCTTTCATCATGTGTCACCCATAATGGAAAATATGAGGTTTGGGAAGATACGTAATCTTAAGCCCTAGTATATCAGACCTTTTGAGATTTTTTGAACTATTGAGGATTTTCCTTATGAGTTAGCATTACCCCTAAATTTATTACTTATTCATCTAGTTTTTTATGTTTCCATGCTTTAATGTTACATTCCAGATAATTCTGATGTCATTCGTTGGGATTCAGTGCAGTTAAATATGACATTGTAGAGGTATAGTGTAGTTGCGTACTAGAGATATTCCAATGGTTATGATCTTGTGGAGACATCTTCCGATAAATGAGTGTACTTATGAGGTCAAGATAGATATGCATGATAGTTTTCCCTAGTTTTATGCTAATTTAGGTATTTCTATCGCCTTTAGTTAAATAAAAAACAAGATTCGCAGTCGTGGATGATTTAATGACCTAATTTTTAGTGATATTTGTGAAATATTTATTTCTGTGTGATTTGACCATTTTAGCCCTCCATTATTTACATTGGGTATTTCTAGGTTGTGGAGATGATTGGCATAGTTTCTAATGCATTTTGTGTAATGTATTTGATATTTTTGTTTTTTAAGGATTTAAAGGTTTTATTGTGACTTCGGTCAACATTTAATGATATGTGCATCTAATGGAAAAATATACTTCGCAGACTAATTTTGAACATCGATTTTAGGGTGGTAACATGGTTGGTCTGATTTTATAGCTTTTATATCCCATTTTTATCCTCCGTTTGAAAAGTTGTGATATTGTGTTTTGGGGGTCAACTATGTGAAAATAATGTTTTTTAGTAAATATGACATTGTCATTGAGTTCGGAGCGCCGAATTTTGTCTAGTAGCATAGTTCATTTGCGTTCTTAGAATTTTGAATGAATCTCGAGGGGTCTATAGAGTCATAGAATTCTCAAAGTCTCTAGCTGCTACATCACTTAGCTAGTATACCGATTTAGTGACAGTTTGGTTTCTTAAGAGATTTGATTGACATACAAAGTGTCGCCTAAGAGACACCAAGCTTGCTTAAACGACAACATTTTTGCTTGTGCTAAAAGGTAGGTATCGTGCACCTTGGTTGATTATATCCCCCATTATCCAAATTTTCACTATTTTTTAGTCTTGGATCTTGGTGTTTTAAGCTTTTGAGCAATTTCTTCCATTTTAAGCCTGGGTATGCTCAAAACTCATATTTCAGTTACTTTTATTTATGTTTAATCATTTTAATTATCTTAAAATTTTGATATAAAGGTAAAATTTGGGGATGTTGGCCCAAAACACCTAAATTATAAATTTCTTAATTTAAACCCCAAATTCAGCTTGTATTCACTTGGGTTTTGTACCTTGAGTTCCTTAAATTGTGGGATATATATTTTGGACAAAAATTCTGATTTTACCCTTCTTTTTTTGAAATTTGTTTTGGGGGTTTGTTTTGATCCTAACTTATAAAGGGCAATATGGGTATCATTGAATTTCTATAAATGCGTAGATTCCATATTTGTATATTTTAGTTGATTCCGAGTCCATTCATAATGAGAAAGATCTGTGTTAGAGTCTTTTTGGATTTGCTTTGGCATTCAAGGTAGGTTATAACTTAACTTTCTTCAAACTAGGCTGGTTAGTTCATAATGGTATATGATCGTGGTATGGGTGTGGGAACTAATCATGGAAATGGCTTTATAATTGTGTTTTGCCTGTGTGAGGCCTTTGTTGTGGTATTTGGTGGCCTTGAGGCAGTGTGTGCTATATGCAATCATGTAGGGTCTTATATGATGTTGTTAGCCTTATGTATGCATATTTGGTTTTATATATTCTGATGAGAAAGCCTAAATTTGAATTTATGTGGTAGCAATGGCATAGTGTGGTGTAGTTCATTCTATAGCCTATGAATATATTGGATTCATGGAATATTGGCTTATTGAGTCGATTTTGTCTCACATAGTCGGTATATTGGTTGGCTTGGGAAATTTTTATGGTGGTTGATTGTGAGCATTACATCCTCATATTATATACACTTGTTACATATTGATACCACTATGGAAATATTGGAAACACTAGCTCGTGACATATATATAGACCCTCCATTGAGGGATGTGCCAGAGAGAAGTCATGTAAATTTGTTTTGGTTATTGGATTGATATAGGTTGCAAGCCTTCCATGGGTCCTACCTGGGGAGCTCATCAAGGTAGGTGTATATAGAGGTTTTGCGATAACATCGAGCATTGCATCATCACTAGTATCATCATCATCATCATTGCATATCATATATATTATGCTTATTCTTTGTCGTATTATTGTCCGAGAAGTGATATATATCTATTTGTACTTCCTTTTTATACTTATATTTGACATATGGTGATATTTGTGCTTCTTTCTCATATTTGTGTATGGTATATATGTATGTTGTGATATGTTATGGATGTATAACACTCTTGACGCTTAAAACAATGAAAATATGCAAGCTTCTTAGGTTCTTTTGTGAGATATGATATGTTTTGGGAAAATTTTCAAGGATATAATATTTTGGATTTAAACTAAAGAAAAGATGAAAATTGAACTTTTGGGCTACATACTTGGGAATTTTTGGGTGTAAGTGCTACTTACCGGGCGTATGTGACTAAAACAGGTTTCAGAACATAAAGTCCAGAGGTTAAGAAGCAAGAAGAAGAAGACTCGGTCACTTACTAAGGGCACCAACAATCCGTAAGTTCACCACGATCTATAGGTGAGAAAAAGTAAGTGATAGAAGTCCAAGTTTAGAGAGTTTCAAGTGCTATGCAGGAGGTCTAGCACTTACTTATGACCACCTATAGTGTGTAGGTAGTGCCTATGGTCCGTAGATGGCCTAAGTAAGTAGACACCAACCTCTCTTTTAATTTTTCTTTTTTCTTTTGATTTTCAGGGTTTTCTTGTATCTTATAAATGACCTTTTGCCATTGTTTAGTTAGTTTATGCACTCTTAAAACATAAAAATTTATATTTGATTCCAAGATACAAATTTGATCTTGGGATTACATTGTTCTTAATTTTGGTTGATAATTTAGTTGTTGACTTTGGGTTTTACTTGTGGATAATTTTGATACTGTTTAATGTTATTCGTTATGAATTTCATACACTATTTCACAACCATAAGCATCTAAATCCCTTATCTAGGTTTCTGGGAACCCTGGCATATTCACGAAGTAGAAGAAGTCCTATGTTGTTCTAAACTAGTATCTTTGTATGTATTCTATTTTCTTGGTTTAATAGATGTCTTGGTAGTTATAAATGGTAAGATACTGCCTAGAATATAACTACTTACTCTACAAGAGGAATATTGACTAGGAAAATATAATTACAACAGTAATTGGAAGATTAATTATCAATTTAGGCTAATCAGTATCAACTATGTAAGATGGTTATCGCTCATCTAATAACTTGAGACTTGAAAGGTAATAGTTAACTGGGATCTATGATAAGTTTTAGTAATGCGACATTGTAAGACTCAAAAGGCAAAGGATAAAAGCCATCAATGAGTACACAAGACAATTGATGGTTCATAACTTATCAGATTTTGCATATTAGGTATTGGGTTGGTTCTATAAAGCACGATAAGCCTACTAAGTTGAGAAGGTAGGGGGAACATAGTTCTAGTGTTTGACTCCAACTTATTACAAACAAAGTTGAATTATGTTACTTCTTAAAGATTACAACAACAAACCACCTATTTACTTTCAGTGCTGCCCATCGAATTCAGCAAACTAGAGATACATATTTGTATTTTCCTAATGGGTTTAACCCCAACCTATTTAGGTTACTTCACTTGACAACTGCTTTATCCTTGAGTAGGAGGTGCAGTTTGGGCGTTGATCAAAATGTTGGCATCGTTACCAGGAAAAATAGTATGAGTTGGGGATTGAAGTTTGTTGGAATTTTTGGGTCTTGAATTTTTTGTTCTTAGATGGTAGGCACCATTTAACACTAGGAGTTAAGGCAATCTTTTTCTCTCACTGAATCCTAACCCAGTGAGACTGCTACAGTCTAGTTGTATGATGACTAAACCAATACATGTATCCCATTTAGAAAGGGTTCGGGATAATCCTAATGAATTTTTACCTTTTTGTAACAATTGGCGTATGGGAGCCAATTTCATAGCTATATTTGCATGTGCTTCATTATTTAAGTTAGTCTATCACTCTTATTTTTATTTATGTAGTAATTATGTACAGTGATGGTAGAGATAATTCAAGTTTATCCTGTACCTTGACTTAGTTATGTTATCTTGCATTTTATCACCTTTATATCATGACTTTTCTCAGTTGGACTATGATGCCTATTGAGTACCCGTTGTTTTGGTACTCATAATACACTTCTATACCATTTTGGTAAATATTTTAGTACTAACTATCGTCGTTGATCATAGAGTTGATATTTCGATGGCATGGTGAGATCTTGGAGTTTTAAGTTACTTATTTCATTCTATCTTATTAGTATACAATTTTTTGTATTGAGATGTATGTATTGACTATATTCTATGTCTTTTGGGTTGTATTATTGATATTATTAGTTTCTGTTGTACTAGCTCGACTAGTATGGGATTGGTATTTATGTGTTGACTTTTTTTTTAGAATATTATTTATTTATAAATTGTGTTTGTTGAACTTAACATATGTGGGGAAATTCCTACCAAATTAACCCATCGCATTAGCTCTAGGTTAGGGTTTGTCTTACCTACTGGGCTAATTTAGTAGGTGCCATCATTACTAATAAATCAGGTTATGCCAAATTAGAATCACAATCAGGTTTCATTGGTATTGTTGATAAAGATCAAATGTCTAGAGTTCTACGAATTGGGATGATTATGTCTATTTACTATTTTTTGAGGGCTATTACATATTCTTAAGAGTTCTTCACTTCTACCACTCATATCTTTCTAAGAGTCTGAGTTGGTTTGTATAGTATTTATTTGATTTTATTCTTTCACAGATTACCAATAAATATGCTACCGCTACATGAGACGAGGGTCAGGAGATCGAGCCTAGGAATATTTCTCCTATTCATCGACGACCTAGAGGTCATGGACAACCTCATGATGTATCCACAGGGGTCAGGATAGGCCATCTTCCCCTAGACTTATTTTTATGCCTAAGCCAGAGATTCTTCTGCCATAGCTAGTGGTGGGCTAGCGGCCAGCCTTGGCTCCACCAGGGTTTGTTACTTTTTTATTTCAAAGATATTAATTTATTAAGTTTTTGCTGATAGTTAGTGGTGTGTCATCTAATGATGCATAGTCTACTGATTCGAGTGGTACTAAGGCGGGGCCACAGCCTATAGCTACTGCTCCTAGAGTCGAGGTTCCTCCAGCATTAGTAGTTTCTCAGATGGTAGCTAATAAGCCATTAGGTTCCCATGCTACTATGTATTTTGAGGATCAAAATATATTGGAAAATTCGCCTAGGTTTTTTGGTAGTTTGAGCAAGAATACAAATGAATATCTATCAGCTTTTGAGGATAGGATTTGTTGTTTGGTACTTGTTGAGTCTTGTGGTGTGGATTGCACCATTTTTTAGTTGGGCTTGTCTACTCATCATTGGTGGAGAGATTAGATGGATTCTAGGAAGACTGATCATTTGCTTTGTCATGGACTTAGTTCCTTGAGATGTTCTTAGAGAAGCATATGCCTCGCAGCCTTAGAGAAGGTTTGAGGGATCAGTTCTTTAGATTGGAGTAGGGCTCCAGGATAGTTTCCAAGTATGAGTGAAAACACCCTAGGTTTTGGCCCTTGGAAAGTTCCAAAGCTTAAAGCTTATTATTCTTGTAACTAATCTTTATTTGGTCTTATAGTGTGGGCATGGGTCTTGGGACCTTAGTCGTTAGGAGACCATTGAAAGGGTGGTTGGGCTTCTGTTGTGGTTATGATTTGGTTGGTATGAGTTGTTAGGGGTTGTGATAGTTCATTTGGTCAATCCCTTAATTAAATCAGTAACTTAGTGACTTGACTTAGCTCTGAGTAGGAGTGGTTTACTAAGATTGGTGAGGATAAGGTACAAATAGCAATCTTGAGTCATATGTTTTCTAGTGTCAATCCCTTTAGATTCTGTCTTAGGTACTACTGTAACATAAGAGTCATATGGTCTAGTAATGAGTGGGGGATAGGGATCCGTATAGTGGTTAGTATATGGGTGTCCAACTCACTATCGGGGTAATGAATCCAAGGTACGATTCATATGTTGTGGTCATGAGTCAAGAGGTCGACTCGTAACCACCTACGGTAATTTTACTATTATAAATTAGAGGCATTCTGGACATTTCTCCTTTGTAATTCCCTTGGATACCATGACATAAACAACTTTTTGAGGCTTCATTAACCTATAATTGTCAAATACACACTCTTAAAATCCCTATCAATTCTCTCTTAATCAAAAAGCTAGGGCTTCTTCAAGATAATCAATTAAGGCTTTCAAGAGTGGTTTCTCTCCGTCTTCCTTGGTGTCTAAGGCTTGTTACTCCTCCCTTATTCTTATTTTACAAAGGTCATGTGATTTAATGTATGGTTTTTATGATATTTTTATAGTTTGAAATAATGGTTGGGGGTTTTGGATGTTCACGGTTCAATAATGTTTCGCATGATTTAGTGATGTTTCTTTTATGCTTTTAATATGATTTTGACATTGTGGAATGCATAGTTATGATAAATAGATTTAGGGATACCTTTTATTCCCCAAAATAACTTTGGTATGGTTTTGAAGAATGTGTGCCCTCAACCCGTTTGTTAAAATGCCAATGAGAATGATTTTATCACATCCTATGGCTATTCTTGAAATCTTCGCATTGCATAAATGGTAATGGAGCTTAAATCAGTTTGGTTGTTTATAAATTGTTTGAAAAGTCCTTGATGGACATGGTTTTTTTTAATTGGAAACTGGGGAGTCAACTTTGTTTAATTGTTTTGGTATGCCATAAAAGGATAGACTTGCAAGCTCTAATTTAGGTATGACTATACCAACGGCTAATGGCTAAACCAAAGACTCCTTGATAAATGGTTGGAATGTGTAAATGGTATTAATATGGTATTAACGAGGTTTGAGTAGCAAATCCGTGGAAGGTAGGAGTCCCAACGGGACTGAGACTTGAAACTAATGTTTGCCGATATGAGGATGATCTTGGTGGCCGTGTGCATAGTGTCACACTTTTTATTTTTGGAGATGTACTAGTTAGCTCAGGCTATTTTCTCCGATCGTGCTGCTAATACGCACTGGGTCCTTTTCATTATGGGTTGCTGAACCCACATAGCACATGGGTGGTTTTAGGACGATAGAGCTACTCAACCCAGGTTAAGGTTTTTAAGGTATACTTAACCCGGTTCCCTATTTCTGCAAAGTATATACATGTATCAAGTGTTTGCATATGGTTGTTTACTTTAATCTTAAATTACTAGTATTATTTTACCTTATCCCTAAGTACATGCTAGCGTTCACTATGCTAATTTTCTTTAGGCACTGTATCTCCACGCGATGCATCAATCTGCCATACTACCATACCTCCTACGAGTCACTTGGATTTGGAGGAAACTTTGAGTCAGACTAAATTGGTGAGCTTCAATACTTCAGAAGCCTCCATTTCATACTTTGAACTTCTTTTATTTTTGTTATTTCTAAGGATTGGTTTTGGATATGGTTGGGCGCATATCCCGATCGGATATTACTTGATTCTAGTTAGTCTTTGTTAGGAAACGATATGCATGGGCTATGTGGTATTAGTGTTAGCCTCGGTATTGGTTTTGGCATTGGGGTTGGCACCGATTTAATATTTTATTAAGGTTATTTGATTATTATTATAGACTTTAGTTAATGTCTTTTAGTTATTCTTGTTTCACCTTGTTATATTTTTAGAATTTAATTGACATAAGGAGCAGGGAGGTTATGATTGGGTATAGAGAGGGGTCTACGATCTTTGTTAGACTTGAAATGCCCGACACGACTATGCCCTGGTTAAAGTCTTGTAATATTGGTTTAGAACCCTAGGTTAATGGTCAGTTGGGTGTCCGATAAAGTCGTGTCGAGTAGAGTCTCTTTTAAGGGTTTGTAGTACGTCACACTCATAAGGGAGACACTATAAGGCATTTAGGAGTATTTCTATTTCTTGTGTTCTATTTTAAAGTTGTAGAGTCTAAGGTGCTGAAATCTTCCCTAACTCCTATTTTTTCACTATTCTGATCATGCCTTCTCAACAATTTGAAGTTCATAGAAACTCCTCTCTCCTACTCAAGGACAATATTGATGTGACCCATTCTACTTATGGGGTACAAACCTGGTCTAGGGGTCCAATTCCTTATTGCCCTCCTAGAGTTCCACCTGTTCCCTTCGGTCATTCTCGAACACCTAAAGTTGATATGATGAATGCTGAGTTTCATCAGTCTATCCATATATTGGAACAGTTGGTAGCTTCTTGGGTTGATCAAGGTGCTTATGATACTCTATCTTCTGAGGCTATAAGGATCGGCCAATTTATGAGGTTGAAGCCTCCTACGTTCACTGGTGTTAAGGTATTGGAGGATCATTAAGCTTTTATAGATGAAATGGAAAAGATCTTCTGTATTATGCATGCTACCAAAGTGGAGGGTGTAGAATTTGCTGCCTACCAACTGAAAGATATAACATTCTAATGGTATGGGGAATAGGAGCAGTCAAAGGGTAACGATGCTTAGTTAGCCCTATGGGATGATTTCTCTAGAGCATTTTTGGACGATTTTTTTCCTCAAAAGTTGAGGGAAGCAAAGGCAGAAGGTTTGTTAAATTAAAGCAAGGAAATATGTCAGTAAAAAAGTATACCTTTAAGTTTCACCTGTTATCTCGTTATGCTCTGGAGTTAGTTTCTAGCATTGTGGCTAGAATGAGGAAGTTTGCTTCAATGTTATCCCAAGATTTGATGTTAGAGAGTGTGGCTGCCTTGTTGAAAAAGGACATGGACATCTCTAAATTGGTTGTGAGAATACAACAGGAAGAGGAAGAGATAAAGAAGCAGGCGGATATTGGGGAGAGGATGAGAAAGAAGTTCAGTTTTTCTGACCACTGTGGTGGCCAATAGCAAAGTGGCAGAGATGATGGGAGTGGCCCAAGAAGAAGTAGGGTAATTTTTGGGCTTACACAATGGCTAGTTCTCTCTACTCAAAGTCGTCTGGTGACAAGTTTTATCATAGTGCCATTAGTTATAAGGCACAAGGTGCCCAATCTCAAGCTTGTGGCGCCTAGTCAACACCATCATATCCTCTTTACAGATTTTATAGTCGATTGCATCAAGGTTACTATGATGAAAGAAAGGACAAGTGCTTTAAATACGGTCATCTAGGGCATATATTTAGAAATTATCTAGTTGGTAAAGTTGCTTTTAGGGTAAATAATGTTCTTGTTGCCTCTTCTTCAGTTCTGGCAATAACAGGTGCACTATCAAGCTCCGACACTGATCGAAACTGACTCTATGCTCTCATAACTCGCTAGCTGTTCCAGGCATCCCCTGTTTTATAACTTGTATGTGAAAACTCTTTTCTTGTGATATGTACTATTTAATTGATCTGGGGTCCACTCTTTCTTATGTGACCCTATTTGTGGTTGTGTATTTTCGGTTTGGTTTCGATTGTGTTTCAGGCCATTTTTTCCATTTTTACCCTAGTGGGTCACTCTATGGTATTTAAAAGGATCAATAGAGGTTGTATAGTGTCTGTGGGTGGTCGGGCTACTTTGGTGGATCTGTTTGAATTAGACATGGTTGTTTTTTATGTCATATTAGGGAGGGATTGGTGTCACTCGTGCTATGCTTCTCTAGACTGTCAAATCCTTAAGGTTTCCTTTAAATTCTGTAATGAGCTAGTTATTTAATGGGAAGGTGGTTCCCTAGCTCCTAAGTGAAAGTTCATATCGTATCTTAGATATCGAAGATTGATCTCCAAGGGGTATCTCTATCATCTGGTCTAGGTTATAAATTTTAACTCAGAGGAGCCTTCTTTACTTTCCATCCAATGGTGAATGAATTTCCTGAGGTCTTCCCTAATCACCTTCCTGGCATTCCTCCTAATAGGAAGATTGATTTTGGGATAGATATTTTTCCGAACACTCATCCTATTTCTATTCCCCCATATAGAAATTCTCCAGCTGAGTTGAAAAATCTTAAGGAGCAACTAACGAATCTTTTAGAAAAGGTTTCATCTATCCAAGTAGATCCCCATGGGGTGCACTGGTGTTATTCATGCATAAGAAGTATGGTTCCCTTTGGATGTGTATTGATTACTAGAAGTTGAACAAGGTGAGGATAAAGAATAGGTACCATTTTCCAAGGATAGATGATTTGTTTAATCAACTTCAGGGTGCTAAGTTTTTCTTCAATATTAATCTTCGATCTGGGTATAATCAGTTAGAGATTAGGGAGGTGGATATCCCTAAGACTGCTTTCCATACCCGGTACAGGCATTTTGAGTTTCTGGTTATAACTTTTCAGTTGACCAATGCCTCGACGACATTTATTGATATGACAAATACAATTTTCCAGTAGTTTTTAGATTTGTACATCATAGTGATCATATATGATATCCTGGTTTAATCAAAGAGTGAGGTGGATCATGCTATCTGTAACACCCCGATTCGCTGAATCAGAATGCTACACGGTGCTCATGACCTCGAGGGACCACAAGCTAACCCATGACTAATAGTTGTACCTGTATACTGCAAATCATGATATGATAATGCGGAATACATAAACTATAAGGCCATAAGGTTCAACTGAATAAAACCATGTGGGTGAAAATACCCAAAACAACTCAATCTGAAAGATAAGTTTGAACGTAAATCTGAACATAAATCTGAAAGCCTCTAAACGATCTGAATAAGGAGTTGAAGGAACATGTCTCCAACTAGCTCCATAAAACTGAACTGAAGAAATAAATAAATGTATCAAATCATATTGTCCTCAAATCAATGAGGACTCACTGTGTCTCTGCGACTGGAATGATACCGCTACTATTGGGCTGGAGCTTGTGTCTTAGAACCTATGGTGTAACATGAAAAGAAAGCACTATAGCGCAAATGCGACAGTACAAATGGAGTGGAAACACACATATATAGAAACTGGGACCATGAATACGTGATAGCATGACCTGTAAGCTAATACATGGTTTAATGATTACTGTCATGACTGATACTTAAATTGATAACATGGACGAATTTATCTGACAGTCCTATATATACTGAAATCTAAAGAACGCCCTGAGTTCTTTTATTGAGACTGATACTAAAACTGTGGGAAGTAGTGTTTAACCGACATGCCCCATGTATGCCGTTATGGCTAAGCTGGGGTCCAATCTCTGCCCCAACTGAAGGGGTGTCAATACCGTGCCACAGGTAAGGACAGCCTGTGAGTGATACAAGCACCCCCAAGACTCGATAGGAGGAAACTGACACACATTACATGACTTGATCACAAGATTTGAGTCCACAATTCACAATATCATAAGTAAGGCTTTCATAATAAGAATGATTCTCAACAAACTATCATACGAACGGGAATGCACACAATATGTATATACTTGCATGGCTTCAATAACATGGTCATTCCATACCACAACAATATCATGAAAATCTCGTACAACTCCTTTAATTCAACATAATAGCATGGGGATCACGTTGAACATAAACATAGAACATGGAATAGTCATTTAGGACTGATTATGTCATAAAAGCATGATTTATATTCCCTTGGGTATTTTCACAAACACCTTACTTTTACATCTTAGGCATAGGTGGATTCATCAATATTACAAATATTCAACCATCAATTTCACATATTTATATGTTAAATACCACCATATCCTCATAATAAACATACAGAGATCCCATCTTAGGCATCATCAAACTCCAACCATATGAACATCAACCACCAAAAACATAAACACCATAATACAAAATTTAGAAGATGGTTCTTAAAATTTATGGATGAAAGGAGTCCATGAATAAACTCATCCATACCTTAGAAGGAAGATTCTTGATGATTGACGGAGGAATTTCCTTGAAATTGGATCCTCAAGCTTAGTTACACAACCCTAGTTGTTTTTCTATTTTAGTACTCTTGGATGATGAGCTTTGACATAATAATAGGGTTGTAATATGTTTAGAAGGTATATATTTCATAGCGTTAAGTTTAGGGACGTGTAAGGAGTGTTAAAGGACTTAATTACCCTTAAAATAACTTAAAACAGAGTGTTTTTGGCACCTGGAACTAACTTAGGTGGCACCCAAGTGATTGCCTAAGATAGGTTGGGTGGCGCCTAACCAATCGCCTATGTATGGTTGGGAGGCGCCTAACCAATCGCCTATCCTTACTGTCTGTCAAGAAAATGGGCATAACTTTTTGCTCGGGTATTGGATTAAGGCAAAATTTGTATCGTTGGAAAGCTAATTCGATTCTCTACAATTTGGTGGTATAAATAAGAAAAAAATACCTCATTAACATTGAGTTATACTCGTTCAAAGATGACCCTTTCAAAATCAAACACTAAAACTTGATGGATTCAAAAACTCTTAGCTTGTATTACCTTAAGTGACTCATATGAACATGCTTAATGCATCATAAGTTATCCTATCACTAGAATATTCATTGTAAGTCGTGTAATCAAGTATGAATCACAGGATTGGAGATTTATTATATAGGAATACTTATTCACTTCCTAGCTTAGAAACATGCGGGGTATTACAATATCTCCCCCTTGGGAACATTCATCCTCGAATGAGAATTTACTGATAAGGGATACAAGACAATAGAACCTGCACTGAACATGAAGAACTGAAAATTGATCTCTTGACTGACATGCTAAACATACTGAACTCGTGCATATATTATGCACGGACAACTGACGCATGAAGGAGTATGAAACGGTTAATAGGTACTAAGTTTGTACTGAAAACATGAACGTGAAACTAAATAAGATTAAGGAGAACTATTACCTTGAGCTTGATCTGAATTGGCGGGGAAGAGGTGAGGATACTAGTTACGCATATCTGCTTTTGCTTCCCAAGTAGCTCCCTCATGAGACTGATTTTGCCAAAGAACCTTGACTAGAGGGACTTCTTTCTTCCTCAATCTACGAGTCTGATAATCTAAGATTTTGACTAGAATCTCTTTATAAGAGAGGCTGTGCTGAATGTCGATGCTCTGACTAGGGACAACAACTGTTGTGTCACCTATGCACTTCTTTAGCATAGAGACATAGAAGACTGGATGGACTGAGGCTAGATCAGAAGGAAACTCAAGCTCATAAGCTACCTTGCCGAAGCGACAAAGAATTCTGATGGGACCGACATACCGAGGACTGAGTATCCCTTTCTTGCCAAACCTCTTCACTCCCATTATGAGAGAGATCTTAAGATAGACATAGTCATTGACCTCGAACTTGAGATCCTTTCTATGAACATTTGCATAGGACTTGTATCTGCTCTGAGCAGCCCGGAGTCTCTCTTTGATCATTTGAACTTTCTCTAAGGCATCGAATACTAAGTCAGGAGCTATGATTGAGGCCTTACTAAATTCGAACCAACTATTTAGAGAGCTACATCTCCTACCATAGAGAGCTTCGAATGCAGCTATCTGAATACTAGAATGATAGCTATTTTTTTATGCAAACTCAATCAAAAGAAAGTGGTCGTCCCAACATCCCTTGAAGTCAATTGCACATGCCCTTAGCATATCTTCAAGAGTCTGAATGGTTTTCTCTGCTTGACCATCTGTCTGAGGATGAAATGCAGTGTTGAGATGGATTTGGGTACCAAGACCCTTTTGGAATGCTTTCCAAAAGTGAGAAGTGAACTGGGTACCTTTGTCTGAGATGATAGATAGTGGAACACCGTGTAACCTGACAAACTCCCTGATATATAGTTTGGCCTAATCCTTGATGGAATAAGAAATACGAACAGGAAAGAAATGAGCTGACTTGGTCATTCTATCTATAATGACCCAGATTGAATCACGCTAATGACGAGTTCTAGGAAAACCCATCACGAAGTCTATGTTAACTTCTTCCCACTTCTAAGTAGGAATGGTGAAATCTTGCATGGAACGACTATGTTTTTGATGCTCTATCTTAACCTGCTGACATGTAGAGCACTTAGCCACAAACTCCGCAATATCTCTCTTCATCCTACTTCAAAAATAGTTCTCCCACATGTTGCGGTACTTCTTAGTGGCCCCTGGATGAATAGAGTATCGCGCACCATGCGCTTCTGCAAGCATTCGCTGCCTCAATTCATCTACACCTAGAACACATAGATGTCCCTGACAATGAAGAAAACCATCTCCCCCTTGGGAGAAAACCTTGACTTTCTAATTTTGAAATATCTCTTTGAGCTTGAAAAGGCTAGGATCCCTGTCTTATTTCTCTTTCACCTTGGAAACTAGAGATGACTCCGAACTACTATGAACACATACACCACCCTCTAAAGAATCGACTAAGGGAATGCCTAGTCTGGCCAGCTGGTGGATCCCCTGAGCCATCTTTTCTCTTACTATCCTCAATGTGAGAAATACTACCCATGGAGAGTCGACTGAGAGCATTGGCCACAACATTGGCCTTTCCTGGATGATAAAGAACACTCATGTCGTAATCCTTCAAGATCTCTAATCGTTTTATCTGGAAAAGATTGAGATCTTTCTGGGAAAAGACATATTGGAGGCTTTTACGGTCTGTGAAGACATCTACATGAACTTTATAGAGATAATGCCTCCAAATCTTTAAGGCAAAAACTACCACTGCAACTCAAGATCATGAGTAGGATAATTCTTCTCATGTGTTTTTAACTGTCTGGAGGCGTAGTCTATGACCTTACCATGCTGGATGAGGACACAACCTAAACCCACTCTAGATGCATCAAAATAGACTACAAAACCGTCTGAACCATCTGGAATAGCTAGAACTAGAGCTGAGGTGAGTCGAGTCTTCAACTTTTGAAAGCTCTTGTCATATGAATCTGACCACTGAAACTTAATCTTCTTCTGAGTCAATCTAGACATGGGAGATGAAATAGAAGAAAATCCCTTAACAAACCATCTGTAATAGCAAGCTAAACCCAAGAAACTCCTAATATCTGATGGAGATACGGGTCTGGGCCAGTTTCTTACTGCCTTGATTTTTTGAGGATCTACTCTAATGACATCACCAGAAATAATATGTCCAAGGAATGCTACTGATCTTAGCCAAAATTCGAACTTGCTGAACTTAGCGAATAATTGGTGATCCTTGAGAGTTTGAAGAACAATCCTGAGATAGTCTGCATGATCACGCTCTATGCGAGAATAGATCAGAATATAATCTATAAAGACTATGACAAAAATGTCTAAGTACTGCTTGAACACACTATTCTTGAAATCCATAAAATCTATAGGGGCATTGGTAAGACCATATGATATGACTAAAAATTTGAAATGACCATACCGAGTACGGAAAGCTATCTTCGGAATGTCACATTCTCTAACTCTGAGCTGATGATAGCCTGATCTGAGATCTATCTTAGAGAGGTAACTGGAACCTTGAAGTTGGTCAAATAGATCATCAATCCTGGGAAGAGAATATCTGTTCTTGACCGTGACCTTGTTGGGTTGACGGTAATCAATACATATCATGAGAGAACTATCTTTCTTGCGCACGAATAATACTGGCACACCCCATGGGGAAATGCTGGGTCTAATGAATCCTATATCTAAGAGATCCTTCAACCGATCTTTTAGTTCCTTGAGTTCTGCTGGTGCTATTTTGTATGGCGAAATAGAAATAGGTTGAGTATCTGAAAGAAGGTCTATACCGAAGTCTATTTCCCTTTCAAGAGGAATGCTGGGACGATCTTTGGGAAAAACATCTGAGTATTCATTAACAACAGGTACTATTTTGAGGCTAGGAGATTCAGAACTGGAATCTTTAACATGTACGAGATGATATAAACACCCCTTAGAAACCATTTTCCTTGCCCAAAGGTAGAAAACATGTTGACCCCTGAATACTGAAATGTTACCCTTCCACTCTAGGACGGGCTCATTCGAGAACTGAAACTGAACTATCCTATTTTTGCAGTCGACTATGGCATAGCAGGAATGAAGCCAATCCATGTCGAGAATGACATCAAAATCAGTCATCTCTAACTCTACTAAATCTACTGAGGTGAATTTCTAAGATATCATAACTGGGCAGTTCCTGTATACCCATCGGGCTATGATGGTTTTACCCACATGGGTAGAGACTGAGAAGGGATCTACTGGGACTTCGGGACTGATTCCAAAATTGCCTGCTATGTATTAAGTAACAAGAGACAAAGATTCGTTGGGTCTAGCAAAGCATAAATATGAACATGGAAAATCTGTAACGTACCAGTAATGACATCAGGAGAATTTTCCTGATCCTGCCAGGACTGAATAGCATAGATCCTGTTTGGGCATTGCCCAATGCTAGCAATAGAAATGGCACCCTGCTGGTTCAGGCGACTGTACTGAGCTGTAGAATGATTTTGCTGATCCTGAAGACTTGACTGCAGACACTCCCTAATCCTATGTCCTGGCTTGCCACAACCAAAACAGATATCACTACCGGCTCTACAAATGCCCTTGTGGTTCTTACCACAAGTCTGACAAAGGGGATTCATTCGGGCACTGCTAACACTGCCCTAAGATTTAGGGAATAGAGATTTGTCTCTATTTTCGTCTCTGAACTTCAGCACTGGAGCACTGGCAGAGGAAGGAGCTGTAATGGCTGACTTAGAGCGAAACTGTTAACGCTTTCCTCCATCTGACTTGGGGTGAGCAAAGTTAAAGTTACCTAGCCTTGCTCTATTGTTCTTCCTCTCCCTTGTCTTAAAATTCTGCTCTTCTACTTGTTGGGCATGGGTCATGAGTCTGGCTAAGGTCATATCACCAATCAGCGTCGCAGATCTAGACTCATTTACCATGCTATCGTTGACCCATGACATGAACTTTCTCATCTTAGTTCAATTGTCTACAACCACATGAGGAGCATACGTGGCTAGCTGAGTAAATCTGAGAGAATATTCCCAAACCATCGTATTCCCCTGCCTGAGGTTGATAAACTCAAGAACTTTGGCTTCCCTTAGCTCTTGGGGAAAGAATCTATCTAAGAAGGCCGTGACAAATTCCTACCACTCGATAGGGCCTAAATCATCCAACCTCTCATACTTCCACTATTTGTACCAATCATGAGCAACATCCTGTAACTAGTAGGTGGCTAACTCAACACTCTCAATAGAAGTAATACATATGATCAATGACTTTCTGGACTTGGTCAGTGAACTCCTGAGGGTCCTTATCAGACTTAGACCCATGGAAAGATGGAGGGTTCATCCGGGTGAAGTCCCGAACCCTAACTGCCTTGGGATTGGCCACTGATTGGCCAAAATAACTGGTGGTCATTCATTCTGTGCAGCCATGGACTGAGCAAGTGTGGTACATGCAGCTCTAAACTCCGCAAGGGAAACATGTTCTCCCAAAGGATCTTTGGGATGAGGAGCTGGCTGGTTTCTTCTCTTTGGGGCCATGGTTTGGAATAAGAGAAAAATGTATTAGACTGAGAGTTTAACTTGTGATTATGCTCACTAGCATGACATATATATTGAAGAAAGGGTACTATTCCTAAAACATCTTATAGTCTCCTACACATAAATGTGGCGCGCAACACACCTATGTACAAAACTCAACTAGATGCGGCTTTCAGACTTCCTTGGACTCTATTGAACCTTAGGCTCTGATACCAAGTTTTTAACACCCTAATTCGCCGAACCGGAATGCTACATAGTTCTCATGACCCTGAGGGACCACAAGTTAACCCATGCCTAATATCTGTACCTGTATACTACAAATCATGATATAATATTGTGGAATACATAAAACTGTAAGCCCATAAGGTTCAACTGAATAAAACATTGTGGGTGAAAATACCCAAAAAACTCACTCTGAAAGCTAAGTCTGAATATAAATTTGAACATAAATTTGAAATCCTCTAAACTATATGAATAAGGAGTTGAAGGAACTTGTCTCCAACTGATTTCATAAAACTGAAATGAAGAAATAAATAAATGTATCAAATCATATTGTCCTCGAATCAATAAGAACTCACTATGTCTCTGTGACTGGAATGTTACCGCTACTATTGAGCTGAAGCTCGTGTCTCAGAACTTATGGTGTAACATGAAAAGAAAGCACCATAGCGCAAATGCGTCAGTACAACTGGAGTATTCAGTATACAAGGAAGGTAGGCTGAACATAAAGGGTTTCATGCTTAAACAACACTGATTGACTAATATGAACGTGGGAGTGCAAACACACATATATAGAAAGTAGGATAGTGAATACGTGATAGCATGACTTTTAAGCAAATACATGGTTTACTGATAACTGTCATGACAGATACTGAAATTGATAACATGGATGACTGTATCTGACAGTCCTGTATATACTGAAATCTGAAGAATGCCCTGAGTTTTTTTATTGAGATTAATACTAAAACATTGGGAAGTAGTGTTTAACCGACATGCCCCATGTATGCCGTTATGACTAAGATAGGGTCCAATCTCTGCCCCGACTGGAGAGGTGTCAATACCATTCCATGGGTAAGGACAGCCTGTGAGTGACCCTTATCTGGCAGGTACTCAATGAGAATGGTGGGAACCCTAAAATGACTGCTTAAGCCACCTTATCAAACCTAATCTGACGGTTTAAGATGTCTCAACCTACGCTGTCTACGTAGTTCTGAAACACAAGGTTGACTACTAAGAGTCACACCTTAAACTGGCGGGTAAGCTCCTATCCTTGGGTTCACTCGGTGCTAACCTCTACTTCTATCTGGAGGGACTAGACTAGAATAACTGACTGTGCATGATTTAATCTTACTGAATTCCGTCAACTGGCAGAATGTTACTGATATATGACAACTGATTAAGATCATGAGGTTTTCCTGAGTCACATGACTGACTGAAGTCTATGAAATCATAGCTTGAGTTCAGATATCATGAAACATGACATGGAACTAGGCACACAACGATATTTTTCGGGTACAAGTACCCCCAGGACTCTATAGGAGGAAACTAACACACATGACATGACTTGATTACAGGATTTGAGTCCACAATTCACAATATCATAAGTAAGGCTTTCATAATAAGAATGATTCTCAACAAACTATCACATGATCAAAAATGCACACAACATGTATATACTTGCACGGCTTCAATGACATGGTCATTCCATATCGCAACAATATCATGAGCATCTCATATAACTTCTTAAATTCAAGACAATAGCACGAGAATCACGTTGAACATAAACTTAAATCATGGAATAGTCATTTAGAACTTATTATGTCATAAATGCATGATTTCAATTCCCTTAGGTATTTTCACAAACACCTTACATGCACATCTTAGGCATAGGTGGATTCATCAAGATTACAAATATTCAACTACTAATTTCACACATATATACGTTAAATACCACCATATCTTTAAAATAAACATACAAAGATCCCATCTTAGGCATCATCAAACTCCAACCACATGAACATCAACCACCAACAACATAAACTTCATAATATTAAATTTATAAGATGTTTCTTGAACTTCATGGATGAAAGGAGTCCATGAATCAACAAACGAATACCTTAGAAGGAAGATTCTTGATGATTGATAGAGGAATTTCCTTGAAATCAGATCCGCAAGCTTTGTTACCAAATCCTAGTTGTTTTTCTCTTTTAGTGCTCTTGGATGATGAGCTTTGAGATGATAATAGGGTTGTTATCTGTTTAGAAGCTATATATTTCATAGGGTTATGTTTAGGGACATATAAGGAGTGTTAAAAGACTGAATTACCCTTAAAATAACTCAAAACGGAGTGTTTTTGGCTCCTGGAACTTACTTAGGCAGCACCCAAGTGATTGCCTTAGCAAGGTTGGGTGGCGCCTAACCAATCTCCTATGTTTAGTTGGGCGGCGCCTAACCAATCGCCTATCCTTACTATCTCTCATGAAAATGGCCATAACTGTTCTCTCGGGTATTAGATTAAGGTGAAATTGGTATCGTTGGAAAGGTAATTCGATTTTATATAATTTGGTTGGTATAAATCAGATAAAATACCGCATTAACATCGAGTTATACTCATTCAAAGTTGACCCTTGAAAAATCGAACACTAAAACTTGATGGATTCAAAAACACTTAGCTTGTATTACCTTAAGTGACTCATATGAACATGCTTAATGCATCATAAGCTATCCTATCACTTGGATATTCATTGTAAGTAATGTACTCAAGTATGAATCACAGGATAGGAGATTTCATACATATGAATACTTATTCACTTCCTAACTTAGAAACATGCAGGGTATTATAACATATCCCCCTTGGGAACATTCTTCCTTGAATGAGAATTTTCTGAGAAGGGATACAAGACAATAAAACTTGAACTGAACATGAAGAACTCAAACTTGATCTCATGACTGACATGCTAAATATACCGAACTCGTGCATATCTGATGCATGGATAACTGACACATAAATGCATGACTGAGTATGAAACGGTCAATAGGTACCAAGTTTATACTGGAAACATGAATGTGAAACTGAATAAGATTAAGAAGAAGTGTTATATTGAGCTTGATCTGAATTGGCGGGGAAGAGATGAGGATACTTGGTAAGCATATCTGCTTCTGCTTCCCGAGTAGCTCCCTTATGAGACTGATTTTGCCAAAGAACCTTGACTAGAGGGACTTCTTTGTTACTGTATCTACAAGTCTGATAATCTAAGATTTCAATTCGAATCTCTTCATTAGAGAGGCTATTCTGAATGTCGATTCTCTGAATAGGGACAACAGCTGCTGGGTCACCTATGCACTTCTTTAGCAAAGAGACATGGAAGACTGGATGGACTGAGGCTAGATCTGAAGGCAACTCAAGCTCATAAGCTACCTTGTCAAAGTGACAAAGAATTCTGAAGGGACCGACATACCGAGGACTGATTTTCTCTTTCTTACCAAACCTCTTCACTCCCTTCATGGGAGAGATCTTAAGATAGACATAGTCATTGACCTCGAACTCGAGATCCTTTCTACAAATATCTGAATAGGACTTCTATCAGTTCTGAGCATCCCAGAGTCTCTCTCTGATCAACTGAACTTTCTCTAAGGCATCGAATACTAAGTCAGGAGCTATGATTGAGGCCTCAATAACTTTGAACCAAACAATCAGAGATCTACATCTCCTACCATAGAGGGCTTCGAATAGAGCCATCTAAATACTAGAATAATAGATATTGTTGTATGCAAACTCAATCACAGGCAAGTGGTCGTCCCAACTTCCCTTGAAGTTAATTACACACGCCCTTATCATATCTTCAAGAGTCTTAATGGTCCTCTCTACTTGACTATCTGTCTGAGGATGAAATGCTGTGCTGAGATAGACTTGGGTATCGAGACACTTTTGGAATGCTTTCCAAAAGTTAAAAGTAAATTGGGTACCTCTGTCTGAGATGATAGATAGTGGAACACCTTGTAACCTGAATAACTCCTTGATATAGAGTTTGGCATAATCCTTGGTGGAATAAGAAGTATGAACAGGAAGGAAATAAGCAGACTTGGGCATTCTATCTATAATGACCCAGACTAAATCATGCTAATGACGAGTTCTATGCAAACCCATCACAAAGTCCATGTTAACTTCTTCCTACTTCCAAGTAGGGATGGTGAACTCTTGAATGGAACTACTAGGTTTCTGATGCTCTATCTTAACCTGCTGACATGTAGAGTACTTAGCCACAAACTCTACAATAGCTCTCTTCATTCCACTCCACCAATAGATCTCCCACATGTTGTGGTATATCTTAGTGTCCCCTGTTGAATATAGTATCGCACACGATGCGCTTCTGAAAGAATTCGCTGCCTCAATTCATCTACACCTAGAACACATAGACAACCCTGACAACGAAGAACACTATCTCCCCCTTGGGAGAAAACCTCAACTTTCTAATTCTGAAATGACTCTTTAGGCTTGACAAGGCTAGGATCCCTGTCTTGTTTCTTTTTCACCTCAGAAACTAGAGAAGACTCTGAGCTACTATGAACACATACACCACTCTCTAAAGAATCGACTAAGCGAACGCCTAGTCTGGCAAGCTGATGGATCTCCTGAGCCATCTTTTTCTTACTTTCCTCAACGTGAGAAATACTACCCATTGAGAGTTGACTGAGAGCGTCGGCCACAACATTGTCCTTGCCCGGATAATAAAGAACACTCATGTCATAATCTTTAAAGAGCTCTAACCACTTTCTCTGGTGAAGATTAAGATCTTTCAGGGAAAAGACATACTGGAGGCTTTTATGGTTTTTGAAGACATCTAGATGAACTCCATAGAGATAATGCCTCCAAATATTCAAGGCAAAAACTACCGCTGCTAACTCAAGATCGTGAGTAGGATAATTCTTCTTATGTGGCTTTAACTATCTGGAGGCGTAGGCTATGACCTTACCATGCTGTATGAGGACACAACATAAACCCACTCTAGATGCATCACAATAAACTACAAAACCGTCTGAACCATCTAGAATAGGTAGAACTGGAGTTGAGGATAGTCGAGTCTTCAACTCTTGAAAGCTCTTCTCGCATGAATCTGACCACTGAAACTTAATCTTCTTCTGAGTCAATATAGACATGGGAGATGCAATTGAAGAAAATCCCTCAACAAACCATCTGTAATAGCCAGCCAAACCCAAGAAACTCTTAATATCTGATAGAGATACAGGTCTGGGACAGTTTCTTACTGCCTTGGTTTTCTGAGGATCTACTCCAATGCCATCACCGGAAATAATATGGCCAAGGAATGCTACTGATCTTTGCCAAAATTTGCACTTGCTAAAATTAGCGAATAACTGGTGATCCCTGGGAGTCTGAAGAACAATTCTGAGATGGTCTGCATGATCACGCTTTGTGCGAGAATAGATCAGAATATAATCTATGAAGACTATGACAAACATGTCCAAGTTTTGGTTTAACACACGGTTTATCAAATCCATAAAAGCTGCAGGGGCATTGGTAAGACCAAATGACATCACTAAAAATTTGAAGTGACCATACCGAGTACAAAAAGTTGTCTTCGAAATGTCACATTCTCTAACTCTAAGGTAATGATATCTTGATCTGAGGTCTATCTTGGAGAAGTAACTGGAACCCTGAAGTTGGTCGAATAGATCATCAATTCTGGGAAGAGGATATCTGTTCTTGACCATGACCTTGTTGAGTTGACGGTAATCAATACACATCCTGAGAGAACCGTCTTTCTTGCGCACGAATAATACTTGCATACCCCATGGGGAAATGCTGGGTCTGATGAATCCCTTATATAACAGATCCTTCAACTGATCTTCCAATTCCTTGAGTTCTGCTGGTGCCATTTTTTATGGCGGAATAGAAATAGGTTGAGTATCCAAAAGAAGGTCTATGCCGAAGTCTATTTCCCTTTCGGGAGGAATGCCTAGAAGATCTTTGGGAAAGATATCTGAGTATTCATTAACAATAGGGACTGTTTCGAAGCTTGGAGATTCAGAATTGGAATCTTTAACATGCATGAGATGGTACACACACCCCTTAGAAATCATTTTCCTTTAGGAAAGGTAGGATCAAGTTGACCCCTGAACGCTCAAATGCTACCCTTCCACTTTAGGACAGACTCGTTCGAGAACTAAAATAGAACTATCCTGTTTCTACAGTCGACTATGGCATAGAATGAATGAAGCCAATCCATGTCAAGAATGACATCAAAATCAGTCATCTCTAACTCCACTAAATCTTCTGACATGGATTTCTGAGATATCATAATTGGGCAGTTCCTGTATACCCATCGAGCTATGATGGTTTTATGTACTGGGTAAAGACTAAGAAGGGCTCTGCTAGGACTTTGGGACTGATTCTTAAATTGCCTGCTATATATGGAGTAACAAAAAACAAATATGCACCTGGGTCTAACAAAGCATAAACATGAATATGGAAAATCTGTAACGTACCAGTAATGACATCAGGAGAATTTTCCTAACCCTACCGGGACTAAAGAACATAGAGCCTATTTGAGTGGTGCCCACTGGTAGCGCTGGAAATAGCACCCTACTAGTTTGGGCAACTGGACTGAGCTGTAGAATAATTTTGTTGACCCTGAAGACTTGACTGCAGACACTCCCTAATCCTGTGGCTTGGCTTGCCAGAACCAAAATAGACATCACTACCGGCTCTGCAAATGCCTTTGTGGTTCTTACCACAAGTCTGACAAAGGGGATTCTTTCGGGCACTGCTAACACTGCCCTAAGATTTAGAGAATAGAGCTTTGTCTCTATTGCCATCTTTGAACTTTAGCACAGGAGCGCTGGTAGAGGACAGAGCTGGAATGGCTGACTTAGATCAAAACTGTGAATGGTTTCCTCTATCTGACTTCGGGTGAGCAAAGTTGAAGTTACCCGGCCTTGCTCTCTTGTTTTGCCTTTCCCTTCTCTTAAACTTCTGCTCTTCTACTTGCTAGGCATGGGTTATGAGTCCGGCTAAGGTCATATCACCGATCAGCATCGTAGACCTAGACTTATTTACCATGCTATTATTGACCCGTGACACGAACTTATTTATCTTTGCTCTATTGTCTGCAGCCACATGAGGAGCATACCTGTCTAGCTGAGTAAATCTAAGAGAATACTCCCTAACCGTCATATTCCACTGCCTAAGGTTGATGAAATGAAGAACTTTGGCTTTTCTCAGCTCTTGGGGAAAGAATCTGTCTAAGAAGGCCATGAAAAATTCCTCCCACTCGATAGGGAGTGAATCATCTAACCTCTCAGACTTCCACTGTTTGTACCAATCATGAGCAACATCCTGTAACTGGTCGGCGACTAACTCAGCACTCTCAATAAATGCATCACACATGATGTGAATGACCTTCTAGACATGGTCAATAAACTCCTGAGGGACCTCATCAGACTTAGACCCATGGAAAGATGGAGTGTTCATTCGGGTTAAGTTTCGAACATTAGCTGCTTTAGGATTGGCCACTGGATTGGCCAGAATATCTACTGGCCGTTTATTCTGTGCAGCCATGGACTGAGCAAGTGTGGTAAATACGGCTCTAAACTCCGCATAGGAAATATGTTCGCCCAAAAGATCTTCAGGATGAGGAGCTTGCTGGTTTCTTATATTTGGGTCCGTGGTCTAGAATAAAAGAAGAATGTATTAGATTGAGAGTTTAATTTGTGATTATGCTCACTAGCATGACATGCGTAATGAAGAAAGGGGACTGTTCCTAAAACATTTTATAGCCTCTCACACATAAATGTGGTGTGTAACACACCCATGTACAAGACTACTAGATGTGGCTTTCAGACTTCCTAGGACTCTATTGAACCTTAGGCTCTGATACTAAGTTTGTAACACCTCGATTCGCTGAACTGGCATGCTACACAGTGCTCATGAACCCGAGGGACCACAAGCTAACCCATGACTGATGTCTATACCTTTATATTGCAAATCATGATATAATAATGTGGAATACACAAAACTGTAAGGCCATAAGGTTCAACTAAATAAAGCCATGTGGGTGAAAATTCCCAAAACAACTCAATCTGAAAGCTAAGTCTGAACATAAATTTGAACATAAATCTGAAAACCTCTAAACTATCTGAATAAGGAGTTGAAGGAACATGTCTCCAACTAACTCCATAAAACTGAACTAAAGGAATAAATAAATGTATCAAATCATATTGTCCTCAAGTCAATAAGGACTTACTATGTCTCTGCGACTAGAATGCTACCACTATTGCTGGGCTGGAGCTCGTGTCTTGGAACCTATAGTGTAACATGAAAAGAAAGTACCATAGCACAAATATGCCATTACAACTGGAGTACTGAGTATATGAAGAATGTAGGCTAAACATAAAGGGTATCATGCATGAACAACACTGACTGACTAATATGAATGTGGGAGTGCAAACACACATATATAGAAACTAGGACCATGAATACGTGATAGCATAACCTGTAAGCTAATACATGGTTTACTGATAACTGTCATGACTGACACTAAAGTTGATAACATGGACGACTGTATCTAACAGTCCTGTATATACTGAAATCTGAAGAACGCCCTAAATTCTTTTATTGAAACTGATAATAAAACTGTGGGAAGTAGTGTTTAATCAACATGCCCCATGTATGCCATTATAGCTAAGCTAGGGTCCAATCTCTGCCCCAACTGGAGGGGTGTCAATACCGTGCCACGAGTAAGGACAGCCTGTGAGTGACCCTTATCTGGCGGGTACTCAATGAGAATGGTGGGAACCCTAAACTGACTAGTTAAGCCACCTTATCAACCCTAATCTAACAGGTTAAGCCACCTTATCAACCCTAATATAGCAGGTTAAGCCACATCCTCAACCCTAATCTAAAAGGTTAAGATGTCTCAACCTAGGCTGGCTACTTAGTTCTGGAACACAAGGATGACTACTAAGAATCACACCTTAAACTGGCGGGTAAGCTCCCATCCTTGGGTTCACTCAATGCTAACCTCTACTTCTATCTGGAGGGACTGGACTGGAATAACTGACTGTGCATGACTTAATCTTACTAAATTCCATTGACTGGAAGAATATTACTGATATCTAACAACTGATTAAGATCATGAGGTTTTCCTGAGTCACATGACTGATTGAAGTCTATGGAATCATAGCTTGAGTTCGAATATCATGAAACATGACATGGCTCTAGGCACACAACTATAGTTTTTGGGTACAAGTACCCCCAGGATTTGATAGGAGGAAACTGACACACATGACATGACTTGATCACAATATTTGAGTCCACAATTCACAATATCATAAGTAAGGCTTTCATTATAAAAATGATTCTCAACAAACTATCATATGATCGGGAATGCACACAACATGTATATACTTGCATGGCTTCAATAACATGGTCATTCCATACGGAAACAATATCATGAGCATCTCGTACAACTTCAATTCAAGACAATAGCACGTGGATCACGTTGAAGATAGACTCAGAACATGGAATAGTCATTTAGGACTTATTATGTCATAAAAGCATGATTTTTATTCCCTTAGGTATTTTCACAAACACCTTACATGCAAATCTTAGGCATAGGTGGATTCATCAAGATTATAAATATTCAACCACCAATTTCACATATTTATACGTTAAATACCACCATATCGTCATAATAAACATACAAAGATCCCATCTTAGGCATCATTAACCTCCAACCACATGAACATCAACCACTAACAACATAAACATCATAATAAAAAATTTAGAAGATATTTCTTGAACTTCATGGATGAAAGGAGTCCATGAATCAACTCACGCATACCTTAGAAGGAAGATTCTTGATGATTGATGGAAAAATTTCCTTAAAATCGGATCCTCAAGCTTAGTTACACAATACTAGTTGTTTTTCTCTTTTAGTGCTCTTGGATGATGAGCTTTGAGATGATAATAGAGTTGTAATATGTTTAGAAGCTATATATTTTGTAGGGTTATGTATAGGGACAAGTAAGGAGTGTTAAAAGACATAATTACCCTTAAAATAACTCAAAATGGAGTGTTTTTGGCACCTGAAACTGACTTAGGCGGTGCCCAAGTGATTGACTAAGCTAGGTTGGATGGCGCCTAACCAATCACCTATGGTTGTTGGGCGGCGCCTAACCAATCGCCTATCCTTACTTTCTCTCAAGAAAATGGGCATAACTTTTTGCTCAGTATTGGATTAAGGTGAAATTGGTATCGTTGGAAAGGTAACTCGATTTTCTACAATTTGGTAGGTCTAAATCAGATAAAATACCACATAAGCATCGAGTTATACTCATTCAAAGATGACCCTTGCAAAATCAAACACTAAAACTTGATGGATTCAAAAACTCTTAGCTTGCATTACCTTAAGTAACTCATATGAACATGCTTAATGCACCATAAGCAATCCTATCACTAGGATATTCATTGTAAGTCATGTACTCAAGTATGAATCATAGGATAGGAGATTATATCTGTAGGTATACTTAATCACTTCCTAGCTTAGAAACATGCGGGGAATTACACTATCACCTCTGTATAGTTGGCAATACCCAAGTGCACGAACAAGTGTACAAGGTCCCATAAAGTTTTAAAGTGGCCTTTAAAAAGACAAGTATCGATTCCACAGAGACTTGAATTAACAACAATTCTATTTTAGTTCACAATTTAGATTTAATTGATGCAAGCATAACCAAAAAGAGAAGTTGGAATTTGTAAATTTTAGAAAAGTAAACAACGCGGAAAATAAAGATCTTAAAACAATCAATAAGACAAAACCTAGGGTTAAAGAACTTTAAACAATATTACTATGTATTGAATTTCATTCGTTAACTTTTTTATCTTTGTTGTTTATTTGTAGGGTTAATTGCATGATTATAGTTTCCCAACCTCTAATCCTTTACCTAAGTTGAACCTTACAACTACATCGATGAGTGGGGATTTAATAGTACACTTAAGTTCTTTTATCTAGAATACTATGTTTCAATCAAGTTCATCTCCTAAGTACATCCTTGTCCTAGGTGGTAAGTTTAATTCTTTATTTCATAAAAAAATAAATACCCAAACTTTTTTTATTCCCATGTTCTAACCTATTCCCTCTCCTGAGTTCACAAGGTTGACAATAGATTTATTCTAAGGGTCGTGAATCCCTAAAATAGTTATAACAAGAATAAACAAACAACCAATAATCATAAGAAAACAAAATGAACTTAATTCAAAACTATAGTACCCATGTTCTTGGCATTAACCCAGGAAAAGGGTGTTTAGCCACACATAGTCTTAATCATAATCACAAGGTGGTAATTAACTACTAAAAATATGAATAAACTAAATAAAAATAATATAAGACTAAATAAGAAGTTGTAGTAGCCCATTTATCTTCAAAATATTTTCAAGGATATGTAAAATCGTGATATAACATATATTTAGAGTAGAGGAGCAAGCCAATTCCGTGTTGGACAAGGAAACTGTCAGTTATTGAGACCAAAAAATGGTGTTGTGTCACCCTGGCTATAGACCTACTCCAGATGAGGATAATCCTTGGCTAGAGAGACGATCAATTCAAGTATACGACCTACCAATAGCCCTTCTCTGGGTGGGGTGGTGCCTCAATATCCCCTGTGCCTCTGGAAGTTGCTCTCATAATTTTGGTTAAGTTTTGAATCTCCCCTCTAAGTCCCTTGTCTTGTGGTGTCTTTCCCATGGATTTCAAGCCTTCTGAACATCAAAATATCATCATATTTATCTCCCAAATAATTTTATACAATCACACCACACGAATTAAGAGATAACAGAAACACTATATCCATAACAATGAATCAAAACAGGAGCTAAACTAGGCTAGTTCGCATTAATCTTTCACTTATTGCTCTAGCTTACACTCACTCAGATTGAACTTGTCTCACTACCAACAAGTTATTACACTCATAATAACACATTTAAACCATAAGAAACTGACTAAAGACACTAGAATTAAATGGGATCAACTTGATAAGAACCTAGTTCAAGCTAGTAACACTAGTTTTCCGGGTTGAACTCTAAATGACTTAATTAAGTAAAAACTTGTTTGGAATTAACTTTGAACATAATAAAAACATGATTTAACACTATGATACATATTAATATCAATTTAAACACATATAGCACACGAATCATCCTTAAAACAAGGCTAAAAAGTCTAGAATAGTCACGCTAGAACACATAAATACACCCAATTTCAATAGTTATGCAGACCCTAAAAGAGAAGTAGTTTATGACAAATTCTCAAAATGTGAGTTCTAGTTAAATGTTTTCACTTTTATGGGTTATGCCATTTGTAGTGATGGGATCATGGGGGATCTACAGAAAGTTGAAGTGGTTAAGAAGCAACCTAGACCCATGATTCCAATTGATATTTAGAGCTTCTTGGGTTTAGTTGGTAACTACATCAAATTTGTGGGTATTTTCTTAATGATAGCTTCCTCGTTGACTAAGATGACCCAGAAGTAGGTAAAGTTCTTGTGGTACGATGCTTATAAGTATAATTTTTAAAAGATGAAGGATAAGTTGACTTTGGCACCAATCTTGACCATGCCTGAAGGAACTAATAGATTTGTGGTCTATTTTGATGCATCTTGTTTGAGTCTTGGTTCTGTCTTGATGCATCATGGAAAGGTGATAGCTTATGCCTCTAGACAATTGAAAGTACATGAGAAGATTATCTGAACCATGACTTAGAATTGTTGGTTGTGGTATTTGCATTGATGATTTGGCATCACTATCTAAATGTAATGCATGTGGTTATATTTTCTAATCATAAGAGAATGAAATACATGTTTACTCAGAAAGATCTTAAACTCAGGAAAAAGAGTTGGCTTGAGTTATTCAAGGATTATGACATAAGCTGAGTCTTAACTACCATCCATATAAATCTAATGTGGTTCCTGATGCTCTTAGCAGGTTATCTATAATGCCCCGAGTCTGTACCCTGGACACTATATAGTGTTCATAACTTGAAGGACCACAAGCTAACCCATGACTAGTACATACTATAATAACTGTGTGATATATATTGCAATGATTGGGAAATAGGCGGAAACATATGCTATAAGGTTCCAATCTATAAATAAATTTGAATGCAGTATCAAAATACCAAAACTGAAGATCAATAAAGATAAATTGAACAACTGTCTGAAAATTCTCTAGACTGAAAAAAGCCTCTATTTGTCTGAACTATGGATTTGGTGGGACAGGCCCCCAACTAACTTCATCTACTAAAATAAAACTGAAGTAGTGCAAATAATAAGCATATCCACGATCTATGAGGACTTACCACTACTCTGAAAGCTAATAATCTAAACTGCTAAGGGTGCTCTGGAGCCCTTGCATCTAAACCTATGATATTTGACATAATAGCACAAAGAAAAGCATGTGTAAGTACTTTGAATATACTGGTATGTTTAGTGAGGTAGGATGATATCCATAGGTTCATATATATGCACAATAATAAGTGAATAACATTAGTATAACTAAGTAAGGGTACATACATGAATACGTAGACTGTAACTGAGATCATGCTAATATTGAGTACTAAATAGGAATACTGATAATTGATATATGAGTTTACAAATACTATATTATTGATTCTCTAAATGAATGTATCTAACAGTTTTGAATATTGTGGAACCATATTGGGTTTCGTATTAAGCTGAGTGATATATCTAATAGTCCTGAATCTATAGAACTGAACTAGGTTCTATTCAGAGAGTTAGACAGGAACTGAGATAGTGGGAGGTAATCATCTAATCGACATGCCCCTTCTCTAATAGTATTTGGGGTCCAACTTATAAGTTAACCCTTTCTAACTAAAAGTTCATTCGTCAAACCTCGCTTAGAGGATAACTCAGATAAGAAGATCAACCCTCATAATGTCTAGAAGGAAGATACCTCAACCTATGTTTGCTATGTAGTTCTATAATGCAGGGATTGATGCTAAGAGCCCAACCCTCTTCTGACAGGAATTCCCCCATCCTTGGGTTAACTTGGTGCTGAATCCTACTTCAACTGAATAGACACTGAACTAATTTCTAGTCTGTACTAGGCTAGACTAAATGGTTACTGAGATTTACTATTTAGCTGAACTGAACTGAGTTCACTAAGTTTTAATTATAGATGAAATACTACTGAATTATATTAGCTGACTGAGTCTACCGAGGTCTTAACTGGTTACTGAACTAGACTAGATTAATATGGATTCTACTGAGTTTTCCTTAGTTTTGCAACTAACTGAGAGTACAACTAATTATGTCATGACTGATACTATTTTATAACTAACCATGGTACTAGGAAATAATCTAAATTGTTAGGTACAAGTACCCCCAGGACTCGATAGCATAAATGAAGAGACATGGCATAACATGAAACATGTAAACTATGAACTTGATCATTATTCATTTATTTGGGGCATTTTGACAAACACTTGCATGATATATATTGCACATAATCTATCTTGCTATGATTTCATTCTCTTAATAGTTCACATGACTAATTTATCAAGCACTTGGTGAACATAGAATATGCACAGAGTATTGAACAACAAGTGAGCATCATAATTCATCTCTAATTTCACAAGTGAAGGGTTTATCATGGATTCGCATGAATCTACACACATAATGATCAATTTCAATGACCTATACATGTATAATCATGAATTGGGAACTTAATCCAAATAATAATCATAGATACGCTTTAATTCCAACCATGGAAATCATAAAATCAATTTCTTGAAGTTCACAAGATATTCTTGGACTCCAAGAGTGGAAGGAACCCTTGTATTAACACTTCACATACCTTTGTTGAAGAATTTCTGAAAGTTTATGGTTGAATCTTGAGTTTTTGATTTAAAATTGGATATTTTAGAGTTTTGTTCTTGAGAAAATTTGAGAAAGAATGACTATGTTTGCTCTATATGGAGTCTAATTTTGTGTTTTGGAGGTTGAGGGTCCAGGGAAAAATACCTAAATACCCCCAAGACTTGGTCTTTTAATGACTAAAACCTGGGTTGCCGATGCACAAACTGACGTGGCACATCGATGCTAGCCAATGCATCACGACATGATCACATCGATTCACTAGAATTGGACGCTAGTAGCTGCGGAAAATATTAATCAATGCGATAGTCGATGCGGCGAACTAAGATCGCATTGACCCATCATTTTAAGATTCCAAAGGGGCTTCAAACGAAGTCAAAAAAATCTAAAACTTGTCCGAAAACACCTACTATCATAACTGATCATGAATCTACCTAAACATCAAGATTTAATGGACGTAAAGATTTCAAAATAAGATTTCCAACCTTCGTAGGTTAAAATGACACAAAGTATAAGTTCTTAACTAAAAATATTCTAAGTCTAGGACCCCTTGACAAGCCTAAAGGACTGAATTAAGCTTAGGATTTTGCAGGGTCCTACATTATCCATGGAAAGTCTAGCTTATGTGTATTAAGGAAAGTAAGAGTAAAAGATATTCACTATTTTGCAAACCTTGGAGTTTGTCAATTCGAATTTAAGGATTGTAGTATAGTTGTACAGTAGGTGCCACAATCATCAAAGGTCATGTAGGTAAGCTGAAGGTGATCTTTTTTGAGATTAGTGATGATGTTATCTTACGGTACAAAAGGATATTATATGTTCCCTATATAGATGGTTTGTGAGAGAGGGTATTGGCTAAGGAAAATGAGTCATACTATGCTATTCATCCTGGTTTAATGAAAGTTTAGCATTAACTTAGTGAGATGTATTGGTGGAATAATATGAAGCAGGATGGGGCTAGTTTTGTGTCAAAGTGCATGGTGTGCCAAAAAGGGAATGTTGAGTACATGAGGCCTAGAGGATTGTATCAAAAAATTAAGTTGCTCGTGTCAAATTGGGAAGTGACATCATGGATTTTGTTATTGGTCTTTATTGAGTCAAAATTAGTTTGATTTGAATTTACGTTATCGTGGATAGGATAACTAAGTTTACTCACTTTTTGCCTTTAAGTAATAATTTCTCTGTTGAGGATTATGTAAGGTTGTACCTCAAAGAGATTGTGAAGTTACATGGGGTACCTATTTTTATCATCTCTGTTCGTGGTATTCAATTTTTATCACAATTTTAGTGATTATTTCAAACAGGTTTTGGGACCAGGGTGAGTTTTAGTACTGCTTTATACCAACAATCATATAAGCAAGTGAAAAATACTATTTAGACATTAGAAGACATTCTTAGAGATTGTGTGATTGAATATGGTGGTAGTTGGGTTGAGTATCTGCCTCTTATAGAGTTTTTCTATAATAATAGCTAGCACATTGGGATGGCCCTATTTGAGGCCCTTTATGGTAGGATTTTTATATCTTTTATTGGGTGGTTTGAGTTTGGTGAGGCAGAAATGTTTTGATTTGATTTGGTTTACCAAGTTATGGAGAAGGAGAACGTGATTTGGGATAGGCTTAAATCCTGCTAAAGTTGCCAAAAGTCCTATGCAGATTTGGGGAATAGAAAGTTAGAGTTTGAGGTTGGGAATAAGGAGTTCTTGAAGGTGTCTCCAATGAAGGGAGTGATGCGGTGTGGTAAGAAGGGGGAGCTTAGTCCTGGTATGTTGGTCTGTACTTGGTTTTGAAAAGATTTTGTATTGTTGCGTATGAGCTAGAGTTGCCTTCTAGTTTAATCTCCATTCACCTGGTATTCCATGTTTCTATATTAAGAAAATGTGTGTGTGATTCATCATAGATTGTACCAATCAAGGATATTGGTATTTTGTATTCTTGAATTATAGGGAAATCCTTGTCAAAATCTTGGATCAACAGGTTTTTCGGTTGTAGACTAAGAACGTAGCTTTGAAAAAAGTTTTATGGAGGAACCAAAAGGTTGTAGAAGCTACTTGGGAAGTTGAAGAATACATGAAGTCCAAGTATCCATTCCTATTTTCCGCTCCAAAAATTCATGCATACTTTATGTATTATTCATACCATATTTGTTATATAACTTAGTGAAAGGTAAAAATGGATTGTGAGTTCCTTGGCAATCTATTTTCTGTCTTAAAGGAGTGCGTAGAGATGTTTGGGGCTTTGATTATTCTAGTTAGTTCCTTGTCCTATTATTCGACAGACGAATAATCCAAGCAGGGGATAATAGAAAAACATTGGGTTTTGGCCCATGGAAAATTCTTAATCTTTAAGATCACTTACATTATAACTAATCATCATACAAGTCGTATGGTGTGGGTACAAGTAAGGGGATCCTAGTATTTTGACCTTAGTGGTTGGGTTTCTGTTGTGGTTATGCTTTTGTGGGTACTGGTTGTTAGGGTTAGTGATGGTTCATTTGGTTAGTCCCTTAGAAAAATTAGTAACTTAGTGACTTTACTTGGCTCTAAATATGAGGGTCTCACTAATAGTCATGAGTATATGGTATGAGTAGTAAGCTTGAGAGATATATTGTCTAGTGTCAATCTCTTTGTATTCTATCTTGGATAGGACTAGGCCATACAAGTCATATGGTCAGGTCACGAGTGGGCGATATTGAGTTGTATGATGGGTAGTGTACGAGTGTCCAACTCACTATCTTGGTGAAAACTCCATGGTACGAGTCTTATGTTGTGGTCACGAGTCAAGGGGTCGACTCATTATAACCTACAGTAATTTTACAATTTTAACTTGGGGGAATTCTGGACATTTAACCTTTGAAACTCCCTTGGATACAATGACATAAAACACTTTTGAGGCTTCAATAACCAATTATCCTCGATCAAACACTCTAAAAAATTCTCTCAATACTCTCTCAAGCAAATTGTTGGGGTTTCGTTAATATAATCAATTAAGGCTTTCAAAGGTAGTTTCTTTTCATCTTCCTAGGTGTCTAAGGCATGTTACTCCTCCCTCATAGTTCTTTTACAAAGGGCATGTGTTTTAATGTATGATTTCATTATATTGTTATAGTTTGAAATAATGGTTGGGGGTTTTGGACGTTCATCATTGACTAATGTTTCTCATGGTTTAATGATGATTCTCTCATGCTTTTAATATGATTTTGGCATTATGTAATGCATGGTTATGGTAAATGTATTTAGCTATACTTTGGATTTCCCCAAATAACTTGGTTATGGCTTTGAAAAATATGTACCCTCAACCTATTTATTAAAATGCCAATGAGAATGATTTTGTCATATAGTATGACTATTCTTGAAATATTTGGATTCCATAAATGGTAATGGAACTAAAATCGATTTGGTTGGTTTAAAATGATTTGGAAAGGCCTTGATGTCCAAGGTTTTTGGTTAATTTGAAACTTGGGAGTCAACTTGGTTTCATGGCTTATGTATGGCAAAACAGGATAGACTTGCAACCTCTAATTTTGGTATGACGAGACCAACGGTTGATTCCTAAAAAAAATACTCCTTGGTAAGTGGTTGGAATTTGTTAATGGTTTCTATATAGGATTAAAGAGGGTCGAGTAGCAAAGCCATTGAAGGTGGGGGTCCTGGGGGAACGGAAACTAGAAACTCATATTAGTCAAAGTGAGGGTGGTAATGGTGACTGTGTGAATGTGTCAATCTTTATATTTTTGGAGATGTACTGGTCATCTTAGGTTCTTTTCTATGGCGGAGCGGCTAACACGCACTGGGCCTTTTTCAGTGGGGAGAGTGATAACGCTCAATCTACAGCTCTCGTAGGAGTGTAAAGCGGTCGTTAGCAAATATAGAACCCAACTGGGTTGGGTATCGATCCCTCAGGGAATAGCTTGGTCAACAAGTAAGCAAAAAGTACTAGACATTTGGTGCAAGTCTCGTAAAAGGGGGGAATTGTAATGTGTAACCAAAATATTAAAGTAAAAACTGAAAATAGCAACGTAAAAAGAAAGAATATTTAGTAAGTTGTAAACAATGAGAATTGAGGAGTTGGGGTTATGTCCACCTTCTGAGTTATACGTCTCTATTGGCTATGAGTGTGTTGAATTTTGACATGCATGTGCTTATAGAAAATTGTATTCGATGGTAAATCCAGGTGTCTTTCGACCTATTCGAGGATTATTTCACTTTAACTCTTTCGAGCTTAAAGCGTGTCTAACGGTACGAATTCTCCAAGAGGTTAATCCAGTTACGGCACTAACTTTTTAATAGGGGATGGGACCCTACTACCTTGACATTATCTCTTTTCCAGATAGATAACCTTTCTTTCGAACAAGTTAAATGTTATACTGGTGTATTCTTGCGTTTGTAACCACAAAGAATTTAGATTAAGATGAAGAGAATAATGTTATAAGCAGTATACGTGTCACGAACTCAGAAACTCATAGTAATAGATAGTATCTCATTCGGCTTCCACAACCCCAACAGAGAAGTTTAGTTACCCATGAGTGCGAAGGAAATCACAATTGACATTGATATTATACCACAATAAAGATTTCGTGTAATAATGGTGTGGTAGGCGTTAGGCGTGAACTTCCCTAGCAAGTAACATTTCTCTTGTTGTGGAAAAATAGATGAATAGAAGAAGAATAAAAAGTAGAATTAATGGAAGAGTTATAGAGTAATAGAATTAAGGAGGAATTAATTCGGAATGTAGAATGTGTATCTCTCAAAATCTCTAGCAAAATAGAGTATTTATAATACCCATATCCTATTCCTACTAAGCTAATGAAATACTTAACCCAATTGTACTAGGTTAATGTATCATTGTCCTAATCCTACTAAGTTACTGCTAGTCCCCAAAGTCTTCAGAATTGCTGTTTTAGCCCGGGACAGGTTTCCATGCGTCACTTTTGGTCCTTAGGCGTCCAAGCTTCCTTTTCTCCTTTCGTGAAGCTTTCTTTGGCGTCAGGTAATCCATAAAATGCTGAATTCTGCATCATTTATACCTGAAACTTTGCTAATCATGTTCGTTAGCTCACTTACAGGAAAAAGCACTAAAAGTGCATGAAATATATAATTTGTTATCAAAACTAGGCTAAAATATTGGTAAAATATAGCACTATAGGCGTGTAAATTCGCCTATCATCGACACATAGGCGTGTAAATTTGCCTATCATCAACACCCCACACTTAAAGCTTTGTTCGTCCTCGAATAAAATATCATGTCCATCTAAACATCAACTTAGGGTTTCACAGTATCCACACAAAATATTCATCAAGACAAGCACAACAATTATCAACAAAGAGTAGTTCTCTGATCATTAGTAGAAACAATTTAACCTCTAGCATAGACTCGTGATGGTAGTTAATTCGTATCCAAAATTTAAGGTACAAAGAATCATACACAACTAACCAAAACTCGTCAACCATGTGTGTCTTACAATATATTACCCATAATCACTCACAATCATAGTATATTTGTCGAAACATGGGTAGAAGGGTATCCTTGCTCTCGCTCTCACAAAGAATTCATATGTAGTAACTGATGACCATAGGCTTGCCCTTAGTGTAATGCTCCACTAAATGTCAGAATGCGAGGCTTGGGATCAAGTAGGTCTTTTGATGGTTGTAATGTAGGCTAAGGGACGGGTAGGACTATTTTGGCCAGAAATAGTGACTATGTTCCTAAGCGCTTTAATACATCACATTGTATCATTAACACTTTTCTTTCAAACAACCTTTCTACTTTCTTTTATTCTACCACCCTTTTTCTCCTCTTTTGTTTTTCAATTTTAAGCAACTTTTCAGCTTTCCTTTCCTTTTTCTTTTCATAACATACCTCTTATGATAGAAATTCTGTTTCATAACACATTGAAGCACCAATACATTCTTAAGGTACCATACTCACCCAATTTCCTCTTATTTTGTCACATGACTTTACACTTTAAAGCACTTAGGAATTTTGATCAAATTATGGTCTTGAAAAAAAAATGTATTCGGCTTACATATGAGGTTGTCAAAACAAATAGGCTAAAGGCTCAAAAGGGTTAACTAGGATAATGTCCATGGGTAGGTAAAAATGAAGGTAAATAATCATAAATTGCCAAAGAAATGCCTAAATCATCTCCTAGACTTACACTCTTTATTTTCGCTTTACATACATACCAGGCAAGTTCTAGCATTAGCCACAAACATAGAATATACAATATCCTCACACACACAAGGAACATGGTCGAGTTTATTGGGAGTAGTATAGACTCTTGACCCAATAAATAAAGGAATTAAAACACACAATATCACATAGTGAGTTACAATTAGAGCCTAAACGTCTCAATAGTCATGATGTTAGCATAAACTCTTGTTATAATCTCATGCTGCCTATTAGAATGATTTTATGTGAAGCTAAGTAAGAAAAATTTTACTAATAAAAAAACGATTAACTACGTAAAAAACTCAAACAAACAAACATAAATAAATGCAAATGCGGATAGAGAAGTAAAGCATGCAAATACCACCACCCCACACTTAAATAGGACACTGCCCTCAGTGGAAAATAAATACGAAGAACCTAGTTAGTCGGACTCCTCCTCTATGTCGGGGGTCATACCCCCTTCGTCAGAATCATCATAGGAGTCGTCGTCATCAGAATTCTCCTCCACGTCGGAGTCTGGCATGCGTCGATCATCATCGGTCGGCATATTCATTGGATAGTCATGGTCCAGCTGTTGGAGCTCTGCATCAGTTGGAACACGACCTCCGCTCATCATGGTGAACCGTGTCATGCCATAAAGGTGATCGAAGAAACTCTCATCTCGAGCATGTCTCTCCGCAGTAGTAAGGTTGACGCCATGTGTTGTTTCAGCATCTTTGACCTTTGTGAGGTCAACCTTCTTCGGGTTATGTGGGAGTTTGTGGTCAGTTGGTTCCTCTTTGATGTCTTCCTTTCGCAAGATTACTGTCAACAGATTGCCAAAAGTGAAGTGGGACCGCTTGTGTAGCCTGGACTTCCGCATTATACAGCGAATGATTGCCCCAATGTTGATAGGGACATTCGTCATCAAAGCATAGACCAAGCACACTCTATCTCTTGTTATCTTGGTGTACTGGGTCCCAGGAATAAGGCAAGAGTTGACAATACACAACCATATTCTTGCTTCCCTATTCAAAGGAGCATATGGGAAGGTGTTGTGTCGTCCGGTGTCTTTTTGTCTGCTCCACCTTGCCATGGATCTACTTCCACAAAGTGTGTGTCGAATTTCTCTATAAGGAGGTCTGCTGTACAGCACTTTGAATGGTGCTGGATCGACTGAAGGCAATCCAAGAAAGGAGTTGATCAAATCCGCATTGAGTTGTAAAACTTGGCCCCGAATCTTGACTTCGCTGCCTGTGGTTTTGGGCGACCAATTGGCATAAAATTCCCTTGTTAAATCAAGATTGCATTCTCCCATGTCGCGGAAGATGAAATCCAGATTTAATGCCATGATTTTCGTCAACATGCGCGGCTCCTTCTTTGCTAGGCTGTCCTTGTTGATCAAGTCGACATGAACATATTTGCTTTCCTTGTTGTTCCTATACCATTCCTTGGCTTCCTCCTCAAGAACCCATTTTATTCCAAACATGCGGCGTGGTAATTGCATTGAGGATGATTCTCCTTGGTCCTTGCGACCTCTTTTCTTGCCCTTTTGGGAAGTGGTAGCCTTGTCTTGTCTTGCTTTAGGAGCCATTGTACCTGAGACTTAAACACATTCATGTTGATACAATCTATAAACAAGCCATAGGGGTACCACCCCACACTTAATTTTGTTGATACAAACTAGTGAAGTGAAAGTGGTCGATTACTTAGACTTCGTCGACATATGTTTTAGGAGCTATATTCCGACAAGAAAATCAGAGTGGTATCACTTCTTGCAACCTTTGCAATACTTTCATGTTAGGTATAACAATACTACTACATAGGGATGACATCATGGTATAGTTTCTATTAATAATCACAACCTTTTATGTCGGTAGGCAACTATAAGTCTTATTCCAATGAACGGGATATTCTAACATTTAAGTATTCAAGTGACAAGATTATGCAATGTTCATGACTATATCAATTCCGCAATTAGTATAACAATGCATCAAAATCAAATTCAAGTCGGAAACGGTTTAAGATCATCCTAACGTATATGTTCACTCACATGGTTTTGTATCAACAATTCAAACACATTATCATCACCAATATTTCTTCAAGATGTAGCAATTTATACTACACATAGCAACGTAGTACTTAAAAGAAATAGATGAAGAACAACAGAGTAATTACGTGATTGAAGCCTTTGGAGATGTTCTTGTGAAGTAGGAGAGCAAAAAGAAAAGTTTTGGGAGGATTTGGATGCTATGTGTGGCACCTAGGTCAAGATTTCAATGTGTTTATGTTTCAAGACTAAGTCCCCTTTATATAGGAAAAGAATGGGTTGGGTTTTGACCCATTTCAAATCGGTTTTGGAGACAAAAAGTGACCATAGGCGGCGCCTTTAGCTTTGCCTATGCATGGTATAGGCGGCGCCTAATGCAAAGCATTTGCTAGCATAGGCGGTGCCTAGTGCAATGCCTTTAGTGACCATAGGCGGCGCCTTTAGTATGGCATATGAGATTCTGAGACCAAATGCTTTAGCATAGGCGACGCCTATTCTATAGCATAGTTGAGCATGGGCGGCGCCTATGCCTTTGCACACTAGATTCCGAGACCTTGGGCTATAGTATAGGCGTTGCCTTGTTCGTGGCCTAGTTTTGCCTAGGCCTAGCCTTGCTCGATGCCTATTTTGTCATGAGCAATGTTCAATCCATAGACTTATGAATCTTAGTTCCAAACTTACCACCTTTACCATGCAATACGTCCAAATCGTCATTTGAAACCAATCTCCTCGTTGAATACCTCTTGCACCTACATTTTCTCAAAACCAATGAAAACGATTAGTATGATGGGTTGCCTCCCATCTAGAGCCTTAGTTTTGGTCATGGCACGACTCTTATTTTTTGATTTTCATTTATCAAAAGCAAAACAAGTACTAGAACGAAAGAAAGACAAAACGATAAATGATAAACGATAAACGAGAAATGATAAACGATGGGTTGCCTCCCATCTAGCGCCTTATTTATTGTCGTGGCTCGACATAGTTACCTCGAGTACTTAGACTTCGTCGAGATAAGTGATGGCCATATAATTCATCGAGTCAAGAGGACCGATATAAGGTTTAACACATTGACCATTCACCTTGAAGACAACAACATTATTGTCTTCCAATTCAACTACTCCAGATGAGCAGACTTGGATAGCTTTGTATGGACCAGACCACTTAGACTTTAACTTACCTGGGAACAACTTCAATCTAGAGTTGAATAGAAGCACCATATCATCCTTTTGAAAGTTTCGTCGAACAATCCGCTGATCATGATACTTCTTCATCCGCTCCTTGTATAGGTCTGACCTTTCATATGCATGGAGATGGAACTCATCTAATTCGTTCACCTGCTCCAACCACAGATTCATTGCATCATCCCAATTCAAATTCAATTGTTCAATGCCCACAATGCCTTATGCTCAAGCTCAATGGGTAAATGACAAGCCTTTCCATAAACTAGTTGATAAGGGGACATGCCGATGGGTGTTTTGAATGCAGTCCTATATGCCCATAGTGCATCATCTAGCTTTCGAGACCAATCCTTCCGATTAGTATTTACTGTCTTCGCAAGGATTTTCTTGATCTCCCAATTGGAAACCTCTACTTGTCCACTCGTTTGTGGGTGATAAGGCGTGGCTACCTTATGTTGCTTGAAACCATACTTGGCCAACACAGATTTGAATAGCTTGTTGCAAAAGTAAGATCCTCCATCACTTATGATAGTACGTGGTACTCCAAAGCGAGAGAAGATGTTCCTCTTCAAAAATGCCACAACAAGCTTTCCCTCGTTGTCAACCAACGCTATAGCTTCAACCCATTTCGAGACATAATCTACAGCAACTAAGATGTACTTCATTCCAAACGAATTCACGAATGGAACCATGAAATCAATGCCCCACACATCAAAGAGTTCTACCTCAAGAATTATTGACATGGGCATCTCATGGTGTTTTGAAATAGCACCTTGTCTTTGGCATTGGTCGCATCTTCTAACAAAGTCATAGGTATCTCTAAATATCGAAGGCCATTAATATCCACTTTGCAATACTTTTCTTGCCGTCCGATTGCCTGCGTGATGTCCTCCAACTTGGGAAGTGTGGCATGCTTCCAATATAGTAGGAACCTCTACATGGGATATACATCGTCGAATAATACCATCCGCACATCATCGAAACAAATATGGCTCATCCCAATAGTAGTGTTGTACGTCATGCATAAACTTCCTCTTTTGATGGTATGATAAATTGGCAGGTATTACATTACTCACCACAAAATTTGCAAAGTCGGCATACCATGGTAATCCTTCCATTGTTTCCGCTAGGATCTCCTCATCAGGGAATGCATCATCAATCTCAATTTCAGGCTGCGCCACATGCTCATTCTCGAGTCTAGATAGATGATCAGCCACTTGGTTCTCACAACCTCTTCTATCTTTAACCTCAAAATCAAATTCTTGCAGAAACAAAACCCATCGAATTAGTCTTGGTTTTTCATCCTTCTTTTTCATTAGATACCTAAGAGCTGCATGGTCTGTATGAACAATCACCTTAGTACCCAATAGATAGGCACGAAACTTCTCAAATGCATACACAACCGCTAGGAGCTCTTGTTCTGTCATAGTGCAGTTCCTTTTGGCTTCATTGAGGACCTTACTCGTATAGTAGATAGGATGAAATAATTTCTCCTTTCTCTGACCAAGCACAGCCCCAACGGCTACACCACTAGCATCACATATGACTTCGAACGGGAGAGACCAATCTGGTGCTACCATGATAGGGGCTTCAATGAGTTTTCCTTTGAAGCATTCGAATGCCTTTAAGCAATCTTCATTGAAGTCAAACTTCGCATATTTCTCCAAGAGTTTGCACAATGGACTAGAAATTTTGGAGAAGTCTTTGATGAACCGACGATAGAAACCTGCATGGCCGAGAAAACTATGAACTCCCTTCACCGAAAGTGGAGGTGGTAGCTTCTCAATAACTTCAATTTTTGCTCGATCAACCTCAATCCCCCTGTCGGAGATTTTGTTCCCAAGAATGATTCCTTCTTTTACCATGAAGTGGCACTTCTCCCAATTCAGCACTAGGTTGAATTCTACACATCTTTGCAATGCCATGCTCAGATTTACCAAGCATGCTTCAAAAGACTCACCAACAACTGAAAAGTCGTCCATAAATACCTCTAAAGTGTCTTCAACCATATCAGAAAAAATAGACATCATACAGCGTTGAAAGGTGGCTGGTGCGTTACATAACCCGAATGGCATACGTTTGAAAGCAAACGTCCCATATGGGCATGTAAAAGTTGTCTTATCTTGGTATTTGGGTGCAATACAAATCTGATTATAGCTTGAATAACCATCTAAGAAGTAAAACCATCCTTTCCCCGCTAATCGATCTAGCATTTGGTCCATCAATGGCATTGGGAAGTGATCTTTGAGTGTCCAAGAATTCAACTTTCGGTAGTCCATGCATACTCTCCATCCAGTGACGGGTCTGAGTGGAATAAGCTCATTTTTCGCATTCGCGACCACCGTCATGCCTCCTTTGTTGGGAACACATTATACCAGACTTACCCATGTACTATCAGAGATTGGATACACAACTCCTACTTTTAACCACTTAATTATTTCTTTCTTCACCACTTCTTGCATAGGTGGGTTTAGACGTCTTTGATGCTCAATGGTAGGTGTGCACTTCTCTTCAAGCTGAATTTTATGTGTACAAATCCCAGGTGGAATACCAATAATATCCGCAATGGTCCATCCAATGGCTCTAATATATTTCCGTAGAATAGCAATGAGGGCTGCAACTTGTTGCTCACCCAAATCTGCTGCCACAATGACTGGAAGTGTGTTTCTGCTTCCCATGAATGTATACTTTAAATGACTTGGCAGCTCCTTCAATACTAACGTGGGTGGCTCTTCAATAGAGGGCTTAGTTGGTGGTGTGGGTCGATTTTTAAGATCAAGGTCCAGCTTCTTGTGAGTATGGCGATATGTCCCTAATCCTGATATAGCACAAATAGCTTCTTCACAATTTTCAGCATCCTAATTCTGTCCATTCATGAGCACAACCGCCAAAGGGTCATCAATAATTTGCTCTTCTTCAAGTAATTCTTTCTCATCATCAAAGAAAACATCAGCCATCAAAAATACACTCAGATCTTTGGGTTGCTTCATTGATTTGCAAACATCAAAGCGAACTACTTCGTCATTTATTCGGAATGAAAGCTCATTAGCTCTCAAATCAATAAGCACGCTTCCCGTAGCAAGGAAAGAACGCTCCAAGATTATGGGAACTTCTGAGTCTGCCTCACAATCCAAAATAATGAAGTCTGCCGGAAAGATAAATGAAGAAACCTTTACCAGGACATCACATAGAATACCAACAGGTCGTTTTACCGACCTATCCGCCATTACGAGCCTCATGTTGGTTGGGGTAGGATCACCCAACCCCAAATTCTTATAGATAGATAATGGCATCAAATTGATGCTGGATCCTAAGTCGCAAAATGCTTTGGCAAAATTCAAAGATCCAACGGTGCAAGGAATAGTGAAAGCACCGGGGTCGGCCTTCTTCTGAACTATTGATCGGGTAGCGATTGCGCTGCAGTGATGAACATCATCTTTCAACTTAAAACTTGCTGCCCACTTCTTTGTCAAATGATCCTTCATAAATTTTGCATACCCAGGCATTTTTTCAAGTGCCTCCACCAATGGAACATTAATGGTCAGCTGCTTTAACATAGTCATGAATTTGCTGAACTTCGTGTCGTCCGCCAACTTCTTCAATGTCTGAGGGAAAGGTGGTGGTAGGTATGGAATTGTTGTCTCTACGGCTTTCTTATCCTCTTGCTTCCGTTTTTCAGATTTTTGCAATCCATTGACGTCATGGACGTTGTGCCCTTTTTCTGCGGATTCTTCTCTTTTCGCCTTATCATCAAAGTCCACTACTTCGTCATCCACTTGCTTGCTTTTTGCTGAAGTTTCCAGCACCTTACCACTCCGGGTAGTAATGGTCATGCATGACCCATCATTCCTTGGGTTTTGCACAGTATCACTAGGTAAGGTGCCAGCCTTTCTTTGATTGAGTGCTGCTGAAAGTTGGCTCAATTGCTGCTCTATTTGCTTGATTGAAGTGGAATGAGAATCAACTATTTGTTTCATAGAGGACACATCATTAACTATCTCCGTTACTGCAACACTTATTGCTTCCACTCCTTTCAATATTTTGGCCAGCATGTCTTCCATACTTCCAGAGCTAGATGTGGTGGCGTCACTTCTTCCAGGGGGAACGTACAAACCACTCTTTTCATTCTTGTTCTTCCAACTACCTTGGTCTTTGTTTCCAGATTTATCATAATAGTTCCGACCTTGGTTTCCTTGGGTATTCCCACAGAAACCCCCTTGATTGTTCAAGTAGTTGGCCTCTTCTTCCGAATCAGATTCGTCTCTTCCTTTTTATGCAATAGCTTTGACTTTTTCGGTCTTCCCTGATAATAAATGCTTTGTAAGAAGATCCACTTGTGTCTTCATGTGCGCCATATCTTGATCACGTTCTTCTTCTCTTCTTCTTTGGTCTACAGTCTTGCCATTAGATAAAGTGGGGCTTGCTACCTCAGAATCCCTGGTATGCCAAGCTCTACTTTGCTTCGTCATACGATCTAGCATATTGCTTGCTTGATCAAAGGTGAGGTCCATAAAAGATCCTCCAGCCGCATTATCCACCACTAGTTTAGTTATTGAATTCAAGGATCTGTATAATATCTCCATTAGGTGAACATTAGTCATATGATGGTTTGGGCATCTCGTTAGCTTTGTCTTGAACCTCTCCCATGTTTCATGAAGGGCTTCAGTTGGAAGCTGACGAAAGTTGCTGATTTCATCTCTCAATTATGCTCTTTTTGATGGCGGAAAGAATCTTTCTAGGAAAGCGTCTCTCAATTGCCTCCAATTTGTAATAGAATCAGGAGTCAGCCCATTCAACCATAGAGTTGCCTCCCAAGACAGAGACAATGGAAATAGACGTAATCGAATTGCATTCTGACCAACACCAGGATTGTCAAACGACTTCCATGTAGAAATAAAGTTGATGAGATGCATATTCGGATCATCGCCTGCTAGTCCACCAAATAATCCCTTGAGTCGCAATAACTGAATCATGGTGCTTGTGATGTTGAACTTGGCTCTGGGCGCTAACGGTGGAGGAATAATGGCTCCAGTGGCTCCGACTCCATCAAGATCATCATCATCATCGTCAAACAGTGGTTGCATGGGTTGGCGATCATACCTAAACCGAGCTTGACGACCTCTTCTATTGGCAGGTGTTACGATTTCAGCATCATGCCTTGGGTTTAGTAACTCGTCATCACCTAAATCCTCATCATCAAGATTTGTTGTTTGCCCAGGGTTATCAATGTTTTGTTGGTGTACTTGGGCAGCGGCAAGCAGCTAATCTTGCCTACTTCTGTTGAGCAGCCATTCTTTCGATTTCCGTTTGTGCCTCCATTCTGCCAATTCATTGTGGTTCAGGATTGATAGGTAATAACGGATGACCAGAACTTCGAGTATGGGGGATGCACTGAATAAAAACCTGCAGTAAACAAAAACAAAAAGTAAAAGTGAAAGTACGAGAATCTTTGACAAAGGGTCTAGTAATTATCACAAACTTAATTGACACTCGTATTCCCTGGCAACGGTGCCAATTTTTGATAACGCTCAATCTACAGCTCTCGTAGGAGTGTAAAGCGGTCGTTAGCAAATATAGAACCTAACTAGGTTGGGCATCGATCCCTCAGGGAATAGTTTAGTCAACAAGTAAGCAAAAAGTACTAGACTTTTGGTGCAAGTCTCGTAAAAGGGGGGAATTGTAATGTGTAACCAAAATATTAAAGTAAAAACTGAAAATAGCAACATAAAAAGAAAGAATATTTAGTAAGTTGTAAACAATGAGAATTGAAGAGTTGGGGTTATGTCCACCTTCTGAGTTATACGTCTCTATTGGCTATGAGTGTGTTGAATTTGGACATGTATGTGCTTATAGAGAATTGTATTCGATGGTAAATCCAGGCGTCTTTCGACCTATTCGAGGATTATTTCACTTTAACTCTTTCGAGCTTAAAGCGTGTCTAACGGTACGAATTCTCCAAGAGGTTAATCCAGTTACGGCACTAACTTTTTAATAGTGGATGGGACCCTACTACCTTAACATTATCTCTTTTCCAGACAGATAACCTTTCTTTCGAACAAGTTAAATGTTATACTGGCGTATTCTTGCGTTTGCAACCACAAAGAATTTAGATTAAGATGAAGAGAATAATGATATAAGCAGCATACGTCTCACAAACTCACAAACTCATAGTAATAGATAGTATCTCATTCGGCTTCTATAACCCCAACAGAGATGTTTAGTTACCCATGAGTGCGAAGGAAATCACAATTGACATTGTTATTATACCACAATAAAGATTTTGTGTAATAATGGTATGGTAGGCGTTAGGCGTGAACTTCCCTAGCAAGTAACATTTCTCTTGTTGTGGAAAAATAGATGAATAGAAGAAGAATAAAAAGTAGAAATAATGGAAGAGTTATAGAGTAATAGAATTAAGGAGGAATTAATTCGGAATGTAGAATGTGTATCTCTCAAAATCTCTAGCAAAATACGGTATTTATAATACCCATATCCTATTCCTACTAAGCTAACGAAATACTTAACCCAATTGTACTAGGTTAATGTATCATTGTCCTAATCCTACTAAGTTACTGCTAGTCCCCAAAGTCTTCAGAATTGTTGTTTTAGCCCAGGATAGGTTTCCATACATCACTTTTGGTCCTTAGGCGTCCAAGCTTCCTTTTCTCCTTTTGTGAAGCTTTCTTTGGCGTCAAGTAATCCATAAAATGCTGAATTTTGCATCATTTATACCTTAAACTTTCTAATCATGTTCATTAGCTCACTTACAGGAAAAAGTACTAAAAGTGCATGAAATATATAATTTGTTCTCAAAACTAGGCTAAAATATGGGTAAAATATAGCACTATAGGCGTGTAAATTCGCCTATCATCAGAGAGAGAAACCTATATAGATAGAGAGTGGTTTTAGGATGGTGAAGCTACTCAACAAATATATATATATATATATAGCTACACGATATATATATATGTGATTACATATGGTTATTTACTTTAGTTTTGAATTACTAGCATTATTGAATCTTATCCCTGAGTACATGCTAGAGTTCACTTCTCTAACCGTCTTCTGGCATTGTATCCCTACATGATGTAGGAACCAGCCATACTACAATTCTTCCTGCTAAGTTACTTGGATTCGGGGGCAGCTTTGAGTCAAACTAAGGTAGTGAGCTTCCATACTTTGAAAGGCTCCATTTCATTCTATTGACTTTTTTATTATTGTTATTTCTTTGGTTTTGTTTTGGCTATGATTGGGGGCATGTCCATACCAGATGTTACTTTTTTCTAAATAGAGGCTTTGTCATACAACTATGGTATGGGCGGTGTCGGTGTTGGTGTCGCCCTTGGTATTGGTATTAGTATTAGAGTTGGTACCGGTTGAATATTTGATTAAGGTTATTGCATTGTGAATATAGAAATTATTTAATATCCTTAAATTATTTTTATTTCATGTTGTTATATGTTGAGAATTTATCCGACATAAGATGTAACATGATTATTGTTGGGTATTGGGGTGTTCTTTAGTCCTGGTTGGACTTCAGATACCTTAGATGACTAGGCCCAGGTTTGAGTTGTGTCAACAAGGCATTTTTCATGAGTTATCTAGGCATGTGACTTAGATTCTAGAAATTAAGTGTAAAAGGGTTTGTTCCTTTATCCGAGGGTTGAGACTCCCTATTCGCATGGCTGCTCTAATTTGGTCATTGTGGGTAGGTCTTTTGCTGAGTCTTTGGATCATGCTAGAATTATGGAGAAGATACATTGTGAGGCCCAAGGGGAAATGATAAGAGTGATAAATATCAGGGCAATTTTAGAGGGAGCTGTAGTAGTTCCCGATTTAGAGGTAGTAGTCTCATAGCAGGTATTATCCGCCCCTATCCCATCATCCTCGGAGTCATCCCAGTTGAACAATTTAGGTAGCTCTTTAGATTAGTAACAGAGGTCATTCTAGTACTAGTGATCACTTGGTCAGTTATTGAGGGGTTCATCGTCTAGTTATTCGTGTAGTGGTTTATTTTGGGTCAGCCATCTTTGGTTCTTCTTCTTAACTTAGAGGTCATGTTATAGTGTGGGTATTTTGATTATTTTATGTGTGAGTACCTTAGTCATAAGGAAATTATAGTGTCATTACAGAGTGCCTTCCCTAATTGAGTAGTTCATCTCTTAGCTAGAGGTGGTTCTCATGGTCGCAGGCATGGTTCCCAGCATACTCAAGGAGGTTCTAATGTAAGTAAGACAGGAGGTCGATCAGGTACCCAGCAAGCTTGTAGGCATAGTTTGTTGTATACAACACCTGTTAGACCATTGATTGAGACATCGAATGTTGTTGTTATAGGTACAATTTTGGTGTGTCGCATATTAACTATTGTTTTTTTTGATTTAGAATTCACTTATTCTAATATTTTTCTTATTATTCTCATAGTTAAAGTTAACTAGTGATTTATTATATGTATAATTATGTGTATCTACTTCTATGGTTGATTTTTTAGTGTTGGATTGAGTATTCAGGTCATACATTGGGACGACTAACGATGTTGATACCTTTGTTGATCTTATTATTCTTTATATGGTAAATTTTGATATGATTTTGGGCATAGACTAGTTATCCTACTATCATGTGGTCATGGATTGTTTTGCCAAGACCGTTACCTTAGCCATGTATGGTGTACCACAAATTATGTGGTAAGGAGTGATTAGCCATGACCCAAAGGAGATTATTTCATATGCTCATGCTAGGAGGATTATATCAAGGGGATGTGTGTCTTATCTCGCCTATATTTGCTTAACTAGTGCGGAGAGTCCGTTGTTTAGCTTTATTCCTATTATTTGTGAATTTCTTGATGTGTTCCTTACAGACATGGCTGGTATTCCCCCTATATGTGAGATTGAGTATGCCAATGAACTCAAGCGTGGAACCTGACATATATCTATGAAGCCTTACTATATTGGTCTCATCGAGATTAAGGATCTAAATTCTCAACTTTAGGATTTTCTTAGTAAGGGTTTTATTAGATTGAGTGTGATTTCTTAGGAAATTCCTGTATAATTTGTGAAGAAGAAAGATGTCTCCATGAATATGTGCATTGATTATAAGTAGCTTAATAAGTTAATGGTAAAGAACTATTATCCTATGCCTCCCGTTGATGATTTTTGAACAACTTTAGGGTGAAATTATATTTTTTGAGATTGATTTGAGGTTTGGTCACTATCAGTTGCATATTTGAGCTGAGAAAATCTTGAAGACAACTTTTAGGACACATTATGGTCATTATGAGTTCTTAGTGATGTCTTTTTGGTTAATTAATGCCCCAACAACATTTATGGATTTGATGAAACAAGTATTCAAGCCTTATTCGGACTCCTTCATGATTGTGTTCATTGATGACATCCTTGTGTATTCACGGAGTAGTGAGGAGCATTCACATTATTTGGGGATCGTGCTCCAGACATTGAGAGATTATATGCTCTTTATCAAGTTCTTCAAGTATGAGTTTTATCTTGAGTCAGTGACATTACATGGACATGAGGGGTCTAAGGAAGGCATAATGGTAAACCCAACAAAGATTGAATCTTTCCATGATTGGGATAGACCTACATCTTTAACCTATGACAAGATTGACTTGGAAGGAGGTTCTTTTATAATGGCCTGAGGAGTGTGAGTCATGGTTTGGAAAGATCAAAGACTTCCTTACTTTAGATCCCGTATTAGCTCTTTTTATTGAGGGTGAGGGATTCACCATGTTTGGTAATTTTTTTGGTATTGGTCTAGGTTGTGTATTCAAATAGCAAGGTCGTATTATTATTTATGCTTCTTAAAATCTTAAGGAGAATGAGGGAAAGCACCCCACTCAAGATTTGGAGCTAGCGGCGATAGTTTTCATGATTAAGATTTAGAGACATTATCTTTATGGAGTGCATTTTGAGACTTTCACAAATCATCACAGCCTTTGTCATCTTAGGACTAAGTGAGACATTATCTTTATGGCGTGTTGCTTAAGAACTATGATATTTCCATTGTAGTATTTGAGCAAGGAAAATACAGTTGTATATCCATTGAGTTTCAAGGCAGTGAGTATAGGTAGCTTGGCTTGTATATTAGTTTCTCATAGGCCGTTAGCACGGGAAATTCAGTCTTTAGATTACATGATGGTTTTCCTTAATATTTCTAATCTAAAGAGGATTTTGGCTAGTGTGAAGGTGAGATCCTCACTTTATGCGCAGATTTGTGATTTTCAGTTTGAGGATAGATAGCTCTGCTTCCTTCGTAGTCAGGTTTTGATTGGTTAGTCCTAGAGGAACACCATAGATTCTGAGGGTGTTTTAAGATTTGATGGCCATATTTGTGTTCCTCAACCTGATGGCTTGGTTCAGTAGATTTTGTAGGAGGCTCATAGCTCTAGAATTCTATTCACCCTGGTACCAAGATGTATAGATATTTAAGACAACATTATTGGTGAAGTTGTATAAAGAGAGATGTGGTAGACTTTGTAGCTCGTTGCTATGTCGAGAGCATGTAAAAGTTGAGCAATAATGAACTAGTAGATTAACTTAGAGGTTAACAATTCCTGAGTTGCAATGGGAATAGATTACCATGGACTTTGTTAGTGTGTTGCCTTGCACTTCCTGTGGTTTATATAGTATTTAGATCATTGTGGATCATTTGACTAGGTTAGCATATTTCATTCCTATTCAGATGATTTTTAGTGATAATAGATTAGCCCATATCTAAGTATAGGAGATAGTTTGTTTGCATGGTTCGCACATTTCTATTATTTCAGACACTGGTTCTATATTTACATCAAGGTTTTGGAGAGAATTTAAAGAGGAGTTGGGTACTCAAGTTAATTTATTATAACCTTTCATCTATAGATTGAAGGCCAATCTTAGCAAGCTATTCGTATTCTCGAGGACATGCTCCGAGCCTGTGTTATGGGCTTTTTAGTTCAGTGGCACTTGCCTTGGGTGATTTTGCGTATAAAAATATTTACTGCTCCAGTATTGAGATGGTGCCTTTTGAGGCTTTTAATAGTAGGAGATGTTGTTCTCTGGTGGAATGGATTGAGACTTTTGAGGTTAGGCCTTACGGTACTGATTTGCTTCAAGAGTCTTGGATAGAGTTAGGGTGATTCAGGATTTGTCAAGGGCATCTTTGAGAAAAAAGGACTATGCAGCTCGTAGGCTTCGTGCCTTGATATTTTGAGTTGGAGACCATGTATTTCTCTATGTATCGCCTATGAAAGGTGTGATGAGGTTTGGGTGGAAGGGCAATCTCAGTGCTAGATATATTAGACCCTTTGAGATTCACATCACAATTGGTGAGGTTTCTATGAGTTGGCTTTTCCTCTAGATTTTGTCATTGTTCATTAGGTTCTTCATTTCTCTATATTTTGGTAATACATTCCTGATACATATTATGTGCTTAGATAGGACTCAGTCTAGTTGGATAAGCGTTTGACATTTGTAGAGGAGTCGATGTTCATTTTGTCTAGTGAGGTAGGCGGTTGTGCACCAGTGTGATTCCTGTAGTTATGGTTCAATAGAGACACCACCCAGTTGAGGAGGCCACTTGGGAGATTGAGAGCGAGATATGGTCCTAGTATCTTTAGTTTTTTTAGACTTCATGTACTTTCTCATACTCAACTTTTGGGGATGAAAGTTCCTTTAGTAGAGGATATAGTAATGACCCTTAGGTAATTTTGTATATTTCCTCTTATTTTTTCAATTAGAACTTTTCAATAGAAGCCCAAAGTCATTTATAACTTTTTGGGACTGACAGTTTGGTTATCGGGCAGTTCATTTGATTTTTAGAGCCAATTCTCTATTTTAAAGTATTCGTTGGTTCCAAATGGACACTAGGAAACAATTTTATTAAAATGACCTCGGATGCAAATTTTGACTGTTCCAGTTTCTCTAGAATATAGATTTTAGGCTGGGTGGACCTTTGGTTCAGGTCCCAATGCATCCGAGATCATTTCAACGTATTGGTCGAAAAGTTGGAAAACTAAAAATAGGGTGTGGGATTGATATTTGCTCCAAGAGACCTCAGATGGAAAATTCAACTTCACCATCAATTCTGAAATGTCAAATATAGTGTGGTTACATAGTTTATTTGCATATGTAATATTTGGAATGAATCCCTAAAACATGCTGGAACTTGGAAATTTTTCCAATTTCAACAAGTATTTTGGTGCATGTGTTGTCACACCATAGGGTGTGGCGATCTCACCAATATTTCCAGAGTGAGTTATGTGATCACACTAGAGGGTAAGGCGATTGCCACATTTCCTTCTGAGGCCAGGGTGTGCGATTGTGCACCTGGGTGTGCGATAGCCATGCCTGATGACCTGGAAGGGGTATAAAAAGATCCCTAGGTCACAAATTATGATATTTTTCACTCAAACGTAGGGAGAAAGAGCCCTAATTGTGTGATAAATCAAAATTGGTTCTTTTTACTCATTGGAAAGCTTGTTTAACTTCTATTTACGTGATTATCTAGCGAATTAAGGTAAGTTTCTAGACTTTTCTTGGTGTATTTTAGTGATTTCTCAACCCAAAACCCAATAGCTTGAGGGTTTTATTTTAGCGCCAAATGAGCTTTGTTTTCACCCATTCTTGAGAGTTATAATTCCTTGATGATGTATGAATGTTGGGTTAGCCTCAAAAATGTGATTTCCATAAGTAGGACCCACTTGGGGTTTCTTATGTCATTTTTGAACCCGAAGCACAATGGTACAATATGCGAATCATTATTCCAGCATTGAAGTATAGAATGTGATTTTTATAGCTTGTCATCTTGAAGAGGCTTCTTGGAAAGGAAAAGTAAAGGTTTAACAGTTTGTGACCTTTTCTGCAGTGTCTCGGTTGGCTAGGTTTATTCGTTATTATATTGAGCTATTTTATAGTATAATATTGATATTTTTTTAGATTGGAATAGGTTTTTAGGTGTTGGTTGGATGAATTTCAAGACTTAAAGTTAATTGAGCTATTAAGACTATTTCACAAGATAAGCTTGAATCGTTTTGATTGTTCCCTTGTATTTTAGGTGAGTTTGAGGTTGTCCCTTATTCATAGCACGAAAATAAATTAGATTACTCAAATTAGGCATAATGAACATAGTCACTCATGTGTTAGGCCAACTTTCTATCTTAGGGAAAATTAAGGCCTGTTTGAAATCTAAAAGTGAAATTAGATACCTTGAGCCTAATTTGGGTATTAATTATCATTAATTGAAATTCAAGTATTTGATAACCAACTTTAGTCTATGAAACTAGTTAGCTTTGGTGAACATATATGCCTATTAGACTCTTGGAAAGGGGTATTTATGTTATGGTGAGAATTCTTAGTACTTATGATATTGTTGGTAGATGTGAAGAATTATATTGTATTTTATGCTTGACTACACTATTGTGAAGATGATGATATATTTATGACCGGTTTAATTCTGAGTCTTGTTGGTACTTATTACTAGTTCAATTTCGAGTCTTATTGATTTTTAAGACTATTCAATTGCGACTCTTGTTGATATTTAAACCAGTTCAATTCTGTCTTAATGATATTTATGACTGGTTCAATTCTGAGTCTTGATAATATGTATTCTCAGTTTATTTCTGGATGATGATCTTAACTACTGGTTTGAGTTTTGATATATATATATATATTGTATGTTTAATTTGTCTATGGTTTATTATGGCGTGAAAAGTGGTGGTTAGCTGATTATGTGATGACTAGTGATAATGGATGCCTACTTGATAAATGGTGAATAGTGGCTACATGATGACTAGTTGATGTCTAATGTTACTGATAAAAGATAACTAATGGTTTATGGGAAAAATATTCATAAATTGTTAAGTGATGATGTAGTGTCGAATGATCGTGATTTGAGGAAATATGGTTTATTTATGATAAAAGTTGTTATAATATCGAATGATAGCTTTACTTTTCTCTTTGGTGTACTCTCCAGTTGTATGGTAGGCTATTGATGAGTTCTTTACTTTTGTGCTCCAATTGACATATGGGAGCCAATTTTACAGGTATATTTGTATGTGCTCCATTTTTTTACGTTAGGTTGTCATTATTGTTGTGGTTTATGTAGTAATTATTAATAGTGATGGTGGAGATGATTCATGTTTGATTATTTACCTTGAGTTAGTTATGTTATCTTTTATTTTATTATCTTTATATGATTACTTAGCTCAGTCGGTCGATCCTGCTAGTTATGTAATAGTTGTTTTGGTACTCATACTACACTTTTGTACCTTTTGGGTGCAGATCCAACTACTAATTGTCATCGCTGATTGTTTTTCATACAAAGTTGATCTTTTGAAGATAGGTTGAGCTTTTAGAGCTTTGAGTCTCCCATTGCCTTCTACCTTAATATTATTTAGTCTTTTGTATTAAAACGGATGTATTTACTATATAATATGTCTGTTGGATTGTATTATTGGTACTATTATCCTCTTGTTCTGGCTTTACTAGGTCATAGTATTGGCATTTAAGTGGTGACAGTTTTATCTATTAGAACACTGTTTATTTGTAACTTGTTTTCATTGAACTTTGCCTATGTTGTGCAATTCCTCCCAATTAAACCATTATTTTAGCTTCAAGTTATTGTTTGGCTTACCTACTGGAAGGATTTAGTAGGTTTCATCATGACTTATATATTGGGTCGTGACATCTTATGAATATGTATGGATTAAATGAGGATGTATGGCTCACAACCAATTAGTATGAAGATAATAATCCATTTAATATAGGTATAAATGAGCTCAGAATCAACTTAATATATTAATAATTCATGATATAGTCCTCAAATGGTACTACTGGAATAAATACTCATGTAAGACAACTATTATATCATTTCAAACCCCTCACTCGGGTATCACTGTAATGATAGAGGAAAATAATACTCAAATAAGGCCTATAATATCTAGTCAAGCTCCCTCATGGGCATCTTAATGATAATAATGGAAAATAATGCAAATAAGGCCTATAATATCAAAAAAATCTAACATATGATCATCACAATAAATATAATCTCTCAAGTCAACAATAATATGCATATAAGCCTCCACACGGTCAAAATAATAATAATAACCTCGAAGCTTTACATAAATGTTATAGAGTTTGAGGATCAATTTCATGAGTTAGCTAGGCACGATGCCTCTATTTTCATGATTGATTATGAGCGAGTTTGGTTTTTTGTTCGGGGATCGAGAATCCTTCTTCGCATATCCACACAGAGTTTTGTTGTTATGTGTAGGTCTTTTTCTGATGTTTTTGATCATGCTCATTTTATGAAGGTAATGTAATATAAGGTCTAACGTGGCAGCGATAACAGGGCAAGATATTAGGGAAGCTTCAGTATGAGCCCTAACAACTCATGGTTCAACAGTAGTGGTTCTCAAGGTAGGTACACTTCCCGATAACTGTATTAGCATTAGGGTCAGTGTAGTTGGTCCATTCATGCTGCACTTCAGATCACCAATGGAGTCCAGTCAAGTTACTGTAATTATCCTTGAAAAAATTATGGTCAGCTTTCGAGAGGTTTGACTTCTGGTTTTTCAAGATGTGCTGGTTAACTCTAGTCTGCCAGATCTTCAGGTTTTACTACAGCGTTTGGGGTATGTTATGATTGTAAGTCCTCTTTCCATTTCTTGAGAGAGTGCCCCAGTCATAGAGAGATTGTTTCTTTTGTTTAGAGTGCTCAATTTATTAGTGCAGTACATCGCCCATCTTTAAGTAGTTTGCATGGTCGTTGGGGTGGACTCTAGGGTGCTCTTAGAGGTCCTCAGGTAGGTAGGATAGAAGATTGGTCAGGAGATAAGCTAGGTGGAAGGCATGGTCGGTTATGTATCGTAGTTGCTAGACCTGAGACTATTCCTTCGTACATGGTAATTATAGGTATGATTTTGCTATGCCACCAATTGGATTTTGCTTTATTTGATCGTAAATCTACTTATTTTTATCTATCTTCTTATTATGCCCCACAGTTAGTGTTATCTTGGAATCATTTATATATGATGTTATTTGTATCTACTCATGTGGGTGATTCTTTAATAGTGGATGGGGATTATAGATCAAATATTGTGACTGTTCAAGAGTTTGATAATTATGCTAATCTTATTGAGTTAGACATGGTGGATTTTGATGTGATTTTTGGCATAGACTGGTTATCCCGCTATCATGCAGTGTTGGATTGTTTTTCCAAGACTGCTATTTCCATCACTTGAGTCCTTCCTATAGTTTATGAGTTTCCTAATGTTTTTCTTACCAATATACATGATCTTTCTCCTAAGCTTGTTATTGAATTTATTATTGATCTGAAGTTGAGAAGTCGATCTATTCTAGGTCACCTTACCATATAGCTCTTGCCAAGCTTAAGCAGCTAAATCCTTAACTGTAGAACAATCTGGGTAAGGGTTTTACTAGACTGAGTGTGTCTCCTTGTGATGTTCTTATCATGTTTATGAAGAATAAGGATGGTTCCTTGCATATATATTTAGACTATAGATAGTTTAATAAGTTGAATGTGAATAGGTATCTTATTCCTCACTTTGATGATATATTTGACCAGTTTTAGGGAGCAGCGATGTTCTCAAAGATTGACTCGAGGTCTAGTTACTAGTCGAGGATTCGGGTTGAGGATATCCCAAAGACAGCCTTAAGGACCCAATATGGCGATTATGAATTCCTTTAGATGTGTCATTTGAGTTGACCAATGCCCTAACCATGTTTATGGGTTTAATAAATCGTGTTTCTAGACGTTAATTAGATTTCTTCATGATTATGTTCATTGATGATATTCTTGTGTATTAATGGTGTAGGTTTGAGAGGATTTTAGGATTGTGCTCTAAACTTTGAGAGATTATAAACTTTTTGCCAAATTCTTTAAGTGTGGGTTTTGGCTTGAGTCTATGAAATTCCTTGGACATGGGGTGTCTAAGGATGGGATTATGATGGATCCAACAAAGATTGGGGATATTCGTGATTGGGCCACACCTACATCTTTGTCTAAGGCTCATAGATATATTGGTTTGGTCGAGTATTATAGGCAATTCATTCAGTGTTTTACTATTATTCTAGTGCCAATGACAAGTATGACTCAGAAGGAGGTTCCTTTTTGGTGGTCCAGAAAGTGTGAGTTGAGCTTTAGGAAGCTTAAGGGATTTCTCACTTTATCTCCTATATTGTCTCTTCCTGATAAGCCTGAGGGATTCACCATATATTGTTATGTTCTTGGTATAGATTTAGGTTATGTGTTAATGCAGTAGGGTTGAGTTACTACTTATGCATTGAGGTATCTATATATGTAAGAGCGTAACTCCCCGTCTCATGATTTTAAATTTCTAGCAGTGGTTTTCACGTTTAAGATTCAGAGACATTATCTTTTTGCATACATCATGATATCTTCATGGATCATTGTGGTCTTCAATATTTTTATAACCTAGAGAGAGATTAATTCTAGACAACATAGATAGATAGAGTTTCTTAAGAATTATGGTATCTCTAATTTGTTTGATTTGGGCAAGGTGAAAGTGGTAGTGGATGTCTTGATCTAGAAAGTGGAGAGTATTGGTAGCTTGTCTTCTATCTTAATTTCTTAGAGGGTCATTGTAATAGGACGTCCAGTCCTTACAAAACTTGATGGTGCTACTTGATATTTTTTACCCCATGAGAATTTTTACTAGTGGTGCATTGAAGTTTACCCTATTTGAGCAAATCCAGAGTCGTCATTATTAGGATATGGGACTTTGCGTCATCTGTGATCTAGTATTGAGTGGTGATTACAATAGGGCACCATATATTCTTAGGATATTCTGAAATTTTAAGGTTTGATTTATGTTCTAAGCGTGGGAGACTTGATTCAGTCAATTTTGTTTGAGGCTTACAGCTTCAGATATTCTATTCACCAGGGTATATGTAATATGTATAAAGATTTTAGGAAACATTATTAGTGGAGTGTTATGATGAGAGATGTGGTTGGACTTTGTACCTTGTTTCCTATGTTGTTAGCAGGTGAAGTTCGAGCATCAGATAACCGATGGCTTGATTCAAATATTTCCCATTCCCAAGTGGAAATAGGAGAGAATTACAAAAGATATTATTAGTAGTTTTCCTTGAAACTCCTATGGTTTTGATGGTATTTGGGTCATTATGGATTGGTTGACCAAATTAGTGTACTTCACTCTTATTCATATGTCCTTTATCTCCAAGATATTAGCCCCTATCTATGTTTGTTAGATATTATTTTTGCATAGAGTGCCTATATCTATCATTTTAGACAGAGGTTTAGTATTCACTTCTATCTTTTGGAAAGCTTTTCAGGAGAATTTAGGGGCTCAGGTGGATCTTAGTACAACCTTCCATCCTCAGACTGATAGACAGTTGGAGCGGACTATTCAGGTTTTCAAGGATATGCTTCGAGCCTGTGTTGTGGTTTTTAGAGGTCAATGGGAGAAGAACTTAGCCTTGGAAGATTTCTCATGTAATAATAGCTATTATTCGAGTGTTTAGAAGGAACCTTTTGAAGGTTGGTAGGACATGTCATTCTCCGATTAGGTGGTTTGAGACCTCTGAGTTTAGACCCCGTGGTACTGACTTACCTTAGGATTCTTTTGATAGAGTTAGGGTTATTCAGAATAGGTGGAGCACACCTCAAAGTAGGCAAAAGGTTTATGAAGATCGTAGACTTTATGCCTTGAGGTTTGGAATTTGTGACCAGGTATTCCTTCTAGTATCGTCCATAAACGGTGTGCTAAGGTTCGGGAGGAAAGGCATGCTCAACCACAGATATAGTGGACCCTTTGAGATCCTTTACACATCTTGAAAGGTGGAATATGAGTTAACCTTACCCCCATATTTTGTTGTTGTTCATCTGATTTTCCATGTTTCTATGCTGCGGTGATACATTCCCTATGCATCTTCTATGCTCCAATAGAACTCATTATAGTTGAAAAAGCAATTGACTTTCATAGAGGAGTCGATTGTCATATTATCCAGGGATGTCATGTGGTTACACACAAGAGAGATTTCAGTAATTAAGGTTCAGTGGAAACATCGCCTTGTAGAGGAGGTTATTTGGGAGATCGATAGTGAGATATTAGATGAGTATCATCACCTGTTCAAGGAATCAAGTAACTCATAACCCTTTACTTTAGCGGACGAAAGTTGTTTTAGTAGTGAATACTGTTAATGACCTTCCAGGTCATTTTCTACATTTCCGCTCATTTTAATTGTTTAAATCTTACCAATAGCTGCCAAAAATCATTTATGACTTGCTGGAGATGGCAGTTCAGTTATCAGGCAGTTCATTTGGTTTTTAGAGCGAGTTCCCTATTTAAAAGTCTTTATTGGTTAAACTTGGCTACCAGGTGAAAACTTAAATCTAAAAACCTTATATGCAAATTACCATAGTTCCAACATTACCGAATCATAAATTTTAGGCTAGATGGACCATTGGTTTTCGTCCCAATGCTTCTTGACTCGTTCTGTACATTTGGTCCAAAATTAGGAAAAATAGCACTCAGGTTTGGGACCAACATTTCATCAAAATGACCGTGGATGAAAATTTCAACTGCGCCATTAAGTTAGGAACGTCGAATTTTATAGGATAGCATAGTTCATTTGCATATATGGGATTCTGAATGAGTCTTGAGAGGTTGGCATAGACTTGGAAAAAGCCCAAGTTTCCAGCTATTTGTTTCAGCTATTGCATCCAGTAATGCAGGTTTTTCGGTGATTTAGTGACACTTTCCCAGACCCAGCAAGTGTTTTTAGTAACAAGTTGACTGCTAAAATGCACGCTACTTTAGCGCCAGCTTCCCACCTTAGCGGCCTAGTAAGCGTGCATTGGTACCGCTTTTGTGGCACCTGGACACTCTAGCACAGACCGTTAAAGCAGCCCAGTGCACACTTTTGCAGCACCTGGGAACCTTATAAATTCTCCACTTAACCCAATTTTCACACGAATTCTAGAGTGAAAACCCCTAGAACATAAGTAAACTTGGGAGAAACATCAATAGGTGATTTTTGGGTGTTCGTAAGCGTGAATTACTTGTTTCATTTTCCAAATTCCTAGTAAGTTTTCATCAATTCCATGGTTAATATCTCTATTATTTTCCAAAATATCTAGATTATTGTTGTATTGATTTAAGCACCATTAGAGCTCGGAATTTACCCATTCTTGAGAGTAAATATTTCTTGAGCATCAAGGGATGTGTTGTCGGTTTTAAAAATCATAATTCCGCAAAAGGGCCCTAGATGAGAGTTTTACGTAATTTTGGACACTAAGCATAAATGTGCAATAGTGGTATCACTATTCTCGTACTTATTAGTATGTTACAATTTTCATAGCATTTCATCATGAGGAAGCTTCTCAAAAGGTAAAATCTATGATTTAGTGGATTTCACCGAGCTTTTCTTTAGTGTCCAACTAGGCTAGTCTTACCTTTATCTTAGATTGAGCTAATTCATATTATATTTACTATATTATTCTAGATATGGGTTGGGAATTAGGTCTTAGAGGTATGACTTGTATAATTTGGATTATCTAGCCTTTTAAAGAATCGTAAATTAGGCATGATATACTTAGTTGCTCATACTTTATGTAGAATTACTATAATTTTGTTAAAAGTGTCTTGTTTAATATCTAGTAGAAGGATTAGATACCTTTCCTAGTGTGAGGTAAAAATTTGCCTTAGAACGGTTTTCGGGGATTAGAAGCAGGTCCCTCCTGCCCACTTTAGGCTAAGACTATTATCAACTCCTTGTAGACTTAGCAGGTGTATTATATCTTTAGAATGCATTGAGGCTAACTACTTGATGCTTATGCTAGAGAGGTGATTGGGAGTTGGTGCCAGTTTTGGACCAAGTTCAGCAGTTTTATTGATATTGAGTCATGGTTCAAGTTTGACAATTGATGATTCAGTTCTGGCTCAAGTTTGGCAAATGATGATGATATTGAGTTTTGATTCGACTTCAACGTTGAGAATTTACTATGGTACATTATTATATGGATGGATTCAGTTATGGGTTGAGATAGTATTAATTAATGAAATTCAAGTTATTTACTTTCTTTGATTGCACCCTTTGGGCTTCGGGGCGCCCACACTGGGCTATTTAATTTTATACACTTACCAACTTTTTGTGGCCAGTCTTGTTATTACGACTCAATTTATAAAGTCATGATGGCACCTACCATAACTAACCAGTGGGCAAGCTAACCCCTAGTCCGAAACGGCTAGTAACGGACTACTCAATAATATAAGGAAAAGAATACAAAATAAATGTGATAAAGATCAATACATAAAAATCCCAAAACCTTGTGGTATCGATACTAAAGTTTCTAATACAATAAGAGTACAAAAGTGAAATATCAAGAGAATTACACAGATACAACTTATCTTTGTATATAATATAGAGGCTAGTCTAATACATAGGAGAGAGATAAGAAATACTCCGAATGTTAGGAGTTCACTCTAAGTCTCTGAACCATGGCTTCTCCACACTATGCGCACATTAACGGCGATAACCCGTACTATGATCTGCAGTCTACAGAAGTGTAGTATGAGTACCAAATGGCTGATACTAAGTAGGAAACAGCCAATTGAGTTCCAAAGATAAAGCAGATATATACAATATATAAACAGAATGGAACTACGTCTAATTGTCCAAAAATCATGTGACAAGTTAATGAGAATAATAGGGGACAACTATCATGTTCAAGTCCAAGACTCTAACACAATAAAACTAAGGAAGTATTAGGGAGAACTATTTTGTTCCATCAACAATCAATGGATGTCAATACAACACCGTATTTCCCAGAAAAATACACGGATAAACGAGGAAGGAAAGATATATATAAATGAATATACAGCGAGAAGAAATGCCTATACAATATGAATAAATGGAGTAAGGGATATACGGTAGTACCATAGCTTCATATAACTATATATATATATACATACATAAATATAAAGATGAGATTATCTCAAATCATAACTAAGATCAACATATCCTCATTCTAGGACGTATTTATTATACTAAAAGAGTTTAATACTCTCATACTCAGGGTTTCTTATCCATGTGGCTAGACATAAAAGAATCATGTATAATAATGCAATCATAAGATAAAAGGGATCATAGATATACCTCAGATCTCGATACTTGATTTGTGACAAATCTATCATAAGATAACAATAATAAAGATCATGACAATGATAATAACAATATCAGTAACAATGTGAATAACCAGCTACTCCAGATAGCCAAATACCTTATCGAGCCTGTACGTACCCCCACTACCCCAGACTCAGAAGGTTCAATCAACATACAATAACAAAAGTCATACTTTTCACCTATATCTATGCAACCATCCCTTATTAGCTAATAGACATAGGTGCATACTGGTGATAGGTGATGTGCATGCAAGCATGAATGCAAAGTACACAATGAATATCACAATCTCATCATCGTAACTATCTCCATCATAACTGTCATCATCATGAACATCATTAGTGTAGCCTTAGGGTATTAATACATTATCACAGTATCCTTTGGCCTTGCCGGTTACCAATATCATCATCATAATATCCTCCTTCCTTTTTAGGCATCAATATATCATTACAATATCCACCGTCCTTGTCGGAAATCAATATATAATCATAATATCCTCCGACCTTGTCATGTATCAATATATCATCACAATATCCTTCGGTCTATCCTTGTATCAATATAATCATAAACATCAATACACATATAATAGGTGCACAGGTTCAAGACATGGAAAAATGAGTTTAAATCTACAAGCCTATTAGTATACTAATAATTATAATCATATCATCATAAAAATATCTAACTTGTCCATACTTCCAAACTATTTCTTATTAGATAACCAATGATTATGATCCTTAAAACACTAATTCACTATTCTTCACATGACCTCTAATTTATAAGCCTAAACGTTATCCTTCACATTATCCTTATTCATGGGACAATAACTAACCATTATTAATTTAGTAGACAATACCTAACATCTAGTCAAGATTCATCACAAGGCCATAATCGTCATATATCCACTAACCATCATTATCAACTAATAAACCTATAGCCATTCATAATTATTATTCGACATATTACCATTTATTATCTAACGATCTTTTATTAACTAACGCCATTCGTTAACTAACCTTCATTTACCAATAAGTTCATGTTTACTAATTATTCAACATTATTATCAAGTAATCTCGTATCACTGACATCTCTTATTATCTAGCCTCATCAATTCACACTTGTTTTTAACCACTAATTAGCATCATAAACTAAGTCATCCTGGATGCTCTAACAATGACTTCCCCGATAAATTCAGCATAGACAAAAATGCTTCTTAGGGATTTTTCCACAGATATCCCTTTTACAGCAAACGCTGTCATTCTTTTTCCAAATATCAAAAACTCAACTTAACCTCTAACTGGACTAAAACTAAACCAAGACAATTGATGAACGCATATCTAAACCACATCACATTGATACCATCTCTATATCTGCATAAATAAACAAATGATTAATCAAGTCAAAGACAACCCAAGTCATGAGTCAAGCCATCAAATCCAAATAAAAATATACACTCCCTTTACCATTTTCCATATGCTGTACACTCCAAGTAAAGAGAAAAATAACTTGAGTCTCTCCCACATTGTCAAATCATAGAGAAATCAAAAATTTAAAGTTGATTCGCTGAGTCCATACGCAAAAAAAAAAAGAATAAGCCCATGCGCTGCTGTTTTGGCACACAAATGGAGATAATCAAGGAATACAATCCATGCCAATGCTGTAACCAGTCCAGATAAAAATCAAACTGAGATCTCAAAATCCAAAGTTTCATTACTTATCACTAAATATTCTACTTTAGGATATCTCATTTTTTTGAAAATGAAGCCATACCTTATCCAACTCGATTATATTACTCCCACTGAGTAAATCTTCAAAAATTCCAAAAGAACACTAAAACTCAAGGTCAAAAATTAAATAACTAATACAAGGTCATTGGGTTATTATCTGAACACCTATCAACAATAATCTAAAAAACGTCGAGAACACTGAAGAGGAAATTACCAAGTCGACTCAATAAGCCTATAAACAAAAGTTGAGCAAAGACAAGTCTAAAACAAAAGTTACATGCAAGCTCAACAATACCAAGCTAAAATCATAATACCAAAGTTTCATTTCTCGTTCTCAACAACCCAAACCAAACCTGAAGATGGGTAGGCATTAATGCTCCCAATCTATAATACTTCTATATCGCTATTCCAAGGCATCAAATCAGATTTGAACCAATAAGTCTATATCAATGTCAACTTCCCCAAATCAACTCCAGTATCCATACTTGATATTTCTAGGATATATCATACTAACCCTCAGTTGAGACATATTTGAAGAGTAAAACCACCATAGAGATAACCGTCGATTTAATTAAAGCAACCAGCTCTATGTCAGCTTGAGGGTATGAAATATAGCCATAAAATATGAATCATGCCAAGGGACAATCACACACCGATAATGCAAAAAAAAAATCACTCTGTATCCACTGGAGGGAAAAAACTATCCAAGCATACTCAAAAAATTCCAAAGGCTGAGAAACACACCAGTATTGGCAAAAACTCTAGCAACTCATAGAAATGCAACTTAGGCTCGAAATTAATGGATCCAATACTCCATCTTGGCAAGAAATAGCCATAGGTTCATATGAACAAGAAGAAATACTCCACTAAGCTTCATTAGGCCGATCAAACTCTCAAATGGGTATTCTCCAAATCCACCACATAATCACATCATCGAAGAAGTTTTACCAATCTCAAAACCAAGGTCAAATTCAAGACCAACGCAGAAAATCTATAACTCAAGATGGAGAATTTCCAATTTGCCAACTTCATCTAATTCACTAACTCAACTTAAGGGAAAACCATATCGCAACAACAAATAAGTATTAAATCTACACACTAACAATAGGGCAATCTATCCCTATGAAACAAACCCAACTTACATATGATATGAATCCATGATATTTCAATATCAATATCAAAATAGCTATCGGATGATGGACTAGCGACAAATGAATAACATACCTAAAACTCACAGCAAGGTTACCTCAGAAGGGATAGCCAAAACAAAAACATTTGCAACCCAGGTGAAAATTCTAAGAATCTCGAACTCATTAACGAGCAACATTGCTAAATTCCCAACTCAAAAACCATATAGAACCATGGAAGGTCAACTTACATTTGATATCATAATACATCCTTGAATCAATATAATAAAGCTAACCAAGAGGGAACACTATCAACCTCGCTGCGCTAGGGGAAGAAATCATCAAATTAGGCTATATCTACTCAAGCCAACAAATAATATAATCAAAGAATTAAAGTCTAACTAGATAACACTAGTCTATATAGCTACCCAGAAAGAATAAATTGTATCTAGTAATAATATTATGCAATATAATTAACCTCATGCAGTGATAGAAATAGCAACAACAATAACAAAATAAATATGCAGAAAAGGCGGTACAAAAATTAGCATCAATATAATATACCTTGTAAGTGAAACAATAAGGCTAATGTGCAAAGATAAATGGGACTCAAACCCTAAAACAGAACCCACATGGGAAAATATCAATACAAATCTACTCCATCCACTACTAAAAGATATAAACCATGGAGTAATAACATAATCATAAATTTAATAAAAAGGAACATAATGACCGATATCAATTCGTCAAGGCATATAATCATCAATGGGTATGAAAACCCCAATACACATAAGAAGAGATATATAAGGAATATCAAATTACACCAATTATGGTGACATATGCAATCATATTCCTGAAGGGCATAAGAAAAATAAATTTGAACAGGTCCAACATAGATCAGCCGATTGAATCATCAACCGAGGTTCCACATGTACTATCTATAACCTAAGATGCAACAACATCATGACACTGATCTAAATTAGTTGAATGACTGGAAATCCTATGTTAAGGACACTCCCTAGACTAGTAGTCAATCTCTCTGCGGTTATACTAACTTTTGAAGCATTAATATGGAGAGAACATAAATTGATCCCAAATGGTTGTCCAATTAACATTGAGATAAACCTACTAAATTATATATATATACTTTTAAAATCATATCATTCCTTCAGAACTCTAGGCTAGCATAGAAATACATGCCAACTCTAGTTGACCATCTATCTCATATCTAAGGCATTCTCTAAACTAGTATCTCATCATAACACAACCAAACCAAGATCCTAGAATACTTTGAGATACTGCCCCCTCCTAATCCAGATTGGTCTCCATGGATCAAAGGACCATACCATACTCTGTAAGTATAATTGCGATTCTACCGGCTATGATCATCTTGACTAATCCAAGAACTACTCATCGTATGGAATATTATCTACGGAGAGCTGATGGGCTATAGGTAAAGCTAGTCTTTAATAGAAGAATCCCTACTCTTAAATAAAATACCAAGAGCACTATACTGATAGAATCCCTCTTGCCGCCATTTCCATAATTCTTAATAGCTGCTCTCTCTATAGTCCTCTCATAATAAATATCCTGATGTAAGGAACACTCAGCTGCCATCCAGTTCTCCAACGCTACGTGGAGTGACAATACTAATCCTCTAACACAACCAAACACTAATGTCTAGCTTAAAATGATATGGCATGGGAAAATTCTTGGACCACATGAGAGATCCAATCTCGTACTAAAAACTGGTGATGATCCTAAATAAACATAAGAAGACTCAACTGTAGTGTGAGGACTGCTCGATAAATAAAATGTCACCCATAGATGAGAGGGATCTGTAACGCCACATGAATTCCCAATGTCAAACCTTGAAGGTTGAAGTAGTTACAAGCTCTACTGAGGCCTAAGCTGGCCTAAATCCTTTTTGGTTGCCGTTAAAGATATTTAACATCCATCTCTGACTCGCTAGTCTGATGCTGCACTAAAACTCTAGAAATGTGTATTGAAGTCTCACCCGCATCGGTTGACAATGTCGCATCAGCCTTATGGGCTAAAATAGAGCTAAATAATCCATATGAGTTCATAGAAATTAGGGTACATAATAAGGATTCAAGAAGTGAATTTCCAAAAATATCCTATAGCTTCTTGAAGACAGGTTATGGACATTTCTGCACCGACCCCCAAGACATTACTAACACCTATCTTTTGTACTAACACACCAGTGAAACCTAGGCTCTTATACCATTTTTTCATGACCTAATTTTTTATGTCATGATGGTGGCTACCATAACCTACCTATAGGAAAGCCAACTCATAGTCTAGTACATCTAATAACATACTACTCAATAATATAAGAAAAAGATTATGGAATAAATAAGACTACAAAAGTAAAAATATCAAGAATTACAGGGATACAACTTATCTTTGTATACAATAAAGAGACTAGTCTAAAACATTTGAGAGACAAGAAAAATACTCCTAAAATAAGGAGTTCACTCTAAGTCTCTGAACGATGATGCTTTACACGATGCAGACATCAATGAAGATGACCCGTACTATGATCTACAGGCAGCAGAAGTGTAGTATGAGTACCAATTGAATGGTACCTAGTACGCAACTGCCAACTGAGATCCAAAGTTAGAGTAGATATAAAAAATATGTAAACTTAATGAAACTACACCCAAGAGTCCAAAAATCATGTAACAAATCAATGCGAATCAAAAGGGACAGTTATCCTGTTTAAGTCCAAGAATCTAACATAATAAAAGTAAGGAAGTAGTAGGGTGAACTATCCTATTCTAGACACAATCAGTAGACATTAATACTATACCATTTATCCCAGGCCAATACATGAATAAAGGATGAAGGAATGATATATATAGAAATATACAAGTTAAATAAACCACTATACAACATGAAAAAATAAGGGAAGGGATATACATCAGTATCATAGCTTCAAATAGCTATATATGTACCCATACACACATATATATAGGTATAAATACGAGGGCATCTCAAAGCATAACCAAGATCATCCTATCCTCATTATATGACCTTATTATAATACTACCAGGATTTAATACTACAATACTCAAGGTTTTTAATCACCAAGGATAAGCATGAAATAATCATGAATATTAGTGTCATCATAATACAAAAGAGGTTGTAGACATACCTCATATCTCAATACTAGATCAATGACTAATCTATCATAAGAAATCCATATTAATGATAATAACCATGATAATAACACTATCGATAACAACATGAACAATTGGGTACTCCAGATAACCAAATACCTAGTCGAGCATAGGCATACCGCCATCTTCCTAGATTTATAAAGTTTAATAAACATACAATAACATAAGGCATACTCCTTACTTATATCAATGAAACTTCCCTATAGCGCCTTATAGATATAGGTACATCCCCCGACCTTACTGGGTATTAATATATCATCACAATATCCTACAATATTGTCAGGTATCAATATAATCATAAACATCAACACACACACATATATAGAGATATAAAAGGTACACGAGCTCAAGACGTGGCTAAAAGAGGGTAAATATAGAATCTTATTAGTATACTCATAATCATAATTATATATCATAAATATATCTAACTTGTCGGTATTCCTAACTATTCCTTCTTAGCTTACCAAAGTTTATGATCTTTAAACCACTAATTCACTAGTCTTCACATGACATTAGCCTTAACATTATCCTTCACATAATCCTTATTCATGGGATAGAAACTAACCATTATTAATTTAGTAGCATGTACCTAACATCTAGTCAAGATTCATCACTAGGCCATAATCATTATTTATCCACTAACCATCATTATCAATTAATAAACCTATAGTTGTTAATCATTATTAGCCAACACATTACCTTTTATCATCTAACCATCTTTTATTAAATAACACTAGTCATTAACTAACAACCATTTATAAATAAATCCTTGTTTACCAACTATTGATCATTATTATCATGTTATCTCTTATCATTAACATCTCATATTATCTATCCTCATTAATACATACTTTTTGTTTAACAACTAATCAACATCATAAACTAAGTCATGTGCTATAGTCACCAAATAGACAACTACCTACCATATAACATAACCCTGAATTAGGAAGAATAGACATAAGATCGTATTTCATCTAGAATCACATCAATTATCGATATAATAATCATGAATATAAAGAATCTATGCATGCCATCACTAATATTAAATCAGTGGAATGATAAGCATTATACCACATCTTTCTTTATCCCATACTAGATAGATTTGTATACAAAAATATATATGCATATTCATAAAGTATAATCACATACTATGTAACAATAAATACTTCTCAAATACCCAATCAATGACATAACATGGATCATAATTGAATAATATGCTCAAAAAAATAACAACATCATAATTATGGCCTTCAGCCCATATATATATCCAAACTTATATCGATAATCATATTTATAAGTTGTTGTATATCTCTAATCAACTCACATTTTGGAGGAATATCGAATATAAGAGGCATAATATTAATAAGCATATAATCATTTCTCACATAGAAGGCATCTTATATCTAGAAGGCATAATATCGATAAGCATGAAATCATCTTTCACATAGGAGGCATCTTATATCTAGGAGACATGATATCAATAAGCATGTAATCATCTCATATATGAGGAATAATGTCAATAAGCAGGTAATCATCTCTTACAAAGTAGGAATTACACATCTAGAATGCATAATATCAATAAGCATGTAATCATCTATAAGATATCTCATATCAATATGCCATACATCATAACTTTGAAGGGTATCAAATCTCTCAAGATTTGTAATGTCGTGACCTGATTTCTCAAGTCATGATGAAACCTACTATAATCCACCAGTAGGTAAGCCAACCATAGTTTGAAACATCTAGTAATGGAATATCAAGATAAATAAAAAAAATAACAGAATGAATTTTAATATAAGACTAATATAGAATACAACCCCAAGAACTAGTGATGTTAGTACAAGAGTTTCTAATATAACAGAAATACAAAATGAAACAATGAGTAAATATACATGTGAAAACCATATTAGCATACAAAATAGAGATAAGTCTAATCAATACGATGGAGAGTAGGAATATTTTTAACATCGGGAGCTAACCCTAAATCTCCGATCCAAAGCTTCTCCACTTGATGCTCACGCCAATGGAGAGAACTCGTACCATGAATTATCTAAGCAAAAATAATGCTCCAAAGGGGTTTTTCTATAATATCCATTTTCAAAGATTTTTCTATCGTATCAGTTTTCAATCAAATTCATTACTTCACATTCCAAATAGCCTCAACCTCAACAGCCAAATATTATTTAATTAAATCAAGAACGATCGATGCATGCAAACCCAAACCATAACACATTGACATCATACCAAATAATGCACAACCAAGAAAAAGCTGAATCAAGCAAAAGGCCACCCAAGGCATGATCTATACTACCAAATCAAAATTCCAAATCTCACATTCCTTTTCCTCTCTAAATTAAAAGTCTACTCTAAACTACATGAAATATCATATATTAAAGTCTACTCTAAACTACGTGGAATATAATTTGTGCCCTATCTATGCAATCACATCAAACTAACCTCAAAATAATGAAGTTGATCTACCAAAATTTCATACTAGTGAGCATAATAATAAGTCCATAAATGATACTTGGATATACAATTGGAGATGATCAAAGCCTGTGATCTCCTAACAATGTTACAACTAGTCTGAATGATCCTCAAAACAAATAATTAGGAATCCAATGCACAAACTTTCAAAATTGAATGATCAACTCTTTAATGCCCCAATGACTACTGGTGAAACCATGTTAAACCCAACTTACAAACAGTTTTTTAACTAAGAACACAATCCAAAAATTCTGATAAAAACAAAGAATCAAGGTCCCTAGCTTTGCATTTTTATAAAATTTTTAAGTTCTCCTTCTCTTTTTTGGTGTTCTTGTATGATTCGTAATTAATTTTATGGTTTTAATAGGATTATTATTTCACAACAACCTACAAACCATAGATTTTCCAACACTGAATATCGTGACTATTATATAGAGGGGCTTTATTCTAGGGGTATTTTTGTTAATGGGGAATGGTGATGAGGATGTAGAGGAGGACTTATCAAAATTTCATACCCGGTTAAAAGATATCGAGTAAGAGATATTGACAGAGCCATTCTTGAGTTACAACCTAGCCTTGTTACAAGAATTTAGCATTATATTCCCTCTGGTGGACTGAGAAGTACCTCTCCCCACCATTAAGATTTGGAGAAAGAATGTGCTCATAGATGTCACTTATAATAATGAGGCCTTAGGTGTTCCCAACCTTACTAATGCTTTTATCATAGTTAATATTCAAAGTCAAAGTTGAGATAGGTGGCTTAGTATTTAGTAATGGGGGTAAGGCTAAGTAGTGCAATCAAAGGCGAACCAAGAGTTCACTCTTGTCGACCAATGCAAGATCTAGTTATAGTTGATGTCCTGGAGGATTCAACCTTCAGAAAATTCTATGGAAATGGTGTCAATTGGGGTATAATAGTTGAGTGTTTTATGCTTGGGGTTAAGGTGAATATGGATCACATTCATGGATAAGTGGTAGTACTTCTATGCTAGGGAGAGATTGTTAAAGGACGTTTTATTATCTTCTTGATTACATAGATGTGAAAGTGGGTGGATGTTCCTAAGAGGACTATGACATCATGGATGAATGCAACATATTATATAATCTCCTTACAGGAAGGATTACCTAAGGTGGAGGCAAAAAGAGTAGGAAGATAGGAAAGAAGTGAGAAAGAAGCATAGGTGGTGAGAGTGGAGATACTTCCCATTCTTAAACAATTATTCCTCCTAGTAATAGGGAATATGACATAAAGATATGCATGGTTACTTAGAAGGGTTTCAAATGTCCAAGTTTAGGTTGTATCATTCAAGTTCTACTACATCAGTGGACCCAGTCAGAGCCTATGATGAGATATAAAGGGAGCTAGAATAGAAGAAGAAAAAGAGTCTCTCTCAAGAGCTCATGTTAGTAAGGATGTGGAAGGATGTGTGGGTTATTTTTGCATGCACCTTCCTATATAGGGATATCCCAAGGCTAACTAAGGAGGATGTCAATGAGTTCTCTTTCCTTAGAAACATAGATGAGGATATCTTTGGGGCCACAAGCCTTTAAGACAATGTCACAAGATAAATAATTTTCACGTCCAACTTTATACTTAAGTATTTGTATTTTTGTTGTCCATGTTTGGGGCTTGTAAAAAATAATTACTCTTGTTATTTTTTTTCACTTTAATAAATTTTCATTTCTATACCCTTAATATAACCACCTCAGCTTATAATGCATGTTGGATGGATTTATGTCATTTTGTATTTCAATAACAAGGTTGTTTTGTAAGTATTGCAAACACAAAACGTAAGAAACATTTGGTAGGACACGATATGGAGCTATTGTAGAAGATAATTCTATAGTTGTAGTGGTAGCCTCAAGTAGCTCGGCTTTTCATTTTTCTTACTCGGTCCTAGGCCTCTTTTCTACGCAATACTCTCTTTATCCATGTTCTAGTACCATAATAACCTTTTCTTTGTATGTAATATAAACTGAATTCGCATGCTAATGATTTTGAACTACAACAATCATAATTTCCATATATCAAGATAAGTCATACTACACTATCATCAACATTTTTACTCACTCCATTCTGTATTCTAAAAAGTATCCCACTATCAGGCGAGCACCATGGTGATTCATATATGATCGTATAGAAGTAAACCAGTACTCCAAATGATGGAGAGATAAGCAATTTCTCAAGTCACAAATATGAATACACTTTTAAGATCACACCTGATCCTAATATCCACCAGTCTATTTGGCTACACATCACTTAACCACTCAAATAGTTTTATCAAATCATATCCAAGATTTAAAGTATCCTAAACTGTAATCATAATTACCATTAGCAAAAAAATATATAGCATATTTTCAACACATCATTACCTCACTACAAGTACTTACATAATATTAGACAATACATAGAGACCCACTTCCTATGTTGGATGTTAGCCTCTATTTATTTGGCATTCCTTTTAACCCTTCCATGTTAAGAGATATAAATTGAGAAAACTAGTCCAAGCTTGATGATTCACATACCAATTTGACTCGACCTGGTGATACAACATTGATGATGTCCCGAAAACACCTTCTATTAGATGATGATGCAGTTACTATCAAAATATAGTAACCCCATAGAGGTGATATACCCCAAATATCAGGCCATGTCATATGGGCATCTCAAGCTCACATGAACTGGAGGTCTCCCCGATAACCCAACCTACTCTCCTCATCATAACATAGGATTCAAAAGGACTCCAAGTCTCATGTCTAGATAAAGAAAATAATAACGTAAGTGAACATTAGATTCCAAAATAATAATAACAACTATACCCAAACCCATGATTGTTCACAACTCCAATACACGAAACCGAAGACAGTAAGTATATAGGTCGGGACAAGCCCCGGACTACAGCCAAACCAATTCTAAAAGAGAATAAGTCAAAGGATAGGAGAGCAAGAGATGACATCTTCCAGAGTAAAGAAGCTCACCACTTCAAGTCAAAGCATACACTGCCTCTATCGTCTAATCAATGCATAGGAGAATTAGAAGGTGATTTAAGCTCTATGTAGCATGGGTATGTAACATCTGAAGACAGTTAGCGATTGGAACGGTAGCATGTAACAAAAGGATAAGTGATAAATACATCTTTAATCAACAAGTCAGTATAAAATATGTTAATCACATTCATGTACTTATCCATAAATTGAGATACGTCACATGCAAATAAAGATATCAAGGCTCATCATCCTTTTCAAACATATGCTCATACACATAGATATATTCAATCATGATAATATTAGGCATCAAAGGGACAAGTATTAGCATGCATTCTCTAATCGTTTAATCGTAAGGCATAAAGTGGAGGACTCTAGCATTCCACACTTAGGATTAAACCATTCTCATTTGGCTTAGAGATTAAACCACATACACAGATTCTTAGACCAATTACCTGAACCATAGGTACACCTACAAGAAAAGAAACTAAATCCATATAGTTATTTATCGAAATAAGGGCTTAACCATAAAAACACAATCAAATAGGAATGGAATTCTATTCACATGATCACACATTCTACTAGTCATAAAACTCTAATCCTATATGATTGATCATGGAACTTTAATACCGAGATGGAACTTTAATCATGATCCATCATATTGGCTTGGCCAAGGAACTTTAGACACGAGATGGAACTTTAATCATGAGTCATCATGTTGGCTTGGCCATGAAACTCTAATTATGAAATAGAACTTTAATCACGAGCCATCATATTGGATTGGCATAGAACTTTAATCTCAGAATGGAACTTTAATCAGGAACCATCATATTGGTTTGGACATGAAACTTTAATCACGAGCCATCATATTGGATTGGCCATGGAACATTAATCACAAAATGAAACTTCAATCACGAGCCATCATATTTGATTGGCTATGTAACTTTAATACTGCTAATTCATGCATGTTCACTGGCATAATTCATATCACATTTAAGGGCTTTGACTCACTTAACCAATCAAACATGATACCTTACCATATGGTCCCTATGGGAGTCTTCATTACCCAATCATTTAATTAGGCCGATGACTTCATTCAATTCATTATATCATTTAATTTGTGGTCCTCAACACACACACAATCTATACATATGTCATTGACAACATTATATAAAGTTTTCACCATAATTGGTTCCATACACAGTTCAAGTTCAAACTTTGGGGATTGAACCTCTTTGTTAGTTATCAAAATAATGTGGTCATATTTAAACAAATTACATGGAAAACAACATCCACTGAACATAAATCATCAACTATTCACACTTATAGGGCCATCACACCACTTAAAGTAGTAGGCTAATTCATTACATGATTGACAAGGTTTATAGAAACCATTTATAAAGCAATTAAAATCATTATAACTCAATACGTGGCCAACAAGGCCTTCACCAACTATTAAGAAGTATTCACACTCTTTTATACTTTATCATGCCTCATTCATGTTCACTATACCTTTCCATAGATACACATTTGGCCTTCACAAGACCATTTAACCACTTATCATGTTAATATGACAAATGCCTGTATACAACATATCATTTATTAATTTTTCAGTCACCAAGACCCACATAACCATTCACAATTCATTAGCAAGCTTTCACCACGTTCTCACCAAATTTAGACTCAATACACATATTAAGCTTATTTTTATGTGTAGGGTTTCAATCTCCTAGTCATTGACCCAACAACATATTCAAATCCACAATACATATCTCACAATAACTTTAATATACCATTTATCAAGCATTCATGCTCAATAGGCCATTGCCCTAACTCAATACATCACCCATATATAAATAGGTATTTCACTTTGACATTTTCACAAACACCTATGTGCATACTTATATCAAGGTTATTTTCATGGTAGATATCATCTAGACTAGGATTACTCAAGACCCTCATGTTAAACAACAAAAAAAAGCATCTACATATGAAATCTACCATCAATAACATGTATCAACACAAGTATAAACAAAAATCATCATTATTCATTGTTAGTTTGTAAAACTGTAACACCCCGATTTGCTAAACCGGAATGCTACACGGTGCTCATGACCCCGAGGGACCACAAGCTAACCCATGACTAATATTTGTACCTTTATACTGCAAATCATGATATAAAAATGCGGAATATATAGAACTATAAGTACATAAGGTTCAACGGAATAAAACCATATGGGTGAAAATACCCAAAACAACTCAATCTGAACATAAATCTAAACATAAATCTGAAAGCCTCTAAACTATCTAAATAAGGAGTTGAAGGAACATGTCTCCAACTAACTCCATAAAACTGAACTGAAGGAATAAATAAATGAATCAAATCATATTGTCCTCGAATCAATGAGGACTCACTCTGTATTTACAACTGTAATGCTACCGCTACTACTGGGATAGAGCTCGTGTCTCGGAACCTATGGTGTAACATAAAAAGAAAGCACCATAGCGCAAATACGTCAGTACAACTGGAGTACTGAGTATACGAGGAAGGTAGGCTAAACATAAACGGTTTCATGCATGAACCACACTGACTGACTAATATAAACGTGGGAGTGCAAACACACATATATAGAAACTTGAACTGTGAATATGTGATAGCAGGACCTGGAAGCTAATACATTGTTTATTGATAACTGTCATGACTGATACTAAAATTGATAACATGGATGACTGTATCTGATAGTCCTGTATATACTAAAATCTGAAGAACGCCCTGAGTTCTTTTACTGAGACTGATACTGAAACTGTGGGAAGTAGTGTTTAACTGACATACCCCATGTATGCCGTTATGGCTAAGCTAGGATCCAATCTCTGCCCCGACTGGAGGGGTGTCAATACCGTGCCAAGGGTAAGGACAGCCTGTGAGTGACCCTTATCTGGCGGGTACTCAATGAGAATGGTGGGAACCCTAAACTAACGGTTTAAGCCACTATATCAACCGTAATCTGATGGGTTAAGATGCCTCAACCTACGCTGGCTACGTAGATCTGGAACATAAGAATTGCTACTAAGAACAACACCCTGAACTGGCTGGTGAGTTCCAATCCTTGGGTTTACTCAGTGCTAACCTCTACTCCCATCTGGAGGGACTGGACATAAACAACTGACTGTGCATGACTTAATCTTAATGGATTTTGTTGACTGGCGGAATGTTACAGATATCTGACAACTGACTAAGATCATGAGCTTTTCCTGAGTCACATGACTAACTGAAGTCTATGGAATCATAGCTTGAGTTTGGATATCGTGAAACATGACATGGATCTAGGCACACAGTTATAGATTTTGGGTACAAGTACCCCTAGGACTAGATGGAAGGAAACTGACACACATGACTGACTTGATCATAAAAGTAGAGTCCATAATTTATAATCTCATAAGTAGGAATCTCATACTAAGCATGGTTATCAATAATGTATTGCATGGAAAGAATTTCATAACACATGGAAGTACTTGCACAATCTTAATATCATGTTCATTCCATAATCATATTGGCAACACATACTAATAGCATGGAAGTTCATGTGGATTGAATGGTTATCATACATCTTGTTCATAAGTAGGATTTGCAATTAAACATAGCATAATCTCATAAGAATAGTTCATGAGTATTCCAACAATATTTACAAGGAACATTAACAACATAGAAGTAATTGGAACGAAAGGACAGATCATGAATCCTTCACTTAGTCATAATTTAGCTATATTCCATGATTTCTAGTTTCTTAGGCATTTTATCAAACACCTCACATGCACATCTTAAGCATATTTGAATTCATCAAATTATACATCATGAACAATAAAATTTACATGTTTTCAACTTATATGATATCATGAATTCACAAAAACATACAAATATTCTATCTTGGCAATCACCCAATATCAACAACATGATCATCAACACCCAACAATATAGAAATCATACTTTATAATTAAAAAAAGGAAAAACAAACAAGCATCAATATGGGTATGATCATATCACCACAATCAACCAATATTTTAGATTTTAAAGATTGATTCTTGAACTCCACGAATGAAAGAAATCTGTGGATGAACACTACGCATACCTTAGAAGGAAGATTCTTGATGATTGACGGAGGAATTTCCTTGAAATCGGATCTTCAAGCTTCATTATGCAACCCTAGTTGTTTTTCTCCTTTAGTGATCTTGGATGAAGAGATTTAAGATGAAAATAGGGTAGCAATATGTTTAGGAGCTATATATTTCATAGGGTTAAGTTTAGGGATGTGTAAGGAGTATTTAAAGACTTAATTACCTTTAAAATAACTCAAAATGGAGTGTTTTTGACACCTGGAATTTACTTAGGCGGTGTCCAAGTGATCGCATATGCTTGGGTTGGGCGGCGCCTAACCAATCACTTATGCTTGGGTTGGGCAGCGCCTAACCAATCTCCTATGATTTGGTTGGGTGGCTCCTAACCAATCACCTATGCTTACTATCTCTCACAAAACTAGGCATAACTTTTCGCTCGGGCATTCGATTAAGGCGAAATTGGTATTGTTGGAAAGCTAATTCGATTCTCTACAATTTGACGGGTATAAATCAGCCAAAATACCACATTAACATCGAGTTATACTCGTTCAAAGATGACCTTTGCAAAATCAAACACTAAAACTTGATGGATTCAAAAACTCTTAGCTTGTATTACCTTAAGTGACTCATATGAACATGCTTAATGCATCATAAGCTATCCTATCACTAGGATATTCATTGTAAGTCACGTACTCAAGTATGAATCATAGGATAGGAGATTTCATACGTAGGAATACTTATTCACTTCCTATCTTAGAAACATGCGAGGTATTATAATATCTTCCCCTTGGGAACATTCGTCCTCGAATGAGAATTTACTAAGAAGGGATATAAGACAATAAAACCTGAACTGAGCATGAAGAATAAAAACTTGATCTGATGACTGACATGCGAAACATTCTGAACTCGTGCATATCTGATGCAGAGATAACCGACACATGAATGCATGACTGAGTATGAAACGGTTAATAGGTACTAAGTATATACTGGAAACATAAACATGAAACTTCATAAGCTTAAGGAGAACTGTTAACTTGAGCTTGATCTGAATTTGCGGGGAAGAGGTGAGGATATTTGGTACGTATATATGCTTCTGCTTCCTAAGTAGCTCCCTCATGAGACTAATTTCTCCAAAGAACCTTGACTAGAGGGACTTCTTTGTTCCTCAATCTACGAGTTTGATAATCTAAGATTTCAACCAGAATCTCTTCATAAGAGAGGTTGTTCTGAATGTCGATGCTCTGAATAGGGACAACAACTATTGGGTCACCTATGCACTTCTTTAGCAAAGAGACATGGAAGACTGGATGGACTGAGGCTAGATCTGAAGGCAACTCAAGCTCATAAGCTACCTTGCCGAAGAGACAAAGAATTCTGAAGGGACCGACATACCAGGGACTGAGTTTCCGTTTCTTTCCGATCCTCTTCACTCCCTTTATGAGAGAGATCTTAAGATAGCCATAGTCATTGACCTTGAACTTGAGATCCTTTCTATGAACATCTGCATAGGACTTCTGTAAGCTTTGAGCATCCCAGAGTCTCTCTCTGATCAACTGAACTTTCTCTAAGGCGTCGAATACTAAGTCAAGACCTATGACTGAGGCCTCACTAACTTCAAACCAACCAATCAGATATCTACATCTCCTACCATAGAGAGATTCGAATAGAGCCATCTGAATACTAGAATGATAGATATTGTTGTATGCAGACTCAATCAAAGACAAGTGGTCGTCCCAATTGCCCATGAGTCAAGTGCACACGCCTTTATAATATCTTCAAGAGTCTGAATGGTCCTCTCTTCTTGAACATCTGTCTAAGGATGAAATGTTGTACTGATATGGACTTGGGTACCAAGACCTTTTTGAAATGCTTTCCAAAAGTGAGAAGTTAACTAGGTACCTCTGTCTGAGAAGATAGATAGTGGAACACCATGTAACCTGACTAACTCCCTGATATAGAGCTTGGCATAATCCTCAGCGGAATAAGAAGTATGAACAGTAAGGAAATGAGATGACTTGGTCATTCTATTGATAATGACCCAGACTGAATCATGTTGATGGTGAGTTCTAGGCAGACCCGTCACAAAGTCCATGTCAAGTTATTCCTATTTCCAAGTAGGAATGGTGAACTCTTCTATGGAACCACTAGGTTTCTGATGCTCTATCTTAACATGTTGACATGTAGAGCACTTAGCCACAAACTCTGCAACATCTCTCTTCATCCCACTCCACCAATAGTTCTCCCGCATGTCGCCGTACATTTTAATGGCCCCTGGATGAATAGAGTATTGCATACCATGCACTTCTGCAGTAATTTGCTGCCTCAATTCATCTACACCTGGAACACATAGATGACCCTGAAAACAAAGAACACCATCTTCCCTTTGGGAGAAAACCACTACTTTCTGATTTTGAACTGACTCTTTGATCTTGACAAGGCAAGGATCCCTGTCTTGTTTCTCTTTCACCTATGAAACTAGACATGACTCTAAATTATTATGAACACATACACTACCCTATGAAGAATCGACTAAGAAAACTCCTAGTCTGGCAAGATGATGGATCTCCTGAGCCATCTTTTTCTTAATATCCTCAACGTGAGAAATACTACCCATGGAGAGTCGACTGAGAGCATCGGCCATAATATTGGCCTTGCCCAAATGATAAAAAACACTCGTGTCATAATCCTTCAAGAGCTCTAACCATAATTCTTTGGCAAAGATTGAGATCTTTCTAGTAAAACACATATTGGAGGCTTTTATGGTCTGTGAAGACATGTAAAAGAACTCCATAGAGATATTGCCTCCAAATCTTCAAGGAAAAAACTACTGCTGATAACTCAAGATCATGACTAGGATAATTCTTCTCATGTGGCTTTAACTGTCTGGAGGCGTAGGCTATGACCTTACCATGATTTATGAGGCACAACCTAAACCCACTCTGGATGTATCACTATAGACTACAAAATTGTCTAAACCATCTGGAATAGCTAGAACTGGAGTGGAGGTGAGTCGAGTCTTTAACTCTTGAAAGCTCTTCTCGCATGAATCTGACAACTGAAACTTAATATTCTTCTGAGTCAATCTGGACATGGGAGATGAAATAGAAGAAAATCCTTTGACAAACCATCTTTAATAGCCAGCCAAACCCAAGAAACTCCTAATATCTGATGAAGATACAGGTCTGGGCCAGTTTCTTACTACCTTAGTTTTCTTAGTATCTAGTCTAATTCCATTACCAAAACCAATATGGACAAGGAATGCTACTGATCTTAGCTAAAATTTGCAATTGCTAAACTTAGCGAATAACTGGTGATCACTGAGAGTCAGAAGAACAATCCTGAGATGGTCTGCATGATCACACTCTGTGCTAGAATAGAACAGAACATCATCTATAAAGACTATGAAAAGCATGTCCAAGTACTTCTTGAACACACGGTTTATCAAGTCCATAAAAGATGCAGGGTTATTGGTAAGACCAAATGACATGACTAAAAATTTGAAGTGACCATACCGAGTACGAAAAGCTGTCTTCGGAATGTCATATTCTCTAACTCTGAGCTGATGATATCCTGATCTAAGGTCTATCTTGGATAAGTAACTGGCACCCTAAAGTTGGTCAAATAGATCATCAATCCTGGGAAGAGGATATCTGTTCTTGATCGTGACCTTATTTAGTTAATGATAATCAATACACATCTTGAGAGAACTATTTTTCTTGAACACGAATAATACTGGCGCACCCCATGGGGAAACACTGGGTTTGATGAATCCCTTATCTAAGAGATCCTTCAACTGATCTTTCAGTTCCTTGAGTTCTGCTGGTTCCATTCTGTATGGTGGAATAGAAATAGGTTGATTATTCGAAAGAAGGTCTATGCCAAAGTCTATTTCCCTTTCGGGAGGAATGCCTGGAAGATCTTTAGGAAAGTATTAATTAACAACATGGACTATTTTGAGGCTGGGAGATTCAGAACTGGAATCTTTAATATGCACGAGATGATACATATACCTCTTAGAAATTATTTTCCTTGCCCGAAGGTTGGAAATAAGTTGACCCCTGAACGTTGAAATGCTACCCTTCAACTCTAGGATGAGCTCATTTGGGAACTGAAATTGAACTATCTTATTTCTGCAGTCGGCTGTGGCATAACAGGAATGAAGCCAATCCATGCCAAGAATGACATCAAAATCAGTCATCTCTAACTTTACTAAATCTGCTAACGTGGATTTCTAAGATATCATAACTGGGCAGTTCCTGTATACCTACCAGGAAATGATGGTTTTACCCAATGGGGTAGAGACTGAGAAGGGCTCTGCTAGGACTTCGGGACTAATTTCAAAATTGCCTGCTATGTATCGAGTAACAAAAGACAAAGATGCACCTGGGTCTAACAAAGCATAAATATGAACATGGAAAATTTGTAATGTACCAGTAACGACATTAGGAGAATTTTCTTGATCCTGTCGGGACTGAAGAGGATAGAGTCTATTTGGGCGTTGCGCACTGGTAGCACTGGAAATGGCACCCGGCTGGTTCGGGCGACTGGACTGAGCCGTAGAATGATTTTGCTGGCCCTGAAGACTTGACTGCAGACACTTCCTAATCATGTGGACTGGCTTTCCACAACCAGAACAAACATCACTACCGGCTCTGCAAATGTCCTTGTGGTTCTTACCACAAGTCTGACCAAGGGGATTCATTCGGGCACTGCTAACACTGCCCTGAGATTTAGAGCCTGGCGCTTTGTTTCTATTGCTGTCTCTGAACTTCGGTACTGGAGTGCTTGAAGAGGAAAGAGCTAGAATGACTGACTAAGAGTGAAACTGTGAATGGTTTCCTCCATCTGACTTGGGGTGAGGAAAGTTGAAATTACCTGACCTTACTCTCTTGTTCTGCCTCTCCCTAGTCTTAAAATTTTTCTGTTCTACTTACTTGCCATGGGTCATGAATCTTACTAAGGTCATATCACCGATCAACATTGCAGACCTACATTTATTTACCACGCTATCATTGACCCTTGACATAAACTTGTTCATCTTAGCTCTATTGTCTGCAACCACTTGAGGAGAATACGTGGCTAGCTAAGTAAATCTGAGAGAATACTCCCTAACCATCATATTCCCCTACCTGAGGTTGATGAACTCAAGAACTTTGGCTTTCCTCAGCTCTTGGGGAAAGAATGTGTTTATGAAGGCTGTGACAAATTCCTCCCACTCAACAGGGCCTGTATCATCTAACCTCTCAGACTTCTACTGTTTGTACTAATCATAAGAAACATCCTATAATTGGTAGGTGGCTAAATCAGCACTCTCAATAGAAGTAACACCCATGATGTCAATGGCTTTCTAGACTTTGTCAATGAACTTCTGAGGATCCTCATCAGACTCAGACCCGTGGAAATATGGGGGGTTCATCCGGGTGAAGTCTCAAACCCTAGCTGCTTTGGAGTGGCCACTGGATTGGCAGAAATGACTGGTGGCCGTTCATTTTTTGTAGCCATGGACTGATAAAGTGTGGTAAATGTGTCTCTAAACTCCACATGGAAATATGTTCACCCAAAGGATCTTCGGGCTGAGGAGCTGGTTGGTTTCTTCTCTTTGGGGCCATGGTATGGAATAAGAGAAGAATGGATTAGACTGAGAGTTTAACTTGTGATTATGATCACTAGCATGACACGAATAATGAAGAAAATTGACTGTTCCTAAAACATCTTATAGCCTCCCACACATAAATGTGGCACATACCCATGTACAAGACTTTACTAGATGCAGCTTTCAGACTTCCTATGACTCTATTGAACCTTAGGCTCTGATACCAAATTTTTAACACCCCGATTCGCTGAACCAGAATGCTACACGGTGATCATGACCCCGAGGGACCACAAGCTAACCCATGACTGATATATGTACCTGTATACTACAAATCATGATATAAAAATACAAAATACATAGAACTGTAAGGCTATAAGGTTCAACTGAATAAAACCATACAGGTGAAAATACCCAAAACAACTCAATCTGAACGTAAATCTGAACATAAATCTGAAACCCTCTAAACTATCTGAATAAGGACTTGAAGGAACATGACTACAACTAACTTTGTAAAAATGAACTGAAGGAAAAAATAAATGAATCAAATCATATTGTCCGCAAATCAATGAGGACTCATTGTGTCTCTGCGACTGGAATGCTACCGCTACTGCTGGGCTGGAGCTCGTGTCTGAACATATGGTGTAACATGAAAAGAAAGCACCATAGCACAAATGCGTCAGTACAACTGGAGTACTGAGTATACGAGGAAGGTAGGTTGAACATAAAGGGTTTAATGCATAAACAAGACTGACTGACTACTATAAATGTGGGAGTGGAAAAACACATTTATAGAAACTAGGACCGTGAATACGTGATAGCATGACCTGCAAGCTAATACATAGTTTACTGATCACTGTCATTACTGATACTAAAACTGATAACATGGACGACTATATCTGACAGTCCTTTGTATACTGAAATCTGAAAAACTCCCTGAGTTCTTTTACTGAGATTGATACTGAAACTGTGGGAAGTAGTGTTTAACCGAGATGCCCCATGTATGCCATTATGGCTAAGCTTGGGTCCAATATCTGCCCCAACTTAAGCAGTGTCAATACCGTGTCACGGGTAAGTACAGCCTGTGAGTGACCCTTTTCTGGCAGGTACTCAATGAGAATTGTGGGAACCCTAAACTGATGGTTAAGCCACCTTATCAACCCTAATCTGACGGGTTAAGATGTCTCAACCTACGCTTTCTACGTAGTTCTGCAACACAAGGATTGCTACTAAGAATCACACCCTGAACTGGTGGGTGAGTTCCCATCCTTGGGTTCACTCGATGCTAACCTCTACTCCTATCTGCAGGGACTGGACATGAATGACTGACTGTGCATGGCTTAATCTTACAAGATTCCATTGACTGGCAGAATGTTACTGATATCTGACAACTAACTAAGATCATGAGGTTTTCCTGAGTCACATGACTAACTGAAGTCTATGGATTCATAGCTTGAGTTCGGATATCATGAAACATGACATGGATATAAGCACACAGCTATAGTTTTTGGGTACAAGTACACCCAAGACTCGATGGAAGGAAACTGACACACATGACTGACTTGATCATAAGAGTAGAGTCCATAATTTATAATCTCATAAGTAGGAATCTCATACTAGGCATGGTTATCGACAATGTATTGCATCGAAAGGATTTCATAACACATGGAAGTACTTGCACAATCTTAATATGATGTTCATTGCATAGTCATATTGGCAACACATACTAATAACATGGAAGTTCATGTGGATTGCATGGTTATCATACATCTTGTTCATAAGTAGGATTTGCAAGTAAACATACCATAATCTCATAAGAATAGTACATGAGTATTCCAACAATATTTACAAGGCACATTAACAACATAGAAGTCATTGGAATGTAAGGGCATATCATGAATCCTTCACTTAGTCAGAATTTGGCTATATTGCATGATTTCTAGTTTCTTAGGCATTTTATCAAACACCTTACATGCACATCTTATGAATAGGTGAATTCATCAAATTAAACATCATGAACAACCAAATTTACATGTTTCCAACTCATATGATATCATGAATTCACAAAAACATATAAAGATTCCATCTTGGGAATCACACAATATCAACAACATAATAATCAACACCCAACAATATAGAAATCATACTTTATAATGAAAAAGAGAAAAAACAAACAAGCATCAACATGGGTATGATCATATCACCACAATCAACCAAGCTTTTATATTTTAAAGATTGATTCTCGAACTCCACGGACGAAAGGAATTCGTGGATGAACACTACGCATAGCTTAGAAGGAAGATTCTTGATGATTGACGGAGGAATTTCCTTGAAATCGGAACTTCAAGCTTAATTATGAAACCCTAATTGTTTTTCTCCTTTAGTGCTCTTGGATGAAGAGCTTTGAGATGAAAATAGGGTTGCATTATGTTTAGGAGCTATATATTTCGTAGGGTTAAGTTTAGGGACATTTAAAGAGTATTTAAAGACTTAATTACCTTTAAAATAACTCAAAACGGAGTGTTTTTCACACCTTATATTCACTTAGGCAGCGCCCAATTGATCGCCTATGCTTGGGTTGGGCGGCGCCTAACCAATCGCCTATGCTTACTGTCTCTCGCGAAAATGGGCATAAATTTTCGCTCCGGTATTGGATTAAGGAAAAATTGGTATCGTTGGAAAGCTAATTCGATTCTATACAATTTGGGGTGTCTAAATCAGCGAAAATACCACATTAACATCGAGTTATACTCTTTCAAAGATGACCCTTCCAAAATCAAACACTAAAACTTTATGGATTCAAAAAGTCTTAGCTTGTATCACCTTAAGTGACTCATATGAACATGCTTAATGCATCATAAGCTATCCTATCACTAGGATATTCATTGTAAGTTATGTACTCAAGTATGAATCACATGATAGGAGATTTCATACGTAGGAATACTTATTCACTTTATTGCTTAGAAACATGCGGGGTATTACAAAAACCCTTTACAATTGATTCAAAACCACCATGTACACTTACTTATTCAAGTGTGAAATACATGGTTTTAGAGTTATTTAAAAGTGGGAAGGGATAGATTCCTTAAACAAGATGATTAAAGCATGGACTTTGAGTTTTAGGCATGGAAAATGACCGAAGGTCCTTAGTTAAAAGCTTGAAAGTCCGCTCATGCAGGAGTACGACTCCCCCTTACGATTCACTTGGCTATTGTGACCTAGGGTACCAGTGGTATCGTAATTCGTAATCTTTATCCGTGACAAAAATAGTCCACTCTAGTTTACGTTTTCACTCCATACGGTTGAGTAGTATATGACCCATAAACATGGTTACAACCAAGGGATGGCCTTGTCATATGGTGGGAAGTATACTACTCTAATATACTGCCTAGGATATAAAAAGGCAGAGGGCAAGGCTATCATTCATGACCAAGGGTACGACTCAAGCCCTCTAACTGTAACCACTAGAGACATCAAATGGAGTTGTTTTTCAATGGTTCAAGGTCTAGTTGTTTCACTTCTTCCCCACGTGGGATCATTTTTCCCTGAAGTAAGGGAAAAGCAAGTATATACACAAGTTAATCACATCAACATGCATCATGGAAACCATTACATAAGTTAGAAACAACACACAACAAGCTTACAACACAACACATATCTTGATCATCACGAATTAACCAAAAATTTTTGCAAGGCCACATTCTTGGGTGTTTTATTCTTCCCCACTTAGGATCATACATCTGCAAATGTTGGTTAAGACAATTTCATTTTCAATTTAATACATTATCACTCATCAAAAAAATCTTCACACAATTGAGGACAAGCCACAAAACACATATCATGGTTGGGTTTCCATGATGGTTTTTATCAATCAATCGCTTCATTTCAATATCCTTGGGTTTCCATCCCACCATTTATCAAAATACTTGATCAGTTCGAAGCTTAGGGGCTTGATCTCTTCGTATTTAAAATATATAAATAAAATCAAACATTTGGGAACTAGAATCCCTTATTCATCAAAGACATCAATCAATTACAAACATCGCGGATTTCAACCCATTGTCTATCAAACAAATAAACAAAGTTAGGAATAACAACACACACCTCATGCATGAGCTTCCTGAATGAAACATAGTTGTGGATACTTGGACTTTATGTCCTTTTCCGCCTCCCAAGTAGCTTCCTCAAAAAATTGGTTCCCCCATTTAACCTTTATCGAAGCCACTCCTAGTGTTCGCAACTGGCAAACTTGCTAATCTGAGATCCTTACCAGGATCACTTCACATGTTAAGGAACCCAACACCGATGTCCTCTAAGGGAACTACAATCAAAGGATCACCTACATGTCTTCAAACTTAAAGACATGAACAATCAAGGAAATGGAGTTTAATCTACAATGCAACTTTAACTCATAGGAAAAATTGCCAACTCCTTATTAACACTACGTAGGGACCAACATAGCGGGGCCTAAGCTCTCCTCTTACTGATTAACATAACTCCCTCCATGGGAGACAAGACACCATAGGTACAAATTGATTCCTAGTAACTATCTAGGTTGCAAATGAGATCCATTGTGACACAACATACAAAAAGTGGTGTCCTTAGACGAACGCCATAACAAACACCACCGCATACCTTATGGGGAATCCACCATGATCCCTTTATGAGAGATATATATCATGCAAAAGAAAAGCTACGACTTTCAACCAAAATGCACACTTTTAGAACTTGGCATAGAAATGATGACCCTTTAACATTTGCAATACGGTACGGAGGTAATCTATATGCACTCTTTGAATATACTAAGATATTATTAACAAAGACACTGAAAACATATCCATAAATAGATGGAAGACCCTATTCACCAAGTCTGTAAATGTCATCGAGGCATTTGTCAACTGAAAGGACATAATAAGAAACTCAATAACCATGAGAGCAGTTCTAAAAAAGGCCCTTCTTAGTCAGGATCTTTAACTAAAATTAAATGTGAAAAACACCCCTTATAGGCTCCTTACAATCACAAAGCCTCTTTCTAGGGTAGAGACGAAAATACGATCCAAAATGGCTCAAAACTAAATTGAAATACATAATCACCAATGGGACCAAAAATGCCAAACAAGGCACACATAATGAGAAGAAGGAAGCCTCAACATACCTGTAATGACATTCGGGGATGCCTCGGACTCCTAGTGAGTAAGAAGTTCACATGGGTGACCCCAACCAGCATCAGTACTAGAAATAAATGCAAAGATAGCACCCTTCGATGCAGGAGTAGAGGAAGTAAAAACAAAGGCCCTATTAGCCTAAAAAGTTTCTGAAGAGGGGTACTATCGCTATATTTACCCAACTTTACCATATTGGAATGATTTTCCACTCTGCATTTCACACTAATGACATTGTCTCTGACCACAGAATCAACAAGGAGGGCGAGATGGAGAAGGCTGGGCATCATTTTCCTAAACTTGGGCACCCCTAGTGCCAAAGCTAGAGAAGTGATAACCATCATACTTTGTCTTTCCTAAGATGAAACATTTTTAGGAAACTCTCATTGCATGTGAACCAGTTGACCACTTAAAAAACACTGGTTCTTTCCTTTCTCATAATAACTAAAACTGACAAGGAGGATAGACGAGTGCAGATTGGGCCTTGTTGACCTGATGTTGGGCACCTTGTGTCCTATGAGCATTATCAATCTAAAAGTTCAGGCCTCCCAATGGATTTGGGTATGGAGAACTTGGCGTAGAGTGAAAACTAGGACCCATCCAATAACACCTCTTGAACCGCTTTCAACCAAACTTATCTAGCCGAGAAAAGAAGCGATGAAACCCAGCCTTTTGAGGTAATTGAGTAGAAGTATCACCCAAATAAAGGGGTTAGTTGGAACAAGTGGGACCCCATGAGAATGGTCAGATGTCACAAACCTTAACTGGGTTTGAATCCCAAAAAATTGATGAGTATTATCCATATTACCCTTGGTAAGAATAGGAGAGAACGTTTGAGCGTCAGACCTTTTATATACATGATCTAAAAGATGAGCAAGAAAAAATTAGAGAAATCTAAGACCTTAGACTCTATGTGTCTTGAGATCAAAAAACAAGGGAAACATTTCCTAAGATGTCTCAAAGCCCCTCTTTTATAATTGTGGAGCACTTCATACCTATAAAAGAGACTCTACTCGACATGTTTTTGTGAACTCTAAACTATCCATGTACATAGGCTCTAATACAAACTTTACATGCCCTAAACTTTGGGTCATGTCATATGGGCACCAGAAGCTTGCGTGAACTAGAGGTCATCTGGATAACCCAATATACTTTCCTCATCATAACATAGGAGTCGAAGGGACTCCATATCTCATGTCAAGATAGAAGAAATAATAACGTAAGTCAACATTAGATTCCATAATCAAAATAATAATAACTATGCCCAAGTCCACGGGTGTTCGCAATGCCTCTATAAAAAACTAAAGTCAGAAAGTATATATGTCGGCACAAGCCCTCCACTATAGCCAAACCATGTTTAAGAGAGATTAAGTCAAAGGATAAGAGACCATGAAATGATGTCCTTTGGAGTAAGGAAGCTCACCATATCAAATCAAAGCACAAACCGCTTTGATTATCTAATTACTATATGAGAGAAGAAGAAAAAGGTGTTTGAGGCTCTACGTCACATAGGGATGTAGTGTTCAGAGATGGTTAGTGGTTGGAATGCTAGAATGTAACTCAAGGATAAGTGATAACAAACATAATTAATTAAAAACATGTCAATACATCACATGTTTATCACATTAATGCACTTAGCCATACATATAGATACATCATATACAAATCAAAATATCAAGTCTTATCATCCTTCTAAAACAGATGCTCTCACACATAGAAATATTCAATTATGATCTGATTAGGCCACAAGGGGACAAAGCTTCGCATGCGTTCTCAAATTGTTCAATCGTAAGGCATAAAGTGGAGGACTATGGCATTCCATACTTATGATTAAACCCTTCCCATTAGGCTTAGAATTTATACCACATACACAGATTCTCAGACCAATTACCTCAACCATAGGTACACCTACAAGCATAGGCACTATATCCACATGGTTAATTATCAAAATAACGGTTCTACCCTTATACCACAATCATGTAGTCATAGAATTCTCTTAAAATACTTACACATTCAACTAGGCATAGAACTCTAATCCTATTTAATTATCCATGGAGCTGTAATCCTAAGATGGAACTTTAATCAAGAGTAATCATATTGTCTTGTCCATGGAACTTTGATCACGAGCCATCATATTGTCTTGACCATGGAACTTTAATCACGAAAAGGAACTTTAATCATGAACCATCATATTGGCTTGGCCATGGAACTTTAATTAAAAACCATAATTTTGGCTTCGACATGGAACTTTAATCACAAGATAGAACCTTTATCACGAAATAGAACTTTAATCATAAGCCATTATATTTTATTGGCTATGGAACCTAAATCCTGTTAGTTCATTCATGTTCACTCACAGAATTCATATTGTATCAAAAGGCTTTGGCTCACTTAACCTATTCAACATTATACATTACCACATGGTCTCCATGGGAGACATCATGGCCCAACAATTTCTATAACTTAATGCCTTCATTCAATTCATCATGTCAATCAATTTGTAGTGCTCAAGACCTACATAATCCATTCACATGTCATTAACAACATTATATCGAATTTTTACTAGACATGGTTCCATACATAATTGAAGTTCAAACTTGGGGGATTGAACCCACTACTAAGTCATCAAAGTAACGTGGTCATAATTAAACAAATTACACGACAAACAACATCCATACAATATCTATCATCAACTATCCACACTTATAGGGCCATCACACCACTTAAAGATGTAGGATAATTCATTACATTATTAACAAGGTTTATTTTAAATCTTTACAAAGAAATTACAATCATGATAACTCAATATGTGGCAAACAAGTCCTTCACCAACTATCTACAAGTATTCACATTTGTTAACATATTATCATGCCTCATTCATGTTTACTATACCTTTCCCGAGATACACATTTGTTTCCAATCCCCTATTAGTCATTGACCGAAAAACATTATCAAATACATAATACCTGACTCAAAATAACTTTAACATACAATTTATCAATCATTCGTGCTCAATAGGACATTTCCCGAACTCAATACATCACCCACATTAACTAGGAATTTCACTTAGAAATTTTCATAAACACCTTTTGTACATACTTATATCAAAGTTGTTTTAATGGTAGATATCATCATGGCTAGGGTTAATCAAGACCCTCATGTTAAAAAACATATAAAAAAGCATCCATATATGCAATCTACCATCAAAAACTTGTATCAACAAAAGTATAAACAAAAAGCACCATTATTCGTTGTTAGGTAATAAAACCCTTTTCATTTGACTCAAAACCACCATGTACACTTACTATTTCAAGTGTAAAATACATGGGTTTAGTGTTATTTAAAAACGGGAAGAGATATATGCCCTAAATACACTTCCTTAAATCTTGGTTCAAGAACCTTTTTGAGTGTTTAGGATTAATTAAGTCTTATAAGCAAAGACTTGGATGACTACCATGACTTATATAGTTCAAGGACTTATGGTTTTAGGCATGAGAAATGACCAAAAGGTCCTTGGTAATAATTTAGAAAGTTTGCAATTTCAGGGTTAAGACTCCCCCTTACGGTTCACTTGGTAATCATGAACTAGGGTACTAATGGTACCCTAACTCGTAAGCTCGATTTGGGACCATAATAGTCCACTCCAGGTTAGGTCTTCACTTCCTATAGTTTAGTAGTATATGACTCGTAATCATGGTAATGACAAAAGGATGGCGTTGTCGTATGGTGGGCAATATACTAACCTAACATACTGCATAGGATATAAAAAGGGTGAGAGAAAGTCTATGATTTGTGACCAAGGGAATGAGTCAAGCCCTCCAACTGTAACCACTCCAGAGACATCAAAAGGAGTTATTTTTCAATGGTTCACGGTATACGTGTTTCACTTCTTCCCACTTGGGATTAGTTTTCCATAAAGAAAGGGTAAAGAAAGCATATACATTAGTTAATCATATCAACATGAATCACGGAAACCTTTACACAAGTTAGAAATAACACATAACAAGGTTACAACACAACAGATATTATGATTATCACCAATCAACCAAAAATTTTTGCAAAGCCACATTCTTGTGTGTTTCAAGAGGTTGGGGTCGAATCCTAAGGGAACACGTGGCTTGCAGGTCTGAAGTAGTTGTAGTCCATATAAAGAACAAGAAAATTAAATGGGTGTTTTTTATGCAGTGATCTCGAGCAAGTAACTATATTAACTTTTGTTGCAATCAATATAGATGAACACTAGGACTGTGTTCCCCCTGGCTTCTCAACTCCATGAGGTTGTTGTGCTTTATTTAACCAACCCGATACCTAGCATGAAAAATCGATAAGTTATGTACCTTCTATAATTTTTTGGACGAGCATAAGGATTTCACCTTTTACCTTTTGAGTCTCAAGATGTCACTTTACTAACCATTATCTTGATCCTAGTTAACTCTTACCTTTTGAGTCTCTAGTTATTAGATAAAGCCTAATCATCTTACTAAGATAGGAAACATAAGTGAGTATTAATAGTTAAACATTGAATTACTATTGTTTTTATCTCTTCCTTGTCACTTCTCCTCTTTTGGAGCAGGCAACAATATATAGGCGGGATCCTAACGTGTGCACCTATTAAGAAAACTCTTATAACAAAGACAAAGCAATACATGCATGGGTATTGGTTCAAAACAACAAAAGAACATCCCCTACTTTATCAATCTACCAAGGTTTTCACAACCCTAGTATGGGTTTTAACGGCTCGTGCTTGTGAAGAAATCAATAACATTCATATTCAAAAGCGTAGATAAAATCACAATGATAAGAAGGAATAAAACCCACAACTATAACTGAATTAATGAACCGAAGTCAATATAAGAAAATCACAAGATACAAATAGGATCTCAAAATCAAATTTGTAAATATCAAAAGTATATAACTCTGACTAGAAAGTACATAAATAGTATTTATAGTACAAGAGGAAGCCCTAAAACCAAAGCCCGAATAAAATAGGACAAAATCGGGTTGGTGGCCACATATTGTCTGTACCTGTAGTATGGAACAGGGCACAGGTAGTACCTTCAGTCCTGATACTAAGCGTAGGTACAACCCGTACGTACCGGGAGAAAAAATCCTACAATTTCAGTTCTTTGGATTCTGGACTTCTAGTACTTGCTTTGCTTACATACGGTCCGTAAGTCGTACTTGCAGTTACATGTTGATTTAGTAAGTGTCGGGAGTCATCTTTTCAGCTCCTCTTCAATTCCCAAATATCCTTTGATCAAGAATTAACTAGAAAACATCTCGAATATCCATAATTACTCAAAAAATAGCTCGAAACACATTTTTCATGAACTTATCATCTAAAACATGATTTACTTCAACACATACACAAATGGCATCATATCTAGAAAAATAACCTCAGAATCTTGTAACTTTTCCTTGTTTAAAGCACTGAAAGTGCTATATTTCTATAGCACAACAACATCCTCAACCTAGAACATTTGCATGCCATAGGCAACAAAACACAGCAAAAATAAAAATAATGCTTAATGAGGAGAAACTAAGCTATTCAAGGCAGTCAATCAACACTTAAACTCAAAAAACAACATCCCCCTCCAAACTAATTTTTTAAAACCAATTATGTATGAACATGAAGTAAAACAATATAATATAATGGGATCAAGGTATGTCAATTACATTGACAATAGAAAACCGCTCATATATACAAGTTACACAACCCAAAATATGAAATGACGGGCAATTTGATTTATGTGTCTTCACAACAAGTATGTACCACTCACTAAGATAAAATCATGCATGTCAATGCAGGGATGGTGAAGAGACACTCACACTCAGAATGAAGTTCCAATCAATGCACATCAAATACCATAGGCTTTCCCTTATTTTCTTTACCTTAGCATTCATATAGTTAAGTTAGGATCACTATAGGACTTTTCTCAACTTGTAATATAGGCTTGGGGTCTAATATGGTACATATGGACATATCAAGTGACTAATACTCCTTTGTACTATACAAACCTTGGGGTATCACTTATTAACCAATTTTCTTTTATTCCACCCTAATTTCTCCCATTGTATTTTTTTAAGCATATTCAAGTTGGGCGTGGTCTTTCATTCTCGCCCTTTCTTTTTTTTTCTTTTACATAGTTCTTTGTTTTCTTTACTTTTTTCTTTTTCTTTTCTTTTTCTACCACACCCATCCCTACCAACTTTTTTCTCTAATTTTAACCTTCTTCAAACCCATTTACACTATGCACCCCTATGATTGCCCCCTTCAACTTAGGCATTTTGACTTACTTAAGGTGGATAATGTCCAAGGAGGACTACGTCCAAAACAGGTTCATTACAATACAAATAGTAAGGTGAAAGGTGAAACAAGAAAAATAGGCTAGAAGTCTCAAAATAGGGATCAAGGGATATAATTCACAAATGGAAGGTCATTTAGGGTAAAAGTGGGGTAAACTATAAAAAGGCCTATGATCCTTTCCTAACCAACTATCTTTCAACCTTGGCAAGACTAACCAGTCAAGTTCTAAATTCGACACACATGGGAACTAGGTAGTATCTCACACACATATAGCCCATAGGTAATGTTACCCACTACTACCAATTCGATTCATATGATTGTCAAAGTGATTATTATGTCCCTAATTTTAATTACATAATAAGATCCACAAACTTCATATATATATATATATATATATATTCATATAGTTCTAAAACACAAAACACATGACCAAAAACTCATAATGACCATATCGGGATTGGAGGTTATTCTAAGGAATATCCAATTCTCAAGTCCTTAATTGATGATACTTGGATTGAAGATTTATATTTGAGAGAAACTTAGCACTCTGTAATGGATCAAACAAATTACCTATCCTTAGAAGAGGGTACTTATTTTTTACTATCACCTTATTTAGTTGCCGATAATCAATAAATATTCTAAGGGGACTATCCTTCTTATGCATGAAAAAAATGGGTGTACACCTTAGAGACACACTAGGACAGATGAAAGCCTTTTTTAAAAGATCCTTGAATTTCTTTGTATGCTCTTATAACTCAACTTGAGCCATTCTATATGGGGGAACAGGGATAGGATGAGTGACTAAAACAAGATCAATCCCAAAATCAATCTCCCAATTAGGAGGGACAATAGGATGGTTATCAAGGAAGACCTCAAGAAATTCATTCACCAACAAGACGGAATGTGGAGAAGGGCTTTCTAAGTTAGAATCTTTAACCCAAACTAAATGATAGATACACCTCTTAGAAATCGGCTTCCAAGCTCTAAGGTATGATATGAACCTTACCTTATGCACTAAACAACCCCCTTACCACTCAATAACTGGATTATTAGGGAATTTAAACATGCCTTAAGGGTCTGGCAATCTAAGGAGTTATAGCATGAATACAACCTGTCCATCACCAATTAGACATCAAAATCTACTATGTCTAACTCTATTAAATCCACCAGGGTTTTTTAACCACCAATAGATATAAAATAGCCACTATAGACTCATTTATCAACCACAGAGTCACCCAAAGGGGTAGATATAGTTAAGGGGGCTAAAATACACTCAGGACCAAAACAAAAATGCACATCCACAAATGTAATAATATAAGGAAGAGTGGACACCAGATTAAGTAAATGGTACACACCACTGGAAAAGAGTTTCAACATACCAGTAATGACATTAAGTAATACGTCAGACTCCTTGTAGGTAGAGAGAGCATAGAGATGGTTTTGACTAGTGCCAGAGCTAGATAGGGCACTCTTTGGTGGTGAAGTTGATGAATTGGTAACAAGAACCTTGTTTCCCATAGTAGCAAAATTATCCACATGAAATTTTCTAAGAATATGCCCTGGAAGACCATACTTGAAGCACTTGTCCCTTTCCACCTCACAGAAATCCCAATGCAACTGACTAAAAAATCTGTAGAGAGGATATGATGGAACTGATTGGGCACCACTCACCTGAGAGTCATCACCCTAAGGCTTAGAAATATTGTGAACCTAGAAATATCTGTCACCAAATGGCTTTAGGTAGGGATCACAAGCCATTGAGCTGGATACAAAATTTCCCCACTTCTTCTCTGACCACTTTCCACCATCCCTGCTACTATATTGTTGACCTCCAACCTAATTAGAAAATCTAAACTTCTTTATCAGCCTCTCTCTTATTTCTGTCTGCTTCTTCTTCTCTTTCTCAACCTGTTGTATGTACATAACCAACCAAATGATATCTATGTCCTTATTAAATAAAATAACCTTAATCTCTAAGATTAACTCATGGGGCAACCCAAAAGTAAACATCCTTATTCTATCGCTTATGGTAGACATTAACTTTGTAGCATATCGAGATAACTGGTGGAACTTCAACGAATAATCCTTGACTGATATCTGGCCTTGCTTTAGGTTGAAAAACTTCTTTTTGATGCCCTTAACTCCTAAGAAAATAAGCGATCGAGAAAGGCACTAGAAAAATTATCCCATAATATAGATTTAGCATCATCTCTCTTAAGCCTCTCATTTCTTATTTTATTGGTATGCTACATCCTTTAATTGATACGCTGTAAATTCTCTTCCTTCCATATTACAAGCATACATAACCTAAAAGATCTTCTCTATCTCATCTATAGAACCTTTAGAATCCTCTTCAGACTTGACACTAGTGAACATAAGAGGGATCAACCTCATAAATTGGCTTGCCCTTCAATCTTTATAAGATAGAGTAACAAAAGCACCTCTCTCATTTTGAGTTTTACTAACTAAGAAAACATATGTATAGACTCACAAAACTTAGCATTTTTCACATCAACTTGGGGAGATTGAGAAGGACTAGAGGGGACCTGTGGAACTCCAAAAATGCAATCAAGAATTATACCCCAAGATCAGGACTAGACCCCACAAATAGGGTGTATCCTATCAGCATTATCCTTGAGTAGGATAGCTGAGTTTCTAGAAGGTCAGATCATCTAAAAGGTATTATTTGAAAATCGAACAAATGAGAATTAGAAAAGATTTTAGGACCTTAGATTTTACATCCCAATAACAAAACACAAGAAAGAGAAACATTCTTAAATGTCATGTAGCCTCTCCTTTTGAGTATGGCATGATATACACAGGCTCTACTCAATACAACTTTATGGAAACCCAACTGACCATGAACCTAGAACTCTGATATCAATCTGATGTGATGCAAACCAGGGTTTGTCCATCTTTTGTATCTCAAGTCAAACCAGAATCGAAAACCACCTAATACCCAAACCATTGACTACCCTTCACTCGATATTGGGTGAATTATGAACATATATCAACATTAGATAACATCAAATTAAAGAAATTGTAATGAGTCTATAATGAAAAAAATCAACAACCAATTAACCATCTAATACCAATACCAATGCCAATATTAGTACCAATGCTAATACTACTAACGACAGGCCTATGCCAAAAGTAGTCTAATAATTCTCTAGTCAGAAAAAAATATACAGTTAGGGCATGCCCCCAAACATAGACAAAACCAAAACCAAAAAAAATAATGACATAAAGAAATCCATATCATGAAATGGGGTATTTCAAAGTATGGATACCTATCACCTCAATCTGACTCAAAATTTATCCCTAAATCACTGAGTCACTGAGTAGGAAGAGTTAAAGTATGGTTGATTCCTGCATCGTGTGTGGATATAACATCCAAAAACGGTTAGCAAGGTGAACGCAGTTAGGTACTCAAGGATAAGGATAAAGTAATGTCATCAATCAAAAACCAAGTCAAACCAATGCACATAACCATATAAAAATAAATATATATATAGACATACCAGGGAAGGGAACAAGGTTTTAGCATAGACTTTAAAACATTTAACTTGCTTGTGTAGTTTTACCATCATACGTCTACCCATAGACTATGGGTCCAGTGTTATCTCCTGAACGAGCCTCAGTATGTAAAATGACATAAACTGGAGATATCATAGATGGCCGGGGATTCCCTTGTACACTTCACCCTTCATAATACATATATACGTGTATAGGTTTAATGGATTACCTTGTACTCTGCAAGCATATAGTCATCAAGACCAACCCTCATGTCAAAAAATATGAGTTTCCAGTGTCCGTCTTTTGGACTCACACCTTTACGACTAGCAATCACAACCACTACTATGGCCCAATTAAAACATTTAACACATATCTAAACCACCAATTCTAGGAGTCAACTATTAGGGCATTAATTAGTGGTTTCATCATACAAACTATATCTTGCAAGAAATATCATTATGCCAGGTCTTAGGGGATTCCCTTGTATCCCACAGACTCCATTATTGAAATTACTTAGGGGATTCCTGTGTACCCCACAAGGTTTTCAAAACTATCCTTAACCATTTAACCATTTATATCATGCATTAGTTTTTAGAAACAAGCCAAGCTATGTGATAATGTGTAAAAAAATTCAATTATTCAAATAGGATGAGTTTATTTCAAATTTCATACCAAACAAATCAATTTAGGAATTCCATTGTACCCCTATTTCCATCCACCATTCCTATGCACCTTAATCAATTTACCAATTATAAATTTAAACATAATAGTTTCATAGATAACGTGGAAGAATCAGTTAAATAATTTATTTTAAAAACCCTAAACCCATAGTTCAAAAAACAATATCCATATTCCATAAATAATACTTTAATTCACATAAGTTTACAAAATTGAAAATAAGGTATCAGTAAAATGCCTTAAACACCAAGAACTATGCAAAGAAATCACCCTTGAGAGCCCTGATTGATGTGCTTGATGAAAATCCTAAGTTTTCTTGACCTTGAGGATTCGGGAGTGTTATTAGGGGTTATTTTATATGTTTTTGATAGCTAATGATTCCCTAAGGAAGTTATAAGACATGGGTTTTATGTTGGGCAAAAGGGGAACTGTATAGATTGCCCTTAACTTAAAAACTAGAAAAGAAAACATCTTTGGTTATGAGTCGACCCATTAACTCGTACCTATACCTTACGATGCATAACCTTTAGTCATAACCAATACAGTGACTAAGATACCATACACTACCCATCTTACAATTCTACCAACCAACTTATAATAAGATTTTATGACTCACAGGGTCTAGTTGTGACCATTGTAGTGAGGTCAAAGGTAAGGAAATTTTCAAGGGCAAAAATCTAAGGCATTATATTTTGGCTCTGGGTCAGCTCATGAGTCATGTTATAGTTATAGAGAACTTGGCCATTACTCGCATGATATCTCTAGCTGTGAAGATTGTTGCTTCATCTCAAAGTGTTCCTCCCTATTAAAGTAGTTAATCCCCCGATTATAAATCGTTCATATGGTTGTGGAAGTATTTCACAGGGTGCTCGAGGAGGTTTTTAGAAAGGTAGGGCAGGAGATCAGTCAAGAGCCCAGCTAGGTGGTAGGCGTGATCAGTTGTATGCAATACCTAGAAGATCCAATATTGAGTCGTTGATTGTTGTTGTTAGAGGTATAATTTTTGTGTGCTAACAATGATCCTTTTCTTTATTTAAATTGAGAACAACTTATTATTCTGTGTCTGCTTATTTTTCTTAATAGTTAGAGTTATCATGGGATTTATTATCCATGTTATTACATGTATCTACTACCGAAGGTGATTCTTTAGTAGTGGATTGGGTTTTTAGATAATGTATTATGACTGTTAGAGATGCAAAAACTTATGTTGATCATATTATATTATACATGGTCAATTTTTATGTTATTCTAGGCATGGATTGGTTATTCCAATAACATGAACTCATGGATTATTTTTCCATGACCATTCTTTAGCTAGGCTCGGCATACCCCCAATTATGTGGCAGGGAAATGTAAGCCATGATTTGATGGGTATTATTTTATATATTTGTGATAGGAGTCTTATTTTGATGGGTTTAAAGCCTTATCTCACTTTTATTCAAAATTCTGGTGTGGACAATCCATCACATGATTTTATTCATATAGTACATAAGTTTTCTAATGTTTTTGCTACTGATCTACCTGGCATACCTCTTGCTCATGAGATTGAGATTTTAATTGATTTTTAGCCTGGCACCTAACCTAATTATATGGTACCTTACCATATGTCCCCTGTTAAGCTTAAGGAGCTGAATTCTAACTTCAGGATCTTCTTGTTAAGGGTTTAATAAGACCTAGTATGTCTCCTTGGGGATATCTTATGTTCTTTGTGAAGAAGAAAGATGGATCCAATGCCTATTTTATGCATTATAGGTAGCTTAATGTGGTGACAGTGAAGAACCATTATGCTATGCCTCACATTGATGAAATTTGACTTTTATACATAAATAGGGATGGAACTAAAGGCTCAAAATTAGTTGAACTCAATAATTTTATATTCTTTTGAATTCATTACTTAACTTTATATAAATCTATCACTCAAGATTAAAATTTATTTTGAAATTATAAATAACCATCTCCAGTGTACAAAATTATTTTCATTGATTAATTTGAGATCTAGCTACCACCAGTTGAAGGTTGGAGCTATGGATATCTCGATGATAACTTTTAGGACACGTTATGGTCATTAGGTATTCTTATAATGTCTTTAAGGTTGACTAACGCCCTAGTCGCATTCATGGTTTTAATGAACTACATATTCAGGCCTTTTTTGAACTTTTTTGTCATTATGTTCTTTAAGACATCCTTCTGTATTCAGGGAGTAGAAAGGAGCATACATTGTATTTGAGGATTGTGCTCCAGACATTGAGAGGTCATGTGTTTTTGTCAACTTCTTTAAGTGTGAGTATTGTTATAACTCAGTGACATTCCTTGGGTATGTGGTATTTAATGAGGGGATTATGGTAGAATCGATAAAGATTATGGCTATTTATGATTGGGCCAGACCTATATCTTTGATTGAGGTTTGTAGATTTGTTGGGTTGTCTTGTTTTTAGAGGTGATTCATTGAGGGTTTTGCTGCTATTTAAGCACCTATGACCAGATTGACTTAGAAGTAGGTTCCTTTCCAATATTTCAAGAAGTGTGAGCCGAGCTTTAGAAAGCTTAAGGAGTTTCTAGTACTATTTTTTATTTTGTACTGATGCAGTAAGGTCATGTTATAACATATGCTTTGAGGCAGCTTAAGGTGCATAAGCGCAATTACCCCGCTGATTATTTTGAGTTGACGGTAGTAGTTTTCACACTTATGATTTAGAGTCATTATCTTTATGGTGTAATTTATGAGATTTTTACCGATCATCATAATTTTTAGCATGTTATGACCTAGAAGAGTTTAATGGTAAGAAGTGTTAGTGGATGGAGTTGCTTAAGAATTATGATATCTCGATCTTGTAACATTTAGGCAAGGAAAATATGGTAGCACCTTGGGCCAAAAGGCAGTAAATATGGGTAGCTTGGCTTTTATTTTGGTTTCTTAGAGACTTTTGGCATGAAACCTTTAGTCCTTAGCCAAAATGATTGTGCAATTTGATATTTCAAACTCTCGAAGGATTTTTTATTGTGTAGAGGCAAGGTACTTACTATTTAGGTAGATTTGGGATCATCAATTTGAGGATATGGGGTATTGCTCCATCCATTTACCAATGTTAAGTAGTGATTCAAAAAGGCTACCATAGATTCTGAGGGTGTTTTAAGATTTAATAGCCACATATAGGTATTGAGGATCGATGACTTGATTTAGTTGATTTTGCACATGGCTCATCGTTCTAGATATTCTATCCATTTAAATACAGCTAAGATGTGTAGAAACTTGTGACAATATTATTGGTGGAGCAACATGAAGACAAATATGGAAAATTTTGTTGATCATTGCCTATGTTGTCAGCAGGCAAAGGCTGAGCATCAACAACAACATGGTTTGACTTAGAGATTGCCCTTTTTTGAATTAAACTAGGAGTTGATTACCATGAACTTTGTTAGTGGTTTGCCTCTCACTTCCTATGGTTTAAATGGCATTTGGGTTATTGTAGCTCGATTGATCAAATTGACACATTTTATTCCATTTCAGATGTCCATTAGTGCAGGGAATTTGCATGGTGTTCCTATATGTATCATTTCAGATCGAGGTTCCATATTAACTTCTCACTTTTAGAGAGCTTTTTGGGAGGATTTGGGTACTCAGGTGGATTTTAGTAAAGCCTTCCATCATTAGATAGATGACCAGTCAAAGAAAACTACTTAGTTTAATAAGGATATGCTTTGAATCTGGGTTACGAATTATGGAGGTCAGTAAGTGCAATACTTAACATTAACAGAGTTTGCAGAAAATAATAGTTATCATTTGAGTATTGAGATGGTACCATTTGAGTCTTTTTAAGGTAGGCGATGATGTTCCCCGATTGGATGGTTTGAGACTTTTGAGATAGACCCCATGATACTGACTTGCTTTAGGATTTGGTCGATACAGTCAGAGTGATTCAGGCTAGGTTGAGACCTTCTTATTATAGACAAAAAGCCTATGTGGTAGGCTTTGTGCCTTGAATATTGGACATGGTGATTGGGTATTCCTCCATGTATCTCCCATAAAGGGTGTGATGAGGTTCAGGTGGAAAGATAAGCTCAGACCCAGATATATTAGACCCATTGAGATTCTTCGTATAGTTGATGAGGGTGTTAGAACTACCCCCAGATTTTCCTATTTTCCAACTAGTTTTCTATTTTTTTGTGTTATGCCAATAAATTAATAATCCATCTTATGTTCTTAGAATGAACTCAGTCTAGTTGGTTGAGCGATTGAATTTTATGGAGGAACCTGTACTCACTTTTGCTAATGATGTCAGGCGATTGCATACTAGGTAGATTCTTGTAGTTAAGGTTTCGTGGAGGGACCACCTAGGAGAAGAGGCTACTTAGCAAATCAAGTGTGAGATACGGACCCAGTATCCTCATGTATTTGAGGCTTCAAGTACATCCTAATCCTTGACTTTTTGAGACAAAAGTCCTTTTAGTAGTGGATATTATAATGACCTTTCAGGTCATTTTTTAGATTTCTACTTATTTTTCATTTAGAGCTTTCATATAGCTGACCCAAGTTATTTATGACTTTCTAGAACTGCTTGTTCGGTTATCTGAAAGTTCATTTGGTTTTAGATCTAATACCCTAATTTGAAGTCGTTGTTTATTTAAATTGGCTACCAGGATAAGAATTTAGTAAAATGACCTTGTTTGCCAAATTTGATGATTCTTATAGCTCTAAAATATCAATTTAGCCCAAGGCATCCAGGATCATTTCGAGCTATTGGTCGAAAGTTAAGAAAAGGGTAAGTTGAGTGTGTGACTAACTATTCATTATAACAATCTCAAATGGAACTTTTTACTATGTCATTGAGTCTAAACCATCAAATTTGATAGGGTAGAATAGTCCATTTGCATTTTAGAATTTTGGATGAATTGGAGGGGCTGGCGAAGACTTGGGTAATTCCAAGTCTCAGTTGTGTTGGTACACTAGTTAACATTGAGCCACGGGTCCTGATCGGATACCCTTTTAAGGGCAGCATATGCTATGATCATGGTGCATTATATCGCAAAAGCGACTCACTTGGTAGTAACATATGTCATTGTTGCCATTATTGGGTTTCGATAGAAATCTAGAGCACCTGGGAAGGGTATAAATATCCCTCTTATTGCCCAATTTTCACCCTTTTCATGCATTCACAAGAGAGCTAAACCCTGAATATTAAGAAAGCTTAGGACTAGAAGTTGTGGGTTATTGGAGGAGCTTGGATAATAATTATTTCTCAGTTTCCTTCGAATCTGTGATATACGATTCCTTCAATTCAATGGTTGATTTTTCTATTTCTTCCAAAAAATCCCTAACACTTGGTAGCTTGATTTTAGCACAAACATAGCTCAGATTTCACCCACTTTTAAAGGTAATTACTCCTTGTGAATTAGGGAACGTTTAGTTAGCCATGAAAATGCGATTTTTGTAAATGGGAGCCATATGAGATTTATGAGTATTTTTTTATATGAAGAATAATGGTGCAATATGGTTATCTTTATTTTCGTGTTGTTTAGTAGATTGTTATTTCGACAGCGTAGCACTTTTTGAATGCTTCTTAAAAAGGCAAATCTATGATTTATTAGATTCTTCGAGCTCTATTCACTGTCCAGGTAGGCTAGGTTTCCCCTCTTCATAGATTGAACCACGTCATTATATGTTTATGATATTATGTTAGATTTGGGATGGGTTTTAGGTATTGGTGATCAAATTGATGATGCTTGGGTTAGTTGGACCTTCTAGGCCATTCGAAAACTATAATTTAGGTCTTCAGCTTAGTTACTTGGCTCATTAGTAAAATTTCTAAGGGACAGTTAAGGCTTCTCTAACATTTAACAGTGGCTTTAGATAAGTTAGCTAGTCTTCGGTAGAATATGCCTTAGGATTGAATTTTAGTGAAGTGGGCTTCAACCTTCCTTAGTCTAAGACTTGAACTATCTTTGATAAACCTTTAAACACTCGCTATTTATCTTGAAATGCTTATTATAAGTCTTGATGAGACTAGATGCTTAATGGTCATGATTGTTTGGTATTGGGAGTTGATGCTCAATACGGTAAGACTTAATTGTTATGATGGGTTGATATTGAGAAATGATGCTAATTTATTATGCTATGGATCATGCTATTGGTTATATATATAACGGTTCGAGTTTGGTTGTTGTTATGATATGATGATATATATACTGGCTGGAGTTTGAATATTTATTATAATATGAATTACATATATACGGTTCATGTCCAGCTATTGACTATGATATGATTACATATATACCGATTTGAGTCTTGATATTGATTATAATATTTATTATAAAATTGATGAAGTATTTACCAGTTTGAGTTTTGCTATTTACTATGAGATGATAATATATGATTATCGGTTTGAGACAAGATATTGATGATTGCATTGATGATATGATTATAGGTTTGAGTCTGGATATTAATTATATATTTAAAGGTTCAATTCTGGCTATGGATTATGATGTTGACTATATAAACACTAGTTCAAGTCTGGACATGGAGTGTGATATTCATGATAAAGGTATTGCTTTAGATTTGAAAGTGGGAATTATATAAGGTGTGATGATATGGATTATAGTTGTATCCTAAGAGTTGGTAATTGATGGTAGTTTTGGTTATACTATCTTTGAATGTACCCTCCAGGCTTATGGGTGCCATCACTGGGTTATTTACTTTTCCACCTTTATTGGCTTATGGGGGCCTATTTTGTAGTTATAATTGGATATGTTCTACATTATCATTCTATTTATGTATTTATGTACTGTGATGTTGGAGTTTCTTCAGATTTTCTTCCTTACCTTGACTTAGTTAGGTATCTTGCATTTAATAATATTTATATTATGATTTAGCTCAGTGGGACGATGATTCCTACTAAGTACCTCTATTTTGGTACTCATACTACACTTCAATACTTTTTTGTATAGATTCGAGTACTAGCTACCGTCGTTGATTCAATGATTGTGTTATGGTTAATTTTTGAGATAGGGTGAGCTCTTCGTGTTGGAGTTCTCCAATTTCCTTCTATCATACTTATGTCTAGTCTCTAGTATCGATACAAGATTGTATTAACTGTTCAAGAACTTGGGTTGTTTATATAGTAGCTCTTGTCCTAGCTCTACCAATTCATGGGATCGTTTTCTATGTTATGGCTACCTTTTAGACTATTTCTTTTTCGTAGCTTAATTATGAGTTACATTGAATTGCTTATTTTGTCCTTTTGGAGTATTTTCCACCAAGTTAGCCCATTGAAAATAGCATTGGGCTACAGTTTGTCTTACCTAATAGCGGGGTTTAGTAGGTGGCATCATGACTCATAAATCAGGATGTGACAAGGGAGACAGAATAGGTACCCTATCAAGAATACTTGCACTTTTCCCATTAAATCCCATATTATGCTCCATTTTGGGGAAATAAAGTTCTTTCATCTTGTTATTTAGTTAATTGGGTTCCTGCATCTTCCATGCAAAATCAAAATCTCTATTGATTGTTGTTTCTTCAATCACATCTATACTCTATTCCATTAGTATATTTAGGATTACATATTTTGTTCATAACTTTCCCTAGAGAGATAGATTACCCTCTCGTGCTCTCAAATGTATCTTTCTTGGTTATTCTTCAATACACAACGGGTACCGTTGATATGCACTTGATCTTCATCAAGACTTATTTCAGTATATATTACATTTTCTAATTCATGGCCTTACTTTACAACTTCTTTTGATTTTTATCATCCTAACATATATGAGTTCTTACATCATATTTTTAGAATCCTACTGCTACTTCTATATCTATATCCATAGTACCATCAATATTACCTATATTGAATTTCAAGAAATCTACAATACTTTATAAATTCCACCTACTATGACACAGCTCATGACTTATCATCATCATCCATAAACAATATCAGGCTTAGATGATCCCCATACTGTGCCTAACCCCGCACCTACTACAAAACCTACTACAAACTTATTTCTTCTTAATCAATTAATTGCACTTTAAAATGGTATATGGTACACTTGTAATAAAAACTCAACTCGCCCTCTAGACTGGACCCTTTCCTAGGCACAAGGGTCAATACCACACTAGATCTAGCCATCACTATCTGTGTAAAAAAGAATGAAATATGACATATAATGCAAGGTATGAAGGAAATCTACATGACTAGTAATAAAATAAGGGAAATTTCATAAAGACAACATCTAACTTTTCAAAGATAGATACGAAAATCTATGTATTGATTTTTAAGACTCTATTAGACATACTTTTCTTACATTGTAAAGACCAATAAAGCTGGCATCTCTGATACTAATTTGTTATAACCCAAAATCTAAGGGTCATTGTGGTAACCCTTGACAAGTGAGCTTATTATAAAGTGACACAAAAGGGAAAATAACAGTAATTTCCCAAAGTAAGGTTCCTAGAATGAACTAAACTACACAACATAATAGAAGTAGAAGAGCATAATCAAATAATATCATATGATAATTTCAAAGCTTGATATCATAGTGTAAGAGGCTAACTAGTACAACTTGAGATCAAAATACATAAGATGTCCAAAATAGGAACAACTTTGTATTAAAATACAAATAAAGATATTGTATAAATAAGGAAAGGTAGTTATCAACTCTTGATGCATCAAGTCAACAACTACTTCAAAAAACATTAAGTGTCGCCCAAATCAAATAATGTGAGGCACACTCAAACCTGGATCTGCACCTAAAGGTCACAGTATAGGTGAGTACGATCCATTTATACTTAATAGGTACCATAGGCTGACTGAGCAAAGTAGAAAATAAAGCATACAAAATATGCACTGAGGGCACATCACCTATAACAAAAAAAATATCTCAAATGGTAGCTCACACAATCTCTCCTAATAGTTCTATAAAATTCATGTACACCATAGCAAAAATGAGAAAGAAATACATGTATACAGATATTGCACATACTAGTATAAGAGAAGATATACTCATAGAAAAGTATATATAAATAGAGATAAAGAAACACAACAAAAGGTACAATTTTAAGTCAAGACAGAAATACAAAACACAATATAAGCACAATATTTAAATTCAATGATGATAGTATAATGTTATGCAAGAGGTTGTCACACAACCTACGTATTAATCTACGGATCTAAATATCCCCGACATAGGACCCATGGAGGTTTCTTAATTCTATAGAACTAATATACAATACCAATATCCATATCTCCTCTCCGGCACATCCTTCAATAGATGGTTTTTAAGATGTAACACTTTCTGTTAAAAAGCTAGTATTTTAAAATTTTCCATGGTGGTACTATTATCTCATAAATGTGTATAATATAAGGATGTAAGTAATCATAAAAAAATAGAAAGAGAGCCAATATATGAATCAAGTGATACAATAATCCACTTAATATTTCCAACCATTCATAAACGCCAACCTAAACCATATACCAATAGAGTAGAATACAATTAGTTACATCATTGATACCACATTAGGCTTTCTCATCAACAAAATACAACTAATTTCAAACACAGATGCCAAATAATATCATATAATACCCTAAAAGGTCTTACATAGCAAATAATTTTCCAAAATGACCAAATAGCATCAATATATAGGCCTGCACATGGGCACAACACAATATGTATTGATATTTTACTAATTAGTTCCCACATCATTAACATGATTTTGTATCAACATTCGCTACCCAACCAAGTCTAAAGAGAATACAATAAAAAAAAAGTTCAAATAAGGGCTAAATTGAAGAAAAATCATGTTAAAGCTTTACTCACAAAAATCCCTAAAATTCATTTTAAAATCGAGAATTGAAGTTGTTTTGAATATGAAATTAAAAGACAAGTAAAAATTTTAATATTAGGAAATCACCCAAGTGAAAGCGGGTTGAAATAAAGGTTTAAATCAAAGAATCCTAATTTTTTAGCCTTACGAGATAAAATCCCCAATTTCTACCATTTAATCCTTATTTAAAAAAGAAGTATAGGATAAAATTTAGGAAAATAGTTGAAATATGTGTTATGGAGATTACCAAATTTTTAAAGTGGATGAAATTTCTCAAAATCATGAAATACGAAGCTCGAACTCTCAAAGATGGTCAGAAATAGTGAAAACCAGGTATATATAGCGTCCAGGCATTGCATACACGACCAGGTATTGTGTTTGTGGCACCTGGACTAATATAAGGTATCACGACCATGCCCTAGACCTCATATATGCATAACTCGCAGTCGCGGCCTAGATGTCATATAGGCGACACTCATGCCTGACCTGTCAAGTCCCATTCGTAACCAACAATTTGCTGTTGTGATGGAACTAGTACCAGCTAGAGACTTGCAAATCCCAAGACTTCATGAACCCCTCAAGATTCATCCAAAACCCCATAAACACAAATGAACTATGCTACACTATTAAGCTTGACTCTTCAACTCAATGGCAATATCAAATATTTGAAAAGAAGCCATTTTCACAAAGTTAACCCTCATAATACAATTAAACAACATTTTAAATTGATGGTTGAAATGAGATATAAAATCTAAATATCCACAAAAAAATGTTACTAACTAAAATGTAATCCTTTTAATCTGCTGGCTTAGTTTGATTTGCCATCCGACACACAAATCAATGAATATTGACTGAAGTTAACTATAAGGTTCTTCAACTAACCAAAAACCATAATTTCACATAAATCACAACATAATATATTAGGAACCATATCGATCATCTCCATAGTCGAAAATACCACAAAGTAACAAAAGGGAGAGGTAAAATGGTCAAATCAAATAGAACTAAATATTTTACATAAATCACTAAAAATCATAGCATTACAACAACAATGGTTGGTTTTGTATCGAAGTATTAAAAAATTTAAAATTATTATTTCTAGACTTTGCTATTTTAGGATACTATTTTCCCTATTTTCTTTCTTTATTACTTTGATTCTTCTCTAATATTTATGAGAATCAATGGTATTTTACAAGTTATATTTGTTAGATCTCATTATACTATTGTTTTTTATTGATTGTTTGAAACACCTTGGGTTTCGGAACCTTAGAAAATTTCCTAGATTTTTGGTTTCTGGTAAAGATACGACTTGGGGGTACAGGTCGTATGATGGGGAACAGTATTTAAGGCTTCGTCATACACTAACAAGTGTTGTTTGATGGTTTGGATTGGTTTCTAGATTATGTATGACTTGGAGGGTACGAGTCATATTATTAGATTAAGGTCATATAGTTTGGTTTCTTTCCTTAACATAATAGAAGACTTTGTAACTTAACCTAGATCTGACTATGAGTGCCTTACAATAAGCCATAAGATAGGGTATGATTCATACTATTGACTTATATGGTATATAGTAATCAAACCTCTTTTGGTTATATTCTACTAGGGATATAATTTAGGGGTACTAATCATATTTTTGCATACGATTTGGGTGGGGTACGTCATATGGTGGACATTATAGGGTCCAAGGGTACAATTTATAGGTACCAAACATATTTAAGGGTAGGATTGGTATGGGTAGTCGTACTACATGATAGAAATTGTAAGCCATTAAGTTGGGTGTAATCTAGACATCTCCCTAGTTAGACACTTAAGGCCCCATAACTTATATCTCTATTGGAATATTATTCTAATATTTAACACTAAGAAACTCTCTTTAATTCTCTCTAAGAATCTTGGGTAAATAAAGGATAGGGTTTTATCTAGAGGAGCAATTTGGGGCCTATTTGAGTGATTTCTCTCCCTCATCTTCATAATCTAAGGTATGTACTCCCTCATTGTTATTTCCATCCAACGACATGTTTTATACAATGTTTTCATGGAATAATTTGTATATATATTTGGGTTTTTGTATTAAATGTTTGGTTATGGTTTTCTCATGTTTTTGTTGTCTATTTGCATTCTTTAGTAGTGCTTTAGACAATTGGTTGCATGAGAATGGTTTATTGTTAATTGGAATTGGTTTTGAAAACACTATGCCCCCAAAATATTTGATAAAATGCCTTTGATAATTCCTTTTCTATATGATACAACTTTCAATGAAACTACTGCATGGTATGGTTGGTAATGGAACCCTAAATAGTATAAATAGTTTAAATGGTGTGGTATGGTTAAATTGTATGGTTTGATTGTCATGGTTATGGTTAATTAAACTTACTTATGGGGTACATGGTATTCTCCCAAGAAAACTTAATAATGGAACACTTGAGGGATACACGGGATTTCCCTAAGTTAACTTGATAATGCAATCTATTACATGGGAATCCATCTACATAAAATTGTTTGCTAAGGACATTTCTTTAAAGATATAGTAGGTACGATGATAGCACTACTTATATATTAATAATTGAATAATGGGTTTGTTGGATGGTAATGATTTTAATTATGTAATAATTGCGGGGTATGATAACTAACCGTGAAGGTGTGAATCTAATGGTTGGACACTAGAAACTTAAGTTTGCCAACATTAGAGCTGTTCATAGTGACCTTATATGACACTATGAGGTACATGATAATCCTCTAAGTACATTGTACATATGTATCACGTAGAGCGCCAGGTACATTGGAATCCCCTAATTTTATGGTATCTCTAGTTTGTGTGGCTATATGCATTAGGGCCTAATCAGGAGGCTACACTAGACCCATATAGTCTATGTGTGGTTTTAGGATGGTTAATCTACACGTACCCAGGTTAATGATTTTAAATTCATGCTAAACTCGGCTATTTTTCCCGACATAGTTATTTATATATTTATGGTTGTATGCATATGGTTGGTTTACATGGTTTTTAATTGATGGAATTATTTTATCTTTATCTTGAGTTTATGGTACCATTCATTCGCTAAACCATCTTTGGGCGGTTGTATCCCCATGCGATATAGGAACTAACCATTCCACTCCTCCTTCTTAATGCCAGATTTGAGATCAGCTATTGGATTAAAGTTGTGAGCTTTCTTATTCCAGAAGGTTCCATTTGATATCATTGAATTATTTACTTGCTTAATTTATTTTTTTGATATTGGTTTTAGCTATGGTAGGGGATATGTCCCAACTAGATTTTATTTTTCTTTTAGTTAGAGGCTTGTGTGACTACTATGGGTTAGAATAGGCAGGATTAGTGTTGGTGTCAACCTTAATATTGGTATTAGTATTTGGATTTATACCATGGGACTTAATTCCATCCTTTATATTTTGGATTATATATTTATATTAGAATTTATTTGGTTCACAGTTTGGTATGGTAATAGTTATTGGTTGGATAATAGATGGTTGGACTTGTTTAGGTTGGTCACGGTTATAGAACTATCCCAGAGTATTAGGTTATGCTTACATGCTATCTTGATATACTTTAGGAATTCATCCAACTCAGGGTACATATTTGGATGGTTGGGTTAGGTATCAACGATGGTCTGCCATCTTGATTGGACTTGGGATACCCATTACGACAATTGCTTGGGTCGGTTCATCTCAAGTCTCTATTAGAGATTTAGGTTCATAGTTAATTGGGGGTCCACAAGCTATGCCGAGTAAATTATCTTCTAAGGGTGTGTTGCGCGTAATACTCATAATGGAGAGCCTACACGATATTTAGGATTATTTCACTTTCTTGGTATTCTATTTTCAAGCTTGGAGTATAAGTCTTAGAATCTTGTCTAATCTTAGTTTGTTCTTTTTGTACATCATACCTAGATGATCTGAGATGCAAGGTAACTCTGTTGTCCTAACTGGGGATAGTATTTAAGGGACACATACTACTTAGGGGATCTATACTCAGTCTAGGGGTCTAGTCCCTGAAATTTGTAGAGTTTCACCAGTTGCTACTAGTCCTTCAGAGGGTGAGAAGACAAATTTAGAATTTTATCAATCGATCTATATTATTGCTCAGATAGTTGCTGGTCAGGCTGAGTGGGATGCATCTAGTGTTTCATCTGCAAAGGCCATAAGGGTTAGATAGTTTATGAAGATGAATCCTCCTAATTTTATTGGTGTGAAGGTGGTGGAGAATCCTCAGGATTTCTTGGCTAAAATAGAGAAAACTTGTAGGGTAATATAGGCCATAAATATAGAAGGGGTGAATTTTGCTGCTTACTATCTTAAGGATGTGGCGTACCAATGGTACGAGGAGTTGGATAGGGTGAGAGGTTATGCTGATGAGTCTACCTTACGGGAGACTTTTTCTAATACTTTTTTGGGGTGCTTCTTTCCTCAGTATTTTAATGAAATCAAAGTAGGAGGATTTTTTTTAATCTGAGACAAGGGAAAATGTCTGTCAAGGAATATACCTTGAAATTTCATTAGCTATCAAGGTATGCTCTAAAATTGGTGTCTGAGAAAAGGGATAGGATAAGAAAGATCACTTCTAGACTGTCTTAAGATTTTATCCTTTAAAGAAAGACTTTATTTCTTATCAAGGATATATAAATGTCTAGGTTGGTATTTCATATGCAGTTGGGGGAGGAAGAAAAGAAAAAATAGGTTGAGTTTAGGGAGAGGTAGGGTAAGAAGTTAAGGTCGTCTAAGCAAGGTAGTGCTCAATAATAAGGTAGTCAGGATGGTTGTGTGTGGCCAAAGTAGAAGTAGGGAAGTTTTTATTCCTTATCTACAACTAGTGCTCCTTACCTAATAATATTTGGGTGAAAGGCGTTAGTAAGGTGGGAATAATTTCTGGGCACAGGGTGCCCAATATCAGAAGAGTAGGGATTAGTTGAACTCATCAGGCCCTCCTTTTTGGTTCTACAGTAGGTTACATGGGGGATTCTATGATAAAGAGAGGGACATGTTTTTCAAAACTGGTCAACCAGACTATATGCTCAAAAATTGTTCGGTTGGTAAGGGTGATTCGGGAACGTGCAAGGCGCTGGTTGCTTCATCTTCTTTTGTGACACCAAAGAATTTTGCTCTGTATCTCTTTCTTTTTTTGGTACTGGTGTAGATCGGAATAGGTTATACGCTCTTTATACTTGGTAGGAATTTGATTTATCATCTGATATTGTTACTGGTATGTTATAACTCTTTTCTCATAATGTGTATTGCTTGTTTGACTCAGGATCCTCTCTCTCTTTCATAACTCCATTTGTGGCTGTATATTTTGGTTCTGATCTTAAAGTTATTTCGAATCATTTTTTTTCAACCATGGTAGGAGACTCTGTGGTTCCTCAGTGAGTGTATAGCTGTTGTGTGGTATCTTTTCGTAGTAGGTAGACTTTGGTGGATTTGTCTGAACCTGATATGGTGTATTTTAATATTATTCTAGGGATGGATTGGTTACACTCTTGGTATGCATCCTTATATTGTTGGACCCATAAGGTTGTCTTTAGGTTCCCTAGTGAATAGCTTATTAAGTGGTAGGGCGGTTCCCTAGCTTCTAGGGGTCGTTTATTTCTTATTTTAGATCTCATAGGTTAATCTTTAAAGGGTGTCTCTATCATATAATCTGGAATAAAGATTTTATCTCAAAAGGGCTTTCTTTACATTCGGTTCCTGTGGTAAATGAGTTTCCTGACGTCTTTCTGTATGATCTTCCTAGCGTTCCTCTGGATAAGGAGATTGATTTTGGTATTGAGTTAGTTCTTGACATTCATCCAATATCTATTCATCCTTATAGAATGGCTTTTACTAAGTTTTGGGAACTCAAGGAGTAATCTAAAGATCTCTTAGATAAGGGTTTCATCCGCACTATTGTATCCCCATGTGGTGCATCGGTGTCATTGGTACGAAAGAAGGATGGTTTCTTTCAGATGTCCATTGACTATCAGCAATTTAATATGGTAATGGTTAAGAAAAAATATCCTCTTCCAAGGATAGATGACTTGTTTGATCAGTTCCAAGGTGCCAAATTCTGTTATAAGATAGATCAATGGTATGGGTATCATCATCTAAAGATTATGGAGGAGGATATCTTTATGATGCCTTTTGTACTCCGTATGGGCATTTTGAGTTCCTGGTGATGTCATTCGGTTTAACCAATGCCCCGGTGACATTTATGCATTAGATGAACAGGGTTTTTAGACAGTTTCTATATCTTTATGTCATTGTTTTCATTGATTACATCTTGGAGTAATCTAAAAGTGATGTGGATCATGCTAATCACCATCATATGGTGTTGCAGACCTTGAAAGAGCAACATTTTTATGCCAAATTATCCAAGTGTGAGTTTTTGTTAAATGTTGTGACTTTTCTTGGTCATTTTATTTCTAGTGAGGGGATCATCGTGGATCCATAAAAGGTGGTTGTGGTTAAGAGGTTTCCTAGGCCTATGAATCCAACCGACATTTAGAGTTGTATTCTAGGCGGTTCGTGGAAGGTTTCTCGATCATAGCTTCCCCATTGACTAAGTTGACTCAGAAAAAGTTAAAGTTTTCTTGGTCGGATGCTTTTAGGGGGAGTTTCGAAAAGCTAAAGGATAAGCTAACTTTATCTCATGTTTTGACATTACCTAAAGGTAATGAGGGGTTTGTGGTTTATTATGATGCATCTCGGGTGTGACTTAGTTGTATTTTAATGCAACATGGTAAGGTGATTCCCTATGCTTCTAGACAGTTGAAGGTGCATGAGAGGAATTATCCTACTCATGATTTGAAGCTTTTAGCAGTGGTTTTTGCTTTGAAAACTTGTGGTATTATTTCTATGGAGTGCACATGGACATCTTTTTTGACATAAGAGTCTCCAGTATGGGTTCACTTAGTAGGAACTAAATCTCAGGTAGAGGAGATGGCTAGAGTTTCTCAAGGACTATGATATGAGTCTTTACTATCACCCAGATAAAGCTAAAGCAGCTGCTGATGCTTATAGCAGGTTGTCCATGGGGTGTTTGGCTCATATTAAACGACAACGCCTAGAATATAAACCCTCAAATGGAGCCATCTCATTACTCGAATGGTATCTATTATTATATGCAAACTCAGCCAAAAAGAAATATTTCTCCTATCGACCACAAAAATCAATAACATGAGATCAGAGTATATACTTAAGAACCTAAATAGTTTATTTCAACTTCCCATCAGTCTAAGGGTGAAAAACCATGCTAACATCCAGCAAAGTGACCAACTTCTCCTGAAAATCTCTCAAGAAGATAGAAGGGAGCATTGAGCCTCAGTCTTAGATGACAGATATAGTCACTCCATGAAAACAAACTATCTCATAAACATACATACTGGATAACTCTTAGCATATAAGGACATCTAAAATGGAAAGAAATATGCCGATTTGGTCAACCGATCCACAATAACCCAAATACTATCAGAACCACGAAAAATGAGAGGAATACCACTAATAAAGTGCATGATAATCTTCTTCCACTTCCACTCAGGAATGGTTAACCTATGTGTTAAGCAACAAGGTCTCTAATACTTGCCCATTACCAGTTGACAGCAGAGGTAATGAGCAACAAAGTCTGCCACATCTCTCATCATGCCACCTTTCCAATTATGCTGCATCAAATCATGATACATCTTAGTTGTACCATGGTGAAAAAAATATAAAGAGCTTTAAGCCTCACTCATTATCGACTGAATGAAGTCTCTAACCCTTGGAACAAAGATACAACTATAAGATTTCAGAACTCCCTTAGTGTCTATGGTATCACTTAATGACTTACAACTCAACACCTGATCACGGATGACAAAAGCCCTCATATCCTCAAAGCGATGACTCCAAATCTGTTCAAATAAGGTAGAACTCACGTCAACACTAGTAAGAATCCTCCTGGGTCAGAATTGTCAAGTCATACCAGCAAGTTGGTTAAGGACTGGATATTCTACACCAACTTCTTCTATGAAATTGGGATCTAAGTCAAGCGACCCATACTCACTTCCTTCCAACTCAAGGTATCCTACACCATATTAGCTTTGCCTGGATGATATAAGATATTGATGTTATCATCCTTAAGAAACTCTATCTATCTATGCTACCTAGAATTAAGCTCTCTCTATTTCACAAGAAACTAAACACTACAAAGATCCGTATAGATATCACAATATATGCTGTAAATATTATGCCTCAAAATCTTAAGCACAAAACTTCTGCCGCTAACTCTAAATAGGGAGTTGGATAGTTTCATTCTTGCATCTTAAGCTACCTAGATGCCTAAGAAATAACTCAACCCTACTATATCAATGAACAACCCAAACCAACACCGGAAGAATCACAATATACAATCAATCCCTCACCCTCAATAGAAATAGCCAATATTGGAACTAAAGTGAGAAGTTTCTTGATTTTCCAAAAGCTCGACTCATATTCCTCAGACTACTTGAAAGAAACCTTCTTTCGAGTCAATCTAGTCATCAACATTTTAACATTAGCAAAACCCTCCATGAACCACATATAGAAACCAACCAACCCAATAAATTTATATACTTCAATGGAGATCTAGGTCCGTCCCAATTATTAATAGCCTTAATTTTTGTTGGATCCACCATAATCCCATCCTTAGACACCATATGTCCTAGGAATATCACCAACTTGTGTGATAACTCAGACTTAGAGAATTTTTCAAAAAACCTATGATCTATTAGAGATAGAAGTACAATCGTCAAATGTAGAATATACTCCTCTCTACTCCTAGAATATACAAGGATATCATTGATGAATACAATTACAAAGGAATCTAAATATGGCCTGAATACATGGTTCACCAAATCCATGAAAGTCGCTGGGGTATTGGTCAACCAAATAAATATCACCAGGAACTCCTAATGACCATAAAGAGTCATAAAGTTTTGTTTAGGATATCCTTATCCTGAATTCTCAAATGAAGGTTACCAAACCTCAAGCCAATATTTGAGAACACCACTACTCCCTGAAGTATTTTAAATAAATCATCATTACGAGGCATACAATACATATTCTTTACCATTACCTTATTATGTTTCCTATAGTCAATACAGATATGTAAGGAACCATCTTTTTCACCACAAACAAGGCAGGAGCACCCTAAGTAGACACAATCAATCTAATGAACCCTTTTCCCTGAAGATCTTATAACTGAGAATTCAACTCACTAAGCTCAGTGTGAGCTATACTATATGATTCCTTAGAAATAGGTTGGGGGCTTAGCTAAATATAAATATCATGAATAGGAGAAAGTCCCGATAGATTTGTAGAGAAAACAACAAAAAACTCACAATTATAGGAACAAAGTCAAGGGAGGGACTATCTATACTAAAATCCCAAATATAAAGTAGATAAGACTTGCAAACCCTGGAAACCCAAACATAAGAAAAATACCCATTTATTTGTGGCTAATAGAGCCTTGCACATAAATAAGGGTTTTCTAGGAATTGCTAAGGTAGTAGTCTTAACAAAAAAATCTAAGATCGCATGATAGGGGGATAACCTGTTCATGCCCAGAATCATATCAAAATTCACCATGTATAGTAAGATAATATCATCCTGAGTAAAAAATTCTCAAATAGTCACAACACATGATCTAAGAATATATGAATCTCAGATCAAATAATGAAAAGGCAAACTAATGACATATAAAAATTATATTAATAATAATATCATTCGGAGACTCTACCTCGGTTCTATAAAGTATAACATAAAACTAACCACGCCTACCACCTGGTTGGGCTCCTGACCAATCTCCTTTCCTACCTGCCTAAGAAACTCTATGAGCATCATCAGAACTATCTTGATGACTATAAATACAACCTCTTGTTGGGGCAGTATTATCCTAGATGGGTGAATATTCTGAGCTACTAGAATAACTGTCCCATAAATGGGACACTCTTTAGAATGGCCAAAGCCCCCATAACCATAACATGCCCGTAGCGCTGTACTAAAATAAGAGATTCGACTTAACTAAATTTACCACCATTGCTAAAATTTCTAGAAGATGAACCCCTCAAAGGATAACCACTAATCTAGCAAGGATGATCACTATAACTAGACTTGCCTCCATTGGTGATCTAAAGTATGGCATAAATAGGCCTATTAGACTGGCCCTAATGCTTATAAGGATGATGAGAAGGCTACCTACCCAGAGAAATACTGCCCCTGAATCATGAGCCATAGCGAGCTGCTATGCCTTCCATTGAAACTACCTTTATATAATAGACTCTTATCGCTACCTCTTAGTCCTTGCAATGCTTCTCCCCCATAATATGTCCATGGTAAGAAATCTCAATATAAGATCTACTAATAATAAACAAAGTATGCATATATATGTGAAGAGAAAGTGTCAATCTCCTAATAAAACACCAAACACATTGATACTCAGTCTATAAATAAATGTACCATTCCTAGCTAGTTCATGAATTCAAGCCTCATACACCAAAATAGTCATGGATCCCAACTCCAACCTTGATAACTAATGCCTCAAATTATCTCTAAGTCTATGAGGCATATATGTTTCTTAGAAGACCTCAAAGAACTGAGTCTATAACAATGAGGGAGATCCAGTTGGATTAGAATAAATATGACATCTCCAACATTTTTGAGATACCATATCCAACTTAAAAGTAATTTATTCCATACCACTAGTCTCAACTATGACCTAATTAGAGAGAATTTCCTAGAAAGCAACAAAAAACTCATAAGTATCCTTGCCCAGTGCATCAGAAAACCTAGGCATAGTCAATTTCAAAACATTTCTAACATATTTTGCTCTACAAAAGAAATATTAGAATTGGAAACAATTGACTAATCAACTACATATTGAGAAACCACTAAACCAAGAGGGAGATTAATTCTAGGAGTCACAACTATAGGTTGTTCCCTCGCCTCATTACTACTCTAATTCATAGACTACAAAATTAGGCAGTCCACCACTAACAAAGCCCAAAAGCTGAACCAATGCATCTTTGATAAATGAAGAAGAAATAAACCATGATGGAGCCTTGGCTAGTCCCTAGACAACCACTGGTTGGGGTGATGGAGTTTCTAGTGCGGGAGCTGGAGTATGATCTGGTAAAGGCCCTCTAACTTTGTCTTTCACTAGGGATACATCTCTTGGTTGTACTCAACCCTTAGATCATTTATGAATTGTGATAGGATCTCTACCCATAGACTCGGGGTCTAAATCTTGTGTGGAAGTAGCATGTGTCCTAGCCATATGCAAAAAAAATAAACTAAAGAAATCCTTCCAAACCAACTCTAAATCTTACCAGTAAATGTGTGAGGAAGTGAAGAGGTCCTAATAAAATCAAATATCCTTCTAATTATAAAAAGTGGACGTCATTACTCCTATTAGCAGGACAGTACTCGATACTTGCTTTTGTACCAATAGTACAGGTAAACATGGCTCTAATACAAATTTTTTAATAACCTAATTTATGATTTATAATGGAGCCTAGTTTATCCCACCAGTAGGAAAGACAAATCATAGTCTAAAGATAGAAACAATGGGCTAATTTTATGGAAAATGGCATAAGGGCCAAAATTATGTAAGAAAAGACTTACAACTATAAATCAAGAAGTAATAATGATACAAAATATAAAAAACAATACAATTACATTCCATACCCTACTACTATCAGTACAATAACCACTAAAAAAAGAATACGAGTACTATAATAGTCAAATATACATCTGTCTCAAAATGAAAAAACTAAACCAAGAATTGAAAAAGGAGAAAAGGTCAACAACGGCTTTGAGAGTTATAATAACCATTTAGGTTATTTTCTATATTCCTTTTATTTCTATTGTTAGAGATTATCTATAGCTTACCCAAGGAATTTATGACTTGTTGGAACTAATAGTTTGGTTATCGAGCAATTCGTTTGTTTCTTAGAGCCAATTCCCTATTTTTTTTTATGTTTTTATTGGTTTCAAATGGGCACTGAGAAAAAAAATCAGCCAAACGACCTTGAATGCAAATTTTGATTGCTTCAGTTACTCTGGAATATTGATTATAGGGTATGTGAACTCATGGTTCTATGTCAAGGAACCAAGGCTTATTTTGACCTATTGGTCAAAAAGTTAAGATATTATAAATTTCATGTGGGACTCATATTACATCAAAATGACCTTGGATGGAAATTTTGACTGTGCTATTGAGTCTAGAACTTCAAATTTAGTGTTGTTAAATAGTTCATTTGTGTATATAGGATTTTGATAGAATCTTCAGTGCTTAGCGGAGAACTCAGCTGTATTAGGTACATCACAATTGTGATAGATTAAGCCGCTATCGTGACTTATTGATCGGGGAAGTAGGTATACTGATTTTAATCCACAGGCCACAAACATAACTTTTTCATCCATAAGTTATGGTGATCGTAAACATCGGATCGCAACAGCGATATTCGTAGACCTGGTAAGGGTATTAACAGACCCTTTTTGCATGATTTTGACCATTCTTAATCCAATCTAAGGGAGCAAACCTAATAAGAGATATAGAATTAAATTGGAGCTTGTGGATCATTTGAGAGCTTGTCTAATACTATTTTACAGGATTATCTTCCAATTTGTGGTAATATTTTACCCCTTTAATTGTAGAAATTACCATTTCTTATTCTAAAAGCCAAAAACACAGGGGGGGATTTGATTTTAGTCCTTAATTAGCTCTAAATTCACAATTTTTTAATGGTAATGATTCCTTGGACATATGGGAATAAAGGGTTGGTTTTAGAAATTTGATTTTGGACCCAAAGCAAAATAGTGAAATATAGGTATTTTTACACTTATATTGATGAGTAGAATGTGATTTTGATAGCTTGGCATCGTGCAGAAGCTTCTCAAAAGGTAAAAGTTGTCATTTAGCGGATCTTGTGAGCTTTTATCAGCATCTAGGTAGGCTATGTTTTATCCCTTGTTAGATTAATCTAGTTCATTTGGGATGGGATCTAGGTGTTGATATGATATATTCTAATACTTTGGATAGTTGGATTGGTTAAGCTATTTTGGATACTATTTTGGGCGTAATTATCCTAGTTAATCATACCTTAGGTAAAGTTGAACTAGTAGGATTATACTAACATCAGAAATGCTCTAGTTACTAAACAACAATAAAGATTTCCTTTGTCACTTGAGTGTAGGATAAAACATACCTAAATTGCCAATATATTAGGTGGAAGGGACTTAGTTTCACTATATGAGGAGAAATTGCTATCCTTGGGCTAGTTGTGGCTTTATCAACATCTAATAGTGGATTTAGATACCTTAGTCTAGTCATGGATATACATTTCTTGGAAAATTATTTTGAGGATTTAGAAATGGGTTGTTTGACCCACCTTAAGCCAAGACTAGTGATAGTTATTAAAGACCCTTTGATACGCTTGTGTATACCTTGGTAGATGATTATTTTGGTGATAGTTAGACACCTTGGTGTTGGTTATAATGAATGACATTGGAAGTAATGCTCAATGTTTTTGCTATAATTGAATTATTCAGTAAGCTTATGATGAGCTATTAATTATGCTACTGATTTTGCAATTAAGCAAACACATAAGCTATTAACTATAATACCTCAGAGGTTTCCTAAGCATAATTTCTCCTCGAGAAGGTTAAGGATTGACTTCCTAAGTGAATATCATTTAAACCAAATAGAATTTCCCTATAAGCTTTCCGTCGATATAATTTTTCCCAAATTTGATGCCCGAGTAAGAAATTATGGCTAATTTAAGTCCTAGTCATAAAATAACGTCATTTTAGTGCTTGATGTATCGCGGAGAGGGTCTATTTGACAATTGTCAAATTCCAGTAGAACTATGCAATATTGGTATGTCGTGGAGGACCCTAATTTCCTAATAGTCAATTTTTAGTGGCCTAGCATGATTGTGATGCATCCCACTAAAGTTATAGGTCCCAATCAGTGGGACAATGCGATGGCTCTGCATCACGGTAACTCCCAGATTCTCATTTGTCAATTTCCAGTAAGCCCCCATGATAGTGTCGCATCGCGGTGGCCCATAAATTGAGTTTCCAGTTTAATTTTTATAGCTTCATACATAAGTTAAAAAGGACACTTTGAACTTTTTCCATGCATCTTAAACCGTACAAACACCAAATTAAGGTCATTTACAAGCATTCTATGAAGTTTTTCTCAAGTTTTCTCTCAACAAAAACCCTAATTTCCTAATAGTCAATTTCTAGTGGCCTAGCATGATTGTGATGCATCCCACTAAAGTTACAGGTCCTAATCAGTGGGACAATGTGATGGCTCAGCATCACGGTGACTCCCAGATTCTTATTTGTCAATTTCCGTTAAGCCCCCATGATAGTGTCGTATCGCGGTGGCCCATAAATCGAGTTTCCAGTTTAATTTTTCCAGCTTCATACATAAGTTAAAAAGGACACTTTGAACTTTTTCCATGCATCTTAAACCGTACAAACACCAAATTAAGGTCATTTACAAGCATTCTATGAAGTTTTTCTCAAGTTTTCTCTCAACAAAAAACCTAAGTATGCAAAACCTCTTTCAAGAATCTCAAGAATCCACCATAGATTTTCTAAATTGAGTTAAGATTAAAGGTTCCCACGCGAAGGGCTTCAAGAGTTCTCATTTAAGAGTACGAATAGAGTTTCAAAAGTGAGAGTTAATCCAAAGTTCTAATTCAAGGTATGTGGGGTTTGAACAAGGACACTCTTTTCATTATTGTTCCTAAATTGTTGATTTATATTAAGGAATTTCATATTCTTGCAGGTAGGTTTATACCCAAATTACTTTATTTTTACATTATGAGATTACGAGTTGTTCAAGTATAGTTTTGCATGATTATTTCACTATTTTATGACATGAGTTGAGAAATTATGCTATGAGTTGCACATCCTTGTATCGATTTGATGTTTCAAAGATTGATGTCATGATTTAAGCTTTATTATAAAATTGAGATTATTTGAGCATGAGTAGAAATTTTAAATCAAGTATGAGTTTTGATGTGTTTTGAAGAGTATGTTGTTTAGTTTGATTCAACCAATAAGTACTTTGATTTTTAAAGAAAGATTACTTTTTAGCCTGAGTTAAGATAGGAAACCATATTATTTAGTCTTTATGAATTAAAGTTAAGAGAATTATAATTTGGTCTTCACTATAGACCCCTGAGTTGTTTTGAGGTGGATTTCCTAAGAGTTCTGAGCTGGGAGTTGTATTTAGCACTGAGTTGGGTATGATTCCAAGGTCTCATACGCCAGAACTACATGCCACCATAAGACTGAGATTTATGGGCCCGAGGCTGAGATAATGATCACTAAGTTGAGGTTATACTTTCTGGCAAGAGTATGAAGCCTCTCCCTAAAGTGAGGTTTCTTTCTTAGGAGGACAAGACTTTGGACTCCATGTATCTCACATGGTTTAGTCATTTAGAAGAAACTCCCGAGTATCCAAAGTTATGTAATTCCAAGAGTCACCGAGTTCCCAAGTCTTAAAGTTTCAACGAGTCCTGAGACCTTGTGTTTCAAAGAAGTTTTACTCTCTATGAGATAAAATAAAGAGTTTGAAAGTATTATTTGAAGTTCCTTCAGCCATCATGTGTTGAGAATAAGAGGAGAGAAGTGATTTTAAAGTTAAGTATACTAACTCATGAGATTCTTATTTTATGTTTCACTATTCGCGATTCATTAGAATAATATTTCAGATTTATTCAAGCCATGTGAGTCATTTATATATGCATGCATGATTTTATAAATAGTAATGATAATGGTAATTTAAATGCATACAACACCCATATACTCAGTATATTCCCAAGTGCTGATCCATATATACATCTATGTACTATATTGTCTTATAATGTAGGTTCAGGTGCTTAGTCCCAGTCTCATCAGTGATTTTTGATTACCTTTGTCTACATTCCATAGTGGTGAGTGCTCATGGTTTGAGGACCTGTCTTTAGGCATTTCAGTATTTTAGTTGATATATTTTTTTTCATTTCAGTTTAGTTTGAGTCAGTTGAGGGCCTATCCCAATGGCTCTCTAGTCATGGAGTAGTAGAGGCTTTATCAGACTATTTATCAGATTGTTAGTATGTTGAAATTTCCAGTGTTGTGGTCATTTGGATGGAGTGTTTTCTTTGCATCTCCTATTATTTGATATGACAGTACCGGTGTTTTGTTTATTTCATCTTGAAATAAGATATTATATGTAGTAATAGGCTCAAAGGGTTAGCTTGGGGCTACTCATAGACTTAAGCACCATATGATTCCTCAGGATGACATTTTGGAGCGTTACAAACTTGGTATCAGAGCCAGAGGTTTAGTGAGTCCTAAGGAGTTTGACAAGACATGCTAAGTAGAATCTTCATCATCGGTGTATAGTGTGCCATATTTATAAGAAAGAGGCTACAAGATGTTTTAGGAAAAAGTTGTTTCTTTTTTTATGTTTTATGGTGCCTACGGTTGTCTCTCTCATCTAATAATTTGTGCTCTCCTATTTTATAAAATGCCTATCTAAGAACAAACGCCCATAGAAATGATAATGAGCATCCCCAGCATGTTGATCCCTTGAACGAGACTATCTCATGCTAAGTTTCAGGCAGCCTTTCAGGCGTTAGCCCAAACAGTCACCGCCAATGTTTAGGCTAATAAGCAGGCCGCAGTTCCAAATCAGCAGGGAGGTCATTTAGCGCTACTAGGATTCATGATATCATGCAGATCAATCCACTATAGTTTTATGGGTCTAAGGCAGGTGAGGACCCACAGTTATACCTTACGGAGGTGAGAAAGATCACACAGGTGATGCATATTTCTAAGGAAGAAAGTGTTTAGTTGGCATCTTATAGGGTGAAAGACATTGCTTATTTCTAGGTTATATCATTAAGGAAGGGTAGAGGTGAGGATGTTGTTCCTCTATCTCGGTAGGTGTTTCAAGATGCATTCTTGGAAAAGCTCTACCCGCTTGAGATTAGAGAAGCAAAGATTGAGGAATTTATAAACATAAGGAAGGTCTCCCTGACTGTTAAGGAGTACTTCTTGAAGTTCAACCAGTTAGCCAAGTATGCTCCTGATTTGATTTCTGACACTTGAGCTAGCATGAGGAAGTTTGTGACAGGTGTTTTTGGTCTAGTACTGAAAGACACTGCGATGCTGAATAGGGATATGGATCTATCTAGGTTGATGATACATGCACAATAGATAGAGGCTGACAAAATAAAGAAAAGAGATAGAGTGAGGGGTATCAAGAGGGCTAGATCTGAGCAGCATAAGTATAGTTAGGCTAGGTACCATGGATGGAACCTCCCATAATTCCAGGTCCATTAGTCTCTGTCGGAACCCTCATCAACTAGTGCTCCCACTCTTAGAAGTAGGCAAGAGTAAAGGAACAGGTCTTTTATGTCCCGGTCCCATAATAGTGTAAGTAACAAACCCCGCTATCATCCATATGCGAAGTGTTATAGGGATCATCCCGGTAAGTGTTTAGCAAACCAGAGGGGTTATTTTGGCTGTGGCAAACTGGGAAACAGATTTAGAGATTTTCCATATGCTAGGCAAGGGAACAGAGATGCCCGACCTCAGACACAGACTACTAGTGCACTAGCTCATGTAGCTCATTCTGGCCCTGCTTAGGGCACTTCATCTAGCACTGCTGGCTGTTAGCACCATAATAGATTCTATGCCTTACCATCCCATTAGAAGCAGGAGGATTCTCCCGATGTTAGTACAGGTATGCTCCGTATCTTTTGCTTTGATGTGTTTAGGTTGTTGGACCCCAGGTTAAGTTTCCCTTATATGACCTTATTAGAAGCTGTGAATTTCAAAATAAGTCCATAAAAGATTACTGAGCCTTTCCTAGTTTCCACACCAGTATGGGAGTCAGTTATTGCTAAACAAGTGCATAGAGATTATCCTATTACTATTCCTCATAGAGTCCTATTTGTTGATTTAATAGAGTTAGACAGGGTGAATTTCGACCTTATTCTGGGTATGGATTGGCTTCATTCTTGTTATGCATCTATAGACTATCGTACCTGCATGGTCAAGTTTTAGTTCTCTGAAAAACCAATTTTTGAGTGGTCTGGGAGTTCGATCTCTCCCAAGAGTCATTTTATCACTTATCTCAAATCTAGAAAGCTAATAGCCAACGGTTGCCTCTATAACCTAGTTAGAGTCAAAGACATTAAGTCCGAGGCTACAACTATTAAGTCAATTAACATTGTTAATGAGTTACCTAATGTTTTTTCAGAAGCTCTCCCAGGAGTACCTCCTGATAAAGAGATAGAATTCGGGATTGATTTTTTTCTTAATACTCAGCCTATTTCTATTTTACCATACTGTATGGCAACTGCAAAGCTTAAGAAGTTGAAAGAACAATTAAAAGATCTTTTAGATAAAGGTTCCATAAGGCCTAGTGCCTCTCCTTGGGGCGCACTTATTCTTTTCGTTTGAAAGAAAGATGGTTCTTTATGAATATGCATTGACTATCGTTAGCTTAAGAGGGTTACCATTAAGAATAAGTACCTTCTTCAAAGAATTGTTGGCCTGTTTGATCAGTTGCAAGGTGCAAGTTATTTCTCCAAGATAGACCTTAGATTCGGCTATCATAATCTTAAAGTGAGGGAATGTGATATTCCAAAGACAGCCTTCCGAACCCGTTATCATCACTTTGAGTTTCTAGTCATGTCTTTTGGGCTAACCAATGCCCCAGCAGTCTTTATGGACCTCATGAATTGAGTGTTCAAGAAATATCTTGATATGTTTGTCATTATTTTCATAGATAATATCCTTGTGATCTCCTGTACCAAGAACGACCATGCAAGTCATCTTAGAATTGGCTTGCAAACTCTTAGAGATCGCTAGTTGTTCGCCAAATTCAACAAGTGTTAATTTTGGCTAAGATCAGTAGCCTTTTTGGTTCATATCATTTTAGCTGAAGGCATTAGAGTTGATCCCCAAAAGACAAAAGCTATAAGAAATTGGCCTCGACCTATTTCCCCATCTGACATTAGAAGTTTTTTGGGTCTAGTTGGTTAGTACTGCCATTTTATTGAAGGTTTATCTTCTATTTTGTCTCCCATGACTCGATTGACCCTAAAAAAGTTAAGTTCGAGTGGTCAAATTCCTGTGAGAAGAGTTTTCAAGAGTTGAAGACTCGACTTACTTTAGCCCCTTTGTTGACTTTGCCTGATGGTGTAGATTGTTTTATGGTATATTGTGATGCCTGTAGAGTTGTTTTGCATTGTATGTTGATGCAAAGAGGTAAGTTTATATCCTATGCCTCTAGATAATTGAATCCACATGAAAAAAACTACCCAACCTATGATCTTGAGTTAGCTTCTGTGGTCTTTGCTTTGAAAATATGGAGATACTATCTTTATGGTGTTCATGTTGACATGTTTACTGATCACAAAAGCCTATAGTATATATTTACTCAGAGGGAGTTGAACCTTAGGTAAAGGAGGTGGTTAGAGTGGTTAAAAACTGTGATATGCGTGTGTTGTATCACCTGGGCAAAGCAAATGTAATGGTAGATTCCCTTAGTAGGTTGTCTATGGGTAGTGTGACTCATGTAGAGAGAGGTAAGAAAGAATTAGCTCATGATGTACATCATTTGGCTAGACTGGGTGTTAAGTTGCTTTATTCCACTGAGGAAAGTACTTTGGTGAAAAGTTCTTATGAATCTTCTTTAGTTTCAGAAGTGAAAGAGAAGAAATACTTAGATAATAGTTTGGTCAGAATGAAGGGGTCAGTTAAGGACCAAAAGGTAGAGGTTTTCTACCATGGGGGAGATAGTGTGCTAAGATTACGGGGTAGATTATGTGTTCCTTGTGTGGATGATCTAAGGCAGAGAACTATGACTAAAGTACATGGCTCACAATATTCTACTTGTCCTGGCGCTACCAAGATGTACCGTAATTTGTAGGAAATCTATTAGTGGAGTGGTATAAAGAAGGATATAGCTGGGTTTGTAGAAAAGTGTGCAATATGCCAATAGGTTAAGATAGATCACCAAAGACCTTTTAGTGTGATGCACGAGTTTGGTATTCCCACCTGGAAGTGGGAAGAGGTGAATATAGATTATGTGACTGGTTTACCTCTTTCGCGGTATCATTATGATTCTTTTTAGGTTGTTGTAGATAGATTGACTAAGTCAGTGCATTTTTTAGTTGTGCATACATCTTATACAACTGAGGATTATGCTAGATTGTATATTCGAGCTTTGGTCAGGTTGCATGGAGTTTCTTTGTCTATCATCTCAGATAGGGGTACTCAGTTCACTTCTCAGTTTTGGTGAGTGTTTTAGAAGGGTCTTGGTACCCAGTTTATTTGAGTCTCACTTTTAATCCACAGATAGATGGTTAGGCTGAGAGGACCATTCAGGACCTAGAAAATATATTGAGGGTGTGGGTACTTGATTTCAAAGGTATTTGGGATGAGCATTTGCCACTTATTGAGTTTGCATATAACAATAGATACCATGCTAGCCTCGACATTGACCCATTTGAGTCTTTGTATGATAGGAGATGTAGATCACCCATAGGTTAGTTTGAAGTGGGTGAAGCTACTTTTCTTAGACCTGATGCATTATTTGAGGCTATAGAGAAGGCAAAGTTTATTAGAGAAAGGTTAAAGACATCTCAGAGTCATCAAAAGTCGTACGCCAATGAAAGGAGAAGGGATCTTGAGTTTGAGGTGGGTGAATTGGTGTACATTAAGATTTCACCTATGAAAGAGGTGAAGAGGGTTGGTAGAAAGGGGAAGCTTATCCCCCGTTATGTTGGACCCTATTGAGTCTTGAGCCGTGTTGGTAAAGTAGCCTATGAAGTTGAGTTTCCTGCAGAGTTGTTAGACATTCTTCCTATTTTTCATGTCTCTATGCTTAAAAACCATATCGGTGATTTCATTGTAGTAGATCCTTCAGAGAGTGCTAATATTTAGAATAGTCTTTCGTTTGATGAGATTCCTACCAAGATTCTAGATTTTAAGATCTGTAGACTTAGGAACAAAGAAGTTTCCTTGGTCAAAGTGTTATGGTAAAACCAGTCAGTTGAGGGCGCTACTTGGGAGGCAGAAGCAGACATGCAAGCCAAGTACCCGCACCTCTTTTCTGCGAGTTCAGATAAATACAAAGGTAATATTTTTCCTTAATTTACCCCTTCTAATCTAAAGTTTTAGCGATGCATCTACCCTAATTAAGTTTATGCATTCTCTAAAGTATTTAAATGTTTAGAAAAACATAGTGTCTGTTTAGCGAGTTCGTCCTACTTTATGTACTCAATTTCCTCCATGCTCTTAGCTTAATTAGTGACATTCATGGATGAATGTTTCCAAGGGGAATATACTTTAATACCCTAAATTTTTCCAAAGCTGAATTTCTTCTCAAGAAGGATAGGGAGTGTATTCCTAAGTAATTATTGTTTTAAACAGATAGAATTTCCCTAATTTTGACTTTTTATCACATGGAAAATTTGATGGGCTTTCCATGGATACAAGATTCTCCCAAATCCGATGCTCGGGGAAGAAATTATGGCTAATTTAAGTCATAGTTATAAAATATCATTATAGTGCTTGGTGCATCGCGGAGAGTCTATTTTACAATTGACAAATTGCAGTGGAACTCCGTGATAGCGGTGCATTGTGGAGGACCACAATTCCCCAATAGTCAATTTCTAGTGACCTAGCGCGATTTTAACGGGTCGCACTGAAGTTCTAGGTCCCAACCAGTGGGATAACATGATGGCCCTGCATCGCGGTTACTCCCAAATTCCCATTTGTCAATTTCCAGTGAGCCACCGCGATAGTGGCACATCGCGGTGGACCATAAAATCGGGTTCCCATTTTAATCTTTTCAACTTCGTACTGAAGTTAAAGAGGGCACTTTGGAGTTTTTCCAAGCCTCTTACACCATATAAACTCCAAATTAAGGTCATTTACAAGCATTCTATGAAGTTTTTCTTAAGTTTTCTTTCAACAATCCAAAACCTCTTCCAACAAACTCAAGAATCCACCATATATTTTCTAAATTGAGTCAAAATTCAAGGTTCCCAAGTCAAGGGCTTTAAGAACCCTCATTCAAGAGTACCAATAAAGTCCTAAAAGCGAGAGTTCATCCAAAGCTTCTAATTCAAGGTATGTGGTGTTTGAACAAGAACACTCTTTTCATTCTTATGCCCAAATTGTTGATTTATATTAAGGAATTTCATATTCTTGCAAGTAGGTGTATACCCAGTTACTTTATTTTTAGATTATGAGTTGTTCAAGTATTGATTTGCATGATTATTTCACTATTTTATGACATGAGTTGAGAAATTATGCTATGAGTTGCACATCCTTGTATCGATTTGATGTTTTCAAGATTGATGTCATGATTTAATCTTTATTATGAAACTGAGATTATTTGAGCATTAGTATAACTTTTAAATCAAGTATGAGTTTTGATGTTTCTTGAAGAGTATGTTATTTAGTATTATTCAATCAACAAGTACTTTGGTTTTTAAAGGAAGATTAATTTTTAGCCTAAGTTAAGACAGAAATCCATATTAGTCAGTCTTTATGAGTTAAAGCTAAGAGAATTATAATTTGGTCTGCACTATAGACCTTTGAGTTTTTTTGAGGTAGACTTCCTAAGAGTTCTGAGTTGAGTATAGGAGTATATTTAGCACCGAAATGGGTATGATCCAAAGTCTCATACCCTAGAAATACGTGCCACTGTAGGACTAAGATTTATGGGCCCGAGGCCCAGATAGTGATCACTTAGTTAAGGTTATACTCCATGGTAAGAGTATGACGCCTCTACCCAATGTGACGTTTCTTCCTTAGAAGGATAAGCTGTTGGACTCCATGTATCTCATATGGTTTATGTCGGTTAGAAGAAACTCCCGAGTGTCCAAGTTATGTAATTTAAAAAATCACAGAGTGCCTAAGTCTTAAAGTTTCAAAGAGTCCTACGTCCTTGAGTTTCAAAGAAGTTTTACCATCCATTAGATAAAAATAGGAGTTTGAAAGTATTGTTTAAAGTTCCTTTAGCCATCAAGTATTGAGAATAAAAGAAGAGTAGAGATTTTAAAGTTAAGTATCATGACTCACGAGATTTGTATTTCATGTTTCACTATTTGCGATTGATGAGAATTAAATTTCAGATTTTTTCAAGCCATGTGAGTCATTCATCTATGCATGCATGATTTTATAAAGAGTAATGATAATGTTTATTTAAATGCATATACCCCCATATACTCAGTACATTCCTAAGTGTTGATCCAAATATACATTTATGTGCTACATTATCTTATAATGTAGGTTCAAGTGCTCAATCCCAGTGTCGTTAGTGATTTTCGAGTACCTTTGTCTACATCTCCACAGTGGTGAGTCCTCATGGTTTGAGGACCTATATTTAGATATTTAAGTAGATATATGTTTTTTCTTTCAGTACAGTTTGAGTCAGTTGGGAGCCTATCCCAATGGCTCTCTAGTCATGGAGTAGTAGAGGCTTTATCAGACTATTTATCAGATTGTTAGTATGTTGAGATTTCCAGTATTGTGGTCGTTTGGACGGAGTGTTTTCTTCACATTTCCAATCATTTGATATGAAAGTACTAATATTTTATTTATTTCATCTGGAAATAAGTTATTATATGTAGTAATAGGCTCAAAGGGTTATCTTGGGGCTACTTGTAGCCTTAAGCACCGTGTGACACCTCGGGATGAGATTTTAGGGCGTTATATTAACTATGCTCTTGCTCGGTAAGACCGGATGATGATTATCATGATATAAATACATGCCAAAAAATATAAGAAGATAATTATGATGATATTTATGACAATATTATTGAATATACATATATGTTCTAGTCCGACTATACGTATTTTACTATGATGATATATTAAGATTAACAATCTAGCTATGTTGAAAATCAGGAAATAGTTATAATGTAGTATGATATGAACAGACTCTAGTGATATAATAGTTTGTTGATAAATATTGATTAGTAGATAAATATTTCTTAGTTGATAAATATTGTCTAGTTGATAAATGTTGGTTCAATGGTAAACAATGACTAGTTGATAAGTGATGATTAGACACTATATTAATTTTAGTTAGTAAGTGATGTTTTGTTGATAAAGGATGATTTATTTATACATGAGGATTAGTCGTTTCATAATGGATAGTTGGTAAGTGTTGATTAATTGAAAACTAATGAATTGAGACAATCGATGGTTTTAGTGTGGCATGATTTGGGGAAATTCCAATTTTATTATACGAATTGATAAATGACGGTGGAGGGTTACTCTATTTTTTTTGTACCTTCCTGGCTTATGGTGGCTTTAAAACACCCCAGATTTTGGCCCTTGACCTTTGAGATGACTTCCCTAGTTACGACTGGACCCTATGAGTTGTAGGGTATCCTAATGAGTTGTTGGGATGAGTCGTAATTGAACCAGTATGTTTATGGATTAATTCTTCTCTAATTATGTGTGGCTTACTAAGAGTCATAAGGAAATTTTATGAGGCATTAGGTGTAATCGTAGGGTGTCCAGTGTAAGTCTCAATTTGGGTTCTGTGTTGACTACTACTGGGACCTTATGAATTGTATGGTCTCATTATGGGTTGTTTGGTTGAGTCATAAGGATAGAAATGTAGGGTGCCTTGGTGGTACATCCTTGGTTACAACTCATGGTGATGATTCATAATAAGTGGCTTTGAGTCAAAGGTTGACTCGTAAGCAAAGGCGACCTTTTTCAGCTTTTAAGTTTAGGGCACTCTGGATATTTCCCACTTTAACCCCTTGGATGCCATGACTTAAAGCCTTCCTTTGCCTTCTTTATTGCATAATTCCCAGTAAAAAACTCCCAATTTCTCTCTCAAACTCCCTATTAAAGTTAAGTCTAGGGTTTTAAAAAATATGGTCATCTAGGGTTATAAGGGTTCCTTCTACTCCAAATTTATTGTTTTTTCAATAATGTCACTCATCCCTCATAGTTAATTTAGCAAAAGCATGTGATTTAAAGTACTGTTCATAAGATAGTGACGTTGGGTTTTGAACTATGCGTTGAAGATTTTAAAAATATATTGTTTAAATACTTTTCCATATGGTTGGAAAATGCATTGATTGTATGCGAATAGTGGATGAAAATAAGGGTTCAAAGGAATCCCCAATTTAATTGGTTTGGTATTGAAATTTGTACAACCTCAACCCACTTTCATAGTTGATTTTGGTTTATACATTAATAGTTAGTTTGGTTAATTTCTTGAAACTAATCCATATCATAAATTGTTAATTGGTCAAGGATTGTTTTGACAACCTTGTGGGATACACTGGAATCCCTAAGGGGTCGTTTGGTGTGAGGTACTAAGGTAAATTATCCCGGGATAAAAAAATAGTCCTGCGATAAACTTTTTTATACATTGTTTGGTTAGCAATACTCAGGATAACTTATCCCGGGACTAATAATAATCCCGGGATAAGTTATACCACATATTTGGTGGTATAAGTTATCCCAAGTTAATTTATCCTTGGATAAAATTATAGATGACAAAAATACCCCCAAACCCTTTTCTTTCCACTTTCTCATATATATATATATATATATATATATATATATATATATATAAAACCTAGTTTAGGTGTACGCGCCTCGCGCGTGTACCTCACTATAATGAATTTAAATGCTACACTAAATACTTTATTTATTCAAATAGTAAGAGAATTTATTTAATTAGATATATAGTGTAACACCCCGATTCGCTGAACTGGAACGCTACACGGTGCTCATGATCCCGAGGGACCACAACTAACCCATGACTGATATTTGTACCTGTATAATGCAAATCATGATATAATAACACGGAATACATGGAACTGTAAGGCCATAAGGTTCAACTGAAGAAAACCATGTGGGTGAAAATACCCAAAACAACTCAATCTGAACATAAATTTGAAAGCCTCTAAACTATCTGAATAATGAGTTGAAGGAATATGTCTCCAACTAACTCCGTAAAAACTTAACTGAAGAAATAAATAAATGTATCAAATCATATTTCCCTCGAATCAATGAGGACTCACTGTGTCTCTGTGACCGGAATGCTACCGCTACTGCAGGGCTAGAGCTGTGTCTCGAAAGCTATGGTATAACATAAAAAGAAAGCACCATAGTGCAAATGCGTCAGTACAACTGGAGTATGGAGTATACGAAGAAGGTAGGCTGAACATGAAGGGTTTTATGCATGAACAACACTGACTGACTAATATGAACGTGGGAGTGCAAACACACATATATAGAAACTAGGACCGCGAATATGTGATAGCATGACCTGTAATCTAATACATGGTTTACTGATATATGTCATGACTGATACTGAAACAGATAACATGGACGACTGTATCTGACAGTCCTGTATATACTAAAATCTGAAGAATGCCCTGAGTTCTTTTACTGAGACTGATACTGAAACTGTGGGAAGTAGTGCCTAATCGACATTCCCCATGTATGCTATTATGGCTAAGCTGGGGTCCAATCATTTCCCCTACTGGAGGGGTGTCAATACCGTGCAATGGGTAAGGACAATCTATGAGTAAACCTTATCTAGCGGGTACTCAATGAGAATGGTGGGAACCCTAAAATGACGGGTTAGGCCACCTCATCAACCGTAATTTGACGGGTTAAGATGTCTCAAACTACGCTGGCTACGTAGTTCTGGAACACAAGGATTGCTACTAAGAATCATACCCTGAACTGGCGGGTGAGTTCTCATCCTTGGGTTCAGTAGGTGCTAACCTCTACTCCCATCTGAAGGGACTGGACATGAATAACTGACTGTGCATGACTGAATCTTACTGAATTTCATTGACTGGCAGAATGTTACTGATATCTAACACCTGACTAAGATCATGAGGTTTTCCTGAGTCACATGATTGACTGAAGTCTAGGAAATCATAGCTTGAGTTCGGATATCGTGAAACGTGACATGGATCTAGGCACATAGATATAGTTTTCGGGCACAAGTACCCCCAGGATTCGATGGAAGGAAACTGACACACATGACTGACTTGATCATAGAGTAGAGTCCATAATTTATAATATCATAAGTAGGGATCTCATACTATGCATGGTTATCAACAATGTATTTCATAGAAAGGATTTCATATCACATGGAAGTACTTGCACAATCTTAATATCATGTTCGTTGAATAATCATATTGGCAACATATACTAATAGCATGGAAGTTCATGTGGATTGCATGGTTATCATACATCTCGTTCATAAGTAGGATTTGCAAGTAAACATAGCATAATTTCATAAGAATAGTTCCTCAGTATTCTGACAACATTGACAAGGCACATTTACAACATAGAAGTCATTGGAAGGTAAGGGCATATCATGAATCCTTCACTTAGTCACAATTTAGCTATATTGCATGGTTTCTAGTTCCTTAGGCATTTTATCAAACACCTTACATGCATATCTTAAGCATAGGTGAAACCATCAAATTATACATCATCAACAACCAAATTTACATGTTTCCAACTCATATGATATCATGAATTCACAAAAACATATAAAGATTCCATCTTGGGAATCACCCAATATCAATAACATGATCATCAACACCCAACAATATAGAAATCGTACTTTATAATGAAAAAGAGGAGAACAATAAAGCATCAACATGGGTATGATCATATCACCTTAATCAACCAAGCTTTTGTATTTTAAAGATTGATTCTTGAACTCCACAGACAAAAGGAATCCGTGGATGAACATTACGCATACCTTAGAAGGAAGATTCTTAATAATTGACGGAGGAATTTCCTTGAAATTAGATCTTCAAGCTTAATTATGCAACCCTAGTTGTTTTTCTCCTTTAGTGCCCTTAGATGATGAGCTTTGAGATGAAAATAGGGTTGTAATATGTTTACGAGCTATATATTTTGTAGGGTTAAGTTTAGGGACGTGTTAGGAGTATTTAAAGACTTAATTACCTTTAAAATAACTCAAAACGGAGTGTTTTTGACACCTGGAATTGACTTAGGCGGCACCCAAGTTATCGCCTATGCTAGGGTTGGGCGGCGCCTACTAATTGCGTATGCTTGGGTTAGGCGGCGCCTAACCAATCTCCTATGCTTACTGTCTCTCACAAAAATGGGCATAACTTTTCAGTCTGTATGGTATTAAGGCAAAATTGGTATTGTTGGAAAGCTAATTTGATTCTCTATAATTTGGTGGGTTTAAATCAACAAAAATACTATATTAACATCGAGTTATAGTCGTTCAAAGATGACCCTTGAAAAATCGAACACTCAAACTTGATGGATTCAAAAACTCTTAGCTTGTATTGCCTTAAGTGACTCATATGAACATGCTTAATGCATCATAAGGTATCCTATCACTAGGATATTCATTGTAAGTCAGGTACTCAAGTATGAATCACAGGATAGGAGATTTCATACGTAGGAGTACTTATTCGCTTCCTAGCTTAGAAACATGCGGGGTATTACAATATCTCCCTCATGGGAATATTCATCCTCGAATGAGAATTTACTCAGAAGGGATACAAGACGATAGAACCTGAACTGAACACAAAGAACTAAAACTTGATCTTAGGACTAACATGCTAACCATACTGGACTCATGCATATCTGATGATCGGACAACTGACACATGAATTCATGACTGAGTATGAAATGATTAATAGTTACCAAGTTTATATTGGAAATATGAACGTGAAACTAAATAAGATTAAGGAGAACTATTACCTTGATCTTGGTTTGAATTGGCGAGGAAGAGGTGAGGATACTTAGTATGCATATCTACTTCTGCTTCCCTAGTAGTTCCCTCATGAGACTGATTTTGCCAAAGAACCTTGACTAGAGGGACTTCTTTGTTCCTCAATCTATGAGTCTGATAATCTAAGATTTCGACTGGAATCTCTTCATAAGAGAGGTTGTTCTGAATGTCGATGCGCTGAATAGGGACAACAACTGCTGTGTCACCTATGCATTTCTTTATCAAAGAGACATGGAAGACTGGATGGACTAAGGCTAGATCTGAAGGTAACTTGAGTTCATAAGATGCCTTGCCGAAGCGACAAAGAATTATGAAGGGGCCGACATACCGGGGACTGAGTTTCCCTTTCTTTCCAAACGTCTTCACTCCCTTCATGGGAGAGATCTTAAGATAGACATAGTCATTGACCTCGAACTCGAGATCCTTTCTACGAACATCTGCATAGGACCTCTATCGGCTCTGAGTAGCCTTGAGTCTTTCTCTGATCAACCGAACTTTCTCTAATGCGTCGAATACTAAGTCAGGACCTATGACTGAGGCCTTACTAACTTCGAAACAACCAATCGAAGATCTACATCTCCTACCATAGAGAGCTTCAAATGGAGCCATATGAATACTAGAATGATAGATATTGTTGAATGCAAACTCAATCAAAGGCAAGTGGTCGTCCCAACTTCCCTTGAAGCCAATTGCACATGCCCTTAGCATATCTTCAAGAGTCTGAATGGTACATGGTGCTCATGACCCAGAGGGACCATAAGTTAACCCATGACTGATATCTGTACCTGTATACTGCAAATCATGATATAATAACGTGGAATACATGGAACTGTAAGTCCATAAGGTTCAACTGAATAAAACCATGTGGGTGAAAATACCCAAAACAACTCAATTTGAACGTAAATTTGAACATAAATATGAAAGCCTCTAAACTTTCTCAATAAGAAGTTGAAGGAACATGTCTCTAACTAACTCCATAAAAACTAAACTTAAGAAATAAATAAATGTATCAAATCATATTATTCTCAAATCAATGAGGACCCACTGTGTCTCTGCGACTGGAATGCTACCGCTACTGCTGGGCTGGAGCTCCTGTCTCGAAACCTATGGTGTAACATGAAAATAAAGCACCATAGCGCAAATGCGTCAGTACAACTGGAGTACTGATTATACAAGGAAGGTAGGCTAAACATAAAGGGTTTCATGCATGAACAACACTGACTGACTAATATGAATGTGGGAGTGCAAACACACATATATAGAAACTGGGACCGTGAATACATGATAGCATGACTTGTAAGCTAATACATGGTTTACTGATAACTATCATGACTGATAACATAGACGATTGTATCTGATAGTCCTGTATATACTAAAATCTGAAGAACGCCTTGAGTTCTTTTACTGAGACTGATACTGAAACTGTGGGAAGTAGTGTCTAACCGACATTCCCCATGTATGTTGTTATGGCTAAGCTGGGGTCCAATCTTTCCCCTACTGGAGGGGTGTCAATACCGTGCAACGGGTAAGGATAATATATGAGTGACCCTTATCAGGCGAATAATCAATGAGAATGGTGGGAATCCTGAACTGATGGGTTATGCCACCTCATCAACCCTAATCTGACGGGTTAAGATGTCTCAACCTACGCTGGCTACGTAGTTCTCAAACATAATAATTGCTACTAAGAATCACACCATGAACTAGCGGGTGATTTCCCATCCTTGGGTTCACTCGGTGCTAACCTCTACTCCTATCTGGAGGGACTGGATATGAATAACTGATAGTGCATGACTTAATCTTACTGACTTATGTTGACTGGCAGAATGTTACTGATATCTGACAACTGACTAAGATCATGAGGTTTTCCTGAGTCATATGAGTGACTTAAGTCTATGGAATCATAGCTTGAGTTCGGATATTGTGAAACATGACATGGATCTAGGCACACAACTATAGTGTTTAGGTACAAGTACCCCCAGGACTCGATGGAAAGAAATTGACACACATGAATGACTTGATCATAAGAGTAGAGTCCATACTTTATAATATCATAAGTAGGTATCTTATACTATGCATAGTTTTCAACAATGTATTGCATGGAAAGGATTTCATATCACATGGAAGTACTTGCATAATCTTAATATCATGTTCGTTGCATAATCATATTGGCAACATATACTAATAGCATGGAAGTTCATGTGGATTGAATGGTTATCATACATCTTGTTCATAAGTAGGATTTGCAAGTAACCATAGCATAATCTCATAAAAATAGTTCATGAGTATTCCAATAACATTTACAAGGCACATTAACAACATAGAAGTCATTGAAAGGTAAGGGCATATCATGAATCCTTCACTTAGTCACAATTTAGCTATATTGCATGGTTTCTAGTTCCTTAGGCATTTTATCAAACACCTTATATGCACATCTTAATCATAGGTGAAACCATCAAATTATACATCATGAACAACCAAATTTACATGTTTCCAACTCATATGATATCATGAATTCAAAAAAACATATAAAGATTCCAACTTGGGAAGCACCTAATATCAATAACATGATCATCAACACCCAACAATATAGAAATCATAATTTATAATGAAAAAGAGGAAAACAATCAAGCATCAACATGGGTATGATCATATCACCACAATCAAACAAGATTTTGTATTTTAAAGATTGATTCTTGAAGTCCAAAGACAAAAGAAATCCGTGGATGAACACTACGCATACCTTAGAAGAGAGATTCTTGATGATTGATGGAGGAATTTCCTTGAAATCGGATCTTCAAGCTTAATTATGCAACCCTAGTTGTTTTTCTCCTTTAGTTCTCTTGGATGATGAACTTTCAGATGAAAATAGGGTTGTAATATATTTAGGAGCTATATATTTCGTAGGGTTAAGTTTAGGGACGTGTTAGGAGTATTTAAAGACTTAATTACCTTTAAAATAACTCAAAACGGAGTGTTTTTGACACCTAGAATTGACTTAGGCAGTTCCCAAGTGATTGCCTATGCTTGGGTTGGGTGGCGCCTAATGAATCGCCTATGCTTACTGTCTCTCATGAAAATGGGCATAACTTTTCACTCGGGTATTGGATTAAGGCGAAATTGGTATCGTTGGAAAGATAATTTGATTCCCTAAAATTTTGTGGGTCTAAATCATCCCAAATACCATATTAACATTGAGTTATAGTCGTTCAAATATGACCCTTGCAAAATCGAACACTCAAACTTAATGGATTCAAAAACTCTTAGCTTGTATTACCTTAAGTGACTCATATGAACATGCTTAATGCATCATAAGTTATCCTATCCCTAGGATATTCATTCTAAGTCATGTACTCAAGTATGAATCACGGTATAGGAGATTTCATACGTAGGAATACTTATTCACTTCCTAGCTTAGAAACATGTGGGGTATTACATATAGTAGTTATAAATATCAAAGATACAAATGAGGTAGGTGTAAAATATATTGACAATCCCTTAAATTACGGTTGGTGTTTTAGAAAGAAAAAATAATCATAATATTTTATATGACTCAAAATTTTGATCATTAATTGTCTATATCATCATAATCATTTTTCATCTTCAAGATACCTACAAAATTGGAAAAAAGAAAACTACGAAATCAATGCATCTAAGTAAATTAAATATTACAAAAATATATTTCTTTGACCTATCTTGGCGACCAAAAAAAAAGAAAATTCAAATCAAATAATAAAGAATCATTTAAGAACAAAAATTAATATATCTTGTTCCATATGTTCATATTATAGATTATTGTATTTTTCTAAATGAATTCTCAATTTATAGAAGTTCAAAACTTTTTTCTCCAATAAAGAAATTATATAAATATGATTGATTTTTACTTTTTTTCATTAATTATTTATCAATAATAAAATATTTTAAATTCCAAATAAACTAAACTAACACAAATAAGAGTGATTTGTTTTAACCCGTTTTAGTTCTTGATAAACTTACTTTCCTTTTATTTAATACAAAATAGAGTTCATTTAAAAAAAAAATATACGTAGTCCTTAAAAAAGGAGGGGGGGGGGAATTTGATTTTAGTTGAATTTGAAGTCCTAAACTTAATTAAATATTATTAGGTAAATAGTAAAAAGACGCTTTTATCTAAAGGATAATCTTTTAATAAAGGGAAAAAAATTCAAATCAGTTTTAAAGGGTCTTCACACTTGATGGGAAAAAAAGAGACATGAATTTCTTATTTGATGGGAAAAAAACCATATAAATACAAACAAAAACTATATAAAGACAAACATAAAAATAATTAACTAAAGTGAGGGTTTATTTGTAAACAAATAATATATTTTTACAAACAATGCACTATATATTATTTTTGGTACCACAAACCAAACAACCACTAAAAAATAATACCAGCATAACTTATCCCAACACAACTAATCTCAACATAACTAATCCCGGTATAACTTGTTTTCAAACTAAACGACCCCTAAGTGATTTTAACAATGTAGTCTGTGGGGTATATTAGAATCCTCTAAGTGTTTACTAATGAAATCGCTTTCAAGTTATGGTCGGTATGACGATACCACTTAATAATGACTTAATGTTTGATCCTAAAATGGGTGGTTGTATTATATGTTACATATTTAATTAGGGAATTTTGGGAGTTGGGATTGCTACCTATGAAGGTGTGAGTTCGTAGGACTTATATTGGAAATTCATGTTTGCCGATATGAGGGTTGGTTTTGATGACCATGTACTTGTGGGGTACAAGGGAATCCCCTAAGTTTTAATTTGTATATATGTATCATAGAGGGCGATGCGTAAAAAGTAATCACCAATAATATATGATATCTCTGATTCTTGCAGCTAACACGCTCTGAGGGTCATTCAGGGGGTAACACTGGACCCATCTAGCCCATGGGTAGATTTATGATGATAAAGATACACAAACTTAGGTTAATGTTTTAAGTTTGATGCTAAGATCTTTCCTTATCCCATCATTATATATATATATCTTTGTATGTATGTATATATATATGTATATGTAAACATGGATATGTATAGATCTGTACATGTGCTTTGGTTTGACTTGATTTGAATTGATGGTATTATTTTACCCTTATCATTGAGTTGCATTCTAGCGTTCACCCCGCTAACCATCTTCGAATGCTATATCCCCATGCTATGTAGGAACCGACCATACTTCTACCTCTCATCACTTTTACTAGAATTTTGGATCAACTTATGAGTCATATTGAAGTGGTGAGCTTCCATACTTTAGAAAGCCCCATTTGATGCTATGGATTTCTTTATAGCCTTACTATTTCTTTTTGTTTTTTCGGCTATGGTCGGGGGATTGTCCCAATTGGATACTCTTTGATTTTGATTAGAGAATTTGTTAGACTACTGTGGACATAGGCAGTATCAGTGTCATTATCGGCATCGGTATTAATATTGGATTGTTGTTTAGTTCTTAGTGGTTGGTTTTGGTCAAAAACTTATCATAGTGTCTTAAATTTTATATTCTCTTATTTTGTTATATTTTTGGAATTCATCAAACATGGGGTGTAAGGAGTTTAATTGTTGGGTATTAGGTAGTCTTCAGTCATAGTTTGACTTGAGATACCCGACATGGCCAGGTCCTGGATCTGGTCATGTCAGGCTTACAATAGGTTATTTACTTTTCCACGCTAATTGGTGTATAGGATCTAATTTTTTAATTATGATTTCATGTGTTGATACTTTATGTTACATTATGCTATTATCCATATTTATTTACCCATTTATGCATAAATGTGATTGAGTTACTTCAGGTTCATCTAAACCTTGACTTAGTTGTGTTTTCTTACATTTTATCATACTTATATCATGATTTAGCTAAGTCCATCGATGATGCATACTAATTACATGTGGTTTTGGTACTTATACTATATTTCTCTACTTTTTTGTCCAGATCAGAGTACTAGTTGCCTACATTGATTTACGCTCTTGCTTTGTTGATAACTGGAGAAAGGGTGAGCTCTGGGTGTCAGATTCAGATATTTCATTTATCTTTTTGTGTTCAGTCATTTATTTTTAGACAAATGTTATTACCTATTCTAGATACTTAGGTTGTATTATTATTACTAAAGTATTTTGTACTGGCTCTACTAGATCGTAGGATGGTATCTATGTTTCCTATCCTTATCTATTTTGAATGTTATTCTTATTTATAACTTGCGCTGTTGAATTTTGCCTATATTGGGCATTTTCCACAATATGAACCCATTTTATTTAATTTCGGTTCATGTATTATCTTACCTACAAGTGGGATAGAGTAGGTTCCATAATGACTCATAAATTGTGTCGTGACAAATTTGTATTAGAGCCTAGGATTAACCGGTATTGTTCATACAAGAGAAAGTGTTTAGTAGAGTCCTAGATCGAAAAGATAATATCTCTTTCTTATTTTCTAGAGTCTATGGGAAATTCTTAAAAGTTCTGCATCTTATTTACTTAGATCATGCTAAGAGTTTGAGCTGGTTTATAGAACACTCCTTTGATTTTAATCTTTCACAGATGGCTAGGACACGTGCTACCGCTGCATGCAATGAGGGTCCTAATATTGAGCCTATGAATCCTTATGCTATTTCAGGGATGACCTAAAGATCGTGGATTTCCATGACATGGGTTCCTAGCTAGGGGCTAGAATGGGGGTCCTCCACTAGACCCTATTTTCGCTCTTGAGCCAGAGATTATTTTTCCTCAGCCAGTGGTGGGCCAAGGACTAGCATAAGCTCCACCTAGATTTAGTTTTTCTTTAGTTATCAGATATTCTTTAGCTCAACTTTGGGGGTTAGTTGGTGGTGCACCATTTGATTATGTATATTCTATGGATTAGAATGGTATAAGAGAGAGGATGCAACTTGTAATTGTGACCCAGGAGTTGAGGTTCTTCCTATATAAATGGTTGCTCAGCTGGTAGATTCTTAGCCAGTTGTTTCCCAACTTGCTATCTCTATCGAGGAGCAAGTGATGTTAGGTAGATTCTTGAGATTGGCTTTACCTAGGTTTTTTAGTTCTCTGAGAGAGGATGTATATGAGTGTCTTATTGGTTGTGGGGATATGATCCTTAATTTGGGACTAGTCAAGACTCCTAGTGTAGATTAAATTGTATTTCAATTGGACTTTGCTGCTCAACATTGGTGGAGAGGTTACAAGGAGTCTAGACTAGTAGGATCTTCTCCTTTGACACGGGCTTTAATTTATTAGATGTTCCTGGTGAAGTACATTCCTATCATAGTTAAAGATTAATAGATAGATCAGTTCTCTAGATTTTCATAGGCCTCTATGACTGTTGTGGATTTTGAGGCTTATTTTTATGAGTTGGCTACGCATGAGACTTTCATTATGGATACTAACTCTTAGAGAACGTGTTGCATTGTCAAAGATTTAAGACTTCCCTATTTTATGGCAACTAAGAGTTTGTTTGTTGTGAGTAGATCTTTTACTGAGTTTTTTTATCATGCTCATCTTATGGAGGAGATGCATCGTGAGGCTCGTAGCGGCAACAATAAGAGTCCTAGACATTACGGCAATTTTATTAGGATTCATAGTAGTTCCCATTTCATAGGCAACCATTTTCATGATTGATATCCTCTGCGTCCATCCTAATAGACACAGAGTCAGCTTAGTCGACCTTTTTAGGCAATATTTTAGATTATCGATGGGGGCCAGTCTAGTGATAGTGATCTCTCTAGTCAGGGAAGTGGTCTATCTTGGAGAGGCTTTTTAGCTGGCCATTCTAGATATGGTAGTTATTCAGGTTAGCTAGATTAGTTGGTTTTGGTTCATCTCAAGTAATATGTTATAGTTGTGAAGCTCATGGTCATTATTTATGAGATTGCCTTAGTTGTGGGAGATTATTGCTTCAACTCAGAGTGTTCCCCCTTTTAGACCAGTTCATCCTTCAGCTAGAGGTAGTTTTCAAGGTTGTAGCGGTGTTTCTAGGTACTCGAGGAGGTTCTCAGGCTGGCAGGATAGGAGGTCGATAAAAAGCCCAGCCAGGTGGTAGACATGGTTAGTTGTCTGTAGTACCTACCAAACCCAAGGTTGAGTCTTTGAATGCTGTTACTACAAATATTTTTTTAGTATGCCATTAGTCAGACCTTATATTATTTAATCCAGGATCCATTTATTCATATGCATTTTATTATTATGCTCCGCGATAAGGGTTATCTCAGGATTTATTATCTATGCCTTTGCATGTATCTATACTACTTTAAGATTTTTTAGTAGTTGATTAGGTGTTCTGATCCTGTGTTGTGACTGTTAGCAATGATGATACTCATTTTGATCTTGTTGTTTTGGATATGCTGGATTTCGATTTAATTTTTTTCATCGATTCATTATCCATTATCATGTGGTCATAAATTGTTTTGTTAAGACCATTACCTTAGGTATGCCTGGTATACAATAATCATATGGCAGGGAGTAAATAGTGATGAGCCGACGGGGATTATTTCTTATGTTTATGCTAGGATGTTTATTTCATAAGGTTGCAAGTCTAATCTCGCTTATATTTGTGAAACTATTAAAGATAGTCCATTACTTGACTCTAGTCTTGTAGTTTGTGAGTTTTCTGATATGTTCCCTACCGACCTACAAGGTTTCTCCTTGTTTGTAAGATTGAGTTTGCTATTGAACTTGAGACTATCACTCGATCTATTTATATGGAACCTTACCATAAGGCTCCTACCAAGCTTAAAGAGCTAAATTCTCAGCTTTAGGATCTTTTTGGTATGGGTTTTATTAGACCCAGTATGTTTTCTAGAAGAGCCCTTGTGTTGTTTGTGAAGAAGGATGGCTCCATGCGTTTGGGTATTTATTATAGCTAGCTTAATAAGGTGATGGTGAAGAAGTATTATCCTATGACTCGCAATTGATGATTTGTTTAGCAGCTTCAGGGAGTGGAAGTTTTTCTAAAGATTGGTTGGATATCTAGTTGTCATAAGTAGAGGATTTGGGTTTAGGTTTTCCAAAAGACAGCTTTTAGGACCCTCATAGACATTATGAGTTCATTGTGTAGTCTTTTAGGGTGACTAATGTCATAGTTATTTTTCTGTCTTTGCTGAATCAGTTTTTTAGACCTTATTTAGATTCCTTTGTGATTTTGTTCATCGATAATGTACTTGTGTATTCGAGGAGTAGAGAGGAGCAGGTACACCATTTAAGGATTGTACTCTATATGTTAAGAGATCCTGTGCTTTATACCAATTTCTCTAAGTGTGAGTTTTGGCTTGAGTCAGTCACATTCATTGGACATGTGCTATCTAAGAATGGTATTATGTTAGCCCCAACTAAGATTGAGGTAATTTATGATTGGTCTAGACTTATTTCTCTGACTTAGGTCCTTAGCTTAATTAGTTTAGTTAGTTATTATAGATGATTCATCGAAGGGTTTTCTACTATTTTAGTGCCTATGACTACACTTACTCGGAAGGAGGTTCCTTTATGATGGTCCAGGAAGTATGAGTCGAGCTTTGCAAGGCTAAATAATTTCCTTACTTCAGCTTTTACTTTAGCTCTTCCTATTTAGGGCGAGGGATTCACCATGCATTGTAATACTTCTAGTGTTGTCTAGGTTGTGCTTTGTTGCAACATAGTCGTGTTATTGCTTATTCTTTAAGACAATTTAGGGTTCATGAGTGCAACTATCCTACTTATTATTTGGAGCTGCGAGACTAGTTTTCACAAATAGGATTTTGAGGCATTATCTCTATGGTATGTATTGTGAGATTTTCACCGATCGTTGTAGTATTCAATATCTTACGAACAAGAGGGAGCTTAAGGCTAGACAATATAGATGGATGGATTTTCTTTAGGATTATGATATTTCCATCTTGTATCATCTAGGTAAGGCAGATATAGTAGCAAATGCCTTATCTTAGAAGGCAGTGAGTATGGGTAGCTTGGATTATTTTTAGTTACTTGGTGGTCATTGGCATGGGACATTCAAGCGTTATCAGAATTGATGGTTTGCCTTGAAATTTTAGACCCTAGAAGGATTCTTGCTAGTGTTTAGGTGAGGTCTTCACCTTTTAAGCAGATTTGGGATCATCAGTTTGAGGATACTAAGCACCTCTTCCTTCAAGATCAGGTGGTGAGAGGAGAGTCTAAGAGGATCACCATATATTCTTAGGGAATTTTGAGATTTACTAGCTGCATTTTTGTTCTGTTGATCAATGACTTGATCAAGTTGATTCTGCATAAGGCTTATATCTCTAGATATTTTATTCTCCTTAGTAAAATAAAGATGTCGAGATATTTGAGGCAATATTATTGGTGGAGTTGCATGAAAAGAGATATTATGGATTTTGTAGCACGTTGCATTTGATTCCGTAGGTAAAGCTCGAGCATCAATGACTAGGTGGATTGACTTAGAGGTTGCCCATTCTTGAGTTGAAATTAGACCAAATTACTATGGATTTTTTAATTATTTGCCTTGTTCTTCTCGTGGTTCTGATGGTATTTTGGTCATCGGGGATTGATTAACCAAGTCAATGCATTTCCTTCCTATTCAGAGGTCCTTTAGTGCCGAGTGGTTACCCCACATTTATGTTTGTGAAATAGTTTATTTTCCTAGATGGATCTGAGTATAGCCTTTCAACTGCAGACATATGGCTAATTTTAGCAGACGATTTAGGTGATTGAGGATATGATCCAAGCTTGTGTTATGTATTTTGATGGCCTGTGGGAAGAGCACTTCGCCTTGGTCAAGTTTGCTTATAAGAAAATTTATTATTCAAATATCGTGATAGTGGCATTCGAGGTTAAACTCGTGGTACTGATTTGCTCTAAGATATAATAGATAGAGTAAGGGTGTTTCAGGAAAGGTTGAGAGCAACTCAAAGTAGGAAAAATGTTAGTGCAGATCGTAGATTTCATACCTTGAGAGTTAGAGTTGGTGATCAAGTATTCCTCTGTGTATCGCTAATGAAGCGTGTGATGAGGTTCGAGAGGAAGGGCAAGCTCAGCCCTAGGTATATTGGACATTTTGAGATTCTTTGCACAGTTGGAGAGGCGGATATGAGTTAGCTTTACCTCTAGATTTTTATGTTGTCCATTTAATTTTCCATGTTTCCATATTGAGGTGATACATTCCTGATCCTTCTTATGTTCTTAGATGGGACTCAACCCTACTCGATGAGCAGTTAACTTTCATGGAGGAGCCTGTGCTAATTTTGGCTTGTGATTTTAGGTGGTTCCGCAATAGGGAGATTCCAATAGTAAAGGTTTAGTAGAGGCACCTCCTAGTAGAGGAGGCCATTTGGGAGATCTAGAGCGAGATGCAGAACCAATATCCTCGCATGTTTGAGACTTTAGGTTCATCCTAATCCTTAACTTTTGCAGATGAAAGTTCATTTAGTAGCGGATATTGTAATGACCCTTTAGGGAATGTTCCATAATTCACTTATTTCCGCTGGTATAGCTTTTCTATAGTTAACCCAAGTTATTTATCACTTGCTGGAACAGATAGTTTGGTTACTAAGCAATTCGATTGATTTTTAGAGCCAATTCCCAATTTTGAAGTGTTCGCTAGTTACAACTGGCTACTGCGCAAAAACTTCAACAAACGACTTCGACTGCAAATTATGACTGTTTTAGCAGCTTTGGAATGTCGATTATAGTCTAGATGGACTCTTGGATTGGGTCTGAATGCACCCAGGCTCATTTCAACCTATTGGTTGGAGAGTTAAGAAATTAAAAATTGGGTGTGGGACCTAATTTTGTAGAAATAGCCTTAGATGGAAATTTTGATAGCATCATTGAGTCTAGAACATCGCATTTGGTGAGGTACAAAATTTATTTGTGTATAAGTGATTTTGAATTAATCTCATGTGCTTGGCCGAGACTTGGAAGATTTCCAAGTATTTTATTGCATCAGGTGCATCATGATTTCAGTGGTTTGGCCCAAGATCGTGACTCATTAAGTAAGAAAGTAGATATGGCGATTGCGTTCCATAGGCCATGATCGGGACTCAATTGTGCATCCACAAGATGTGGCAATTACAAATATCGGGTAGTGATAGCAAGGCCTGAAGAACCTGGTAAGGGTATAAATAGTCCCTTTTTGCATGATTTTCCCCATCCTTAATCCATTCCAAGAGAGCTAAAATCATTATTAGAGACATAGCTTAAAATTAGAACTTGTAGGTGATTTGGGAGCATGTCTAACACTTGTTTAAATGATTATGTTCCAATTTGTGGTAAGATTTCACCCTTTTCGTGGTTGAAATTTCCGCTTCTTATTTAAAAACCCGAAAACCTTGGGGGCTTAATTTTAGCCTCAAATTAGCTTAAAATTCACCTATTTTATTAGGGTAATGATTCCTTGAACATGTGGAAATGTTGGGTTGGTTTCAAAAATGCGTTTTTTTCATAAATAGGAGCCACATGGAATTTTGATTTGATTTTAGACCCAAAGCCCAATAATGCAATATTGGTATCATTATTCTCGTATTTATGGGTAGAATGTTCTTTTGATATCTTTGTATTATGTGGAAGCTTCTCGGAAGGGTAAAATGGTGATTAAACCGATCTTGTTTGCATTCTTCGGCATCCAGGTAACCTAGGTTTTACCCCTTGTAAGATTGAGATAATTAATAGTATGCTTATGATATTGTGTTAGATTTAGGAAGGGTTTTGTGTGTTGGTGCTAAATGCAATACTATTGTTAGTTGGACCGGTTATGTTATTTTGGATACCATTTTTATGCATAATTAGACTAGTTAATCATACCTTAGGTGAAAATGACTTGGTAGGTTTATGCTTAGATTGGAAATGGTCTAGTTACTAAACTAATGATAAGATTTCCATGGTCACTTGAGTTTAGGATGAACCTTACCCAAATTGCTAATATGTTAGATTTAAGGGACTTAGTTACTCTATATTAGGAGGAATTGCTATCCTTGGGCTAGTTATGGCTTGTTAAACATCTAATAGTGGATTTAGATACCTTAGTCTATTCAAAGGTAGACATTGTTTGGTAAATAATTTTGAGGATTTAGAAGTGAGCTCTTAGACCCACGTTAGTCCAAGACTTGTGATTGTTATTAAAGAACCTTTGATAGGCTTGTGTATACCTAGAAAGATGATTATTTCGGTGATAGTTTGATGCCTTTGTACTCATTGGTTATTAAGAATGATGTTGGAAGTACTTCTTAATATTTAAGACGTAAATTAATATTTGGTTAAGCTTATGATTATCTATTAATATGCAAATTAATTTTCTATTATTTGGGGTACATAATATACTATTAAATCAGCTTTTAATCATCTCATTGTCTAATCCATAAATTATGCTATTGACAAAGCCAACGAATGAGCTATTAACTATGCTGGTGATCATGATCATCGATAAATTAGTATTTACGCTTTTGTTCATGCTAGAGGCATGCTTATTGACTTCATTGGTAATTAAGCCATCTATTATGCTATAAATAAACTATAGTTATGCCATGGATTAGATATTGACAAGGTAATGACAAGCTATCAATTATGCGAATGACATGCCATTAATTAGGCTTTTTATAAGTTAATTCCTATGCTTGATAGTACATAATGATCATGTTAGAGGTCATTTTGAATGACTATATTGGAAAATACATTATGGATTATGCTAATGATAATGCTTAGTATTATACTAGCGATTATGCTATTGATTATACCAATGGTCGTGCTTATTTACTATATTGATTACTGTAGATACTTGGGTTGTATTATTATTACATGATGCTCTTGCGCTAGCTCTACCAGGTCATCGGATGGTATCTCTATTGTCTATATTTTTCTATTTCAAATGTTATACTTATTTATAAGTTATGTTGTTATTTCTGCCTATGTTGGGCTTTTTACACAAAGTTAACCCATTGTATTTATCTCGAGTTACGGTTTGTCTTACCTACTCGAGAGATATAGTAGCTTCCATCATGACTCGATAATTGGGTCGTGATAAGAGCTCACCCAGTCTCTGAACTATATTCAACATATTCATAATGTCAATGGTTTCCACTAGTACATGGATCTACACTAAAAAGGAATAAAAGTGTAGTATGAGTATCAACGCTGGAAGTACTGAATAGGCATCATCGGCTGAATAAGATAAGTCATAATATAAGCATAACAAAATGCGAGATAAATAAAATAATTCAAGGTAAGTAGGCAAACTTGGAATAATGCTCGATATATCTATAAATAGATGGCTGAAATAGTAATGATAAAGAACACATGTCTATTACTAAAAAACTTTCCCCTATATGCTAGCAAGTGAGAAAAGGTAAATTACCCAATGTGGGCACCCTAAGCCAGAGCATTCATGCAAAGGAAAGAAACAACTGAAATTATACAAAATAGCCATATCTCAAAACCATAATTGTGAATCCTTCCATGCAAAAATTACCGAACTTTAACCATTTTCGTAATCGTCATAGTTAGTATCTCAAGGACGTACTTTAATTAACACTCCTAGAATCATTTGCTGGACTTAAATAAAAAATCAATATCATAAATCACCATACTTGAACTAAAACTCAATGTGATAAATAACCAAATTTGAACTAAGCTCTAATCATCACCCAAGTATCACTATAAAAAATATTCATTACATATCTAGCCTTCTCAATCTCTAAAACATGGATATAAATAGTGTAACTCATCCATTTAGATTACAAGGAGCTTATAGTAGTCTTTATCTAAAGTGACGGAGGGCCACTTTTACTTCCCAAAATTTGTTCAAAGGCAAATTCTACCTTGGACTAGGCTAAGGCATCTAAATTCAGTTCTAGATATTAATTAAGCCACATTTTAGTCCTAAGATAGAAATTCTACCTAAAGAGTAAGAAACTAAGTAAAATATTTCCAACTATGTCTCTTTAACCCGCTAAAAGATCCAAAATATACTAAATGAACTTCCAATACCTAATTCCCTAACCCATATATAGAACATTATAACATATATACTACAATTTAGACCAATTAATGAGAACGGTATACCTAGCCTAACTGGATGCTACAGAATGCCAGTGAAATCCACTAAATTGATGATTTTACCTTCTGAGAAGTGTCTTCACGATGTCATGCTATCAAAATAATAATCTACTCATCAATATGAGAACAATGATATCCATATTGCATTTTTATGTTTTGGGTCAAAAATCACGTTAAAATCCCAAGTGGAGCTCTCTTGGGTAATTTCACATTTAAAACTGTATATATGTCCCTTTATGATAAAGGAATATCTACCCTTAATAATGGGTAAATTCTAACCTCAAATGGTGATAAAATCAACCCACCAATAATCTATGAATTATTGGAAATAATCGAGAAATTAACCATGAAATTAATGAAAACTTATCAAGAATTCAAAAAAGGTACGTGTAATTTTATCTTACAAAAACCCCCAAACGAACAAATAAATGTTTCTCCCAAATTTTAACACTCTTTAGGGCTTCTTACTCTTGAACTTGTATGAAATGGGAGAAAAATCAGGCAAAGGGGCATTTAATGTGCGATGACCCTCCATAATTTATTCTATATTTCTATTTATTTTATCTTTTAAGAGCTTTCGTATAGTTTTCCCAAGTTATTTACAACTTGATGGAACTGATAGTTCACTTATTGTGCAGTTCGTTCCTTTTTTTGAGCCAATTACCTATTTTGTAGTCTTTGTTGGTTAGAATGTGCTAACAAACAAAAACATTAGTCAAATGACCCCGTATGCTAATTCTGACAATTCTAAAAACTTCAAAAAGTGGATTTTAGTCTGGGTGGACCTTTTGTTTTGGTCCAAAGGCTTTCGAACACATTTCGGGTTGTTTGCTGAAACACAAGAAAAACAATGCTTTGGTATAGGACCCACTTTTCATCAAAACGACCTCAAATTAAAATTTTGACTGCACTATTGAGTCTAGAACATCAAATTTAATAGTGTAACTTATTTTGTGTGCATATTTAGGATTCCAAATAATGGGGTCGTTGGAGACTCAAAAAAATTCTAAGTCTCCGGGTGGTGCACCCGCGTATGCACCCTTTGGATTGCTTAAGTGAACATATGCTAAATTGGCTAGCCAAACACTTTAGTGAAGTCCACTTAAGCGAGATGACGATTACTTGAGCGATAAGTTGGTATCGGTAAGGTGGAACATGTCTGCTAAAGCGATGACCGTTTAAGAGGCCTAGTGTCCGCTTAAGCAGCACCTGGGTAGCCTTAATACCCATTAGCCCGATTTTCTTCCATTTTCTAAACAAACCCAAGAGTGAAAATCCCGAGAATGTATGGGAACTGAGGATACATAGATAGGATATTTTGGGGTGTTCTTAAACTTGGACTACCAATTTATTCTCAAAATTATTGGCATGTCTTCATCATTTTCATGGTTAATTTCTCACAATTTTCATAAAATGCCTTGAATATTGATAAGTTGATTGCTAGACCATTTAATCTTGGAATCTTCCCATTTTTGATGATAAATGGTCCTTCAGCATAGAGGCACGTGTTGTCAGCTTCAAAAATGTGATTTTACAAGAAGGCGCCACATAGGATTCTTACATAATATTGGACCCGAAGAGCAAATTTATTTTATGGCTATCATTGTTCTCGCATTGATGAGTAGATTGGGATTTTGATAGTATAGAATCTTGAAGAAGATTATTGAAAGGGTAAATGAAGGACTTAGCAGATTTTTTTAGGCTTTTCTTTAGTATCCAAGTAGGCTAGGTTTAGCTTCCTCATTAATTGAATTAATTCATATTATATTTATGATATTATGCTAGATATAGGTTGGGAAGTAGGTATTGGATATATAGTTTGTGGTATTTGAAATATCTAGTTGATTAAGAAACTACAAATTAGGCGTAATTAGCTTAGTTACTCATGATTTAGGTAAAGTTTCTATCTTAGATTTTTCCTTAGAAAAAATTTTGGAGATTAGAAGTGGTCCACTACATCCACCCTAGGTCAGGATTCATGTTATCTTCTTATAGACTTATTGAGCTTATTATATCCTTAAATCACATATCTTAGAGTTTGAAGTGAATAGATTCTTGATGCTTCTGCTAGGTTGGTTCTTGGGAGTTATTGCTAGCTCTTGACTGAGTCTAATAATTCATTGATATTGAGTTTCAATTTGTGTATAGAAATTGATGATATTAGTTTAAGTTCAAGTCCAGCAAATGATGATGAAATTGAGTTACAATTTTAGTCAAAAATTTCAAGTTCATTTATGATATGTTATGGTATTTATGGTTTCATGGTTATTGCTTGAGATATGGTTAAATAATTATATTATTTTTATTTATTTTCTTTAATTGAACCCTCTGGCATATGGAGGCCCGCATTAGGTTATTTACTTTTCTAAACTTACTGACTAATGAGGGCTAGTTTTGTAGTTATAGTAGTGCCTTCCTTTATATTATTATCATTTTGTATTATTCATTTACTTATTTATGGTATTTTGAGCATTATTCTAGGTTTTCCATTTACCTTGACTTAGCTTATTTATCTTGCATGTTATTATACCTATAGTATGATTATTCTCAGTCGATTAATGATGCCTACTGAGTACCCATGGCTTTGGTACTTAAATTATACTTCTATATCTTTTTGGAACAAATATGAGTACTAGTGGTCCCCGCTGATGTTACTATCATGCTGGTTAAAGTTCAAAGCTATGGTAAGCTGTCAGATTTATAGTTGCCCTTGTTTCCTTCTTCTACATTTCATTGTCTTTCATTATTTGAGACTGATGTATATTAACTAATACAGTACTTATATTTCTTTTTTCTAGTGCTCCTATATCGACACTACTAGGTCATCAGATATTATTTTTATATTTCCTATATTTCAGACTTTTATTATTACTTTAATTGTTGTTGTAATTCATTACATGAAAATATCTGGCTTTTATGACCCTTTTCTACAAAATTAACCTATTTCATATAGCTTTGGGTTACGGTTTTGCTTAAAGTAGGTGCCATCATGAATCGTAAGTCAAGCTATGAAAAATTTATATTAGAGTTCTAGGTTCACCAATATTATTGGTACAAGATCAAGTGTCTAGTAGATTAATGCGTATAACAATGATGGCATCCGTTTATTATCTTCAGGAGGATATAGGACATTCTTGTGAGTTCTTCACTTCTTTCACTCATTTTATGCTATGAGTCTGAGTTGGTTTGTAAAAATTCCTTTTTTTTACTCTTTCGCAGATAGCTAGGAGATGTGCTATCACTATATGAGATATGGAGCCTTCACTACACCTTATTTTTGCTTCTGATCTAGAGATTTTTCTTCCTTGCCCGAAATGGGCTAAGAATTAGCCCATGCTCTAATGGAAATTTATTTTTTCATTATGCATTGGATTAGATTATATTATTATTTTGTGTTGCACCATCAAATAGAGCACATTTTGTAGATCAGAGTAGTACTAAGGCAGTGGCCTAGCCTGTAGCTGCAGCTCCCTAAGTTGAAGTAACCTTGCATCGGTGGTTCCTCAGCTGACACTTTCTCAACCGATGGTTCCTTAGTAGACTATGTTTATTGAGAAGTGGAAAATGTAAGGTAGGTTCTTAAGATTGTCTCTACCTATATTTTCTAGGGCACCAAGTGAGGTTGCGTATGAGTTCTATATTGTTTATGAGAATAGGATCTTATATTTAGGCATAGTTAAAACTTAGGGTGTAGAATTCACAAATTTTTAGTCAGATTTGGCAGCTCCATATTGATGGAGAGGTCATCTTAATTCCAGGCTAGCTAGACCTCGCCCATTGATATAGACTCAGTTCCCTGAGATTTTCTTGGAGAAGTATATGCTTTGAATTCTTAGAGATTATTTTAGGGAATACTTCTTATGATTGGAGAAGGGCTCCGTGACTATTGTGGAGTATGAGGTTTAATTTTATTGGTTGTCTAGACAAGCTACATCTATTGGGACTGCCAAGTACAAGAGGGTTTAGTGCTTCATTTAGGGATTAAGACTCCATCTTTTCATGTCTACATAGAGTTTGTATTCTACAAGTAGGTCTTTTTTTGTTTTGATCATATTCCATTATGAAAGAGATGTATCATAGGGAACAAGAGGGCAATGATAAGAGGTCATGATATTTGTGTAGTTTGAGCTGCAGTGGCTCATAATCTGGAGGTAGTAGTTCTCATGGTAGGTACCTTCCACGTTAATCATATCAACATTAAGGTTAGTCAAGTAATATTGTTCTTATGGCACTTTATATTATCGATGGAGGCTAGTCTAGTTATAGTGATTATCCTGGACAGAGTAACTACAAGACACTAAAGGGTTTGTCTTCAGGTCATTCTTAGCATTGTGGTTATTTTGTGTTTGCTAGATCTTTTGGTTTTAGTATAGATCCTAGTACATATAAGGGTTGTGGGGCCTTTGGCCATTTCTCTAGAGACTGCTCCAATCGTAGAGTAATGGTTTCTTAAACTCAGAGTGTTCAACAGATTAGGCAGTTATTCCCCAAACTAGAGGTGGTATGCTTGGTCATTAGAATGGTCCTCAGGATTCTCATATATTTCCTTAGATAGGTAGGATGAGAATCGGTTAGGATCCCAACCAAGTGGCAGACGTGGTCAATTTTATGTCGTACCTTCTAAACTCGAGTATAAGTTTTTAGATGATTTTATTATAGGTATAATTTAAGTGTTCCATCAACCAACTTTTGCTTTATTTAATCCAGGACCCAATTTTTCTTATCTGTCTTCTTATTATGCCTCGTTGTTAGACTTATCTCGAGATTCCTAGTCAGTGCAGTTATGTGTATCTACTCCCATGTGTAATTCTTTAGTAGTGGCTTATTTTTATATATCAATGTGTTATGAATATTTGAGAGTTTGATACTCATGTTGATCTTATTGTGTTAGACATGGTGGATTTTGATATGATTTTGGGCATGGATTGGTTTTCTAACTATCATGCACACGTAGATTGCTTTGCAAAGACCGTTTCTTTATGCATGCCTAATATACCACCAATTGTATGGCATAAAGCTATTAGTTTTGAGCTGGTGGGGATTATTTCATATATTTGGGTTAGGATACTTTTTTGAAGGGGTTGCAAGTTTTATCTCGCTTATATTTATCGTGTTAGTGTGGAGAGTTCATCACTTGACCCTATTCCTATTTATGAGTTTCCTGATTTTTTCCCTACCGATCTACCTAGTCTTTCTTCTAAGCAAGGTATTGAGTTTGTTATTGATCATGAGCTAGACACTGGACCTATTTCTATGACACCTTATTGTATGGCTCTAATCGAGTTTAAGGAGCTATATTCTCAACTTTAGGATCTTCTAGTCAAGGGTTTTATTAGATAGATTTTGAATTCTTGTGGTGCTCTTGTCTTGTTTGTAAAGAAGAAAGATGGCTCTGAGTGTATATCTATCGATTATAGGAAACTTAATAAAGTGACGGGGAAGAATTGGTATCCTATGCCTAATATTTATGATATAATTCATCAACCTAAAGGAGAAGTTGTGTTCTCTAAGATTGACTTAGGGTTTGATTATTCTAAATTGAGGATTCAGGCTAAGGATATCCTAATGAAAACCTTTAGCACCCGTTATGGTAATTATGAGTTCCTAATAATGTGTTTCGGGTTGAAAATACATCATACACATTCATACATTTGATGAAATATGTGTTCAGGCCTTATTACGATTCTTTTTTGGTTATCTTTATCAATGCCATCTTTATGTATTTGAGAAGTAGAGAAGAGCATATGCAACATTTGAGGATTGTACTGCAGACATTGAGAGATCATCGACTTTTTGTCAAATTCTCTATTTGTGGGTTTTTGTTTGAGTTAGTGACATTCCTTGGACATGTGGTGTCTAAGGATAGGATTTTGGTGGATTCAACAAGGATTGAGGATATTCATGATTGGGCCAGGCCTGCATCTTTGTTTGAGGTTTGTACTTTATTGGTTTAGTCAGTAACCATAGGTGATTGGTTGAGGGTTTGCTACTATTGCAACGTCGATGACAAGATTGATTCAAAAGAAGGTTCCTTTTTGGTGGTCCAAGAAGTGTGAGTTGAGCATTGGTAAGATCATGTGATTACTCACCTTCACCTCCTATATTAGTTCATCTTATTGAAGGTTAAAGATACACAAAATATGTTAATGCTTCAGGTGTTTGTTTTGGTTGTGTACTGATGAAACAGGGTCGAGTTATTGCTCTTTTATCTAGATAGCTAAAGGTGCACAAGTACAACTACCACACTTATGATTTGGAGTTGGTGATGATAGTTTTTATGCTTAAGATTTGGAGACATTAATTTTATGGAATTCATTTTGAGATCATCATAGATCATCATAGTCTTAAACATCTTATGACTAAGATATAGGTTAATTCTAGGAATCAATGATGGATGGAGTTGGTTAAGAATTTTGACATCACTATCTTTTATTGTCTTGGCAAGGTAAATGTGGTAGCGAATTCCTTGAGTCGGAAGGTAGTGTTATGGGTAGCTTGTCTTGAATCACAATTTTGCAAAGGAAACTGGCATGGGATATCCAATTCTTATCCAATTTAATAGTGTGACATGATATTTCAGACCCCAGGAGGATTTTTGTAGCGTTGAGGCAAGGTTTACCCTATATAAGTAGATTCAAAGTCGTCAGGTTGAGGATATGAGACTTTGCATCATATGTGATCAGGTGTTAAGTGGTGATTCTAAGAGGGCTACTAATGATTTTGAGGGTATTTTGAGATCTGCCAATCGCATTTCTTTTTCGAGAGTTGGAAACTTGATTAAACCGATTTTACGTGAGGCTTACATCTCCAAATATTCTATACAACTGGGTACAGCTAAGATGTTAACAAATTTAAGACAATACTATTTATTGAGTGGCATGAAGATAGCTATTACGAACTTTTTATCTCATTACCTATGTTGTCAGCAGGTTAAGGACGGGTATCTCAGATTTGGCTGCTTGATTCTGAGATTGCTCATTCCTGAGTGAAAGTGAAGCAAATTACCATGGAATTCATTTGTGGTATACCTTGCACTTTTCTTAGTTCTAATGGTATTTGGGTCACTGTGGATCAAATGACTAAATCGGCATATTTAATTCCTATTCATATGTCCTTAAGTGTTGAGAAGTTAGCCCATATTTGTAATGCTCCATGCACTTCCAAACGTAGACCAAATAAGCATAGAAAAAAGTATTTAAACTCGAGATAGGTATTTGAGTTTAAAGTTAAAGGTGTTAAGTTAGGGAGAGGGATCAAGATTTTGGAAAAATAAGAGGAAACAAGTTATGTTCTTTATTTCATTAATTAATCTAGTAGGTCCATCACCTACTTATACTATTGGACCGAATTAGGGCCTATATTATTGGATATATTAAAGGCCCAAATTAAGTGAAAGAAAAAGGGAAAGATGACTATCCCCACACCTATTATATTTAAGGCCCAATTGTCCAGCCCAATACCTAATCTATTTAAGGCCCAATATGGTGTGATCCAATTAGAAATAAACCAAGTTGGTGCATCACCTACTTGGACTTTTTGAGCAACTTAAATAGACAAGTAGGTGCATCACCTACTAGACCTATTTTTGACCAATATATGGGTGAAAATGAGCTAAAAAGAGGCAGTTTAACATGGCCCATTTTAAACTCTAGGATCAGCTCATTCTCAATTATTACACTACAAAAAAAATCATTTTTTCTATGCTCTCCTTCTCTCTAACTTCCTTAAAGCTCCTAACAGCATCCCTAAATTTCCATTAGGGTTCTTTAGAATTTTTCCTCCTCCAAGCTAAAGGTTGGTGAATAATTCACGTGTTTAAATAAATTTTACCATGGGATAGTATGGGAATCATATTGTTTATGTGTATAGTGTAGGATAGCCCTCTTTAAAGAATGGCAGTCACAAAGCTTACTTCTAAGAGAATATCTTCTTCTTTGGTTAAACATAAAGAGAAGTTTAAAGTCTTGAAGAATCTAATTTAGGAGGTTAAAATTTTTAGAATTCTGAGGTAAGGTTCGGCCCCTATTTTCATTCCTCCTTATCTATATTATGATGGGGAATTTTGCATATGTCACTTGTAAAGAACTTATAGGGTGGTGATTGAGAATACTCTACTATTATGCCCAAATGAATTTTGGGGAATGTTATAGGCTGTTTTGTGTGTATTGTTATAGCAGTAGTTTGATATCCTTAAATAGTGGTTGCACTAAGGTCGAAATGAAGGATGTGATCTTGGGGGAATGGTTTGGTGATTTAGCAATATTGGTACAGTCACAAGGTGCTCCCTTTAGCTTTAATTGTGATATTAGCTTATTAACTATAATGTAGATGAAGCTTACGTGTCGATAACTATGTAATTCATGAGTTTATATCGCAGGCCATATTGTGATGTTTAGGTACTATTTTGTACCAATAGGACAAGGGCGCATTGCTAGAATGGTGAAAAAGTCATGGAATTATTCTAAGGGATAAAAATATTGAAGGTTGAGGTGGTACACCAACAATTTGATGTTGCATGAGCTTAATGCCCACACAATCATGCACACTATTTTATATGTGTCATGAAACTAGAAGTTTTGAAGAACCTTATAAGAAGGTTGTATGGCGTATAGATGCGATTAGATAAGGAGAGGATGAAAGAAACACCCTTGATTTGATAAGTAGGGGCTTACTGCCGACTGCTATTTTGGTGAGTCTAGGTAGTACAAAAAGTGTTAACTAGCTACTAATACTAGTTTTACAACATATTTTATTATAGATAAATAGTCTGAACAGAAGAAGGTCAATTCATGGTTATATCCAAATGCACAGCAAGGTATGTAGGGCTATTCTAGTTCATATTCTTTAGCATGATGTATTATACTCGTATACTAATACACTGAGCTTCGTAGATTATCTTTCATGTTAAAAGATACATTTTAATAGTGTACCAACCCCACTATAGTTAATCGACCTTTTATTTACTGCCCATGGTCTAAAAATGTGTCAAAGTGTCACATATTTCTCTTATATGAGTCAATAATATCCAAGATTATACAAGTTAAGTGTGTCATATACTGGATTACAACCTGTCCAAAATTGCTTTAATTGATCTTATACTACTTTTGACTACACATGTTCTTTTTTTGAATATCATTCCCATCGTGTTTGGGTAAACGGTTACCTTATGGAGTCTTTACCTATTTCATATAAAGTTTATATTTCCTTATGTTGGATATATATTTGTTCCTTATTAGAATCTTCCCACGTGCTTCAATAGTACCCATTCTTACGTACCCTTCAATTTGTTATTACCTAGTAAGTATTTAATGTACAGTCCAAACCTCTTTAGTTGAGGAGTTACGTATCTCAACTTGGTATGCACATATTCCCCCATTTGAAACATCTAAATTTTTATACTTGAATCTGCCCCAATTGCTATTTGCTAGGTAAGATCACTAGAATCTGCCATAACCTTTATATACTCTGTAATGTCACTTGCTTACTAGTTATACACCTTACTAGCTTATTTGTTCCATGTCATCATCTCCTCGCTTGTCACATGCCTTCTTGGCTTATTAGTGAATATGTTTTATGCTAGTGGTGTCATATAAGTTCCAAAGTATTACCCTTATGTCCTATATAATTGTTTTTGTCTCTATCATATGTCTTCTTTTATTAGTTGATGGATCTAAAACTCAGTAATGTTATGGCCACCAAAGTAACAATCTAAAAGATTAAAGAAGTGATGTAATGTAAATATACTTATATGTAAGTAGTAGCTCAGGGGCGAGAGCCTAGCATGGGACAATCTCAATTTATTGATTTATGGGTGGTATCCCAGGGGTGGAAGGAACACTTAGCATGGGTCGATCCCATTATCGGGTGGTATCCTAAGGGTGAAAGAAAATCCTAGCATGGGTCAATCCCGATTTGTGTATTGAGGAGGAATGTATCCCAGGGGTATAATAGCAAGCATGGGTCATCCTCTTTTACCACTGATCAGCAAGACATATGTGTCATGGGGCTTATATAAATTTTAAATAAAGAAGAGTAAAGAAAAGAAAAACATGCAATTTACAGTCTTCCACAAGTGTAAGTAAAGGTGGTCGTTCATCCTTATCTATAAGTTTATATATATTGACCCATAGTTTTATTGATTTCTTATTTCACTTATGGTTATCTCATGCCTTACATATTTAGTACAATACTTCATATTGACGTCCCTCATGGGGGACCAACATTCTATGTTGCAGGCACAGGTTTTTAACGAGTAGATCTCCCCAATACAACATATGATACTCAATGGCTGTTGGTAAGCTCCAAGTTGATTTGGGGCCTTGTCGAGTCTTTAGTATATATATTTTGATGGTTTTACAATCATGGATTCCATTAGAGACTTTGTAGACATTGTAAAGCAATCATATGTATTCATAAATTCACATGTCATCTATATCAGCTTGGACAAATGGTTGGTGTTGTATATATAGCATTTTATCAGCGATTCCATTTAATTTGTGATTCATTTTCTCCTCTAGTTTGTTTTTATAGTATATGTTCCTATAGTTGCTGTTCGCCTCATCTAGTATTGGGGTGTGACAATATCGATGTTCCAAAGATAGTTTGATTGCATAGAGTGTCTATATCTATCATATCATACCGGGGCTCAGTGTTATCTTTTAACTTTTGGAGAGCTTTTCAGGAGGAGTTGGGCACTCAAGTAGATCTTTGCATGACTTTTTATCCTCAGAATAGTGGTCGTAGAGTCAACTATTTTGGTTCTTAAGGATATGCTCTAAACTTATGATATGGATTTTGGAGGTCAATGGGAGCAACACTTAGCTTTGACAGAGTTTGCATAGAATAATACCTACCATTTGAATATTGAGATGCCACCCTTTGAGGCATTGTATGTTAGGATATGTCATTCTCCAATTGGGTGGTTTCAAAACTTCATGGTTAGACCCCATGGTATTGACTTGCTTCAGGAGTCATTGGATAGGTTAAGGGTGATTCAGTATAGGTTGAGGGTAGCTCAAGGTAAGTAGAAGGTTTATGCAGATCATAGACTTTGTTCATTAGGATTTGGAGCTGGAGATCGGGTATTCCTTTAAATATCACCCATGAAGGGTATAAAGAGCTTTGAGAGGTAGGGCAAGCTCAGTCCTAAGTAAACACTTCAAGATCCTTTAAACAGTTGGTGAGGTGGATTATGAGTTAGCCTTAGCCCCGTATTTTTTTGTTGTCGATCTGATTTTCCTTGTTTCTATATTGTGTCGGTACATTACCAATAAATCTCATATGCTTCAGTGGGAGTTAGTTTAGTGGGATGAGCAGTTGACCTTCGTGGATGAGCTTGTGTTCATATTGGCAAGTAATGTCAGGTGGTTTCTCTCTAGAGATATTTGAGTAGTTAAGGTCAAGGGGAGACACCACCCAACAGTGAAGGCTACTAGGGAGATCTAGAACAAGATGTGGTCCATGTATCCTCACCTATTTGAGGCTTAGATACATCTTAATTCTTTACTTTTGCAGATGAAAGTTCTTTTAGTAGTGATATTTCAATGACCATCTAAGTCATTTTCTACATTTTTGCTTATTTTTTCCAATTAGAGTTTTCCTATAGCTACCATAAGTCATTTGACTTATGGGATCTGATAGTTCAGTTATCGGGATATTCATTTGATATTTTGATCTAATTCTCTATTTTGAAGTCTTTGCTATTTAAAATTTGCTACTAGAATAAAACATTAGTCAAACAAGCTCATATGATAATTTTGAAAGTTCCAACAACCCTGTACATTGATTTTAGGCTAGGTGGACCTTTGATTCAGATACTAATGGTTTCAGACTCATTCAATGATATTGGTAAAAGCATAAGAAACATGACACTAAGGTATGGGGTACACTTTTCATCGAAACAATCTCAGAAAGAAATTTTTGTTGGGTCATTGAGTTTGGAACATCAAATTTGATAGTTTAGCATAGTTCGTTTGCATATATGGGATATGGAACAGCTCCTGAGGGGTCTATGGAGACTTAAAAATATACCAAGTCTCTAGTTGGTGCATACATCTACTGAATCCACTTAAGTGACCTTTGGGTTACTTAAGCTAATGGACGATAAAGCAGATAGTTGATCGCTTAAGTGGCTAGGCTTGCTCTATTAAGGGTTTCTAAAGTGGATCCCTCATCATTTAATTGATGGACGCTTAAGAGAATGTCACATAAATGATTTAGTGTTCAGTTAGGTGGTTTTAAGTGGCCTTAAATACCTGTTATACTAATTTTCTCTTATTTTTCACACAAATTTAAGAGTGAATAATCCTAAAATATGTTGCAACTTGGGAGAGGCGTTCGTAAGATTTGATTACATATTTATTCTCTAAATTCCTTGTAAGTCTTCATCAATTCCATGGTTAATTTCTCACAAATTCCACAAAGTCCCTAGAATATTGAATGGTTGTTTATAGCACCATTTAAACTAGAAATTTTATCCATTCTTGAGAATAATATTGGTTGAGCATAGAAGGATGTGTTGTAAAGTAAAATTCCACATGTGGGTCCCATATGGGATATTTAGGTAATTTTGGACCCGAAGTACAAAAGTGTAATATGGGTATTATTGTTCTTGTATTGATGACTAGATTATGATTTTTATAGTGTGACATCTTGTAGAAGATTCTCAAATGTGGAAATCGATGACTTAGCAGATTTCTTTGCGTTTTTCTTCGGCATTCAAGTTGGCTAGGCTTACCTTCTTCATCGATTAAGCTAATTCATAGTATGTTGATCATATTATCCTAGATATGAGTTGATAATTAGGTCTAGGGGGTGTATTTAGTATTATTTGGAATATTTATCCTATTTAAAAACCATAAATTACGCGTAATTGACTTAGGTACTCATGATTAAGGTAAAATTTCTTTCTTAGGGATAAATGCAACTTATTTGACATCTTGAAGTAAATTTAGATACCTTACGCTAGTCCAAGTTCGATTTTTCCTTAAAACAAATTTTGGAAATTAGAAGTGGACCCCTCAACCCACTTTAGGCCTAGACTCATGTTAACTCCTTATAGACTTATTGGGCATATTTTTTCCTTAAATAGCATATTTTAGAGCTTGAACACACTAGATTGTTAATTTTTATGCTAGTTTGATACCTGGGAGATGGTGCTAGCTTTGGACTATGTCAGGAGATTCATTTATATTGAGTTCCAATTCTTGTCCAACAATTGGTGATATGAGTTTTGCTTCAACTCCAACAAATAATGATGATATTGAGTTCTAGTTCGAGTCCGACAATGAGAGTTAATTTATGGTATGCTATGCTATAGATAGATTCAAGGTTATTGCTTTAGATATGTTTAACTGATGAAATTCCAGTTATTTATTTTCTTTGATTTCACCTTTAGAAATTATGAGGGGCATGCATTAGGTTATTTCTTTTCTGTACTTACTGACTTACGGGGGCCAGTTTTTTCATGATATTATTGCCTTTCTTTATGTTATTATTGTTTTTTTTATTATTCACTTCTTTACACTATTTGGAGTATTATTTCAAGTTTTCCCCTTTACTTTGACTTAGCTTATTTATTTGCTCTTTTTCCTTGACATACCTTTTTAATCTTTATATTATTTTACTTATATTATGATTTAGGTTAGTCAGTAGATGATGCCTACTGAATATCTGGGGCTTTGGTACTCATTCTTCTCTTTTGTACTTTTTTTGGTGCAGTTCCAAGTACTAATGGCCACCAGTGACATAATAATTTTGCTTCTTAGATTTTGAGGTAGGGTGAGCTCGGAGTGGGAGTTTCCTTTTTCTCCTTCTTCTACTTTGCTGAGTATTTCATTATTCAACATTGATGTACATTTCCTATTATAGTACTTATATTACTTTTTGCTAGAATCTCTTGTACCGGTACTATTAGGTTGTGGGATGTTATTTCTATCCTTCCTATCTTTCAAAATATTATTATTACTTGAATTGTTTTTGTAAGTATTTACTTGCAAATCTCTATCTTTTATGTCCTTTTTCTGCCAAATTATCTCATAAGTTATAGCTCGATTATGGTTTGGTTTACCAACTAGTGGGGTAAGTATGTGTCATCATGATTAATAAATCAAGTGGTGACATAATGCCACCAAGTTGCTGCTTAAGCGGACACTGGGCCTCTTCGGAGGTCACTACTTTCTCGATACCTTCTCATTCCTGCACATATTGTGTAAGCGGCCCACTAGCCACTTAAGTAGCACTAGCTTATGAGAAGAAGGCATCACTTATGTGATCCATCAGCAGGCAGCATGGTCGGTTAAGCAACTGGCTGGCCGCATTCATAACCTCCACTTAAGCGACCCAAGTGGAGCTTAAGCCGATGTACTAGCTGGGGACTTGGAAAATTTCTAATTTTCATTGAATCCTCGTGATTGATCTTAAATCCTAATGTAGACAAAGTATTCTACCCTATCAAGTAAGATATTCCAGACTTAATGACACAATAAATATTTTCATCTGAGGTTGTTTCGATTAAAAGTAAGTCCCACACCTTAATGACTTTTTTATTAATTTTTGGCCAATTACCCAAAATGAGTCCAGCAGCCTTGGGAACTGAACCAAAGAACCCTCTAGCCTTAGATCGATATTTCAGAGATGATAAAACTATCAGAATTGCCATATGAGGTTGTTTTATTGATTTCTTTATCTAGTAGTCAATTCTTACCAATGAAGACTAAAAATAGAAAATTAATTCTAAAATCCAAACGAACTGCTCGGTAACTAAACTGTTAGTTTCAACAATTCATAAATGACTTTAGGCAAATATAAGTTCTAAATGGTGAAAATCAGTGAAAATGTAAAAAATGACCTAGAGGGTTATTACACGCAAACTAACTATTAAATAAAAAATGATTAAAAAGATATAAATATTTTTCATTATGAAAGGAATTTAGAATATTGATTCTAAGTTCAAAATTTGATATTTAAAATTAAATATAATATTTGGATATCCTTTTAAAAATAAATTAAAAGTAAGTTAATGTTATTTGGCTCGTACACAACACCGGCTATCCACTAACTATAACTAGTGTAATGGATGTATTTATTTAATTGTTAAATAGTAGCTAACATAGCCACCATATAACTATATCAAATGTTGTAGCCCTCCTACAATTTTAGCGGATAAGCTATATAAATGACTCTCATAATTGGTGGCTTTGCTTTTTCGTTTTTGATAAAAAAAGTCTTACAAAATAATCTTCCATTCTTTTTTATTTGCCAAACATTTACCTATTATTTCATATGTATCTCAAATATTTCTAGACAATGCCATACTTATTTATCTTTGAACTTCTATTTTTTCTCTTTGTTATTTTACTTTGATTTTTATTTTTTCTTATCTCTTTTTTATTTAGTTTTTCTCAACTTCTTTTTTCTTTTTCTCATCTCAATATCACGATCCGAGACTACCCCCTCGTCGTAATATAGTGCTTAGAATCATAATTGATCCCAAGCTAACCCATGAACTACCATAATGTTGAGCAACCGGTTTAATATGTATAAAACAAAACATAATTTGATGAGTGGAAGCATAATCATGGTATAATCTAGATAAATATAATACTGATAAAGTTTACATCCTAATAAAATTGAAGAAAGAACAAAAATTTACATTTCAATATTCTAACTATCTATGAAGCCTCACTATACTAACTGTATATAGCTGGGACATACCTGCAACTACCACAACTCAATATATAAGAATAATCCAAGAAAGGTACATGAACTACTATTGACTGGAGTCCCCGAAATAAGAGAACTCATCACCTGCTGGCTGGAAGTTGCACACTGTCTCATTATGTTGTGCAGGATACAACTGGTACCTATATTTTGAGACAATGTATCACATAGAAATATATGTGGATCAGTACTTTGTAATGTACTTAGTAAGTAGGGGTGAATGCATTAAGCAAAACTGAATAGATACATAATCTTAAAACTTGTATATTAAATGTAAGTAGACGCACCAAAAGGCTAAATTCAACTGAAAGTTGAAGTATCTTAAAACGTGACAAACAAACATAATCTAATAAGATGGTGAATCACTACCCTTAGTTTCTTAAAATCTTAACTTTCTAAGAATTAGTAGAACTGAAGATAGGAAGCAGTAAAACTTGAATTTTGTATGTAAATCTCATGTAAAGATGAACATACTGTAAAACTGAACAGAGGATCATGTATGGATACTACGTTTGAAACTATTTGATGGAAACTGATAGAATTCATGCACATCAAATTTAAATATAAACCAACAAAATTGGGGGATCTTAATATACAACTATACTGAGCATGAATGCATGGACATTAAATAGTTGAGAATGCGAGACCAAGAATAAACATAATACAAAAGTAATCTGTAATCTAAAAAGCAGAAATATGTATATCTGAATAACTGACAATTTGTATTCTTGGTCAAGCAAACCTAATATGAGATACACTGAGATACTAACTAAAATCGTGGGATGTATTATATAAACGCATGCCCCAGTCTAAGCTAATCGGGGTGCAACCTATGACCCCAGTTGAAAGAGTGTCAATATCGTGCCATGGGTAATAACACTGGCTTGTGGATCTACTAGTCTGATTTCCCAAAGGACTAAGCAGTCAGTCCAAAACTTACGGGTAATCCTACACTGGCTATGTTGTTCTTGAATTTGGGGACTGCTACTAAGGATCCAGTCCAACTAGCGGGTGAGCCCCCATCCCTAGGTTTACTCAGTGCTAAATCCTACTCCCAACTGAACTGATACTGAAATCATATACTGGTGCATGCACTGAAGACTGATATGCTCAAACATGGCATTATGAAAACTAACAGTACATGCATAATCTGAAGTAACCATGAACTTATAAACTGAGGTATTTAACCTAAATATTACTGGTGGGTTGGTTATAAAAATAATATTCTAAGAATAGGAATAAAATCATGGTTCTAATTGACTTGTTACTTGAAATGGAAATATGTAAAAACACATAGGTATCAGATGTTCATAACCCACCTGCACTGAATGACCATAAAGCATGATATCAACACTTAAAACTATAGTATGAGAATATTTATTCAAAGACCAAAAACTTGAACATTCCTCAAACATGTGAGAATCATGAACTTGAACATGAAAATATGGTAAACATAGAAAATCAACATGATTACATGGACAAATTCATAAATTAGGGATTTAACATGAAATTCACTTGAATATGACATTGGAAATTATAGTTTAAAACATAAAATAACCAAATCTTTCATGAGATCATACATGAACATGAAATTGAGTTCACTTACTAAGGCAAGACATAAATTTAATCCATCTTGAACATATAAAACATCATAATATGATAAAAATCCATACTTTAGTTGAAAAAAAGGTTTTTGGGCTCCATCAGTGAAAGGGATTCATGGATGAGCACCCACTCACCTTAATTAGATGGATTCTTGAAGAAACTTGAAAATAGAACTTGCACCCTTGAATTCTTGAGAAATAAAGCTTGACTCTTGGGACTTGTGAAGGAATCCTATTCTTGATGTTTTCTTAAAGATTATTGATCTTTGAATCTAGAATTCGCTGATTTATTGACAGGAAAATCTTTTATGATTTCTCATTGGGAAGGGAATGTTTTTTTACATGGGTTTGAAGTAGATAAGTAAATAATGCCCTTTTAGGCGTTATAATTCATGCCTTGAACATTTGGGGTTGAGGGCAAAGGACCAATGTACCCTTTGACACTTAAGAAGATAAATCAGTGAAGGAATAGACCCCGCATCGTTCCTCTTTGTCTAGGGGAGTATTCCCCGTGCTTCCCGCCTTATCATGCAGGAATAACCCTTGCTGCATGGGCTTACCTCTTGCTCTACAGTTTGCTCGGGTATAGGATTATGGTGAAATTTGTATCGTTGGAAAGCTAAATCAATTATATATTATTTGATAGGTTTTGTGTTGCAAAATTACACATATATCAAAAGTTATTACGTTCAAAATTAGGCCCTTGTAGAATTGAATACAAAGATTTGGATGAATCAAAGACTCTTAGCTCAATATTGCTCTAAGTGATTACCATGAACATTTTTCACCTCATAAGCACTTCGCATACTAGGATAAAGATCATAAAACATGTATTCACATACAAAACATAGAAATAGAGTTTACACACGTAGGAATGATAGTTTAAAGTCTAGCCTGAAAATGCGGGGTGTTACATTTACTCCCTCTTGGAATCATTCGTTCTTGAATGATGGATAGAAACTTGTTGAAGTCTTATGAGTATGGAATAATGTACACATGACATTTCTTGTAATGAAGGAAATATCTGAGCTAAAACATTATAACTTTCAAATGAAATTGATTCCTGAACTAACTTGGCTTTACCTACTATAAGGAGCTGATTCATGCTGAGAGTTTAAAACTCGCTTGAAATATTCATTATTCAATCATATATATAGAACTACGTAGTAATAACTGATGTAATAACATTTCAAGGGTTACTATGGAGGGAATAAAACATGTAGCTTTCTATTGAGAACTCCCTTAACAAAACACATATAAGAATCAAGAGAGAAGGGTTTCATGATATCATCATGTACCGTACGTGAGGACGAATAATGAGATAACGAGACCAAGATCACAGAAGGGATATTACACTATCTGAGCTGGAATACTTGGAAAATAAGATCATTCACAGAACATTTATGAACTGTATCATGACTACATATCTGAATCAGAAATACGATGCATAAACTGAACTAAATTCGTAACTTGCATGGACATGGATGAATTACCTTATCGAATAACCATATTCATGAAAATCTTTTGATAAAACTAGGTAGAGAGATGGAAAACCATAGGAGCTTGTCTTTCTGACTGCTAAACTAAATTTTAGGCTATACGGACTGAAACATACTGAAAGCGTATACTCAACTAGAGTATTTCTTCAACACTCTTTGCCAGAAGTTCTAATAACATTTGGACAAAATAATTCTTGGGCATGATCTGAGTATATATATGCAAAAGGAGTCTTATTATAGCTATAACTCTGTAACATGGAAGATAGGCGTACGAAACATTAGTTGGGGTAGAATAACTAGGCCTTAGACAATGCATTACCAAATTAAAACTTATCCTCCTCCTTAAATACTCGCATGGGTAGATGTAATTAGTCTTGTCAAATAATGAGTTGAACTACATACCCTCACCATGTTCAAGCCTAGAGCAAAACCACAAGGTACTGCACATAACACCATAATAATAGTTTGACTCATGAATTCAATACCCCATGCCTTTTTTCAAAACTTCTTATCTCAAGAATAATTCTTCTAACCCCATCAATAGCTAAATTTAACCTCTTACTATGAATTTATTAGTGCACAATGTGTTCATCCACTTATATAACAACATGACATTCAAGCCTATCATTATAACCACATACGAACTTCTAGGCAAACATCCATAAAGCATCTTTCTCATATTATCTAAACCTCTATCAATAACAACTTTCTTGCACTATTCTTAAGAAAACACACACGCCATTTCAACTAACCCTGCATATATCAAAAGCTCTGCCTCAATCATCCTTCATACTTATAATCTGAGATACAACAAGCATGGAACAATCTTTACCCAACATTAGACATTAACTCTCTCCTATCTAAATAATTACTCATCACAACTATCATTACATATGGAAAGATCACTGAAAGGTTAGAACATGAGGACCTGAAACATGAAAGAATACTATGCATAACTTGGAAACTTTACTGAGACCCGAGGAATAGAGTATCAAAAGAATGAATTCATTAGAGATATCGAAACTGATAATATACATGACATAATCTGAATTTCACTGGTCATTAAGAGTAAACCATTAGTTATGGGAACTGAGCATATTGTAAAGCATGAGTAGACTTCATGTTAACGTAAGTACAAACCTTTACACTGAGTTAAGAAGGGTTCACACATCATCCTCCCTTACTGCTATTCTACAACATACTGGCATCATTTCTAGAATTTGAGATCCTAACTTGGTTACTTGTTCTATCATCTCCCCCTTAAATTTAATCCATAATTCTAAGTCTATGGGACACTTTAATAAACTTTAAACTGAACTACAACCACTCTACTCTAGAGCTCGATATATAACAATTGACATTAATACTAAACTAACCCTGAAAGTGTACAACCCTCTGTTAGTACTTTCTTCCGATATACAACTCTTATATTTCCAAGGCCTCAGTAGTCGCCATTCAATAACTTAAAAACTTACTAACATAGAATTTTTTTTAGTATCACCATACTATGAGTTCACAACATCTAGAATTTCAAACTCTTCTTTCTTTTTGCCCAATCATCAAAGATTTAATGCAGATTGAAACACGTAATATGAATAATCACAAACTCTTAATGAACCACACTACTTTCATCATAGCCTACTAGTATCACGTCTCTAAACCTGTATTTTTTCCTAAACCATGAGAATTACCACTACACATGAATATACCCAACTTCAACAACATATAATTTTGAATCAACATACTTAAATTCTTGCTTGCACTATTTCATGCTTACTACTTCACCTTTCATACAACTAGCCCCATGGGTTCATAATAAACTAAATATAGACAAACACTATGCCTATTTTATTGCTACTAAACTTTTGGGTTTATGTTTCTAACTCTAGATCATACGCTGTTAGAGAGTTCTGGTAAGGAATCTAATGGCACATCTGACTTTGTCTTGGTGCACGATATTCATGACCATGAATGAATTCTTTCATATTCTAGACTCTAAAACCACTAATGTGATACTTTTGAGCCTGGGAGAAATCCCTTGATTGTCTATGAGGACTATCTGAGAAAACTCAATCTTTAAGATTTAAGTTGGGCTATTTCTCTTGCCTCAAGAATAAGGCAAAGTTGGAACAAATAGATTCACATAAGAATTTGCATAAGTTCCTTAGAGAACACTTCTACTGTATGACCTGAGACATGAAAGAAAGGAAGCATTTCTTAAATGCCCTGTAGCCTCTCAAAGAAAAGTACAAACGTCTCTGAACAATTTTGCAAGACTCTACTGACATGACTTTATAGAAACCCTAGGAAACTTGAACTCTCTTCTATGATACCAAGTTTGTCACAACTCAATACTACCCCTCAGTCGTAACACGGCTCTTAGAACCACAAGTTTTTCTAATCTAAACAATGAACTAGCATACTATTTAGCAACTAATTTAATATGCATATAAAAAACATAATTTGCTGAGTGTCATAGAAAAATCTTGATAAATATAATACTAACAAAGTATACATCCTTATAAAACTGAAGAGAGAACTAGAATTTAAATTTCATGACTCGACTGACAATCTATGAAGCCTCTATTATACTAACTATACATAGATGGGATGTTCCTCCAACTATAACAACTAAATACATATGAATAATCAAAGAAATGCATATGAACTACTATTCACTAGATCCTCAAAATAAGAAAACTCATTACCTACTGGCTGGAAGCTGCAAACTATCTGATTATGTGTAGGCTACAACTGGTAACTGTATTATAAGACATTGTAGCACATAGACATATATGTGGATTAGTACTTTGAAATGTACTAAGTAAGTAGAGGTGAATGCATTAAGTAAAACTAAATAGATACACAATCTTAAAACATGCATCTTAAATCTAAGTAGACTCACCATGTGGTTAAATCAACTGAAAGCTGAACTATATTAAAACATGAGTAACAAACAAAATCTGATAAGCTAGTGAATCACTACACATAGTTTCTTAAAATCATTACTTTCGAAGAATGAGTAGAACTAAAGATGGGAAGCAATGAAACATGAATTTTGTATGTAAATCTCATGTAAAGCTAAACATGCTGTAAAACTAAACTGAGGATCATTTATGGACACTAGGTCTAAAACTATTTGACGAAAACTAACACAAAATCATGCATATCTAAACTAAAAAATAAGCCAATATAGCTCAAGGGTCTAAATAGACAGCTATACTAAGCATGAATGCATGGACATATAATATCTGAGAATGTGAGACCTAGAATAAACATGATACAAAAGTAATATGTATGCTGAAAGAATGAAATCTGTATAACTAAATAACTGACAATCTATATGCTTGGTCAAGCAAACCCAAGTTGAGATACACTGAGATACTGACTAAAATCATTAGAGGTATCATATACCTGACATGCCCCAATCTAAGCTAATCGGTGTTCGACCTGTGACCCAGTTTGAAGGGCGTCAATACTGTGTCCCGGGTACTAACATTCATTAGGTGAATCAACTAATACAATGTCCCAAAGGACTAGGAAGTAAGTCCTAAACTGGCTAGTGACACCTCATAATCCTATGCTTGCTACGTATTTCTATAACTTAGGGACTACTACTAAGGACCCAGTTCTAACTGGTGGGTGAGCCTTCATCCTTAGGTTCACTCGATGCTAAACCCTACTCCTAACTGAAATGAAACTGAAATCATGAACTGGTGCATGTACTAAAGATTGATATGCTCAAACATGCTGTTTTGAATAATGAAAGTGCAATGCATAACCTAAAGTAACCATGAACTTATAAACTGAGGAATTTAACGTGAAATACTACATGTGGGTTCGTTATAAAAATGTTAATTTGAGTATGAAGATAAAATCATGGTTTTGACTGACTTGTTACTTGAAAACCAAAATATGTAAAAACACATAGGTATGGGGTGTTCATAACCCGCCAAAACTGAATGACCATAAAGCATGATATCAACACTTAAAATTATAGTATTGGAATAATGGTTCAAAGACCTAAAACATGAACATTCTACCAAACATGTGAGAATCATGAACATGAACATGGGAATATGTTAAAAATGAGAAATCAACATTATTACATTGATAAATTCATAAATTGGTAATTTAACATAAAATTCACTTGAACATGACACGGGTAATTCTAGTTTAAAAAATGAATTGACCAAATCTTTCATGGGATCATACGTGAACATGAGGTTGAGTTCAATTACCATGGAAAAAAATGAATTTAAACTATCTTGAACAGATAAAACTCCATAATAAGAGAAAAATCCAAACTTTATTTTAAAAGATGGTTTTGGGGCTCCATGGGTGAGAGAGATACATGGATGAGTACACACATACCTTAATTAGATGGGTTCCTGAAGAAACTTAAAATAGGAACTTGAACCCTTGAATTCCTTTGAAATACAGTTTGAATCTCGGGACTTGAATGATCAACTTGTGAAGGAAACCTTATTTTTGATGTTTTCTTGAAGATTCTTGATCTTGCAAGCTAGAATTCTTTCATTTCTTGAGAGGAAAATCTTGTATTATTGTTCTTATGAAAAGGGATGATTTTTATGCATGATTTGAATTAAAGAAGATGGGAAAACAATGCCCTTTTGGGTGTTATAATTCGTGCCTTGGACGTTTTGGGTTTAGGGAAAAGGACCAAAGTACCCCTTGACCCTTAAGAAGATAAATAAGTGAAGGAATAGGCCACGTATCGCACCAATTACTCTGGGGGAGTAGACCCCGTGCTTCTTGTCTTATACTGGGTGAATAAACCCCACGACGTGGATTTATCGCCATCCCTTACTGCCTCTCACGAAAAATGTAATAACCTTTTGCTCGGGAATTGGATTAAGGGTAAATTGGTATCGTTGGAAAGATCATTCAATTATTTATAATTTAGTGGATATTGAGATACTAAATTCCATATATAAAAAAATTTATACACATTCTAAGTAGACCATTGTAGAATCAAATACAAAGATTTGGACGAATCAAAGGCTTATAACTCAACTTCGCTCTAAGTGATTCCTATGATCCTCTTTTACCTCATAAGCATTTCACATAATAGGATAAATATCAAGAAATATGTATTAACATACAAATCATGAAATTAGATTTTATGCATGTCAGAACGACGATTCAAAGTCTAGCCTGAAATTGTGGGGTGTTACATCAATCTCTATTTTTTTCTCTTTGTCATTTTGCTTTGATTTTTTTTTTAAATTCTCGAGTCATACTTTTTTTTATTTTCTCCTCCAAACATCTATTTTTAAATTATTTTTCTCTTCGTTATTTTTCTTTGGTTTTTGTTTTTTCTTTTCTCTTTGTTTTTAATTTTTTTCAGCCTATATTTTTGTTTAGTGTTTTTTCTCAACATTTCTTTTTTCCTTTTCTTATCTTAACTGATATATTTTATTTCTTTTTCTCCTTTTTTCTTTGGTTTTAAGTTTTTCTTTTTAATATTCGACTTTAGCTGTTTCTTTTTCTGCAATATTTTTTATTTTTCTTTTTTTTTTATTTCTTTTCTTCAATTCCTTCTGAACAACATGTTCTGCTCCATGGGAAATAGTTTACACTATAATATTATATTTTGATTTATTGTGTGTTCTATAAATCATTCCTTAGAGGCAAGAGTAAGGGCATTCAAAAAAACATTTACATTCCATGAGCAAGAGCTGACCACTACGACATTGTGATTTAATTTATGAGATGTTTTATAACTCTTACCTTAGAGGCAATACTAAGTTCAAGAATTTCCAAACAAGAATTTATTTTCCACTGGCAAGAGTTGACATTACCATGTTATGTGTTAATTAATGAGATGTTCTACAATTCTTGCCATAGTGAAAGGACTTATTCTAAGGATTTTCTATCGTCATGTTACATTTATTGTGCAAGAGTCAACATAACCACATTGTGTTTTTTACTTATGAAATATTCTATAACTCCTGACCTAGAGGTAGGACTTAGCCCAAAGACCATCAAATAGTAAATTATGTCCCACGTAGAAAAGTTGACACAATTACATTGTATATTAATTTATGAGATGCTCTATAAATTTTCCATTAGTGGCAAGACTTAGATGAAGGTCTTTCAAGCAACAAGTTAGGCCCCATGCGCAAGTGTTGGAACTTCCACATTATGTTTTGATTTATGATATATTTTATAACTCATTTCCTAGAGGTAAGACTTAACCTCACAACTTTCAAACCACCAGTTGCCCCATGGGCAAGAGTTGACACTATCATATTATGTATTGATTCATAATATGTTTTATAAATCAAGGACTTTGAGAAAATAATTTATGCCCCATAGGTAAGAGTTGACACTACAAAATTATGTTTTGTTTTATGAGATGTTCTGCAACTTTTGTCATAAAAACACATTTTAGTTCAAGGACTTTCAAACAACAAGTTACGTCCTATGGGAAAATGTTGCCATTACCACATTGTGTCCTTATTTATGAGATGTTCTATAACTTTTTGCCTTTGAGGCAAGACTTAACTGAAGGATTTTCAAACAAAAAGTTATGCTCGACGATCGAGTAAAACTTGACATTACCACGTTGTTTCTTGATTTATGAGATGTTCTATAACTTTTCCCATAGATCCAAGACTTATTCCAAAGGACATCCAAACAATATGTCAAGACCTTAAATTTACTTTGATGTCAAAGAAAGAAGATACCTTTGTAGATTATCCAACTTTCTATTGATTAGCGAAATATAATAGACGTTGAGAAAAAAAGAAAAAAGAGAAGAAAAAATAGAGAAAAGAGAAAAAAAAGAGGATAAACAAATAAAGGTTAATAATGAAGAAAGAAAAAAATAATGATTGAGAAAAACAAAAATGAGAAAAATAGAAATAAAGATTGAGAAAAATGATAAAAAATTGAGAAATGATAAAAATTAAAAATAAAAGAAAACTAAAGGTTGAGACAAATAAATTTTAAAAAAAATAAAGATAAAGAAGAAATAAATAATGTTTGAGAAAAAAATAAAAAAAGAAAAAGAAAAATGAAGATTGAGCAAAATGAATTAATACAAGAAAAAGTTGAAGAAAAATTTAAAAAAAGTTTAATAAAAAGAAATAAAAATATAAGCTGAGAGACAAATTGGCATGCAAAGATTAGAACATTTCAGGTGTACAAGGGCAAGAAAATACCTGTACTATACATAAAAAGAAAGAATAGTCTTTTAAGACATTTCTTATGGGAGATAAAAAACGAAAACCATCCACTATAGGGTCCATCCCATGTAATTTCCTATTTTTAGGGAGGTATCACAATCTAATTTCAATATATATATATATATATGTATATGTATATATTTATATATATATATATATATGTATGTATATGTTTATATATATATGTTTTTGTGTGTGTGCGTGCTTCTTTTTACTAGCCCCTTTTCATCAAAGGGACTCCTTACCTTCTGTCTAATTCAAGACCTGATCAAGGAATTACCCAAATATTCTTTTTGTTTCCCTTTTTAAAGAAATAATTAAAAGACCAGAACAGAATTTCACCATATAGAACATCATTAAACATCTGTGTGTTATAATAAAGCTCCCATATTAAGGTTGATAAGCCTTTTATAGTGTCACACCCTGAGTCTACACCCTAGATATAACACTATTTCTAAAAGCACAATGGTCGAAAGTAAACCCTTAATACTAGCATAATTCGTGGGAAACTGAGCTAAAAGATATATACTGAAATATAAATACTGATTATACTGTGTGGAAGAAAAATTCTGAACTAACTTGTTCAACATATTTGGTTAATGGTTTTACAATAATAGTATTATGAAAACAAAAGAAAATTGAATCTGCATAGAATAGTTTTGACTATGTATGAATCCTCTACTAATACATAGTATAGTTAGCTAATGCATGGCCCCAGCTATCTCTGATCAATATATAAACTTAAAGAGATTTATATGACTACTAATATACTAGAGTTCCCAAATAAGGAGAACTCATTACCTACCAATTAAAAGTTGTGATATGCCCGCAGACCATGAACTTATGATTTAGCACTAATACCTATATTATGAAATAATGTGATAAGAGGAATGTATGTGATTAGAAAATTGAATGTACCAAACCTGTTTAATATTCAATAATCATGAACAATACTTAACCCATGCTATTAAAATCGACAATAAAAACCGTTTACTTAAATATGAATTTAAATCATATCGTTCTTGAAAAATTGTGAGACATAAAATAACCTCTGAATCATGAACTAAAGCATTTTTGAAAATTAGAACACCGTAAAAGCATAAATATTTCACAAGATTTAATACTAATACTGAACATATTTTAAAACTAGACTAGATGAAAAAAAAAAGAACTGTAGTACAACGAAAAGTAGTACAATGACCCATGTGAAATACATAAACACTAATATGCATTGATAAATATAAAAAGTCATGATTTAAATGCAAGTAAAATGTAACTGAGGGTCATGCAAAATCACTACGTTTTAAACTATGTGATAACCTATTTATTGACATCCCTTGTCTAAGTAAAACGAGGTGCAACTTATAATACTAGCTGGGATGGTGTTTTATACCTTGCTAAGGCTAAAAAAAATAATTGACATGGATTCACTAACTAATGTCCAATGGAATAAGGTATCATCCTAAATTAATGGTTGACCCTCAATAACCTACGTGGCAACATCTTTAGGGACTTAGGGACTTTAACTAGAGTTATCAGCCTCTATTAATGGGTGATCCTTCACCCCTGTATTCACTCGGTACTATGTACTAGTACCTAACTGATTTATATAATAGCTTATAAAACGTGGGTTCTACATCTGTGGTCAAAAACAATTTTAATCTAAAAATATTTTGAAGGACTATATATAGAGACCTATCATACATATCATGCTAAAATCAAGGATACTATTTTAATGCCCCAAGAACCTATCCCCAGATGCCACATAATGCTCAAGGCCACACGTGGCTTCATGCTAACCCTCTAAACTTGTCATTACTTTCAAACTTATTATAGCACAAATCATGCTAAGATAAAGAGGAATAACCATGTCATGAACATACTAAAACATGAAATTCTACTGCCCTATACAAATAGAATACTAGAATCTCTATACACGCTGGTACACTAGTCTGACAAAGCCTCCAATACATAGGACTGAGAATCCATTAGGACAGATCCCCAACTGGCTTGTACTGAACTGAAAGTAAAAAACCATCTATTAATAAGACAAAATTTGAGACACAGGTCCTCAAACCATGAGGACTCACCAACTGCAGAAGTGTAGAGGAAGGTACTCAAAGATCACTGTCGATACTGAGACTAAGCACCTGAACCTATATCACGAGGAAATATAGAATACAAAAGAGTATAGGAGTCAGTACTTGGGAATGTACTGAGTATGCGGGGCTGGATGCAACATTTAAATAATATCATAAATGTATAAGAAAATCATGCATGCTGACCATAATAATACTCTTCGCTTGAATTATCTGAAACATTTTTATCATAGATCATCAGTAGTAATACATGCTTCATAAATCTCATAAATCTTTTATCTCAACTCAAACTCTTAAGCTCATGACTTAGAGTGACTCGGTAACTCAAGAGACTTAAATCATTATGGACGTGGGAGTTTCTTATAACCGACAAAACTACCCCATGTGAGCCACATAGAGTCAAGTGTTTTGCCCTCCTAAGGAGAGAACCCCACATTGGCAGGGGTGTTGTACTCTTGCTAAGGAGTACAACCTCAATCTTATCTTCACAATCTCATACTCAGCCTTTGGCCCATAATTTTCAACATCAATCCTATAGTGGCACGTAGTTTTGGGAAAATACTAAATTTCCCGCTCGGTGCTAAATACTACTACCAGACTCAACTCATAATGTATTAGAAAATCCACCTCAATCAATATCAACTCATGGTTCTATTATAAAGACCAAAACATAAATATATATCTCATCTGAAAATCATAAAAATCTTGTGGATTCCTTACTCGACTCAACTCAACACAAGCTTTCTCAATATCAAGTATATTTGTTAATCAAATCATTTCAAATATCAAAAACTTCATGGAAACATCATAAGACTCATTCTTGCCTCTCAATATACATTCAATAGTCGAATTTCTCATGGAAAGGCATATCTCATGACACTTGTCTCAAATCATTCAAAAATCATCAATTCGTAATAAAAATATTCAACTCATGGAACTTGACTTAAATTGCTTAGAAATCATCAATACATAATGATAATATACGACTCATGGAATAAATTCTCAATTTAAGAAACATGATGGTGAAATAATGATAAATATCAAACTTATTGAACTCAAATCTCATAAATCATTAATAGAGAAATTTGGGTGTAAACCCACTTACAATATCTTGTAAATCAATAATGGAAAGTAAATCTTTAGGCACAAGAACGAAAGGAGTGTTCTTGTTCAAACCCCACATACCATAGATTTTGATTTTGAAGATATAGAAACTTGCTTGAAACTTCTTTCTCACACTTTTAGACCAAGACCTTGCTGCCTTTGACTTGAGAAGCTTAGTTCTTGAACAACTTGAAGAAATTTATGGGAGATTTCTTGAATTTCTTGGAGATGATTTAATTTTTTGGTTTGGAAGAAACCCTAGGTTTCTAGAGAATTCTTGACACAATTTGGGAGAGAAATGGAGAGAAAATGATCTTTTCTTCTCTACATATATATATATATATATATATATATATAAGCCCACAAGGAGCGGAAATGAACAAGATGCCCTTTTAAAAAATGCTCAGATTTGCTAATCGGGGCCTGTGACGGTCCGTCAGAGGGACTGACGATCCAGCAAGTTGTCCGTTAATCGAACACCAAAACTAGAACATTCTGCCTTAACGTGATGGTTGATCTGATGGTCCTTCAAAAAAGTGATGGTCCACCAAGTCATCCGTCACTTGAGGGCCAAAAATGAGACATTCTGTCTCAGTGTGATGGACACACGGTCCGTCAACTTTGTTATGGTCCACCATTTTTACCGTCACACAACATCCCCAAAAGAGAGCTACTGCTTTGGATTGACGGGACACCTGACGGACCTGAGGGTCCACCAGGTCGACTGTCAAACCTGGGCTATCCGATAGTATTCAATAAAACAGCCATAACTCACTCATCCGATGTTGGATGTCGATGAAATTGGTATTGATGAAAAGCTTATTCAATTTTCTACATGACAAAAAGTGGAAATTAGAGAAATACAACATGGTTTAAACATTTATAACTTTAGAAGTCATACATATCCATTTAAAAAGACAGGTTTAGGCTTAAGGAATGATTGGGGTATTACAACTACAATCATGTTTTCATAATAAACCAAACATTCTGAAAATATACAAAATCATATAGAAATACTGTTAAATCATATCAACTAGTAAAATCATGTAATACTTAATCAACTGCAATTTACTAGAAATCATGTTGATATTTGATTCATATAGCTAATATCATATTCAATGGAAATCCATAAAAACCATGTCATGTCTACTATAATTGATTGAAATCCATCAAATCATGTACAATTCATCTTATAATAAGTTGATTGTCATACCCCAAATCCCATTGGAGCGGACTGATACCCGTAGCCGAGGAGGCCCGGGAGAACCCGTTCATAACCTATACTTTCACATTTACATTACTTATGAAAATTAGAAATTTGGGCAGCACTTCGTTGTAAGTAGAAGAAACAATACCGGTATCAGCCCAGCAGACACGCATAAATATATATATAAATAGTAATTGGCCGTCAGAGCCATCATGTCTATCAACCAAACACTCCTATGGCTGTACAATATGTCTACAAAAGTCTCTACATAGATACACAATTGAGTTAGGGTCGGGAAAAACTCCCGCCCACAAAAGATTTTTATACAAATACCAAAAATACATATAGAAACGATTTGGGATGCCCCGAAACAACTGGAGCTCACCACTAACAACAGAATGTCCTGGCTCTTACTGCGGAGGTGTACGACCTGAAGTACCTTTTCCTGTAGGCATGAATACGGGTCCCCCGTGAGGGACGTCAGTACGGAAATATGTACTGAGTATGTAAGGCAGTAAGTATCAAGATGAGATACAAAAGATCAACAGAACCCAGATACCAGTGAATAAACAGTATGAGTAGACCACACTTAAAAGAGCTGATGGGATACCTGCACATTACTTTCATATCATTACTTCCCGTAATCCTTATCAATACATAACATATTTCATACAATGGCCAACTGATCAGTGGTACTAATACAATACATCAGGGACCACCCCTGGAATAGCATATATACATAAACTTTATAATACAATGGCCAACTGATCAGTGGTACTAATACAATACAACATATCATCAATTTAAAATACAGACATTCCATTTCTTAATTCAATTAATCTTTGAGATTAGTTACTTTGTGGTCACACCTTATGGAACTTGAAACCATGATACCTCAATAGGAAAACATGTAAATAGGTAATCAATATCATGAAAATGAAGTAGAGAATCATGGATACCTCATTAAACCATTTCGGAGTCAACAATAGTATATGGACATTTTTTTTTGACTAGCCGGACATCTTAAAAGTGAAAACAAGTTCAATTGGTAGTGTCGAAGATCATATGATGTTATTATGTGTCATGTGTCGTAGGACAATGTTGGAAGCTTACTTGAGAGTGCCATGGGTCATTATTCATGCCAAAGATTAGATAGAGTATGTCTTACATACCTTGATATAACCACTTCAATACAAGTCCAACTTGGCTTCCCGTACTGTTCGAACACTTATCTACAATAAGTCATTTGTGGCAAACTAGTATTAGCATCCAAACCTTACCATTTAGGTATTAACATCACCAAATAATGTCTAGGAAGTAATCCTTTAACTCATCAATAAGAGTGCTACATACATCCTCTTATACTCTTATTACATTCACATATCATGCATTTTCATGAAATATCCCCCAACATCACTCTTAGCCTTTATTTCCCTTCTTAATCACCATCCAATACCAACATGATCACTGGGCATACATAACCACTAATATAATGATATATCACCACAATTCATCCTCCATAATCCAATACAACAACTTCCATAATTTACTACTAACAATTTATACAAAACAATTCATAACTATGTTTCTAGTTATCTTCCAACATCAAGACAATACTCATAATCCTTTATCAATACTTATTCATGGATAAGAATCAAGAAGAAACAATATTCATACCTTAACAGTGAAATCTTGTATTTAGAATCCTCCTTACATAACCATGGGGTGCTTGTCGAAGCTTTCGAGATGGTGAACACAACTACGGAACCAATTCGAATTTTCTATGGTTGAATCACAAAATATTTGAAGTTGAAATTAGGCTAGGGTTTCACCTTCTCTTAATAATTGGATGGTATATGATATATATGAGGCTAAGTGTAGGTTTATAAAGACCCATTTTCGTCCAAGAGGTAATAGAAAATGACTATTTTACCCTAAAAATTTAAATAAATCCGAATTTGTCCCCAGTGGACAGTTTTGACAGGCTGAAGTAAATCGATCATAACTCTTTGCTCCGGTATCGGATTCGGGCGAAACCAATTGCATTGGAAAGATAATTCAAAGGGCTTTCATTTTCATATAAAGTATACCACCCAATTCTTCCTGTACAAGGAGTTATGGTCATTTACATTTGACCCAAAAATATGTCCCACAATTCTGTTTTGTTTTTTGTTTTTTTTTTTTTTGATAGGCTGTAGTAAAACAGGTATAGCTCCTTACTCAGTCATTGGATTTGGATAAAACCAATTTCATCGGAAAGAAGACTCTCGGAGCTTTTCGTCGATATATAGCAGATCACACAGTTCTTTTTGTACAAGGAGTTATGATCGTCTAAAGTTGATCCAAAAAAATAATTGCCTAGCTGCAGTAATTTTCCTGCAGATTCACTGTTCACAGGCTTCCCGGCCACCGTTTTGAAATTTCGAACGTGCTCACTTATATGAAATACTCCTTTGTTTTGGGCAAACTTTATATCGTTGGAAAGCTTATTCCAATACCTACACATACAACTATTGACGGGATACTTCCGAACACTATAAACTTAATTTAACCCATACGCAAGCCTTTAGGACTCCATATAATCGCGATAAGTGTATGAAAAAAAATTTACGGGGTGTTACACTGATGTTTGTAAAATATGCATAATTTTTCAAATATTAGAATAACTGTGTTAAATTCATGAAATCATACATAAAAACTTTAAATAGGACTCATAATCATAAAATATAACTAGGGAATTGAAATTTAAGAAAGTTGCATATTTGAGTGTGAACCCTAGATTATGATTTTATAAAGGTAAAACTAAAATTAATATTTTAACACTATATTTTGGGTATAAGGGTAAAATAATTTCCTTATTAAATACCCACAAATTTTATTACTAAAGATTCTTGAACTAGAACATGATGAATTTGAGCTTGAGGATGAACCCTAGGTTAAGGAACCCTAAGTGAACCTAAGAGATTTTCAATTGCTTCTTTTTTCTAATGTTGTAGTTTAATCAATGTTAATAAGAGATAAATAAACTAATTTCTCCTTTAGTTCCCTCAAAACGGTTCAAAACAACTTAGTATAAGGGTTAAAAGGATAGAAAAAGACCAAACAACCCTTTAAAATTCATTTGGTCAATTGTTGGTCCCCACCAAGATGGCTCACATGACGATTTGTGACTTGGAGGATAATTATTGAACTAATTCGTCATCTTATTTTTTTTTTGCACTTTTAAGAAAATCACGAAGTGTCTGGGGATGACTAATTATGTCTGGGGGGTGACTAATCATGAATTGGGGATGACTGATCATGTAAGTTGTTATCACTTAAATCATGGCTTGACTATGTTTCAATAAAATAGACATAATCTTTTACTCAAAAATTTCTTTCTCAAATGTCTATAGCATTGGAAAGAACATTAATATAGCTTTAATCTGGTGGTTATTAGGCTAGCTAACAGTTGATACAAGGAGGAGTGAGCTTTTGAAGTTGACCCAAGAAGAAATTTTTACAACAACATGATTGGATGAGAAATTTACTAGGTGTTAGGTACTTCGTATGACCTCAAATAACATGTATTACTATTATCATAGTTATTTACATGGAGTCTTTGTAGTTTACATGTCATAGGATTAGGAAAAGGACCATTTTAAATGACTGGTTGACTGGATAGACAATCTAGAATTCCTAGAATAACTCATATGTTGACACCATGACTCATTATCAAGGGCCGTGACTGTTGGAATGAATTTTTAAATCCTTTTAGACTTTGGGGGATACACTCAAAATAAGTGATGGAGATGACCCGTCAGACCTGACCATGACTCGTGGTTAAGGCCATCATAAGGTCAACTTTTGTTGGTTTCTACTTGAACTTTATTCTAAGAATGAGAATAAGATTCTAGGACTTTTGTGTGATGCAATATCTCCCCTTTGGGAATATTCATCGATGAATTAGACAAAGGTTGGGCTTATAATGAAGGAACTTAAAAGTATTGTCGAAATGATTTTTGAAACAGGATAACTAACGTGATAATTGATTTCTAAATCTTGATAGTTGTCATGTTTGGGACTTATTTAGACCGGGGGTAAGGATTCAACTTAATTCATACATAGCATTAATTAAGGAACCATGTTGAATAGGTATATACATGAAACTTAGGGGAATAAGACGAGAAGGAACGGTGGGAAACTCCTGGAACATTTTATCCAATTCTCTGAATTAAATTGATGGCTATGAAGACTTCTTCATAATAAGAGTTTATAACTTAACTAAAGAATTCATGGCATGAATGTAGACCTAGAATTACAAAAAGATAGATAATGGACTAAAAATTTCTAAGTCACTGAGAAAGTAATATTTGTTTCCTCCAAAGCTCCCCTCTAGAAATTTTAATAATTTAGGAATATCTCGAAGGCATGATCTGAGTGAGAAATAGAAATTAAGATTCTAGCATGTTCAGGTCTTTCTAGTCTACTAATCAAGGTTTATAGAATAGGAACGACTTAGAGAAGAATATAAGACACCTTTGATCTAAAGTTATAACATAAAATAGGAGTGTCTTGGGCCAAAATTAAGAATTAGAGTACTATGCCTTAAGAAATGTGACTGATAACTTTACAACTTAGCCACATTTATCAACCATGCTTCTTCTTATGAGAATATTATACGTAACTAGCTGAAACTTTTAATTATCTTGGGGAACATTACATATGGATGGTTAAGGGCTATGTCTTCATGCATACTGTTACTCTTTTAAGCCTAAATTGGAGATACAAATCACTTATACTAAAATAACCATACTGGTCTCGCTACATAAATCTATATTCTATATCATCCAGGAGTTATCACCCTCAAAAATAAACTTCTTCTTGCCACCGGAAACAATCAAACTTATGTTATAATTAAAGTCACTAACCACTCATGAGTCACTATACACAGATATATCAACAAATCATCCAAGAATATCACTCAACTACTATTAAATTCACCATCAAAATATACGAAGGGTCAATGAAAAACTAAAACATAGTGATACAGAATAAATGAGATACTATAAAATACTGGCTTAAGGATTTTAATAACTTTGAAACTCAATTGGGGTTTGAGGATTTAACTATTATATGAATGAACTTGTTCAAGAGATGTTATTTTAGATCATACATGATGTAGTGTAATCTTACTAATCATTAAGGGCATATTATAAGAACCTAAAACTAAGTATACTATAAAACATGCGTGCATGAGTCATGAGTTGTATGACATGAGACTTATAGTTTTATAAAGTAAGATTCGAGTTATTAGGTGAACCATTGGTCCTTGTACTAAGAACTTAGAATGGACATGATTTTGTATGAATTTGATGACTTATAAGTTTTGACGACACTGACATCCAAGGCATAAGAAAAGTTTTTTTTTTAAGGAAATAGATGTTATCAATTACGCAAAAGAAGTACAAAGTTGGGGGACATATAACTTTACCTCAAATAATAAAGGTGATACTATAGCTAGTGAACCTACTAAGAAATAACAAGAACATACCCATACTAAGTAGTACCTAATACATTAGAAACTAGGTATATGAACTTGTATAATACTAAACATAAAATGGCCATCTAAGTTGCACCTCTGTAGAGCTGTAGTACTTATTTCAACTATGGTAGCATCTTGATTTTTCTCCATTTTGTCTTTTAAAGTTAACTATTCACAATATTTCTAATCTTAAATAGCCATTAGCATCTGTTGTAAAGTGTTGAATAGAGTAACAGTGTCGTATAGTATTAACCTGGTAACTGCGGTTAGAGATTACATCATCAATAATATTAGTTTTTGTAGTTCCATAATATATTAATGAATACTCCAAGGAGAATGAATATCAAATTTCTACCAGTTAACTAATAGCATAGAAACCACCAATCACCCTAGTATAGCCATGTTTAATACACTATGTGATACCTATAATGGATGCCTATACTTTTGCCTGATTACATGTTTCAAATCCCAAGAGGGATGCAAATACATAAATCAAATTTTCCCAATGATGACTAAGTATACCTTCAAACCCTATACTTATAGACTTAGTGAAAACATTATCATCTGTATTGAGATTGACCTGAGAAGTAGTAGGTTTAGTATAGCAGACCTATAATACTCTCACCACATGTTCTCATTTCTCTATTTGTTGAATCAGAACATTCCAATCTATTAACCAAGTAATATAGTAAAATGCTATAAAGGTAGCACATGGATCCCTTCTTATATGAATCTAGCACAACTAGATGTCTTACCTCCACGCTTGCATGAGCATGTATTTGTCCATAAATTCAAGCATAAGAAAACATGCACAACATGCAGAATTAATTAATAAACATCATTATGAAATTTTATAAACAACCATTTCATCAATTGATTAGGCAAATGTATAGTGATATGTCTGATGCCAAAAATATTGGATAATAGATGCCAAATAAAATTGACAAGATTTCCTAAAAAAATACATGATCAAATATTTTTCATAACTATAGTACTACAACAATTGTATGTTACAGGCTATTAACCAAAGGTTATGATCTTAGCATTACAAGGAAGTTTGTTTCTTTTCTTTCTCACTAGGTCCCAAATAGATGAACAGGTAAATAGACCACTAAAATGTTGGCTTCCAATTAGTTTGATCAGGCATATTTGGTTTATATTTATCTAATGTTGAAAGGATCTTAGACAATAAAGCATAAAAACCATGTTGTCTAACCATAATTGCATTCTACTGACCATTTATAATGAATTTATAAATTGTAATGTTTCCTGGCATAAATTATAAATATTTTTAACTAGCCAAAGGACCTATACCCAGTCGATCATCTATCACGATCCGAGACTACCCCTAGTCATAACATGGTTCTTAGAACCACAAGTGATCCAAAGCTAACCCATGTACTGACAAACTGCTTGAGCAACTAATTTAAAATATATATAAAATCTAAACGACTGAGAAGAAATATAATCAACATGAGATAATCTGTTTCAATATATAACTAATTAAGGATTATAACACTGAGATCTGAGAGAGTGAGGAACTTAAATTACAAATACTGACTCTAACTAAATATCTATGAAACCTTTAGTATACTAACTATAGGTAGTTAGGACATGCCTCCAAAATATGAAATAAAATATAGGTAATGGAACTGACTTGAGTCATCAAAATATGAGAAATCATCAATCGCTGGTTGAATGCTATGAACTCTCTAACCCTAGTGGGTGGACTATATTTTGTACCTACATTAGGGAGGAACCTATCCAAAAATGCATATATGTAGTCAGTACTTTGGAATGTACTGTGTATGTGAGACATGCACTAAATAATGGAAATACTTAATGTACACTTTAAAACTAAGGTCATAAACTATTTGCTAAAATGTGCATTTAAATCATGGTTGTATATAAAAGTTGTAAAACTTAGTAAAATTTGTATATCATAAGGGAAAAATAATTTGTAACCTTAAAAGTATTAGAAACATAAGTACCATATGCAAATCTCAAGTTAAAACTGAATAGGCAGTAAAATCATATTGAGGATCATGTATTAACACTGAGTATGAATGCATATATATTTAGAATGAAATGGAAGACTAAGTAAAGCAAATGTTGTAATAATATGTAAAACTGATTAATTGAATAATTGATAAATTGAACACTTTGTCATGAAAACCTAAGATTATATGGTCAAAATACTGAACTAAGGCTATGGGAGATAATATTTAACCAACATGCCCTAATCTAAGCTAATTAGGGTCCAACCTATAACCCTTGTTGGATGGGTGTTGATACCTTTCCACATGTACTCACACCGATGGTATGGATCCATAAGTTGATGTCCCAAAGGACTGGGTGTCATCCTAAACTGGCAGGTACCCCTAGGAGAGTATAAACCCTAATATGGAAAGAAGACCTCTCATAACCATCGCTGGCTAAATAGTTCTAGACTTAGGGACTGTTACTAAAGGTTTCACCGTAAATTGGCAGGAAAGTCTTAATCCCTAAATTCTCTCAGTGCTAAGTTCTACTCTCAACTGAACAAACACTGCTATATAAACTAGTAGATGCACTGATAATTAATTTTCTCAAATATGGTATTTTGAAAATAATAGTGCATGTATAATCTGAAATAATGATAAACATGTTAACTGGTGTACTTACCATGATATAATATTACTGAGTGCTCATTAAGAAAATATTATAAATTTCATGTACTAACATGGTCTAAATAATTTTAAATCTTAAAAATCTGAATCATTTATGACTATCTAGGTATCTAGTGATCAGAGCCAACCAACATTACAAAATACAGTTAAAGATGATAAATTTTAAAGTAATGCCATGATAGGAAATTTCATAACTTAAACTCAAAACTCCGACAATTTCATCAATGTAACGAATTATAATGATTAGAGTATGGAGGAATGCCTGAATTAATGAGGAAACACTATTTCATGATAGAATTTAATAATTACATAAAGAAATCATGGAATTTATGCTATTTCTGAAACCCTAAATCAAAATGAAATTAACAATGAGAATTTAGGATAACTTAGGGAAAACTCATATAACTTGATGATATGTTTGGAATCTTGACTAATAATATGTAAAACATACTTGGGGTGATAATTGGATAAAACCATAGTTTGGATTTCATAAAATTCATGAATAGTAATCATAATTTTGGGTGTGAGGGTGAAAGGAGAGCCCCATAGAATACCCACATACCTAATTTTCATGACTTCTTTAAAAGGGAAACTTAGATTTTGAGCCTTAGGAGGTTAATTCTTGGAAGAAAACCTTGCTTGGTGTTCTTAAGAATTTTGGAAGAAAGGGATTGTAGGTTTTATGTATTTAGGGTTATGGAATGATAAAATCATGTATATATCAGTCATAGATAATTTAGGATGTAAATAAATTGATTACCCTTGAAAAATAGAAAAGAAATGTGGGTTTTAGCATTTATGAACAAGGTCCATGCCATGTTGAAAGTCACGGAGCACAAGGCCCGTTCCACGTTGAAATTGTGGACATTCACTGGTTCCTCAGAAAATGCTCATAACTTTATGTCGGGTATTAGATTAGAGCAAAATTAGATGCATTGGAAAGAGGACACATTTATCTATATTTAGGTGGGTCTTGAGCTCAAAACATCCATATATTCATGATCTTAAACTCTTTCAAATTTTTCTCTTGAAGCATCAAATACCAAAAATTTGGTCGAATAAAAAGTTCTTAACTAAACTTTGCTCTAAGTGTTTTCTACTAACATTTTTCACCTCAAAAGATATTTTCATACTTGGATAATGATCATGAAATATACATTCATATACAAATCATGGGATTAGAGTTCTTACATGTAGGAATGATGTTTTTAATTCTAGCAAAAAATGTGAGGTGTTACATTATATCCCCCTAGGAATCATTGTCCTCGAATGATGAGTAGGAACTTATTGAAGCTTTACAAGTATGGAATAAAGTATGTCACTCCATATTAGGAATTCTCTCTCAACAAATCACATTTAGGAATATAAAAAGTTCTTCAGGAAATCAGTAAGTATATTAGGTAAGAACAAATGATGAGATAATGAGACTAAGGTCATACAATGGGAAAAATATACAAAGCTCCTCAAACCATATAAGAAAATCGAAACTAAATGAAATTTTATACCTCGGCGTGACATGCTACCTATCACGAAGTCTAACATCCATCCAATTTCATTTATCATCGAGAGTAGCCTTTATGACATAGTGTTATCGTGGATGTTTACTGCCTCAAAATTCAAAAATAGCCTCGAACCTCATCCAAAAATTCTAAAACTATTTCGAGACACCATATTAACATACCTGAACACATTTTAAGTCTAAAATAGATGTTTCAAACAAGGGAAGACAAAAAATAAAAGCTTAAAATTTTAAAGGTGTCACAATAAGTGGTCATACTTATTTAAGTTTGACTGAATATATTTGGGATCTTTAAACATGTGTTAAATAGTTGGACACTTATCTTGGAGTTTTTGGGGTATTGCAATATCTGAGATAGAATACTAAAAAAACTTAGATCATGCACTGAACAATTATAAGCCAAATTATGGCTAAATATTTGAATCAAAGACATATTGCATGGACTGAATTGAATTCGTAATTTGCAAGGATGTGAATAAATTACCTCATGGAATATCCATATTCATAAAACTTTAGCTAGTAAGACTAGATGGAAGGAGGGAAAACTATTTAAAATTATCTGTATGATTGCCAAATTGAATTGCTGGCTATACTGACTGAATCATACTAAAATTTTATACGTAACCAGAGTGTTTCTTCAATACTCTTTCTAAGAAGTTCTAATAACATTCAGAAGAAAATAATTTTGGGCATGATCTAAATAAGATATCTGAATAAGGAATCACAACACGGCTACAAGTCTATTACATGGACTATAGCCATATAAAACATAAGCTAGAATAGAATTACTATGCCTTGGGCAATGGAGCTTCTAACTTTACCATTGGCCACACTTCTCAAATACCACTTCAACAATGTGTTTCCTCTTAAATAATACCCTTCATTTGATTCCACTTATAATATCCATACGGGTATTGATATCTCCTTACTACTTCCATAACAAACTACAACCTCTTACTAGGAATTCACTAGCACGAAATGCATTTATTCACCTATATACAAACATGACATTCAATCATATCATTATAAAAACATATGATCTTCTAGGAAACCAACCCACTTAGGAAGTTTTCCATTTTCTCTAATACCTTTATCAATAGCAACTTTTATTCACTATTACCAAAAAGACACCTTTAGAATTTTTAACTAACTATGACATACACCAAAGCTTTTCCTCAATATTCTTTTAAACCTTTAGAATTACATAAAAAAAGAATACGATAATCATTCCCTAATAAGGAATATTTACTCTCTCCCATCTAAACCATGGTTCATTTAATTCCATCACCAGTATCTTTACATAAGAAGAAGTCAGTAAAAGGTTATAACATGAGATCCTGAAGCATGAAAGAATATGATGCATAACGTTGATAATTAACTGATGCCTGAGGAATAGAGTATCAACGACATGGATTCATTTAAAAGATTTTATCTAAGGACATACATGACATAAGGCAAATTTTCATTGGTCATTAAGTGTGCACCATGAGTTATGGGAATTGAGTATACTATAAAGCATGAATACATGAGTCATAAGTTGCATGACATAAGTTTTGGGGTTTATAAATTAATGAACTATGATTCATACTTCTGAGTGAACTGTAGCTCCTTATACTAGAAATTGGGAGCATACACAATTCTATATAAAGTTCATGAATATGATATATGTTCATAAACATGACTTGTAATGCATGAGTAGATGTTGTAATGAATGAAGTTTGTGTTGGGTGTATTTATGCACTCTAGTGTTGCTATTCTAGATTTTTTAGTTTTTTAAGGATAATTCATGTGATTTATAGGTTGAAGATGATATAGTAAAAAAATAAGTGTTCAAGTATGTAATTATGATGTTTAGAAGTATTTTCAAACAATTTTGAACTTAAATAGTTCAATTAGAGTCTAGACGAGAACACAAGTTTTAGTAGCTTGAGCAAGGTGATGTTCTAGTGTATCTCTATGTATTCTAATATGTTGAATGAGTTACCAATGGTTTTAATGTGTAATATTATATGGAAAAACTTTTTTCTTAATGTGTAAAGTGTATTTAAATCATGTCAAGAGCCAAAGAAAAATCTTAAAGATTAAGCGAGCAAGTCTACTCTTAGCCTGTGTTTCTTGCTCGTCTTTGTTAATGTTATGTTATTTTGAGCTCTAATTATTTTTGTGTGAATTTTTAGGATGCTTGAGGAATTAAATTTAAAGATAAATTGATGTGTAAAAAGATGGAATTAAAATCAAAAGAATGTCATAAGGTATGGATAAAAAGGAAGGACATTGGAACACTTAGACAAAATTTGGATGGCAATTTCCAGTGGCTGCCCGTGATTAGGATGCATTGAACCCTCCATTGCAGTGCACTAAATCATGCGTTGCACCCTTTATTGCAGTTCAAAACATCATGCATCTCATGCTTCATTTCAGTGCTCAAGTTTTTTGATGGATCCTACTCATACATGGCTTAGGCTTGTGTTATTATAAATAAATGGTGTTGCTCACTTTTTCAAGGTTCTTTGGCCATATTGGAGTATTGAGAGGTTTCTCAAACTTGTTATATTTAGGTTTTACATTCTTTAATTTAGTTTATTTATTGTTTTGATCATTCATACAATTTTTTGGATGATAATTATTACTATTAGTGGCTAAACACTCCCTTTCTGGTGTTAAAGCTAAGAACATGACTCTTATCATTTTAAATTTTTTTATTTTAACTTTATTATCATATTTGGTTTCTTGTTCATCCTTTTGTTAACTATTTTCAGGATTGATCCCTTAGAATATGTATGTTGTCAACCTTGTGATCTCGGGAGAGGGAATAGGGAGATAGAATGTGGGGATGAACAAAGTAGGGTTCTTATTCATTTATGAAATAAGGAATTTGAATTAGTGTCTAGGACAGGGATGTACCTAGAAGTCTTACTCAATTCACATGTAGGATGATAATGTTGATCACCTAATTGGATTATTACATCCCTGCTCAATGATGTAGTTGTAATTTCAAAGTTAGGTAAACGATTAGAGGCCTTAACACTACGATCATGTGATTAACCCTACAATGAAACAACCAAGATAAGTGATTTAACAAATGAACTTTAATAATGTAGTATGATTGTTTGAAGTTCTTTAACCTTGGGCTTTATCCTACTGATTATTTCAGGTCTTTTATTTTATGCACTGTTTATTTTACCTTAGTTTACAAATATTAAAAACCCACTTTTAGGTATGCTTGCATCAATTAATCTAAATGGTGAACTAGAATTGAATAGTCATTAATACATGTCCCCATGGGATCAATATTTATATTTTATTAAGGCCAATATATTACTTGGTAGACCATATAAACTTGTGTGTGTGCTTGGGCATTGTAAATTTTTTGGAGCCATTGCTAGGAACTTTTCATTTGGCAACTGTTTTATTTTTAGTTATGTATTTTTGATTACTTTGGTTTTTTATGCTTGGTCTTGGTTTTGTGTTTGCAGGATATAGATTTTCAAAGTAGTAAGATAGAAAGGGATCGAGAATTGGCTGAACCAAGCCCCAAACCTTATCAACTCTTTCATCAAAAAAGGAGATAAGAAATCTCTCTGCCCCTGTATTCCGCAAATAAGAAAAGATCAAGATAATCTGTAACACCCTGATTTTCTAAACCGTAATGCTATATGGTGCTAGCCCATGACTGATATCTATACGTGTACATTTCTTAACATACATGTAATATACGGAAAACATAAACAACTGACCATAAGGTTAAACTGAAATAATTATAACATCCATGTGGGTGAAAAATATCCAAGATAACTGAAGTCTGAATCAAAACTGAACTAAATCTGAGAGCCTCGAAACACTGTCTGAATAAGGAGTTGAAGGAATATGTCTCCAACTAACTCTATAAACTGATAGCTTACTGAAATAATAAATAAATAAATCAAATCATATCGTCCTTAAATGAAGAGGACTCACTGCAGCTCTGTATACAGGAATACAAATGCTACCACTAGTCTGGAACTCGTGTCTCTGAACCTATGGTGTAACATAAAGAAAAAGCACCATAGCACGAATGCATAGTACAACTAAAGTAATGAGTATACAAGTGAGTATACTGAGTATATGAACAATGCTAACTAACTGACTGATATGAAAGTGAGAGTGCAAACATAGATACATAGAAACTGAGATCGTGAATGCATGAAAGCTAAATATGTATGCTAATACATAGTTTACTGATAACTAATCATGACTGAAAGTATGGTTCTATCAACATAGGTGACTGTGTCGGACAGTCCTATGTATGAGGGAACTATTTGAGTTCCGTACTATAACTGAATTTGACTGTATCTAGCAGTCTTGGTACACTGCTATTTGAAGAACTATCTGAGTTCTTTTACTAAGACTTATCCAGAAACTATGGGAGGTAGTTCTTTAACCGACATGCCCCAATAATGAATATAGAAATGTTGGTGTCCAATCTCTACCCCGACTGGAGGGGTGTTTATACAACACCACTGGTGAGGACAGATATAAGTGACCCTCATCTAGTAGGTACACAAATGATATCGGTGGGAACCCTAAACTGACAGGTTAAGCCACCTCATCAACCCTTGTTTGACAGGCTAAGATATCTCAAACTACACTAGATACATAGTTATGGAACGCAAGGATAACTGCTAAGAATTACACCCTAAACTGGTAGGTGAGTTCCCATTCTTGGGTTCACTCGATGCTAACTTCTACTCCCATCTAAAGAGACTGAACATGATTTAACTAACTGTACATAGACTGAGTAGCTGACTTTCATTGGCTGGTAGAATAGCACTACTATCTGAGATTTTGCTTAGACATGAGATTTCTAAGGTTTCCTGAGTCACATGACTGACTGCGTTCTATAGATCATGTCTTGACTATGATTATCGAGATAATGTGACTTGGATTTAGGCACACAACTATATTATTCGAGTACGAATACCTCTAGGACTCGATGGAAGGAAACTGACACACATGCCAAGACTTGATCACAAAATTTGAGTCCACAATTCATAATATCATCAATAAGAGATTTCATACTAAGCATGGTTATCAACAATGTATTGGATGGAAAGGATTTCATGTCACATGGAAGTACTTGGACAACCTTAATATCATGCTAATTGCATAATCATACTAGCAACACATATTAATAGAATGCAACTTCATGTGGAATAATCTTAAGAGTTGACATAGCTTGTCATTTAAATACTATGGGGTCATCGGATCATGACTTTTAGCATTCTATGCATTTTAACAAACACCTTCCATGCACACTTTTAGGTATAGGTTTTCTCAAAAAATTTAATCATCTTGAACCATCCAAATTCATGGGTTTTAACTACAAGCATGTAGATATCATAGAAGTCAACTTAAATTAATATCTTGAAGCTTAAACAATGATCATTAACATGAACAACATCACATAAAAACAAGGAAATCAAAGTTTCTCATTTAAAAGCATGGTTCTTAAACTCTATGAATGAAAGAGGTACATAGATGAACTCTACGCATACCTGACTCAGGCTTCTTAATATTTTAAAACTTGAAGGGTTTGAAATCCTCTGATTTTGGAAGAGGATTGGGTCTTTTTCTTGGAGATTATATTTATAGAGAAACCCTAGTTTTTGTTTGTGAAATAATAATGAGCATAATGGCTTAATTCGAACTCATCTGGGTATATGTAGGCGAGTGATAAGTGACCAAAATACCCCTATTAAAACAACTTAGAAATAAACTCAACGTGGTGTGCGAGGGTCCGACTGACGGTCCATCATACACTTAATGGTACGTCACTTATCCTGTCTGATGTGGACCAAAATGAGGTTTACTGGATAAGAGTTGACGGCCTGGATGATAGTCCATCACCACTTTGATGGTCCATCAACTTGTTTGTCAGTCCTTATCTAGTACGTTGCTCAACTGCCTTGGCGGTGACGGTCAAAGTGGTGGTCCATCACATATGTGGCGGTCCGTCTACTTAGCCATCATACCTGGAAATTTTTGATAGTTCTAAGTAAAACATCCATAACTTCCTCGTCTGATATAATATTTGGACAAAATTAGCACTGTTCGAAAGCTATCTCAATTTCCCACATGATAGAAAGTGAAAATATCAAAAATACCATTTGTACAAAGATAGGTTTGAATTTCAAATAAATTCCTAGCATCCTTAAGATGATTTCTAGCTAGGAAAAATGCACGGGTATTAAATATCTCTCTCTTGAGAACATTCATCCTCGAATGGAACTGATTGAGAGAGGAAATAATAATCTGAACATGTAATACCCCGCATGTTTCTAATCCTGAGATTCATACTTGAGTACATGACTTACAATGAATATCCTAGTGATAGGATAGCTTATGATGCATTAAGCATGTTCATATGAGTCACTTAAGGTAATACAAACTGAGATTTTTTGAATCCATCAAGTTTTAGTGTTCGATTGTGCAAGGGTCATCTTTGAACGAGTAAATTGTAGAGAATACAATTATCTTTCCAATGATACCAATTCTTCCTTAATCCAATACGCGGGCGAAAAGTTATGCCCATTTTCGTGAGACAGTAAGCATAGGCAATTGGTTAGGCGCCGCCTAACCCAAGCATAGGCGATTGCTTGGGCGCCGCCTAAGCCAATTCCAAGTGTCAAAAACACTTCATCTTGAGTTATTTTAAAGGTAATTAATTTTTTAAATACTCTTTACACGTCCCTAAACTTAACCATACGTAATATATAGCCTCTAAACATATTACAACCCTATTTTCATCTTAAATCTCATCATCTAAGAGAACAAAAGGAGAAAAACAACTAGGGTTGCATAATTAAGATTGAAGATCTGATTTCAAGGAAATTCTTCCGTCAATCATCAAAAATCTTCCTTGTGAGGTATGCGTAGTGTTCATCTAAGGATTGAATTCGTTCATAGAGTTCAAGAATCAATCTTTAAAATACAAAAGCTTGGTTGATTATGGTGATATGATCATACCCATGATGATGCTTGTTTGTTTTTCTCTTTTTCATTATAAAGTATGATTTCTATATCGTTGGGTGTTGATGATCATGTTGTTGATATTGGGTGATTCCCAAGATGGAATCTTTAAATGTTTTTGTGAATTCATGATATCATATGAGTTGGAAACATGTAAATTTGGTTGTTCATGATGTATAATTTGATGAATTCACCTATACTTAAGATGTGCATGTAAGGTGTTTGATAAAATGCCTAAGGAACTAGAAATCATGCAATATAGCTAAATTGTGACCAAGTGAAAGATTCATGATATGCCCTTACATTCCAATGACTTCTATGTTGTTAATGTTCCTTGTACATGTTGTTGGAATACACATGAACTATTCTTATGATATTATGCTATGTTTACTTGCAAATCCTACTTTTGAAAAAGATGTATGATAATCATGTAATCAACATGAACTTCCATGCTATTAGTATGTGTTGCCAATATGATTATGCAACGAACATGATATTAAGATTGTGCAAGTACTTCCATGTGATATGAAATCCTTTCCATGCAATACATTGTTGATAACCATGCTTAGTATGATATCCCTAATTATGATATTATAAATTATGGACTCTACTCTTATGATCAAGTCAGCTATGTGTGTCAGTTTCCTTTCCATCGATTCTTGGGGGTACTTGTACCCGAAGACTATAGCTGTGTGCCTAAAGCCATGTCATGTTTCACGATATCCGAATTTAAGCTATGATTCCATAGACTTAAGTCATTCATGTGACTCAGGAAAACCTTATGATCTTAGTCAATTGTTAGATATTAGTAACATTCTACCAGTCAACGAAATTCAGTAAGATCAAGTCATGCACAGTCAGTTATTCATGTCCAGTCCCGCCAGATGGGAGTAGAGGTTAGCAACGAGTGAACTCAAGGATGGGAACTCACCCACCAATTAAGGGTATGATTCTTAGTAGCAATCTTTGTGTTCCAAAACTACGTAGCCAATGCAGGTTGAGACATATTAACCCATCATCTCAGGGTTGATGAGGTGGCTTAACCCGTTAGTTTAGGGTTCCCACCGTTCTCATTGAGTACCTGCCAGATAAGGGTCACTCACAGCTGTCCTTACCAATTGCGCGGTATTGACACCCCTTCAGTCGGGGCAGAGATTGGACCTCAGCTTAGCCATAACGGCATACACGGTGCATGTCGGTTAAACACTACCTCCCACAGTTTCAGTATCAGTCTCAGTAAAAGAACTCAAGGAATTCTTCAGATTTCAGTATATACAAGACTGTCAGATACAGTCATCTATGTTATCAGTTTCAGTAATAGTCCCAGTAAAAGAACTCAGGGCGTTCTTCAGATTTTAGTATATACAGGACTGCAAGATATAGTCATCCATGTTATCAGTTTTAGTATCAGTCATAACATTTGTCAGTAAACCATGTATTAGCTTATAGGTCATGCTATCACGTATTCACGGTCCTAGTTTGTATATGTATCTGCTTGCAGTCCTACGTTCATATTAGTCAGTCAGTGTTGTTCATGCATGAAGCCCTTTATGTCAGCATACCTTACTTGTATACTCAGTACTCCAGTTGTACAGACACATTTGTGCTATGGTGCTTTCTTTTCATGTTACACCCTAGGTTCGGAGACACGAGAACCAGCTCAGTAGTAGCGGTAGCATTCCAGTTGCAGAGACACGGTGAGTCCTCATTGATTCAAGGATAATATGATTTGATATATTTAATTATCTACTTAGTTCAGTTTTACTAAATTAGTTGGAGATATGTTCCTTCAAATCCTTATTTAGACAGTTTAGAGGCTTTCAGATTTACGTTCAAATTGAGTTGTTTTGGGTATTTTAACCCACATGATTGTATTCAGTTGAACCTTATGGCCTTAAAATCCCATGCATTCCGCACTATTATATCAGGATTTACAGTATATAGGTACATATATCGGTCATGGGTTATCTTGTGGTCCCTTGGGGTTATGAGCACCGTGTAGCATTCCGGTTCAGCAAAGCGGGGTGTTACAAACTTAGTATCAGAGCCTAAGGTTCAATAGAGTCCTAGGAAGTCTGAAAGCCGCATCTAGTAGAGTCTTGTACATGGGTGTGTTGCACGCCACATTTATGTGCGGAGGGGTATAAGATATTTTAGGAATAGTCCCCTTTCTTCATTGTTCATGTCATGCTAGTGAGCATAATCACAAGTTAAACTCTCCGTCTAATCCTTTCTTCTCTTATTCCAGACCATGGCCCCAAAGAGAAGAAACCACCCAGCTCCTCAGCCCGAAGATCCTTTGGGAAAACATGTTTCCCATACGGAGTTTAGAGCCATATTTACCAAACTTACTCAGTCCATGGCTACACAGAACAAATGCCCACCAGTCATTTCAGCCAATCTAGTGGCCACTCCCAAAGCAGCTATGGTTCAGGACTTTACCCCGATAAAACCTCCTTCTTTCCATGGGTCTAAGTCTGATGAGGAGCCTCAGGAGTTCATTGACCAAGTCCAGAAGGTCATTGACATCATGGGTGTTACTTCTATTGAGAGTTCTGAGTTAGCAACCTACCAGTTACAGGATGTTGCTCATGATTGGTACAAGCAGTAGAAGTCTGAGAGTTTATATGATACAGGCCCTATCGAGTGGGAGGAATTTGTCACAGCCTTCTTAAACAGATTCTTTTCCCAAGAGCTGAGGAAAGCCAAAGTTCTTAAGTTCATCAACCGCATGCAGGGGAATATGACGGTTAGGGAGTATTTTTTCAGATTTACTCAGCTAGCCAGGTATGCTCCTCATGTGGTTATAGACAATAGAGCTAAAATGAGCAAGTTCATGTCAGGGGTCAATAATAGCATGGTAAATGAGTGTAGGTCTACGATGTTGATCGGCGATATGACCTTAGCAATACTCATGACCCAAGTCCAGCAAGTAGAAGAGCAGAAGTTTAAGACTAGGGAGAGGCAGAACAAGAGAGCAAGGTTAGGTAATTTTAACTTGGCTCACCCAAAGTCAGATAGAGGAAACCGTTCACAGTTTCACTCCAAGTCAGTCGTTCTAGCTCCTTCCTCTACCAGTGCTCCATTGCCGAAGTTTAGAGACGACAATAGAGACAAAGTGTCAGGCTCTAAATCTCAGGGCAGTGTTAGAAGTGACCGAATGAATCCCCTTTGTCAGACTTGTGGTAAGAATCACAAGGGAATTTGCAGAGTCGGTGGTGATATCTGTTTTGGTTATGGCAAACCAGGCCACAAAATTAGGGAGTATCTACAGTCAAGTCTTCAGGGTCAGCGAAATCATCCTACAGCTCCGTCTAGTCACCCGAACCAGAAGCGTGCCATTTCCAGTGCTATCAGTGGGCAATGCCCAAACAGACTCTATGCTCTTCAGTCTTGACAGGATTAGGAAAATTCTCCTGATGACATTACTGGTACATTACAAATTTTCTATGTTCATGTTTATGCTTTGGTAGACCCAGGTAAATATTTGTCTTTTGTTGCTCCATACATAGAAAGTGATTTTAGAATTAGTCCCAAAGTCCTAGCAGAGCCCTTCTCAGTATCTACCCTAGTGGGTAAAACCATCATAGCTCGACGGGTAAACAGGAACTGCCCGGTTATGATATCTCAAAAATCCACGTAAGCAGATTTAGTGGAGTTAGAGATGACTGATTTTGATGTCATTCTCAGCATGGATTGGCTTCATTCCTGCTATGCCACAGTCGACTGCAGAAATAGGATAGTTCAGTTTCAATTCCCGAATGAGCCCATCCTAGAATGGAAGGGTAGTATTTTAGTGTTTAGGGGTCAACTTATTTCCTACCTTCAGGCAAGGAAAATAATTTCTAAGGGGTGTGTGTATCATCTTGTGCATGTTAAAGATTCTAGTTCTAAACATCCCCAGCCTCGAAATAGTCCCTGTTGTTAATGAATACTAAGATATCTTTCCCGAAGATCTTCCAGGCATTCCTCCCGAAAGGGAAATAGACTTCAGCATAGGCCTTCTTCCAGATACTCAACTTATTTCTATTATGCCATACAGAATGGCACCAGCAGAACTCAAGGAACTGAAAGATCAATTGAAGAATCTCTTAGATAAGGGATTCATCAGACCCAGTATTTCCCTATAGGGTACACTAGTATTATTCGTGCGCAAGAAATACGGTTCTCTTAGGATGTGTATAAATTACCATCAACTCAACAAGATCACGGTCAAGAATAGATATCCTCTTCCCAGGATTGATGATCTATTCAACCAACTTTAGGGTGCTAGTTACATCTCCAAGATAGACCTCAGATCAGGCTATCATCATCTCAGAATTAGTGAATGTGACATTTTGAAAATAGCTTTCCGTACTCGGTATGGTCCCTTTGAATTTTTAGTCATGTTATTTGGTCTTACCAATGCCCCTACAGCTTTTATAGATTTGATAAACCGTGTGTTCAAGAAATACTTGGACATGTTTCTCATACTCTTTATAGATGATATTATGGTCTATTCTTGCACAGAGCGTGATCATGCAGACCATCTCAGGATTGTTCTTCAGACTCTCAAAGATCACCAGTTATTTGCTAAGTTCAGCAAGTGTGAATTTTGGCTAAGATCAGTAGCATTCCTTGGCCATATTATTTCTGATGATGGCATTAGAGTAGATCCTCAGAAAATCAAGGCAGTAAGAAACTAGCCTACACCCGTATCTTCATCAGATATTAGGAGTTTCTTTGTTTTGGCCGGCTATTATCGTTGGTTTGTTGAGGGATTTTCTTCTATTGCATCTCCCATGTCCAGATTGACTCAGAAGAAGATTAAGTTTCAGTGGTCGGAATCATACGAGAAGAGCTTTCAAGAGTTGAAGACTCAACTCACCTCAACTCTAGTTCTAGATATTCCAGATAGTTCAGATGGTTTTGTAGTTTATTATGAAGCATCAAGAGTGGGTTTAGGTTGTGTCCTCATGAAGCATGGTAAGGTCATAGCCTACATCTCCTGACAGTTAAAGCTACATGAGAAAAATTATCCTACTCAAGATCTTGAGTTAGCAGCATTAGTTTTTCCCTTGAAGATTTGGAGACATTATCTCTATGGAGTTCATGTAGATGTCTTCACAGACCATAAAAGCCTCCAGTATGTCTTTTCCTAGAAAGATCTCAATCTTCACTAGAGAAGATGGTTAGAGCTCTTGAAGTAGTAAAACATGAGTGTTCTTTATCATCAAGGCAAGGCCAATGTTGTGCCCGACGCTCTCAGTCGACTCTCCATGGGTAGAATTTCTCACATTGAGGATAGTAAGAAGAGGTTGGCTAAGGAGATCCATCAGCTTGCTAGACTAGACGTTCTCTTAGTCAATTCTTCAGAGGGTGGTGTATGTGTTCATAGTAGTTCAGAGTCATATCTAGTTTCCGAGGTGAAAGAGAAACAAGATAGGGATCCTAGCCTTTTCAAGCTCAAAGAGTGAGTTCAAAATCAGAAAGTTGAGGTTTTCTCCAAAAAAGGAGATGGTGTTCTTCGTTGTCAGGGCCGTCTATGTGTTCCAGGTGTAGATGAATTGAGGCAGCGAATTCTTGCAGAAGCGCATGATGAGCGATACTCTATTTATCTAGGGACCACTAAGATGTATCACGATAAGCAGGAAATCTATTGGTAGAGTAGGATGAAAAAAGATGTTGCAGAGTTTGTGGTTAAGTTCTCTACATGCCAGCAGGTTAAGATAGAGCATCAGAAACCTAGTGGTTCCATGAAAGAGTTAACCATTCATACTTGCAAGTGGGAAGAAGTTAATATGGACTTCATGAAGGGTTTGCCTAGAACTCGTCATCAGCATGATTCAGTCTAGGTCATTATAGATAGAATGACCAAGTCAGCTCAATTCTTCCTGTTCGAACTTCTTATTCCACAGAGGATTATGCCAAACTCTATATCAGCGAGTTAGTCAGATTACATGGTATTCCACTATCTATCATCTTAGACAGAGGTACCCAGTTCACTTCCCACTTTTGGAAAGCATTCCAAAAGGGTCTCGGTACCCAAGTCTATCTTAGCATGGCATTTCATCCTTAGACAGATAGTCAAGCAGAGAGGACCATTCAAACTCTTGAAGATATGCTAAGGGCGTATGCAGTTGACTTCAAGGGAAGTTAGGACGACCACTTGCCTTTGATTGACTTTGCATACAACAATAGATATCATTCTAGTATTCAAATGGCTCCATTCGAAGCTCGTTATGGTAGGAGATGTATATCTCCAATTGGTTGGTTCAAAGTTAGTGAGGCCTCAATTATAGGTATGGACTTAGTATTCAAAGCCTTAGAGAAAGTTCAGTTGATCAAAGAGAGACTTCGGGCTGCTCAGAGCTGATAGAAGTCCTATGCAGATGTTCTTAGAAAGGATCTCAAGTTTGAGGTCAATGACTATGTCTATCTTAAGATCTCTCCCATGAAGGGAGTGAAGAGGTGTGGCAAGAAAGGGAAACTCAGTCCCCGGTATGTCGGTCCCTTCAGAATTCTTTGTAGCTTCGGCAAGGTAGCTTATAAGCTTAAGTTGCCTTCAGATCTAGCCTCAGTCCATCTAGACTTCCATGTCTCTTTGCTAAAGAAGTGCATAGGTGACGCAGCAGTTGTTCTCTATATTCATAGCATCGACATTCAGAACAGCCTCTCTTATGAAAAGATTCCAATCTAAATCTTAGATTATCAGACTTGTAGATTGAGGAACAAAGAAGTACCTCTAGTCAAGGTTCTTTGGCAAAATCAGTATAATGAGGGAGCTACTTGGGAAGTAGAAGTAGATATGTGTACCAAGCATCCTCACCTCTTCCCCGCCAATTCAGATCAAGCTTAAGGTAATAGTTCTCCTTAAGCTTATTAAGTTTCATGTTCATGTTTACAGTATAAACTTGGTACCTATTAACCGTTTCATACTCAGTAATGCTTTTATGTATCAGTTGTCCATGCATCAGATATGCACGAGTTCATTATATTTAGCATGTCAGTCATGAGATCAAGATTCAGTTCTTCATATTCAGTTCCGGTTTTATTGTCTTGTATCCCTTCTCAGTAAAATTTCATTGGAGGATGAATGTTCCCAAGGGGGAGATATTGTAATACCCCGCATATTTCTAATCCTGTGATTCATACTTAACTACATGACTTACACTGAATATCCTAGTGATAGGAAAGCTTATGATGCATTAAGCATGTTCATATGAGTCACTTAAGGTAATACAAGCTAAGTGTTTTTGAATCCATCAAGTTTTAGTGTTCGATTATGCAAGGTTCATATTTGAACTAGTATAACTCGATGTTAATGTTGTATTTTGGCTGATTTAGACCCACTAAATTTTAGCGAATCGAATTAGCTTTCCAACGATACCAATTTCGCCTTAATCCAATACTCGAGCGAAAAGTTATGCCCATTTTCTTGAGAGATAGTAAGCATAGGCGATTGGTTAGGCGCCGCCTAACCCAAGCATAGGCGATTTCTTGGGCTCCACCTAAGCCAATTCCAGTTGTCAAAAACACTCCGTCTTGAGTTATTTCAAAGGTAATTAAGTGTTTAAATACTCCTTACACTTCCCTAAACTTAACCCTACGAAATTTGTAGCCTGTAAACATATTACAACCCTATTTTCATCTCAAAGCTCATCATCCAAGAGCACTAAAGGAGGAAAACAACTAGGGTTGCATAATTAAGCTTGAAGATCTGATTTCAAAGAAATTCCTCCCTCATTAATAAAGAATCTTCCTTCCAAGGTATGTGTAGTGTTCATCTATGAATTCAATGCGTAGTGTTGATCATACCAATGTTGATGCTTGTTTGTTTTCCTCTTTTTCATTATAAAGTATGATTTCTATATCGTTGGGTGTTGATGATCATGTTGTTGATATTGGGTGATTCCCAAGATGGAGTCTTTATATGTTTTTGTGAATTCATGATATCATATGAGTTGGAAACATGTAAATTTGGTTGTTCATGATGTATAATTTGATGAATTCACCGTTGCTTAAGATGTTCATGTAAGGTGTTTGATAAAATACCTAAGGAACTAGAAATCATGCAATATATCTTAATTGTAACTAAGTGAAGGATTCATGATATACCCTTACGTTCCAATGACTTCTATGATGTTCATGTTCCTTGTACATGTTGTTGGAATACACATGAACTATTCTTATGATATTATGCTATGTTTACTTTCAAATCCTACTTATGAACAAGATGTATTATAACCATGCAATCCATATGAACTTCTATGCTATTAGTATGTGTTGCCAATATGATTATGCAACGAACATGGTATTAAGATTGTGCAAGTACTTCCATGTGATATGAAATCCTTTCCATGAAATACATTGTTGATAACCATGCTTAGTATGAGATCCCTACTTATGATATTATAAATTACGGACTTCACTCTTATGGTTAAGTTAGTCATGTGTGTTAGTTTCCTTTCCATCGAGTCCTTGGGGTACTTGTACTCGAAGACTATAGCTGTGTGCCTAGATCTATGTCATGTTTCACGATATCCAAATTCAAGCTATGATTCCATAAACTTCAGTCAGTCATGTGACTCAGGAAAATGTCATGATCTTAGTCAGTTGTCAGATATCAGTAAAATTCCGCCAATCAATGGAATTTAGTAAGATCAAGTCATGCACAGTCAGTTATTCATGTCCAGTCCCTCCAGATTGGAGTAGAGGTTAGCACCGAGTGAACCCAATAATGGGAACTCACCCGCCAGTTCAGGGTATGATTCTTAGTAGAAATCCTTGTGTTCCAGAACTACGTAGCCAATGCAGGTTGAGACATATTAACCCATCATCTCAGGGTTGATGAGGTCTCTTAACCTGTCAGTTTAGGGTTTCTACCGTTCTCATTGAGTACCAGCCAGATAATAGTCACTCACAGTTGTCCTTACTAGTGGGGCGGTATTGACACCCCTCCAGTCGGTACAGAGATTGGACCCCAGCTTAGCCATAACGGCATACACGGGGCATGTCGATTAAACACTACCTCCCATAGTTTCACTATTAGTCTCAGTAAAAGAACTCAGGGCGTTCTTCAAATTTCAGTATATCCAGGACTGTCAGATACAGTCATCCATGTTATCAGTTTTAGTAACAATCTCAGTAAAAAAACTTAGGGCATTCTTCAGATTTTAGTATATATACAGGACTGTCAGATACAGTCGTCTATGTTATCAGTTTCAGTATCAGTCATGACAGTTATCAGTAAACCATGTATTAGCTTACAGGTCATGCTATCACGTATTCACGGTCCCAGTTTCTATATGTGTGTGATTGCACTCCCACGTTCATATTAGTCAGTCAGTGTTGTTCGTACATGAAACCCTTTATGTCAGCACACCTTCCTCGTATACTCAGTACTCTAGTTGTACTAACACATTTGCGCTATGGTGCTTTCTTTGTATGTTACACTATAGGTTCTGAGACACAAGCACCAGCCCAGCAGTAGCAGTAGCATTCGAGTCGCAGAGACACAGTGAGTCCTCCTTGATTTGAGGACAATATGATTTGATATATTTAATTATCTCTTCAGTTAAGTTTTATGGAGTTAGCTGGAGACATGTTCCTTCAACTTCTTATTCAGACAATTTAGAGGCTTTTAGATTTATGTTCAGATTGAGTTGTTTTGGGTATTTTACCCACATGATTGTATTTAGTTGAACCTTATGGCCTTACAATTCAATGTATTCGGCACTATTATATCATGATTTGTAGTATACAGGTACAAATATCAGTTATGGGTTAGCTTGTGGTCCCTCGCGGTTATGAGCACCGTGCAGCATTCCGTTTCAGCAAATTGGGGTATTACAGAAGGTGAATAGCTGGAAGATGATCTTATGACTAACAAACTAAATGTATTATATTGAACATGCATATATGATGCACGTGTAACTAATTTATGAATGCTTGACTGAGGTTCTCATAATGAGAATGCATATCGGATACATGATTATTTACTAGAATGATACATGTATGCATAAATGAATATGCAATGATACTTGATACCAAATTTGTGATGGAACATGTACATGAAATGAAATATCAAGTTGTATTGAATGCTGAACATGAAACTGAATAAGCTTAAGGAGAACTGTTACCTTGACCTTGATTTGGGTTGGCGGAGAAAAGGTGAGGGTATTTGGTATGCATATCTACTTCTGCTTCCCAAGTAGCTCCCTCAAGGGACTGATTTCGCCAAATAACTTTGACTAGAGGGACTTCTTTGTTCCTCAGCCTATAAATATGATAGACTAAAATTTCGACTGGAATCTCTTCATAAGAGAGGTTGTCCTGAACATCAATGTTCTAAATAGGGACTACAACTGCTGGGTCACCTATGTACTCAAGCAAGGAGAAATGGAAGATCGGATGAACTGAGGCTAGATCTGAAGGTAATTTGAGCTCATAAGCTACCTTGCCGAAGCGACTGAGAATCCTGAAGGGACCGACATAGCGGGGACTGACTTTTCTTTTCTTGCCGAACCTCTTCACTCCCTTTATGGGAGAGATCTTGAGGTATACATAGTCATTGACCTCTAACTCAAGATCCTTTCTACGAATATCTGCATATAACTTCTGTTAGCTCTGAGTAGCTTGAAGTCTCTCTTTGATCAACTAAACTTTCTCTACGGCATCGAATATCGAGTCAGGACCAATGACTGACACCTCACTTACTTTGACCCAGCCGACTAGAGATCTATACCTCCTACCATAGAGAGCTTCAAATGGAGCCATTTGAATAATGGAATGATAGCTATTGTTGTATGCAAACTCAATCAGAGGCAATTGGTCATCCGAACTTCCCTTGAAATCAATTGCACACGCCCTTAGCATATCTTCAAGAGTTTGAATGGTCCTCTCTGCTTGACCATCATTCTTATGATGAAAGGCGGTACTGAGATGAACTTGGGTACCAAGACCCTTTTGGAATGCTTGCTAAAAGTTAGAGGGGAACTGTGTACCTCTATTTGAGATAAAAGATAATAGAACACCGTGTAATCTAACCTACTCCCTGATATAGGGTATGGAGTAATCCTCAGCTGAATAAGAGGTACAAACTGGAATTAAATAAACTGACTTGGTCATTCTGTCTACAATAACACAAACTAAATCATGCTGATGACGATTTTGAGGGAAACCTATCACGAAATCCATGTTCACCTCTTCACACTTCTAAGTAGGAATGGTGAACTCCTGTGTGGACCCACTAGGTTTCTGATGCTCTATCTTAACCTGCTGACATGTAGAGAACTTAGCCAGAAAATCTGCAACATCTCTTTTCATCCCACTCCACCAATAGATCTCCCAAAAGTTGTGGTACTTCTTAGTGGACCTTGGATGAATAGAGTATGGCGCACCATGTTATTTTGTAAGAATTCGCTGCCTCATGTAATCTACATCTGGAACACACAAACGACCCTGACAATGAAGAACACATCTCCCCCTCGGGAGAAAGCCTTTACTTTTTTATTATGAACTAACTCTTTTAGTTTGATAAGGCTGGGATCCCTGTCTTGCTTTTCTTTAACCTCAGAAACTAGAGATGAGTCTGAACTACTCTAAACACATACACCACCCTCTGAAGAGTGACTAAGCGAACATCTAGTCTGGCAAGCTGATGGATTTACTAAGATACCTTTTTCTTATTGTCCTTGATGTGAGAAACACTGCCTATGGAGAGTCTACTGAGAGCATCAGCCACAACATTTGCCTTTCTCGGGTGATAAAGAACACTCATGTCATAATCCTTCATGAGCTCTAACCACCTTCTCTGATGAAGTTTGAGATCTTTTTGAGAAAATACATACTGGAGACTCTTATGATCTGTGAAAACATCTACATGAAATCCGTATAGATAATACCTCAAAATCTTTAGGGCATATACTATGGCTGCTAACTCAAGATCATGAGCAGGATAATTCTACTCATGGGGCTTTAGCTGTATGGAGGCGTAGCCTATGACTTTACCATGATGCCTGAGGACACAACCTAAACCTAATCTGGACGCATCACAATAGACTACAAAACCATCTGAATCATCTTGAAGAGTTAGAATTAGGGCTGAGGTGAGTTTAGTCTTCAACTCTTTGAAACTCTTCTCGAATGAATCTGACCACTGAAAGTTAACCTTCTTTTGAGTCAATATGGACATAGGAGATGCCATAGAAGAAACTCCCTCGACAAACCATCTATAATAGCCATCCAAACCTAAGAAACTCCTTATATCTGGTAGAGAAATAGAGCGAGGCTAGTTTCTTACTCCTTTGGTCTTCTGAGGATCTACTCTAATGCCATCACCAAAAATAATATGGCTAAGGAATGCTACTAATCTTAGCAAAAATTTGCACTTACTAAAATTGACGAATAACTGATGATCTCTGAGAGTCTGAAGAATAATTCTGAGATAGTCTGAATGATCATGCTCTATCTGAAAAAGGTCAAGAATATCATCTATGAAGACTATGATGAACATTTCCAAGTACTGCTTGAACACCTGGTTCATCAAGTCCATGAAAGTTACAGGGGTATTGGTAAGATCAAAGGATATGAGTAGAAATTAGAAGTGACCATCCCGAGTATGAAAAGCTATCTTCGAGATGTCACATTTCCTAACTCTGAGTCGATAATAGCTTAATCCGAGGTATATCTTGGAGAAATAACTGGCACCCTAAAGTTGGTCAAACAAATCATCTATTCTGGGAAGTGGATACCTTTTCTTGACCATAACTTTTTTGAGTTGACGGTAATCGATATACATCTTGAGAGAACCGTCTTTATTTCGTACGAATAAGACTGGTGCACCCCATGGGGATTCACTAGGACTAATAAATCCCTTATCTAAGAGATCCTTTAACTGATCTTTCTATTCCTTGAGTTCTGCTGGTGCCATTCTATATGGCAGAATAAAAATAGGTTGAGTATCTGGGAGAAGTTCTATGTCGAAGTCTATTTCCCTTTTAGGAGGAGTTCCTGGAAGATCTTCGGGAAACACCTTTGAATATTCATTAACCACTGGGACTAATTCAAAACTAAGAGATTTGGAATCGAAATCTTTAATATGCATAAAATGATACACGCACACCTTAGAAATCATTTTCCTTGCCCGAAGGTAGGAAACAAGCTGACCCCTGAAATATGAAGTACAACCCTTCCATTCTGGGACGGCTTCATTTGGGAACTGAAACTGAACTATCCTATTTTTGCAGTCGACTGTGGCATAGAAGGAATAAAGCCAATCAATGCAGACAATGATATCAAAATCAGTCATCTCTAATTTAACTAAATCTACTGAAGTGAATTTTTGAAATATTATAATTGTGCAGTTCCTGTATACCCGCTGAGCTATGATGGTGTTACCTACTAGGGTAGAGACTGAAAAAGGGCTCTGCTATGTATGGAGTGACAAAAGACAAGGATGCACCTAGATCTATCAAAGTAAAAATAAATATATAAAATCTGTAATGTATCAGTAACTACATCAATAGAATTTTCCTGATTCTGTCGAGTCTAAAGATCATAGAGTCTATTTGGGCGTTGCCCACTAGCAGCACTGGAAGTTGCACCTTACTTTTTTGGGCTAGGACTGAGCTGTGGAATGATTTTGTTGACCTTGATAACTGGATTGACGGCAATCTTTGACTCTGTGGTCTGGCTTGCCATAATCGAAACAAATATCACTACAGGCTCTATAAACACCCTGGTGGTTCTTACCACAAGTTTGACATAGGGGATTAAGGCATTGCTGAAACTTCCCTAAGATTTAGAGCCTGGTGCTCTATCTCTATTGCCATCTCTGAATTTCAACACTGGGGAACTAGCGGAGGAAGGAGATGGAGCTGATGACTTGGGACAAAATTGCGAACGATTTTCTCCTTCTGATTTAGGTCGAGCAAAACTGAAACTTCCTGATATTGCTCTCTTATTCTAACTCTCCCTAGCCCTAACCTTTTGCTCATCTATTTGTTGAGAATGGGTCATGAGCCTGGATAAAGTCATATCACTGTTCAGCATTGCAGATCTACACATATTTACCATGCTATCATTTACTCCTGACACGAACTTGATCATGTTAGCGCTATTATATGCAACCACATGAGGGGCATATCTGGCTAGCTGAGTAAATCTGAGAGAATACTCCCAAACCATCATATTTCCTGTATGAGGTTGATAAAATCAAGAACTTTGTCCTCCCTTAGCTCTTGGGGAAAGAATCTATCTAAGAAAGTCGTGACAAATTCCCCCAACTCTATAGGACCTGCATCCTCTGACCTTTCACATTTCCAAGTGTGAGCAACATCCTTTAACTGGTATGTTCTTAACTTGCTGCTCTGAATAGAAGTGACTCCCATGATGTCATTGACCTTTTGGACTTGATCAATGAATTCCTGAGGGTCTTCATTAGAATTAAACCTAAAGAAAGATGGAGGGTTTATTCGGGTGAAATCCCGACTTCTAGCTGCTATGGAATTGGACACTAGATTGGTCGAAATATTTGGTGGCCAGTTATTCTGGGAAGCCACAGAATGAAAATGTGTTGTCAATGCGACTCTAAACTCCACATGAGAAACATGCTCGTCCAAAGGGTTTTCGGGCTGAACAACTGGCTGGTTTCTTCTCTTTGGAGGCATATTCTAAAATAAGTGAAAAATGAATTAGACTGAGAGTTTAACTTGAGATTATGCTCACTAGCTGCACATGAATACTAAAAGAAGGGAAACTATTCCTAAAACATCTCATAGCCTCCTGTACATAAATATGGTACGCAACAACTCTATGCACAAGATTCTGCTAGATGCGACTTTCAAACATCCTAGGACTCTAATGAACCTTAGGCTCTGATACCAAGTTTGTAACACCCTGATTTTATGAACCAGAATGCTACACGGTGCTTATTACCCCAAGGGACCACAAGGTAACCCATGAGTAATATCTATACCTGTACATTTCTTAACATAGATGTAATATACGGAAAACATAAAAAATAGACCATAAGGTTCAACTGAAATAATTATAACATCCAAGTGGGTAAAAAATACCCAAGATAACTAAAGTCTAAATCAAAATTAAACTAAATCTGAGAGCCTCTAAACACTGTTTAAATAAGTAGTTAAAGGAACATGTGTCAAACTAATTCCGTAAACTGATAGCTAACTGAAATAATAAATGAACAAATCAAATCATATCATCCTCGAATGAAGAGAACTCACCACAACTCTATATCTTGGAATGCGAATGCTACTGTTGGTCTGGAACTCGTGTCTCTGAACCTATTGTGTAACATAAAGAGAAAGCACCATAGTGTGAATGTGTCAGTACAATTGGAGTACCGAGTATATGAGTGAGGTAGGCTGAACATAAATAGGCTTACATGCATGAACAATGATAACTAATTGACTGATATGAACGTGAGAGTGCAAGCATGCATACATAGAAATTGAGATGACAAATTCGTGATAACTAAATCGTATGCTAATACATAGTTTACTGATAACTAATTATGACTGAAACTATGGTTCTGTCAACATGGCTGACTGTGTCTGACAGTCCTTGGTCTGATGGAACTATCTGAGTTTCGTACTATAACTGAATTTTACTGTATCTAGCAGTCCTGGTATAATTCTATCAGAAGAACTATTTGAGTTCTTTTACTAAGACTGAGCCTAAAACTGTGGGAGGTAGTTGTTTATCCAACATGCCCCAATAATGAATATAGCAATGTTGGGGTCCAATCTCTGCCCTGACTAGAGAGGTGTCAATACCGCACCACTGGTAAGGACAGTTGTGAGTGAACCTTATCTGGTAGGTACTTAAATAAGAATAGTGGGAACCCTAAATTGATAGGTTAAGCCACCTCATCAACCCTAGTTTGACACATTAAGATATCTCAACGTATGCTGGCTACGTAGTTCTAGAACACAAGGATGATTGCTAACAATCCACCCTAAACTGGCAGGTGAGTTCCCATCCTTGGGTTCACTTGGTGTTAACCTCAACTCCCACTTGAAGAGACTGAACATGATTTAATTAACTGTACATGGACAGAGTAACTGACTTCTGTTGGCTGATGGAATAGCATTACTATCTTAGATTTTGCAGAGATCGTGAGATTTCAAAGGTTTCCTGAGTCATATGACTGACTGAGTTCTATAAGTCATGGCTTGACTAAGATTATCGGGGTAACGTGACTAAGCTCTAGGAACATAACTATATTTGTTAGGTACGAATACCCCCAAGACTCGATGGAAGGAACTGACACACATGAAATGACTTGATCATAAGATTTGAGTCCACAATTCATAATATCATAAATATGGAATTTCATAATAAGCATGGTTATCAACAATGTATTGAATGGAACGGATTTCATGTCACATGGACGTACTTGCACAACCTTAATATCATGTTCATTGCATAATCATACTAGCAACACATATCAATAGCATGGAAAATCATGTGGAATCATCTTAAGAGTTGACATAGCTAGTCATTTAAATACTATGGGATCATGATTTTAAGCATTCTAGGAATTTTAAAAACCACCTTGCATGCACACTTTGAGGCATAGGTTTTCTCAACACGTTTAATCATCTTGAACCATCCAAATTCATGGTTTTTAACTACAAGCATGGATACATCATAGAAGTCAACTTAAATTAATATCTTAAAGCTTAAGCAATGATCATTAATATGAACAACATCACATAACAACAAGTAAATCAAATTTTCTCATTTAAAAGCATGGTTCTTGAACTGTATGAACGAAAGGGGTCCATGGATGAACACTACGCATGTCTAACATAAGGTTCTTGAAGTTTTTGTACTTGAAGGGTTTCAAATCCTTTGATTCTTTAAGAGGATTGGGTATTTCTTGGTGATTAAATTTAGAGAGAAACCCTAGTTTTTGTTTGTGAAATAGTAATGATCATAATAGCCAAATTCGAACTCATCTGGGTATATGTAGGAAAGTGATAAGTGACCAAAATACCCATTTTAAAATGACCTAGAAATAAACTAAACATGGCGTGTGATGGATCAACTGATGGTACGTCAGACACTTGATGGTCCATCACTTAGCCTGTCAGACGTTGACCAGAAATGGGGTTCACTGGATAAGAGTAGATGGCTTGGATGATGGTCCATCACCACTTTGATGGTCTGTTAACTCATCTATTAGTCCTTATCCAGTACGTGGCTCAACTGCCTTATCGGTGACGGTCAAAGTGGCGGTCCATCACTTATGTAGCGGTCCGTCGACTTGGCCATCATACCTTGGTATTTCCAATTGTTCCAAGTAAAACATCCATAAATTCCTCGTTTGATTTCGGATTTGGATAAAATTGGCATCGTTGGAAAGCTAACTCAATTTCCCACATGATAGAAAGTGAATATCTTAAAAATACCATGTGTACAAAGATAGGTTTGCATTTCAAAGTAAGTCTTAGAATCCTTGAGATGATTTCTAGCTAGGAAAAAGTCATGGGTATTACATAATCATACTCTTATTGCTGAAGAACAAGTAGCCTACAGGACAGTTATAAAAGTGGCAGTCCCACTTTGAAAAAATTTGACAACCCTATTTTAAAAGCTGGCTGCTGGAGGTAATTTTGAACTGAAGTAGAATATGGTGCATCTTCTGATCAGTTGTGGACAATTTACTAGGCTTTCGCATGAAAATCAACAAATCAACTTGCGGAACTTTAGGGAAATTAGTGACATATTATCCCTATGGAGATGTATTCTAATTATGTGAGGCTGACAGTATTTCCCTTTTACATTATTGGGGGAATCAAAGAATTGCGAGACTTCATAGTGAGATTGTGTGCTTTAAATAGAAGCCATATGAAAATTTATATCATCCTTGGAGGCATTTCAATGATCTACTATGGGACTGTCCACACCTTAAACAATCCAATGAGGTATTAGATCATACTTTTGTTGAAGCACTTAACAATAACACAATTTTTTTTTGATTCAACTGCAGGTGTTCATGCCCTAGAGATGACGTATGATGAGCTATGTACTTTGTTTTACTGAATTACACAAGGTAATCCTGAGTGGCATTTAGACTTAAGGAGTGCTACTAAAAAAGTTGTAGGTGTTTTGAAGTGGATAAGTTTACTGCAATATCAACTCAAATTTAAGCATTAAAAAAATTCGTTGAGTACGTAGATCAACATTATGAAATTAGGTGCCACACATCCTGCAGCTATGGGTAATACAATAAAACAAACTACAGGTTGTATGAAGTATAGGGTAATAGTACCCATTAAACAACTATGTGTGCTTCTAATTAGGAGACTTTGATGTATATGGAAAATACTCAAAAGAAGACTTACGGAAATGCCTACAACATAAAGTGGTAGACTCATCCACTAAATTAGTCATGGATTGCTCAGCAACAGCAAATTCAACATCCACAGGCATAAGGAAATCAGATAACTACCAACTTGGAAGAGATAATGAATAGATTCTAGTTAATCAAACATAGTTGGATGCCGATGTAAAGAAACAACAAGCAGCTATAAGAATCTTAGAGTTGTAGTTAGGGTGGTTAAAGTTGACATTAAATACCAAGACTTTATGCAGTTTTCCTAGTGACACACAATCTCCTAAATAAGTAATGACAATCACTTTGAGGAGTAGGAAAGAGCTTAATGAAAAACCTTTAAAGAAAACTAAGGAGGTAGATACAGATTTAACTCTCTAACAGGAAAATTGGCAAGTTGCCAAAAAGTCGAGGAAGTCTGAGTACACAAAAGAAAAAATTGTTGAAGAAGTGAAGAGGATCCCACAACTAACTTTTCCACATAAGCATAAAAAGGTAAATGAGAATGCGTTCTTCAAGAATTTCTTTAACACGTTCAAAGAGCTAGATATTAGCTTACCTCTTTTAGATGTGTTGTAGGAAATGCCCAGGTGCACTAAGTACTTGTGTGATGTGGTTTCTAACAAAGTTAAACTACAGGATGTAGAGGCAGTAACACTCACTAAAGAGTATAAACTTTTGGTTACTCAAAAGATTCTGAAGAAGCTAAAGGACCATGGGAAGTTCACTCTCCCTATTCATATTGAAAACCATGAGGTTGTTTAGGAACTTAGTTATTTAGGGTCATGTATCAACTTGATGCCCCTATCTTTGTTCAAAACATTAGGCTTGGAAAGCCTAGACCTAGTTTTGTGCTACTGTAGCTGGCAAACGGGAGCATAGCACGACCTAAAGAAGATATAGAGGATGTTCTCATAAAGGCTGGTAAATGTATTATTCCTACTGACTTTATTGGTTTAGATTTGTAGGCAGATGAAAGAGTACCAGTCATCTTGGGACGTCTATTTTTTGTGATGAGAGGAGATTTTATTGATGTGAGAAAAGGCATACACACAATGAGATTAGAGGATAAAGAGGTTGGTTTTAAGATGTACAAATAGCTTGATACACTATCCCACTATAAGGACTTATGCATGATAACAGTGGTTGAAGGGGATAAGGGTGGGGTGGTGGAGTCTCTACCAAAAAGAGCCTCTTCAGATACCTATATTGAGCAACCTAAGCCATAATTACCTAAGCTTTTCATAATGCAAATTGGTGATCCTGAAAAGGCTATAGTTGAGAAAGCTGCTGACCTTGAGAGTTCACACTCAAAAGGTTAGAAATGAATAAGAAAATGGACATTAAGTTTAAGGAAAAGGATGAAAGAATTGATTTAACTTGAGTTGGGTCATGCCGTGACACTAAATCAGGCGCTGCTTGGGAGGCAACCCAAGTTTTGTAGGTATGTTTTATTTTTTGTTTTCTTAAGTTTTTAATTCACATAGATTTTGTTTTTTCTGAGTCACAATTTTATGAGAAGTCTGAGTATCATAAAACCTGAGCTAAGAAGCATGGAAAAAACTAATTATGGAGTCCCTAGACCCTCTTGATGTGTAAAGATGCTACTAGTTAGGCCTAAAGGACTCAAGGAATATCTCTATCCCTACTTTTAAAGTATATTATGGGGACAAAGTAGATTTTTATGTTTGGGGTGGGGAATTCCTATTTTTCCCCATCTTTAGAGTAAATATTAAAATTTTTTGTGTAGGATGTACGTGTTAGTGCTATATTTTAATACATGATGTGAGTGTTTTTTATGAAAAGAGCATGTTGATTGTGTGAATTTCCACTTTTAAGACTCCTAGGCTCATGTTTGTGACTCTTGTACTTGTTAGCTAAATGTTGTATTTATGATATTTTTTGGTTGAGTGTCTATGATTATCCAATGTAGGTTGATAATGTACCATGATTTTGTGACGTGTTTGTATATTTCTCGTTGAATGTGATGTCTAGAACTTGCTTGGTTCGTGTTAAAAGTAAAACAAAGAGTCTGGGTTTAGGTGATGATATAAGCATTTCATTGATAGCCTTAATTTATTCCTTCTTTTTGACGTAGCATTGAGCATAATCCTAGTAAGCCTCATTGAGCCTTTATCTTTTTTGTTTGCAGCTTCATGTGTAACTTAATACCATCTTTGATAGACCTTAATTTGATCCAAAGATCCTAATCATTTTAATAAAAAAATTAGTGAGATAAAGAGTGTGAAATTAAAGAAGAAAAAGGTGAAAGTGAAGCCCAGAAGTGATAGTTATTAGTGTATAAAAAAATTGTTGTGTTGTGGTTGGGAGTTAGAGAAATTGTTTCGAAGAAGTTCCCATTTTTAAACCAGCTGTGTTACCATGAACCTGTATTGGCCCTGGTTCTCTTTGGACATTATGCACCTCAACTAAGGAAAAATGCATAAGTTAAGGGTGGCTATCATATAAATGCATAGAAAAAGTGGATGCAAAAAAGGGAAAAATAAAAAATATATGCTTTGCAGCTCACACCATAGTATTTGTGACTGAGCTTAATAAGATGGGGTGAATACAAATGAAAGGGGTAGACAAAAGTGGTAAAATTTGGTTGTAGGAGATTGGTTTTAGCTATACAATGTAGTGTATTAAAGTGCTTAGGGTAGATAGTCACTATTCCCAAAATAGTTTCTACCTATCACTTAGACTGCATTACAACACAACAAGACCTATTTGATCCTAAGCCTAACATTGTGATTTTAGTGTAGCATTACACTATGTGAGAGACGATGGTTCATTATGTGTAACTTGTGAATTCTTTTTTAGAGTGAGGGAAACTTTATTCTTGCATCCATTGTGATATAAATTGCTTTTAAATGAGTGATTATGCATAACTCACTTGTTGTGAAGGAACATGATTGATGAATTTGGTCATTTCTATGATGTTATTTATTGAGAAATTAGCATGAATTTGCCAACTTGGAGAGTTAATTTTTGAGGCTAGGGTATTTTGAAGTAGGGTTCTTGAACTTTCAATTGTGTACATAATATGCTTAGTGTCAAAAATTTCATTTTGTATAGTCATTGTAGTACTAGCTTGAGTTTCTTGTATGTATTATAGGGGTAGATTCACCTATCCTTATGATTCTTACAATAAAGATTTGTTCGAGGATGAACAAGGATTTAAGTGTGGGGTGGTGATGTTGGGTATATTTATGCACCCTGGTGTTGCTATTCTAGATTGTTTTATTTTGTTTTGAGGATAATTCGCATGACTTATGGGTTGAATATGATATAAATAAGAAAATAATTGTTCATGTATACAATTATGATGTTTAGAATTGTTTTCAAACAAGTTTGGACTTAAATCGATCAATTAGAGTCTAGATGATAAAACTAGTTTTACTAGCTTGAGCTAGGTGATGTACTAGTCTATCTCAATGGATTCTAATATGTTGAATGAGTTCTTACTTGTTTTAATGTGTAATATTATGTGTAACAACTTGTATTTAAGTGGCTTACTATGAGCCATAAGGACTTGTTATGAGTCATTGGGTGTAAATCATAGAATGTCCAGTGTTTACCTAATTGGGTTTGGTGTTGACTACGACTGTACGCTATGAGTCGTATAATCCCATTACGATTCATGTCATTATGTCATAGGGTTAATAGTTTTTGATGCATAGGTGGTTCTGTCTTGGTTATGACTGATGGTGATGTGTTATAAGGAGTGGCTATGAGTTAATGGTGGACTCGTAGTTAATGATGAAACTTTTTTAGCTTTCAAAGCAATGGAATTATGCGCACTTTTGCTCTTACTCAAATTAAAACCCACGTCTTATAACCCCCTTAGGGGGTCGTTGGCACTCAGAATCAAATCTAAGTAACTTCTCATATACTCCAAAAGGCTCTCTATATTCCCTCAAACAAGTCAAGCTAGAGTTTCATCGAGTTGTTTATCTAAGGGGTCAAGGGTCGATTTCTCTCCAAATTTCTTAGTGTGTAAGACACTTAAGTTACTCTTCCCTCATTTTAAATTTATCAAGAGAATCTGTTGTAAAGTATTGTTCATGAGATATTGATGTTTGTTTGGAAACAATGGTTGTAGGTTTTGAATGCCTAATGATGAACAATATTTTTCCATTACTTAAATATGACTTTTATTCTTTAATTATGGTTTTGAACTTGTGAGTGTATTGTATTGTGAATGAACTAGGGAATTATGATTTTCCCAAACTTGTAAATTTTTAATTGGTTATGACCCTAACCCCATAATGTGAAATTAGTTTTTAGTTACAAGAAATATGAGAATTCATAAAATTAAACAATGGGGTTGTGAATCCCCCATGTGATGCAAATGGTTTGGCACATTGTTGTTACCTTGCAAGTGCAGCTGATACGATGATACCAACAATGTATGCCAAAATATATATAGTGGTTCAACGAATGAAATTGTGTGATAAGTGTTTTTATTGGGCTTTAATAAGGGTTGGGTAGCTGAGTCATTGTAACGCCCCAAATTTGGAACCCCGGACAATACCGGTGCTCATAATTCCGAAGGACCATAAGCTAACCCTTTGCTAGTACCTTCTGTAATAACTAAATAATATATTGTAAAAATGTGGAAAACTGGTGGAAAACATGCCATATGGTTCAAACGGAAATACAACTGAAAACTAAATACTAATACAACTGTCTGAATATCTAGTTTGAAAAAACTCTAAATTTTCTAAGATGTGGAGTTGATGGGACAATCCCCAACTAACTCCATCTACTGAAAATACTGAATCTAATGCAATAATAAAATAAGAAACATCCATGGGTGATGACGACTCATTTCTAAGTCTACTACTACTGGATGAATCTGAACTACTATGGGTGCTCTCGAGATCGTGCTTTAGAACCTATGATATAAAACATCATAGTTCAAAAAAGTATATGTCAGTACCTGAGAATGTGCTGGTATGCTAGATAAGGTAAGGCTAAATGCAAGGGTTCATATGCATGAGTAATAACTAACTGAGTGATATGCATGAGCTGGATTAGCATACCTAGAGGATTTGTAACTATTGAGATTGAGTATACTAGAACTGAATCTGACAGCTAATAACTAAATATACTACTACTTTGAGATTATTGACAACTGAGTCTACTAGCACTGTAGCACTGATGATTTTTGTAGGGTCGATCCTATCTAGCCGGGACCCCTAGCATCAGTCCTATCTAACAGGTGATCCTTGAATCTATGGAACTATCTAAGCTCCTTATTGCGCTGAGTGACTGTATCTGACAGTCCTGATTTTTGTCATATTGAACTGAGTTTTATTTCTGAGATCGAATCTGAGACTGAAACTTGTTTTTTATTAATGAGTACTGAATACTAAATCTGCAATTGTGGGAGTGTTCATCTAACCGACATGCCTCAAATTTGAACTAGTGGGGTCCAACCTATAACCCCAGCTGGAAGGGTGTCAGTACCATTCCTCGGGTAAAGACACAACAGTGAAGTCAGTCCTAATCTAGCGGGTGACTCCTAAGATCAGTCCTGTACTAGCGGTTTATCCCTAAGTATGCCAGTCCTATCTAATAGGTGACACCTCATACTTGCACTTTCTACATAGTTCTAGAAATTTAGGATCTTCTAGGGATCTCAGTCCAATCTAGCGGGTGAGCCCCCATCCCTAGGCTCGTTCGGTGCTGAATCCTACTCCTAACTGAAAGACACTAAAGTGATTTCTTAGTTCATACTAGTCTTGAATGAACTATTACTCATCGTTCTAATTATTTGAACTGAGCTGAGTTTACTGAGTTTCGTTGACTGATGTAATACTACTGAGGTCTGAACTAAATACTGAATAGGACTGGAATGATATTGATCTTACTTAATCTTTCCTAAGTTCTATAACTGACTACTGAGTTCTATAGATCGTGGCATGAATGAGATTATCATAAAGCTGATACTGGCTTCAGCAAAATCAGCTAAATTGTCGCGTATTAAATGCCCCCAAGACTCGATAACATAAATAATACAACACAGGACAACTCGTAAATAACATGACAATATGCAATCATTCACAACACAATCATAAGGCATCTCATCATGCACTTGGAAGTTTTAAACATGTAAATGTATAGGGAATGCATAGTAATATCTCACAATTCATTCACTAAGGCCTTTCAACAAACACTTGGCATGCATTAACTTATACACAATTTGGTATTTCTTGTCAACAGGATATATTGACTCTATTTCCTATCAATAGGATATAATGACTCTATTTCCTTCAAATAAGCATTTTATTAAACATATGGGGGGCACGCCTTGGTTAGACAATAATTTCTCCACCTAATTATCATGGATACATCAATGAACATGCAACTTGAAGGGGATTATCATGAATATCAGACAATTAATAACATACTAGAAAGTAAGATCCCACAAAATTCTCTCATAGAATGAGCCTTAGGGCATGTCAAGTGAGGTGTAATTCGGGCCTTAAAATATAGTGAAGGACTTCCTAAGTGAGTATCATGTTAACCATATAGAATTTCCCTAATTTTGACTTTCTATCGCGTGGGAAATTTGATAAGCTATCCATCGATATAAGATTCGCCCAAATCCGATACCCGGGTAAGAAGTTATGGCTAATTTAAGTTCTACTCATCAAAAAACATCATTTTAGTTGTTGGTGCATCACGGAGAGGGTCTATTTGACAATTGTCAAATTCTAGTGGAATTCCACGATATTAGTGTATCACGGAGGACCCCAATTTCTCTATAGTCAATTTCCAATGGCCTACCTCGATTGTGACGTATCATGCTAAAGTTTTAGGTCCTAACCAGTGGGACAATACGATGGATCTGTGTTGCGATGACTCCCAAATTTCCATTGGTCAATTTCCAGTGAGCCACCGCGATAGTGGCCAATGAAATCAGGTTCCCAGTTCAATTATTTCCAGCTTCTTACAGAAGTGAAAAAAGGGAACTTTGGACTTTTTCCATGCTTATTAAACTGTGAAAACACCAAATTGAAGTCATTTACAAGAATTATATCAAGTTTTCTCTCAACAAGAACCCTAAGTATCCAAAACATCTTCCAAGAATCTCAAGAATCCACTATGGATTTTCTAAATTAATTCAAGATTCAGGGTTCCCAAGTCAAAGGCTTCAAGAACCCTCATTCAAGAGTACGAATAGAGTTTCAAAGGAGAGAGTTCTTCCAAAGCTTCTAATTCAAGGTATGTGAGGTTTTAAATAAGGGTAATCCTTTCACCCTTGTGCCCAAAAGCTTATTTAAACTACAATTCTCAATAATTTATTAGATTTTACATGAAATTGAATTGGGGTTTTTTCACCCACTGTTATTGGTTGCAAGCTTTTGATGTTTTACTTGAATTGAGATTCTAATGGCATGATTTTTACATGTTTCTTGAGAAATTGCATCTTGGTCTATACCCTATGATTTTAATCCTTGAGAAGTTAATAGTTAAAATGTTTGTGATATAGAAGTATATGAGTTTGTTGAGATTTTGAGACAAATTCCTGAAATTTTCAGTTTTTTACATGAGTTATCAATCTATATGCTATGTATTATGCTTTTGATGAGTTTTAACTTGAGATTGAATTATTAGTTGTTAATCCCTACTTGAGACTTGAGATTTTATGAACTCTTGTGCTATAAGCACCCATGATATGAGTATTCTGAGATTATTGAGAAATGTTTTGACCTAATGGTCATTGAGTTTTGAAATCCACTCTACTACATGAGATTACAAATTGGATTATTGGGTTCTTATTGAACCATGAGATCATTCTAAAGTGTATTTTCATGAGATGAGCAAGATAAACTAAAGGGAGTAGTATTTAGCACCGAGTTGGGTAAGTTACCACAGTTTCTTACCCTAGAACTACGTGCCACCATAGGTTCGGCCTATGGATGAGATGATTTTTGGGCCTAAGGACGAGATATTAGGCTTGAGGAGAAGATAAGTGATCACTAAATTGAGGTTATACTCCTTGGCAAGTGTATGACGCCTCTCCCCAATGTGAGGTCTCTTTCTTTGGATGACAAAATGTTGGACTCTATGTAGCTCGCATGGTTTATGTCGGTAAAGAGAAAATCCCTAAACTAAAGTATTTTCCATTGAGATAGAATATTTTCCCTTAAAACTAAAGCTTTGAGATAAGATATTTTCCTTTAAAACCAAAATACTTTTCCTTGATATGAGTATTTTTCCCTAAAGCTTGAAATGAGTTATTTTTCGAAAGTGAATGAAATGCATTCAAGTATGTTCCAAGGTTATATGATTCCGAATTCCAAGTATTCGAGTTCAAAAGAGTTATGAGTTCTTGACCGTTGAAAATTTTTTAATCTCCATGAGACATATGCATGAGTTGAAAGTATCGCTTAAGTTTTCTTTAGCCTTGAGTAATGAGAATAAGAGAAGAGTACAAATTTCAAAGCTAAAAGTATAATGACTCACGAGATTGTGTTACATGTTCCATTTTACATGTTTCATGAGCTTTGGATTTTATACTTATTCAAGCTATGTGAGCCATTACTAATTACATGCATGATTTGATTAAAGAGTATTCATGTTGATTTATAAAAATTCATGCAGTCCCAAATACTCAGTACATTCCCAAGTGTTGATCCACATATACGTCTATGTGCTACATTGTCTTATAATATAGCTTCAGGTGCTCAGCCCTAACCTTATTAGTAATTTCTAAGTTCCTCTATCTACATTCTTACAGTGGTGAGTTATCATGTTTTGAGGACCTATATTTAGACATCTCCAGATTTTAAGAGACTATGTTTTTATTTCCAGTTCATTTTGAGTCAGTTGGGGGCCTATCCCAATGGCTCTCTAGTTCATAGATTAGTAGAGGCTTTGTTAGACTAGTTATCTAATTGTGGTTATGTTGAGGTTTCCAGTATTGTGGTTATTTGGACAGAGCATTGTCTCCGTATTTCTTTTCATATGATATGACTACGCTAGTGTTTGAATTATTTCATCTTGAAAAGAGTTATATTAGTAGAAGCAGGCTCAAAGGGTTAGCTTGGGACTACCTGTAACCTTAAGCACTGTGTGACGTTCCAGGAGGTGATTTCGAGTCGTTACATAGGATCAAAGCTTTGAACTTTGTAATCAAAACACGAATTAAATCTAAACACAACATGAACTTAAATTTCAATTCACATAAATCATGAAAAACTCAAAAATATAAAATCTTTGAATTTAGAAAAGGATTGTTGAACTACTTGGGAGGAAGAAATCAAAGAATCAACATCTAACATACCTTAGTTCTTGATTTTAGGAAGATTGGAGGAGAGACTCTTGAATTTGGATCTTCAATTGGAAAACCCTAACTTGTTCTTGAGAGAAATTGAGAGAAGAGAGTATATTTTTGGAAAAAATAGGGTTGAATCTCATGTTATAGGGTTATATAGGGGTGGGAAATTTACCCAAATACCCCTTTGATCCAGATTTTAAAATTTGAAAACTGGGTACTGGCGTGGTTGTTGACGCGTCAAGGGCATCGACGCGGTACTCGATGTGTCGCGCCATGATCACAACAAGCCTCAGTACTTTTGACTTGCAAATCCTGCACAATATTAATCAACGCGATAGGCGACGTGAGGCACCTATATCGCATTTGTCCACTATTTTTGGAAACCAAACACGGTCTAAATTCCGTCCAAAAAATCTAAAAGTCGTCCGGGAACACCTACTGACATAGCTGATCATAAATCAACTTAAAGATTGACATTTAAGGATCGTATGGATTGAAAAATAAGATTGCCAACATAAGATGGCTAAAAAAAGATTATAAGTGTAAGTACTTCGCTGAAGTTTCTAAGTCTGGGTCCTCTTTTTAAGCTTTAACAAACTGAGTAAAACTCGGAATTTTGCAGGGTCTTACAATATCTCCCCCTGGGGATGTTCATCTGCGAATGAGACTGACTAGACCAAAAATATGGATAGACTAACCTTACTTACCAAACGCGAACATATGAAACATGACTATATGACTAGAAGTACTGATATAGTGAAATTTCATACTGAACATGCATATCTAATGCATGGATACTTGACTGAGCTATTCTCATGAAAGTATTACTGAAATAACTGATAAGCTGAGCTTCTCCTATTGAACATGCATATCTAATGTATGAATATCTAAATGAGCTGACTCTCGAATGCATGACTGAATATGTAATGATAACTAATACTTACTTTTGAAGAAACATCTGAACCTGCAACCGAATGGGCTTAAGGACATAATAGCATTAGGGAATTATAGAGTATCTTCCCCTTGGGACACTATGTCCCCCTAAGATCACTTACTTTACTGAGATACTGGGAAAACTGAGGCGATGCACAAGGCTCCTACAAACTTAATCATGACTAAAAATCTAGGGTTTGAATCAAATGCATGATATATGAACTGAGCTGATCTTGCAACTACTAGGAGTTTTTATCTTGGAATAGTTTCATTAATGGGATATCTAATAGTATGACTAAATAGAAAGATGGGAAACAAACTATACCAATCCGACTGCCTGACTGTTAAACTAAATTTCTGGCTTTACTAACTAACTCATGCTGAAAACTTAAGCTCAAATAGGAGCAAAGTATCTAACAATGCATATCATCAAGATAAAGGACTTATAATGTACCCAAATCTAGGGGAACCTCCCTGATCATGTCGAGTCTTAAGACCATAAAATCTATTCTGACGCTAACCACTAGTGGTATTGGAAGTGGCTCCCTATTGATGCAAATCTTTACCCCTTGGAGCTAAAACTCTACACTCTCGCAACCTTTGGCCTGGATTACCACAACTAAAATATACCTTGCTGCCTACTCTACATGCACCTGGGTGGTTCTTACCATATTCTTCACAAAGCGGAAAGGTATGCTCACTTCTCACACTAGCCTGGGCTTTGGAGCCTGGTGCCCCATGAAGATTATCATCCCTCAACTTTGGTAATGGTGTACTAGCTGAGGATGGAGCTGGGGATAAAAACTTCTGACTATGCTAAGAATGGTTACCACTCTATAACCCTAACTGAGAAAAACTAAAACTACCTATTCTAGCTTTTTTATTCACTCTCTCTCTCTCTTTTTAGCTTTTTGTACCTCAATCTGCTGGGCCATACATCATCAAACTAGAATGGTCCATGTCACTGTTTATCATAGAAGTCCTACACTTTTTAACCACTAATCTAGACACATCAATCACAAACTTTCTCATACTTGACCTAGGGTCAGCCATCTGCTTAGGGACATACTTAGACAACTTGTTGAACTTGAGGCAATACTCATTCACTATGTTAGATCCCTTCCTCAAGTTCATGAACTCTTAAATCTTAGATTATCTCATCTAAAATGAGAAAAATATTTCTAAGAACGTATCCTGAAATATCTTCCAAGTCATGGAAGCTGCATTCTTCCCTCTACTCTTCTTCCACATCACTACTAAATCATCAGCGATATCCTTCAGCCTATAGGATTCCAATTCAATACTATCCTTCTCAAAAATGTACATAACTTGGGTGATCTTTTGCACTTCATCAAGATAAATTTGTGGGTCCTTATCTGCCTCAGACCCAAAGAATTCTGGCGAGTTTATTCTCATAACCTGACGGTTACCCCGTCTTGCTGAGATAGGGCTACATCCTGATGGTTGCCCTGGACATTAGTCGTCATAGCTTAGGCTAGTACCTAAAAAGCTACCTAAAACTCTACATTTGACATATTATCATTCAACGTATCTATGGGCTGAGGTGGAAGGTTGTTATCTCTATGGAATTAGCTCTGTGAGAAGGATTGTTCTGAAAATAAAAGGAAAAATGGATTAGGCTGTGAGTTTAACTTGTGATCAAGCTCACTCGTATGACATGAATAATGAAAGAAGGGAAACTATTCCTAAAAAATCTTATAGCCTCCTATCTATAAGTGTGGCACATAACACACCCATGCACAAGACTCTACTAGATGTGGCTTTTAAGAATTCCTAGGACACTGTTGAACCTTAGGCTTTGATAACATGTTTGTAACGACCCAAATTATGAACCCCGAAGGCTACAAAGTGCTCATAATATCGAAGGACCGTAAGCTAACCCTTTACTGGTACCTACTACAATAACTAAATAATATACTATTAAAATGTAGAAAATTAGAAAAAAACATGCCATAAGGTTCAAAATGAAATAAAACTGAAAACTATATACTAATACAACTGTCTGAATATCTTATCTGAAAAACCTCTAAACTGTCTGAGCAGTGGAGTTGATGGGACAATCCCCCAACTAACTCTGTCTACTGAAAATACTGAATGTAATATAATAATAAAGTAAGGAACATCTTTAGGTGATGAGGACTCATTGACAAGTTTACTGTTGCTGGATGAATCTGAACTGCTATGGGTACTCTGGAGCTCATGTGTCTGTACATATGGTATAAAAAACCATAGCATAGGAAAGTATATGTCAGTACGTGACAATGTACTTGTATGCTAGATGAGGTAAGGCTAAATACAAGGGTTTATATGCATGAAAAATAAATAAATAGATGATATGCAAGAGATGGATTAGCATACATAGAGGATCTGTAACTACTGAGACTGAGTATACTAGAATTGAATTTGAGAGCTGATAACTGAATATACTGTTACTCTGGGATTACTAACAACTGAGTATCCTAGCACTATATCACTGATTATTTCTGTAGGGTTGATCCAATCTAGCGGGGACCCCTAGGATCATTCTTATCTAGTGGGTAATCCTTGAATCTATGGACCTATCTAAGTTCTTTACTAAGTTGAGCGACTGTATTTGACAGTCCTAATTTCTGTCATACTGAAGTGAGTTCTATTTCTAAGATTGAATCTGTGACTGAAACTTATTTTTGATTAATGAATACTGACTAATGACGATGCAACTGTAGTAGTGTTCATCTAAATGACATACCCCAAATTTAAACAAGTGGGGTCCAACCTGTAACCCCAGATTGAAGGGTATCAATACCATGCCATAGGCAAAGGCACTACTATGGAGTTAGTTCTAATTTGGCAGAAGACTTCTGAGATCTGTCCTATACTAGCGGATGATCCCTGAGTATGTCTGTCCTATGTAATGGGTGACACCTCATACCTTTGCTAGCTACGTAGTTATGGAACTTAGGGATTGCTTATAGGGATCTCAATCCCATCTAGCGGGTAAGCTGTCATCTCTAGGCTCGCCCGATGATGAATCCTACTACTAACTAAAAGGCACTAAACTAATTTTTTAGTTCATACTAAGCTAGACTTAGTTGTTACTGATCATATAGATTAATTGAACTGAACTGAGTTTACTAAGTTCCGTTAATTGACGAAACACTACTGAAGTTCGAACTAAATTCTAAATTGGACTGGAATGATACTGAGTTTACCAAATCTTTCCTAAGTTCTATGAATGACTACAAAGTTTTACAGATTTTGGAATGACTGAGATTATCATTAAACTTAAATAGGCTCTAGACAATCAGCTAAATTATATGGTATTAAATACCCCCAGGACTTGATAACATAAATAATACAAGATAGGATAACTCGTACATAACATGACAATAGGCTATCATGCAGAACACAATCATGAGGCATCTCTTCAAGCACTTGGAAGTCTTAAACATGTAAATATATATGGAATGCATACTAATATCTCATAATTTATTAACTAAGGCCTTTCAACAAACACTTGGCATGCACTAACTTATACACAATTGGGGATTTCTTTTCCACATGCTATAATGACTATTTCCTTTACATAAGAATTTTATCAAACATATGGGGAGCATGCCTTGGTTATACAACAATTTCTACACCTAATGATCATGGATACATCAATCAAAATGCGAGTTGAAGGGGTTTATCATGAACATCACACAATTTATCACATACTAGGGTCAAAGCTTGGAACATCATAATCAAAACATGAATTAAAACTCAACACAACATGAACTTTAATTTCAATTCACTTGAATCATGAAAAACTCCTAAATATAAAATATTTGAATTTATAAAAGGATTATTTATTTTATTGGGTGGAAGGAACCCAAGAATCAACATCTAACATACCTTAGTTTTTGATTTTAGAAAGATTGGCGGAGAGACTCTTGAATTTGAATCTTCAATTGGAAAACCCTAACTTGTTCTTGAGAGAAATTGTGAGAAGAGAGTATATTTTGGGGGAAAATAGGGCTGAATCTTGTGTTATAAGGTTGTATATAGGTGGGAAATTGACCCAAATACCCCTCTAGACGCAGATTTTAAAATGCTGAAAACTGGGCACCCCCATGGTTGTCGATGCGGCACATCGAGGAAATCGATGCGCTACTCGATGCATCGCTCCATGATCGCACCAAGCCTCAGTACTTTTGACTGGAAGATCCTGGATAATTTTAACGAACATGATAGGCGAAGCAGCATGCCTAGGTTACATTGGTCCATTATTTTGGGACACCAAACATGGTCTAAACTTGGTCCAAAAAATCCAAAACTTATTTGGGGACACCTACTAACATATTTGATCATGAATCAACTTAAATATAAATATTAAGGGTCGTATAGGTCGATAAATAAGATTTCTAACTTATAATGGCTAAAAAAAGATTCTAAGTGTAAACACTTAGTTGAAATATCTAATTCTGGGACCTCTTTTAAAGATTTAACGGACTGAGTAAAGCTTATAATTTTACAGGATCTTAGATTCATGAAAGTGGAGGTCCAAGTGACGGATACTGGAAACCACATTTACTAATGACGGGATCAAAGTGGACAGGGAGGTTCGACTTCATTTTATTGTTATTGCATAGTTAGGGAGGTTAATATCCCCTAAAAAATCATCACATGATTAGGTTCTTAAGTCACATTAGTATATGATTGGGTGGTTTGAGACCCCCGTGCATACACATACTACGGCCCAATTAGGGGGTCAGAGATAGGTTCTATATAGACCATGGGCACTACTATGTGACGGTAGAGCTACACAATCTAAGCTAAAGTTTTAAAATGCATTTTAAGAGTTGTTCCCTATACCAGTGTGTAATATATATGTAAATGCATTTGATTTTGTGCATTAGATTTTAATGATTTTGATGTGATTGATAATGACATTATGTTACCCTTATCCTTAAGTTTCATGCTAGAGCTTGAACTGCTAACCATATTTGGACGCTATATCCCTACGTGATGCAGGAATTGATCATACTTCTACTCTTCCATCTCTGTGAGTAGGATTCGGTGACAAATCTTTAGTTGACATTATAGTTGTAAGCTTCCATACATTGAAAGTCTACATTTTATGTTTTAGTCTCTTATGTCTTAGATTGTTTAGACTATTTATAGCTATAGTAGGGTGCATATACCAACATACTTTATTGATATTTAGTTTGGTTCTTTTTTTAAAAGGATTCTTTTGGACTACTGTGGATATTGGGTAATGTCAATCGATTGTTTGATCGATCATCGATCGTCGGATTATAGATATATTTTAAACTTACTTAAGCTTATTGCATGCTATCTTATTTTATATTCAAAATTCATCTAACATTAATAAAGTTATATTTGGTTTGGTTAGGTTCAGGGAGTGATATCTTATCCATGTGGGACATGAGATAATTGCATGGCTAGGATCGAGTTTAGGTCGTGACAAAGATGGTATCAGAGGCTAGGTTTGGTTTCATTTAGTGTCCAACAAATCCATTTGAAGTAAAGTCCCTTTTATGTATTTGTAACATGCCACACCTATAAGGGAAAGGATATGAGGCATTTAGGAATGTTTCCCTTGCTTGACTCAAAGAAGATTTTAAAATTTGTGGGAGCTCGTCTTTCCCATATATGGACAGTGTAGATAGATCTTATCCTACTCCAGGAGTTCAAACCCAGTTAAGGGTCGCTGATTCTGATTGCCCCAAGGGAGCTTTACCGGTTTACCCTATTCTTTCTATGGCACCTTGAGTTGATATGTCGAATGTTGAGTTTCTCCAATTGATTCATATTCTCCCCCTATTTATGGAATATCAAACTGAGTGTATTCTTTCTATTTCTCTATTATTTGAAGCCACTAGGGTTGGAAAATTTATGAGGCTAAGTCCTCATATTTTCATTAGTTCAAAAGTTGAGAAAGATCCTCAAAACTTAATTGATGAGATAAAAAAAATTTCGTTCGATGAATGCCACTAATTCAAAGGGTGTAGAGTTCACTACTTACGAATTAAAATATGCAACATAGTAGTAGTATTAGGAATGGGACTAGTCTAGGTGCGTTAATATTGAGTCAGCTCTATAGGATTATTTCTCTAGTACTTTTTTAGATCCCTTCTTTCAACAATAGCTGAGAGATGCGATAGAGGAGGAATTTATTTGTCTAAAGTAAGGAAAAAAGTTAGTTAAGTAATATACTTGGAAGTTCCATCAGTTATTCTGGTATTCTCTTGAGTTGGTGTCTAGTATGAGAGTTAGAATGAGGAAGTTTACTTTTAGTTTGTCCCAAGACTTCATTCTTGAGAGTAAGGTTGCCTTGTTAAACAAAGACATAGATATTTCTTGGATTGTAGAGTATATAGAATAAGTGTTGGAAAAAAAACAAGTGGAGATAAGTGAAAGGTAGAGTAAGAAGTTTCCAAATATGAATTAAGGTAAAGATCATTAGTGGAGTCGTAGAGATGGTGGTAGGTGGTCTAATAAGAAGTTGTTCCTACTCTACGGCTAGTGCTCTTTATCTGAAGTCGTTGGATTACCGTTGTTCTTAGTATGATAGTCGATTTACAGCACATGAGCGCAGTCTCAGGCAAGCGAGGCTCAGTAAGATATTTCTTATACTTCTTATAGATTTCATAGTTGGTCATCTACAGAGGATTTTCCTTATAAGGTTGCTTATAAGGAGAATAAAATTATTATAGCTACCCCATCGGCTCTTTCCCCCAAAGGGTGCTACTTTTTGTTCTAGCTCTAGTGTTGGTAAAAACTATCTATATACTTTTGCCTCTCGCTATGATTCTGAGGTGTCCTTTAATTACGCTCAAACATTTTTCTTATTATGAATATTGTCTACTTGATCCCAAGTCTACTCTTTACTATTTGAACCCCTATGAAGCTGTCTATTTTGGCTTTGATCCTGAGTGTACTCTTGATCTATTTTTTGTGTCCACCTCAGTTCGTACGTTGTTGTGGCTAGAATGGTATCTAGAGTTTGTGTGATGTTGGTCTATGGTAGAGAGACCTCAGTGGATCTGATAGAGTTTGATATGTTAGACTTAGATATGATTTTAGTGATAGGTTTATTGCATTCATGCTATGCGTTTCTTGGTTGTCTAATCCAAAGGGATAATTTCCATTTCCCAAATGTATCAATAATCAAATGGGAAGGTAGTTCTCTAGTTCCAACGGAATCTGCATCTCGTATTTTAGAGCCTGGAAATTGGTTTCGAAATGGTGCCATTATCACTTAGTGCATGTTTAGGATTATATTAGAGAAGGTCCTTCATTGTAGAAATTCCTATGGTCAAAGAATTCTGTGTGGTGCTCCCTGATGATCTTCCTTGAGTACCTCTTGATAGGGAAATTTATTTTGGGATTGATCTTTTTCTAGAAACTCAAATATTTCAATCCCTCCTTATAGAATGGCTTCAGATGAGTTAAAGAAGCTCAAGAAATAGTTCAAAGATATTCTTAATAATGATTTTATCCACCCTAGTGTGTCTCCGTGGGATTCTACTGTTCTCTTTGTACATAAGAAGGATAGTTCCCTTATGATGTGTATTGATTATCGCCAATTGATGTAACTATAGAGAATAAGTATCCACTTTCGATGATCAATGATCTTTTTAATTAGATTCTGGGTGATAAGGTTTTCTCTAAGATTATTCTTTGGTCATCTTTGGTCTGGGTACTATCAGTTCAAGATTAGGTAGGAGGATAACCCAAAGACTGCTTTTTGAACTCAGTATAGTTATTTTTAGTTTTGAACGTTCATAAGAAGAATTATCCTAGCCATGTCTTGGAATTGTTAGTTGTGGTGTTTGCATTGAAGATCTGGCGACAATATTTTTATGGAGTCCATATTGATATTTATTTTGATCATAAGAGCGAGAAATATGTGTTCACCCAAAAAGATTTGAATCTCAAGCAAAGAAGATAGCTTGAGTTGCTAAAGAACTACTACATGAGTCTCTATTATTATCCAGGTAAAAGTAATATGGTTATTAATGCTCTTAGCAAGTTGTCCATGGGAATCATATCTCATATGGATGAGGAGAAGTAGGATTTGGTAAAAGATATACAATGTTAACCTTTCTTGAAGTCTGTCTCTTGGATTGCGCGGATGGTTAAGCGATTTTTCAAGATGTCGTAAAGTCAACTCTTGATTCTGAAGTGAAGAAGAAATAGATGTTGGATTCTATCTTGATGCATACCATGAATGATGTAGTTGAGTATAAAGTGATGGTTTTTGAGATCAGTGGTAGAAAGTGATGGTTTTTGGGATCAACGGTGATAGTATCTTGAGGTACCAAGGTAGACTGTGTGTTCCTTATACTGATGGATTGTGAGGATGAATTTTGGCAAAAGCTTATGAGTCGTGTTATACTATTCATCCTGGTTCGACAAAAATGTATCATAATCTTAAAGAGATTTATTAGTGGAACTATATGAAGTGGGATGTGGTCGATTTTGTGGCTAAGTGCATGGTGTGTTATCATGTAATTGTTGAACACTTGAGGGCCAGTAGATTATCTCAAGAGATTGAGTTTCCAGTTTGGAAGTGGGAAGTGGTCTATATGGATTTTTCTACTGGTCATCCATGGTCTCGCCATTAGTTTGATTTAATTTCGGTTATCGTTAATAGAATGACTAAGTTCAATCACTTATTCCTAGTGAGGATAAATTTCTCTTCTAATTATTATGCTAAGTTGTTCGATAAGGGGATTATGAAGTTGCATGGTACTCTAGTTTCCATCATATCTGTTTGGAGTACTCAGATCTCATCTCACTTTTGGAGGTCTTTTAAGTGATGTTTGGGGTGTAAAGTGACCCATAGTACCGCTTCTACCCATGGATGAATGGGAAAGCAAAAAATCCAATTCAGGTCTTGGAAGATATGCTTTGAGTTTGTATGTTTGATTTTGCTAGTAGTTGGGTTGACCACTTGCCTATCATAGAATTTTCCTTCAACAACAGGTATCACTCGAGCATTGGTATGGCTCCATTTGAGGCCTTATATAGTAGGAGGTGACGATCTCTAATTGGGTGGTTTGAGGTTGGTGAAAATAAGTTGTTTGGTCCTAATTTGGTTCAACAATCTATGGAGAAGGTGAAGGTAATTTGGAATAGACTTAAGGCCGCCAAAAGTCCAAAGTAGATGTGGGGCAAAGAGAGTTGAAGTTCAGTGTTGGTCATTACGTGATTCTGAAGATGTCCCCCATAAAGGAAGTGTTGTAGTTTGGTAAGAAGGGGAGGCTTAGTTCCTATTATGTTGTTCCGAATGTGGTTTTGAAGAGGGTTGGTAATGTGGCATATGAATTAAAGTTTCCTATTAGTTTGAGATCAATTCATCCAGTGTTTCACATTTTGTTGTTTTAAAAGTGCATGTGTGATCCTTTAATGGTTGTTCCATTGGTAGAAGTGAGTATCTTAGATTTCTACACCTATGAGGAAGTCCCGATTAAAACTTTGGATTGGTAATTCTGTCAGTTGCAAAACAAAGGATGTAACTTTTATAAAGGTTCTTTGGAGGAACCAATAGGTTTAGCAATAAATGTGGGAAGCCTGAGGAGGACATGAAGTCCATGTATCCATACAAATATTAATCATTTTGGAAGACTTCCCTTAACATTCTATGAATGAATTTAATCTACAAAAAGTTTGCGGTATTACAATATCTCCCCCTTGGGAACATTCGTCCTCGAATATTGCTAGTGAAGTTGAGACGCTGAAAACTGAGGCAATAACTGGCATATACAACACAAAGCATGACACAATTGATTATAATTGCATTAACTATCGAATGAATGGCTATATAAAGTTGAAACTTAGATTGAAAAGCGATGATCTGAGGAAACTTGTTACGTTAAACTAAATCTGAATCTGCAGCGAAGAGATGATGGTACTTGGTACGCATATCTGCTTCTGTTTCCCAAGTGGCTCCCTCAACGGATTGATTTTGTCAAAGAACCTTGAATAGGGGGACTTTTTTGTTCCTTAGTCTACGAGTCTGATGGTCAAGGATCTTAACTGAAATTTCTTCATAAGAGAGGCTATCATGAACCTCACTTTCTAAGGGTACTAAAACCACTGGATCACTAATGCACTTCTTCAACAAATACACATGGAACACAGGATATACGGATGATAAATTTGTAGGCAACTAAAGCTCATATGCCACCTTTCCAACACAACTCAAGATTCGGAAGGGACCTATATAATGTTGACTAAGTTTCCCTTTCTTGCCAAATCTCTTTACCCCCTTCATGGGTGAAACTTTTAAATAGAATGAATCACCAACTTCAAACTCAAGATCTCTTCTTCTTACATCCACATATGACTTCTGATGACTCTGAGCTATTTTCAACCTCTCTTGAAACAACAGTACTTTCTACATAGCTTTTAACATCATATCTATCCCTATAATGCAGCCTCATCAACGTCAAACCATTCGATAGGTGATCAATATCTCCTCTCATAAAGTGCTTCAAACGGGGCCATTTGAATGCTAGCATGATAACTGTTGTTGTAGGAAAACTCAATAAAAATCAAATTCTTATCCCAACTGCCCTTGAAATAAAGCCTACACGCTTTCATCATATCTTTTAGAGTCTGAATTGTCCTCTCTGTCTGACTACCAGTCTGAGGATTCAATGCAGAACTAAGATGAACTTTGGTACCAAGACTCTTCTAAAAAGCTTTCCAAAAATAAGGGGTGAACTGAGTTCCCCTATCTGATATAATGGACAGGGGCACTCCATGCAATATGACTAACTCTCAGATATATAACTTTGCATATTCCTGAACTATAAGGACGTATGAACTGGCAAGAAATGTATTGACTTAGTTAATCTGTGCACAATTACACAAATTGAATCATGATGACAACGCGAATAGGGTAACCCTGTTACAAAATCCATATTCACCTCCTCCAACTTCCAAGTAAAAATACTGAACTCTTGAAAAGCACCACCAGGCCTTTGGTGCTCTACCATAACCTATTGACAAGTTGCACACTTGGGTACAAACTATACTAAATCTCTTTTCATACGGCTCCACCAATAGATTTGTCACAAATCTCGGTACATTTTAGTAGCACTAGGTTAAATGGAATAATGCGCACCATGCACCTCAACAATTATCCACTGTCTTAACTCATCTATACATAGTACATGTATTGTACTCTTTTATCTCAACACACAATCTCTCCTTTGGGAGAAAACTTCTACTTTTTGGTCTTTAATCAACTCCTTCAACTTAACCAAGACAGGATCTTAATATTATTTCTCTTACATCTCAGAAACTAAGGAAGATTCTGAACTACTCTGCACCCAAACTCTACCCTCATCTGAGTCAACCAATCTAACACCCAACCTAGCTAAACGGTGAACGTCCTAAGCTAACTCTTTCTTATCATTCACCTTATGAGAAACACTACCCATACATAATCGATTAAGTGTATCTACTACTGCATTGCCCTTGCTCGGATGATATAATATACTCATAAAATAATCTTTAGCATTTCTAACCACCTTCTTTGATGGAGATTTAACTCCCTCTATAAACATATATTTCAAGCTTTTGTGTTTCGTGAACATATCAACATGCTAACCATATAGGTAGTGTCTAAAAATTTTGAAAGCAAACACCACAGCAGCTAATTCAAGATCATGAGTTGGGTAATTCTTTTCATGAAGATTAAGTTGCCGAGAAGTATAGGCTATGACCGTACCTATCTTCATCAAAACACAACCCAAACCAACTCTAGAGTCATCACAATAGATAAAAAAACATTCGTACCATCAGGTAATGCTAAGACCGGGGCTGAAGTAAGTCGAGTCTTCAACTCCTAAAAACTCTTCTCAAAAGAATCTGACCACTAAAACTTAACATTCTTCTGAGTCCATCGGGTCATAGGAGATGCAATGCATGAAAATCCCTCGACAAAAAATCTGTAATATCCATCTAAACCAAAGAAACTCCTAATGTCTGACAAAGAGATAGGTCTAGGCCAATTTCTTATTGCTTCAGTCTTTTGGGGATCAACTCTAATACCCTTCATGGAAATAACATAACCGAGGAAACAAAATGACCTTAGCTAAAATTCACATTTACTAAATTTGGCGAACAACTGGTGATATCTCAAAGTTTGCAACATAATTAGGAGGTGGTACGCATGATCATCCTCACTATGAGAGTAGATAAGAATTTTATTGATATAGACTAAGACAAACATGTCCAGATACGATTTGAACACTCGGTTCATCAAGTTCATGAAAGCTTCTGGGGCATTGGTTAGCCGAAAGGACATGACTAGAAACTCTAAATGACCATAGTGGGTCCTGAAGGCTGACTTCAAAATATCGTATTCCCTTACTTTGAGTTGATAATAACTAGATCTATGGTCTATCTTTGAGAAATAACTTGAACCTTAGAGTTGGTCAAATAAGTAATCAATTCTAGGAAGAGGATATTTTTTCTTGACTGTGACCTTATTCAATTGACGATTGTCAATGTACATACGCAAACAACCATGGAAGCATCCCATGGAAAAACACTAGGTCTTATGAAGCGTTTGCCTATAAGACGTTTGAGTTGCTCTTTCAACTCCTTAAGTTCGGCAGGATCCATATGATATGGAGTAATGGAAATAGGCTGAGTATCAAGAAGAAGATTAATTCCGAATTCTATTTCCCTATCGGGAGGTAACCCGGGAAAATCTTCAGGAAAGACATCATAAAACTCATTAACTATACTGACTAACTGAACTGTATGAGTCTTAGACTTAATGTCTTTGACTTAAACTAGATGATAGATGCACCCTTTAGAGATCAGTTTTCTGTCTTTAAGATAGGATGTAAAATGACTCATGGAACACACTGAATTACCATGCCACTCAAAGGCTAGCTTATCAGGAAACTAAAACTTCATCACTCGGGTACAACAATCAATGGATGTATAGCAAGAATGGAGACAATCCATATCAAGAATAAGGTCAAAGTCAACCATATCTAATTCTATCAAATCTTCTAATATGATTTTATGTAGGATAGTAATGGGACACTTTCTATAAATCCTTTGGGTAACAATTGATTCCCCTACTTGTGTAGAAACCAAGAAAGGCTCAGGGATCTTTTCAAAACTTTTCTCAAAATTCACCACAACCAACAGAGTCACATAAGAGAAACTCGACCCAGGGTCTAACCACGCATAAACATCAAAATGAAAAAAACATGAAGCATACCCGTAACAATATCTAAGGAGCTTTCCTACTCCTGGCCTCATGATAATATATAGAACCAATTCTAGTGCTGACCACATCTGGTACTGGATGATGCACCCTGAGGAGGGGCTGGACGAGCTGTAGGAGCTGGTGCACTGGAAGTCCCTATCTAAGGATGAAGATCTGTACTTCCCTACTTAGCATACAGGTATTCTCATATTCTATGAACAAACTTGCCACAACCCAAACAACCCATTTTCCAAGTAAAACACTTACTAGGATGAGTTCTACCATACTTAGAACATAGAGAATAATTGGGATTACTACTCAAAGTACTCTGCGACCTAGACATAGAAGATTTACCCCACTTCTCCTGTCTATAGCTGAGAGTGGGAGAACTAGTTGAACACAGCATTGGCAATGGCGGATGACTCTAAAACTGCGAGAAATATCCCCTTGCAAACCTTGACTAACCATACTTAAACTATCCTATTCTAGCCTTCTTATTTGATCTGTCTCTTTCCTTCCTTTTTTCTACATCAATGTGCTGAGCGTGCATCATTAATCTAGGAAGATCCATGCCTCTAATAAGCATAGAAGTCCTACACCTTAACTACCAACTTGGACACACCGGTCACAAACTTACTCATGCTTGACCTAGGGACAACCATCTATTCAGAGGCATACTTAGAAAACTTGTTGAACTTGAGGTATTACTTCTTCACAATCATTGAGCCCTGCCTTAGGTTTATAAATTCTTATATCTAAGCTTCCCTCATCTTGTTTAAGAACGCATTCTGAAACATATGCCAAGTCATAGGAATAGTATTCTCTCCTCTTCTATTCCTCCACATCACCACTCAATCATATGCAATATCCTTCAGCCTATAAGATGTCAATTCTACACTCTTCTCTTCAGAAAAATGCATAATTTGGGTGATCTTCTTTACCTCATACCGATAAAGCTATGGGTCCTCATCTCCTATTATCCAAAGAATTCTAGTGGGTTCATCCTCCTAAATTCTTAGGTTCTGGCTGCGGCTAAGTCCCTACCCTACTTAGGTGGGACTATAGCCTGTCGATTTCCATGAATATTAGATGTCATTGCTTGGTCTAGCGCTTGACCAATATCCTAAAACTCTATATATGACACGTTCTCGTTCAAATGATCTGCGAACTAAAGTGGCTAGTTATCATTCCTATGGGAATTTTCTCTGGAAGGAGGCATATTCTATCATAAAAGATGATAAGTTAGTAGCAGTTGAGATATCTGTAAGCACGATGGATTATGAAAGAAAGAGAGGATTTTCCTAAAATTCTCCACAGCCTCTTGCTCATAGATGTGGTGTGCTTCACAGTGATGATCAAGACTCTATGTATTGCAACTTGTTTGACTCCCTAGGACTTTCTAAACCTTATACGCTGATACCAAGTTTGTAGTACCCCATAATCTATTCTCGAGACGTTACATAGTGCTCAAGGCTATGAGTAGCCCCACGCTAACCCTTTGATCCTGCTACTAGATCTGAACCTTAATTTAAGATAATTTAATTAAGAAATAATGCAGTATTTAACTAAAAACTACACTAAATAAACTATAGATACTATCTGAATAACAAATACTAAAAGTATGTAATTAAACTCGTAGTTCGATGAGCCTCTACTACTAAATAACTAGAGAGCCATTAGGACAGACCCCCAACTGACTTGGGCTAAACTAAAAACGATAACTCAATTACTATGAAAGTTGGAAATCTGAAGATTTAGGGCCTCGAATCATGAAGACTCACCAACTGTGGGAGCCTAGATATAGATTCTTCAACTACTCACGCTACTGATATAGAGCACCTGAACCTACATTATAAAACTATGTAGTACATAGACATATGTATTAACACTTTGAGGATGTAGTGAATATATAGAGGAGTAATGCATAAGTAGACATCATTATAATTAGAAAGTATACACACGTGTATGTATATGACTCACATAAGATTGATTATCTAAAATATTTAAATAAAAAATCATGTATAACAAATCATACTTGTAAATCTAGTGAGTCATAACACTTGGTCTTATAAAAGCTTTTCCTATCATTCTTTTTATTCTTGTCTTTTAAAACATAGAATCTTTAGGAGCTTTGGAAATCTTGGAACTTTGGGACTTAGGGACTTTGGGACTCAGGAAGTTTCTTCTAACCGACATAAACCATGTGAGTTGACATGGAGTCAAATGTCTTGACCACATTGGGCAGAGCTATTCTACACTTTCCATCGAAATAGAACCTTAACTTTAGTGATCACTATCTTAGCCCACTATGGGCGATTAGAACCTATGGTGGCTCGTAGTTCTGGGGAATGAGACCTTGGAATCATATCCAACTCGGTGCTAACTACTACTCCTACACATATTTCTCAGAACTTTTAGGAAATCCACTTACAAAATCACAAGGGTTTATAATGAAAACCAATTATACTTCTGTTTGCTATAAATCATAAATAATATGGATTCCTATCTTAGCCTAGGTTCGAAAGATCTATTTTTCTTTAAAATATGAATGCTTTCTTTTTAAAGCATTCTAATAATATATTCTTCCTGAAAGATAAAAATTTGTACTTGCGTTTGAAACATATGTAATTAAATGATCACAATTTCATAATGACGATTAATTCTCAACAATTATCTTGGAAACATTGAAAATATCAATTCACAATAGGGTTGTACAATTCACGGTATAAATGCTCAATTCAAAGCATAAATAGGTGGAATAAATATGTAATTAAAAGCTTAAATCACTTATATCTTCATTAAGATAAAACAAGATGCTTTGGGCATAAACCCCAACTTGTAAATAATGGAATCTTTCACAAAATTCAAATTTTTGGGCATAAGAATGAAAGATTTGTCCTTGGTCAAACCATTGTAATGCCCCAAAATTAAATCCCGAGATGTCACACGATGCTCAAAGCTATGAGTAGCCCCATACTAACCCTTTGAGCCTGCTACTAGATCTGAACATTTCTTTAAGATAATCTAATAAAGAAATAATGTTGTATTATATAAAAAACTACATTAATAATCTCTAGATATTGTCTGAATAACAAATACTGAAAGTCAATAATTAAACTCGTAGTACGAAAAGCCTTTACTACTAAAGAAATAGAGAGCCATTGTGACAGACCCCCAACTGACTCAGGCTAAACAAAAAATAATAACTCAATTACAATGAAAGCTGGAAATCTGAAAAAGCAGGCCCTCGAATCATGAGGACTCACCAACTATGGAAGCGTAGATAGAGATTATTGAACTACTCAACCTACTGATTCTGAGCACCTGAACTTATATTATAAGACAATGCATCACATAGACATATATTTGGATTAACACTTTCAGGATGTACTGCGTATATGCGGGTGTAATGCATAAGTAGACATCGTCATAATTTTAAAGTACATGAATGTGGATGTATATGATTAACATAATCTCTATTATCTAAAATATCAAAATATAAAATGATGTATAACAAATTATACTTGTAAATAGAGTGAGTCATACCACTTAGTCTTATAAAAGTTTTTCCACACATTCTTTTCTTTTGAAACTTAAAAGCTTTGGGTGCTTTGAAAATCTTGGAACTTTGGGACTCAATGAGTTTCTTCCAGCTGACATAAACCATATGAGCTAACATAGAGTCCAATGTCTTGCCCGCATTGGGGAGAACTATTCTACCCTTGTCATCAAAATAGAACCTTCACTTTAATGATCAATATCCTAGACCACTATGGGCATTTAGAACCTACAGTGGCTCATAGTTCTAGGGCATGAGACCTTGGAATAACACCCAACTCGATGCTAAATACTACTCCCAAACTTATTGCTCAGAATATTAAGGAAATCCATCTTAAAACATCACAAGGGTTTATAAAGAAAACCAATTATATTTCTCTTTGCTTTAAATAATAAATAATGTGGATTCCTATCTTTTCTTACGTTCGGAAGATCAATATTTCTTAAAAATTTGAATGCTTGCTTATTAAAGAATGCTAATAATATACTCTTCGTAAAATATCAAAATTCATTATTAGGTTAAAAGCATATGTACTTAAATGATCACAATTTCATAAAAAAGCTTAATTCTCAACAATTATCTTGGAAACACTTGAAAATATCAAATCACAACAGTGATGTACAATTTATGATATAAATCCTCAATTCAAAGAATAAATAGGTGGAATAAACATGTATTCAAGTCTTAAATCACTTATATCTTCATAAATATAAAACAAGATGCTTTGGGTATAAATCCCAACTTGTAAATCATGTAATATTTTATAAAATTAAAGTTTTTGGGCACAAGAATGAAATATTAGTCCTTGTTCAAACCTCTGTAACGTCCAAAAATCTAATTTCGAGATATCACACGGTGCTCAAGTCTACGAGTAGCCCTAAAATAACCCTTTGAGCTTGCTACTAGATCTGAACCTTACTTTAAGATAATCTAATCAAGAAATTATGTTTTATTATACCAAAAACTGCACTAATAAACTGTAGATACTGTCTGAATAACAAATACTGAAAGTCAACAATTAAACTCATAGTCAGACAAACCTCTACTACTAAAGAACTAGAGTGCCATTATGACAGACCCCCAACTGACTCAAGATAAACTGAAAATTATCAAACAATTACTATAAAAGATGGAAATATAAAGAAGTCGGCCTTCGAATCATGAGGACTCATCAACAGCGGGAGAGTAGATTGAGATGCTCGAACTACTCACACAACGAATACTGTACCTGAACCTACATTATAAGACAATGTACGAATAGACATATATGTGGATCAGCACTTTGAGGATGTGCTAAGTATATGGGGGTGTTATGAATAAGTAGACATCATCATAATTAGAAAGTAAATAAATGTGGATGTATATGACTCACATAAGCTTGATTATCTAAAATATCAAAATTTAAAATCATGTTTAACAAATCATTGTTGTAAATCTAGTGAATTATAACACTTAGTCTTACTAAAAGTTTTTCCAATCATTCTTTTCTTTTGAAACTTAAAAGTTTAGGGATCTTTGGAAATCTTGGAACTTTTAGACTTTCGGACTCAAGGAGTTTCTTCTTACTGACATAAACCATATGATATGACATGGAGTCCAACGTTTTGCCTATGTTGGGGAGAGCTATTCTACCCTTGCCATCGGAATAGAACTTTAACATTAGTGAACACTATCATACACCACTATGGGGATTTAGAACCTATGGTGGCTCGTAGTTCTAGGGCATGACATGTTGGAATAATACCCAAATCAGTGCTAGATACTACTCCCATACTTCTTGCTCAGAACTTTAAGGAAATCCCCCTATAGAAAACCAAATGGTTTATATAGAAAACCAATTATACTTTTCTTTTATTTAAATCATAAAAAATATGGATTCCTATCTTAGCTTAGGTTCGGAAGATGAATCTTTCTCTAAAATATGGATTCTTGCTTTATAAAGCATGCTAATAATATATTCTTCATGAAAGATAAAAATTCATACTTGTGTTTGAAATATATATAATTAAATGATCACAATTTCATAATGAAGATTAATTCTCAACAATTATCTTGGAAACATTGAAAATATCAATTCACAATAGGGATGTACAATTCACGTTATAAATCCTCAATTAAATGCATAAATAGGTGGAATAAACATGTAATTAAAAGCTTAAATCACTTATATCTTCATTAACATAAAACAAGATGCTTTGGGCATAAACCCCAACTTGTAAATCATGTAATCTTTAATAAAATTCAAGTTTTTAGGTACAAGAACGAAAAATTTGTCCTTGTTCAAACCTTTGTAACTACCCAAAATCTAATCTAGAGAGGTCATACGAATCTCAAGGCTACAAGTAGCCCCAAGCTAACCCTTTGAGCCTTCTACTAGATCTGAACCTTACTTTAAGATAATCTAATCATGAAATAATGTTGTATTATACAAAAAACTGCACTCAATAAACTGTAGATATTGTCTGAATAACAAATACTGAAATTCTCTAATTAAATTCATAGTCTGACAATCCTCTACTATTAGAGAACTAGAGAGCCATTAGGAAAGACCCCCAACTGACTCGGGCTAGACTAAAAATAAAAACTCAATTACTATGAAAGCTAGATATCTGAAGAAGTATGCCCTCAAATCAGGAGGAATCTGCAACTATGGGATCCTTGATAGAGATGCTTGAACTACTCACGCTGGTGATACTAAGCACCTAAACCTAAATTATAAGACAATGTATCACATAGATATATATGTGGATCAATACTTTGAGGATGTACTATGTATATGGGGTGTAATGCATAAGTAGACATTATCATAATTAGAAAGTAAATGCATGTGGATGTATATGACTCACATAAGTTTGATTATTTAAAATATCAAAATATAAAATCATGAATAACAAATCATACTTGTAAATCTAGTGAGACATGACACTTAGTCTTATAAAAGCTTTTCTAATCATTCTTCATTTTGAAACTTAGAAGATTTGGTAGCTTTGGAAATCTTAAAACTTTAGGACATAGGGACTTTGGGACTCAGGGAGTTTCTTCGAACCGACATAAACCATATGAGCTAACATAGAGTCGGATGTCTTTCCCATATTGGGAAAGCTGTTCTACCCTTGCCATTGGAATAGAACCTTTAGTTTAATGATTATTGTCTTAGGCCACTAAGGGCATTTAGGACCTACTATTGCTCATAGTTCTGGGGCATAAGACCTCGGAATTATACCCAACTCGGTATGAAATACTACTCCCATACTGATTGCTCAGAACTGTAAGGAAATCATCCTAAAAACAACACAGGGGTTTAAAATGAAAATCAATTATACTTATATTTTCTTTAATTCATATATAATTTGGATTCCTATCTCAGCTTAGGTTTAGAAGATCAATCTTTCTTTAAAATCTAAATGCTTTCTTGTTAAAGCTTGCTAATAATACACTCTTCATGAAATAACAAAATTCATTCTTGGGTTTAAATAATATGTACTTAAATGATCACAATTTCATAATGAAGATTAATTCTCAACAATTTTCTTGGAAACACTCGAAAATATCAATTCACAATAGGGATTTATAATTCATGATATAAATCATCAATTAAAAACACTAATAGGTGGAATAAATTTGTAATTTCAAGATTAAATTACTTATATCTTCATAAACTTAAAACTAAATGCTTTGGGTATAAATTCCAACTTGTAAATCATGTAATTCTTTAATAAAATTAAAGTTTTTAGGCACAAGAACAAAAGATTTTTCTTGTTCAGACCTTTGTAACACCTCGAAATATAATCTCAAGATGTCACACGGTGCTTAAGGATACGAATAGCTCCAAGCTAAGCCTTTTAGCCTGCTACTAGATCTGAACCTTACTTTAATACAACCTAACAAATAAAAAAGAAGTAGGCCCTCGAATCATGAGGACTCACCAACTGTGGGAGCATAGATAAAGATGCTTGAACTACTCACACTGCTGATAATGAGCACCTGAACCTACATTATAAGACAATGTAGCACATAAGCATATATGTGGATCAATACTTTGAGGGTATACTAAGTATATGGGGGTGTAATGCATAAGTAGACATCATCAAAATTATAAAGTATATGCATGTGGATGTATATGACTTACTTAAGCTTGATTATCTAAAATATCAAAATATAAAATCATGTATATCAAATCATACATGTAAATCAAGCGAGTCATAACACTTAGTATTATAAAAGATTTTTCTATCATTCTTTTCATTTGAAACTCAGAAGCTTTGAGAGCTTTTGAAATCTCGGAACTTTGGGACATAGGGACTTTGAGTCTCATGGAGTTTCTGCTAACTTACATAAACCATGTGAGTGACATAGAGTCCAACGTCTTGCCTATGTTGGGGAGATTTGTTCTACCTTTGCCATCGGAGTAGAACCTTAACTTTATTGATCACTATCTTAGCCCATAATGGGGATTTACAACCTATGGTGGGTCGTAGTTCTGGGGCATGACACCTTGGAATCATACCAAACTCGGTGCTAAATAATCCTCCCACACTTATTGCTCTGAACTTTTAGGAAATCCACATTAAAATAGTACAAGGGTTTATAATGAAAACTAATTATACTTCACTTTGCTTTAAATCATAAATAATATGGATTCCTATCATAGCTTAAGTTTTGAAGATCAATCTTTCTTTAAAATCTTAATGCTTGCTAGTTAAAGCATGCTAATAATATATTCTTCATGAATCAAGCTTAATTCACAACAATTATCTTAGAAACACTTGAAAATATCAATTCACAATAAGGATGTACAATTCATGATATAATTCCTCAATTTAAAGCATAAATAGGTGGAATAAACATGTAATTCAAGGCTTAAATCACAAATATGTTCATTAACTTAAAACAAGATGCTTTGGGTATAAACCTCAACTTCTAAATCATGTAATCTCTAATAAAATTCGGGGTTTCGGGCACAAGAACGAAAGATTTGTCCTTGTTCAAACCTTTGTAATGCCCCAAAATCTATTCTTGAGATATCACACGGTGTTCAAGGCTACGAGTAGCCCCAAGCTAGCCCTTTGACTCTGCTACTAGATCTGAACCTTACTTTAAGATAATCTAATCAAGAAATAATGTTGTATTATACCAAAAACTACATGGATTAAAGTTTAGATACTATCTGAATCACAAATACTATAAGTCTGTAAACTAATCTTTAGTCTGACAAGCCTCTACTACTAAATAACTAGAGATCCATTGGGATAGACCCCTAACTGAATTGGGCTAAATTGAAAATAATAAGTCAATTACTATGAAAGATAGAGATCTGAAGAAGTAGGCCCTCAAATCATAAGGACTCACCAACTATGGGGGCATAGATAGAGATGCTCAAACTACTCACACTACTAATACTGAGCACCTAAACCTACATTATAAGACAATGTATCACATAGACATATATGTGGATCAACACTTTAAGGATGTACTGAGTATATTTTGGTGTAATGCATAAGTAAACATCATCATAATTAGAAAGTAAATGTATGTGAATTTATGTGACTCACATAAGATTGATTATCTAAAATATCAAAATATAAGATTATGTATAACAAATCATACTTGTAAATCTAGTGAGTCATCACCCTTATTCTTATAAAAGTTTCTCCTGTCATTCTTTTCTTTTGAAACATAGATACTTTGGGAGATTTGGAAATCATGGAACTTTGGGACTCGAGAGTTTCTTCAAATCGACATAAACCATGCAAGATGATATGGAGTCCAACGTCTTGACCACGTTGGGGAGAGTTGTTCTACCCTTGCCATTAGAGTAGAACCTTAACTTTAGTTATCACTATCTTAGCCCATAATGGGCATTTAGAACCTACGATAACTCATAGTTCTGGGCTGTGAGACCTTGGAATCATACCCAACTCGGTGCAAAATACTATCCCCATACTTATTGCTCAGAACTTTTAGGAAATCCACCTTTATATAGCACAAGGGTTTGTAATAAAACCCAATTATACTTATCTTTGCTTTAAATCATGAATAATGTGGATTCCTATCTTAGTTTAGGTTTGGAAGATCAATCTTTCTTTAAAATCTGAATGCTTGCTTATTAAAGCATGCTAATAATATACTCTTCATGAAATATCAAAATTCATACTTGGGTTTATAGCATATTTACTTAAATGATCAAAATTTTAAAATGAAGCTTAATTCTCAACAATTATCTTTGAAACACTTGAAAATATCTATACAGAATAGAGATGTACAATTCATTATATAAATCCTCAATTCAAAGCATAAATTTGTAGGAATAAATATGTAACTCAAGACTTAAATCATTTATATCTTCATAAACTAAAAACAAGATGCTTTGGGTAAAAACCTCAACTTGTAAATCATGTAATCTTTAATAAATTCACATTTTTCGGCACAAGAATGAAAAATTTGTCCTTGTTTAAACCCCACATACCTTGGGTGATGAACTAGATGAACAATCTTGCTTTTGAGGCTCTATTTATTCTCTTGAATGATTGTTCTTGGAATTCTTGTGTTGGAAATCTTGAATTAATTTAGGAAAACGTTGGTGATATCTTAGGATTCTTGATGTTGATTGTTGAAGCTTAGGGTTTTTGGTTGAGAGAAATCTTGAGAAATATATCATAAGATGCTTGTAATTGACATAAATGTTGTGTTTAGATAGAATTGGTGGATGGGAAAAAGTCACAAATACCCTTTTGTATTCCAAACAAAACTAAAAAAAATGTATCTGGGTGCCAATTTAATGGGCCACCACGACGCGCCACTATCGCGATGGTTCACTGGGAACTGATGCATAGAAAATTGGGGACCTCCGTAACTCAGAGCTATTGCGTTGTCCCATTGAATTTTTACAACTTAAACCTAAAACTTCAACACGACGTGCTACCATTGCATTCCTATAGAAATGCCATTTTGGCTTTCGGCACGATGCACCACTATCGCATTGGGCTACTAGAATTCGACAATTAGGAAAATGAACCTCTCCGCGATACACCAATATCGCGAAGGTCCAATGGAAATTGAAATATGGGAATTTGTGCATTGCCGCGATGCTCCAACATCGTTGTGGTCCACTAAATGTTACAATTATGAAATTGTCCTTCAACGCAGTGTGGTGACTGCCCAGTTGGCAAGCTCTCAACTCAAAAATACTCTAACATCTTCACCGAGTGCCGATTTTTGATGAATTGGGTATCGATGGAAAACTTACCTTAACATGACAAACAAATATTAGTCATTTTGGAAAACTTCCCTTAACATTCAATGAACGAATTTAAGTTAGAAAATGTTCAGGGTACTACAGAAAACTATTGCGACCAACTCTAAATCATTAGAGAGGTTGTTAAACTCATGCACCTTAAGTTGCCTCTAAGAATAAGAAATAATGAAAACCTACTGCATCAATACACAACCCAAGCCAACACCAGAATAATCACAATACATGGTAAATCTTTTAACCTCAATAGGAAGAGCTAAAATAGAAGACGAGGTGAGAAACACTGTGAGCTTTCAAAAGCTCGACTCACACTTATCGGACCATCAGAAAGGAACCTCTTTTTGAGTCAACTTTGTCATATTTTATAAAAGAGTATCAAAGCCTTTTACAAATCACCGATAATAATCAGCCAAGCCAATACAGCTACAAACCTCAGTAAGAGATGTAGGCTTTGTCTTAGTCACGAATAGCCTCAGTCTTCGTCGGGTATACCATAATCCCATCATTAGATACAATATTCCCAAGAAATGTCACTGACTCAAGCCAAAACACACACTTTGTGAATTTAGTGAAAAGCAAATGACCTCTTAAACTCTGGATAACAATACTCAAATTTTTTACATGCTCTTCTCTACTCCTTGAATACACAAGGATGTCATCGATTAATATAATCACAAAGGAATCCAGATAAGGCATGACCACTCGGTTCATTAAAACCATAAATTTGGTTGAGGCATTAGTTATCCCCAAAGAAATCACTAAGAACTCATAATGATCATAACGGGTCCTAAAGGTTGTCTTCAAGAAGTCCTGATCCCGAATCCTTAAGCGGTGGTAACCAGACCTCAATTAAATCTTAGGGAACACCGTTGGTCCCTCAAGGGGTAAAACAAATCACAATATTAGGAATCGGATAAAAGTTCTTCACTATTACTTTATTAAGATGGTTCTATTCAATACGCATACGTATGAAGCCATATTTTTTCTTCACAAACAACATAGGAGATACCCAAGGAGACACACTCAATTAAATATATCCTTTACTAAGAAAATCCTAAATCTATGAGTTCAAATCCTTAAGCTCTAAAGGAGACAACATTAAGGTGCCATAGAAATAGGTTGGGTTCCCGACTAAAGATCAACATCAAAATCCATACTACACTCAAGAGGAAGGCTAGGTAGATCGGTAGGGAAAACATTAGGAAGCTCATAAACTAGAGGAACAGATTTTAGTGATGGACTCTTGATACTATTATCACAAATATATATGATATAAGACTCGCAACCCATAAAAATAATACTATATCACGCATATAAAAAATAATCTTCACTGGAAAAATAATCCATGTTCGTATATTAGTGGGATAACCAGTCGATTCCAAGAATCATATCTAAATCCACCATGTCAAATATAATAAGTTAAGTATGAGTATCAACATCTTTAACGGTCAAAAGACATGATCTAACAACCTGATCTACCACTTATGAATAAACTATAAGATTAGATACACGTAATGGCATATATAATGAATTCCTAAATAACAATAACCATAGAGAAAAGTAAATAGACAGATAAGAATATCTGTATCTTAGCGAAAATAAAGTAGAGGCCAACTGACCGCGCACGAAATGCATACCTATAATAACAACTTTCAAAGACTCAGTCTTTAGTCTAGACCATACTATATTAAACTTTCCATGGGGGATCCTTATCAACCTCCTATCCTACTTGCATGAGAACCTCCACAAATACCTTGGGGAACACCCCTACAACTATGTATACAACTTTTATCAATGATATGGACTGCACTAATATGTGGAATACTCTGAGCTAAAGGAAAAATCACTCCATGACAGGGGAACTTAATAGATGAGTGACCAAAAGATTTATAACCATCACATTCCCTAGGAACTATATTAAAAGTAGAAGATTCGAATGACCCATAAGAACCATCAGAACCAGAATAGCCTAAAGATAAATCTTTCAACGGCAGAACATGACCCTAGCTGGGATAATAACTAGAGCTTGACTGTTCACAATCAATAATCTGAAGCTATACCTGAATGGGTCTATATAGATTGACCTTGATGCTGAAATAGCAGATGTGAAGGCTAACTACCCTGACCATGACCTCTGATTGCTACCCCTTTGGGCCTCGTGATGTATCTCCACCATAATTTGAGAATGATCAGAAACCTCAGCAAAAGACCTACCCAGAATAACAAAACTCTGAGTATACATATGAAGAGGAAGTGTCAATCCTCAAACAAAGCAAAAAACTCTCATACTTAAGATTCAAAATAGAAGTAGCGTGCCTAGAAAACATATAAAATCAATCCTTATACTCTACAAAAGTCATGGATCTCTACTCCAACATTGAGAAATGATCCCTAAGGATGTGATGCATGTACTTCTATAAGAATATCTCAGAGAACTACACCCATGTTAAAGGAGAAGATCCTATAGGCTTAGGGATCAAGATGACCTCTCCACCAATGGCGATGTAACACCCTGAATCTGGTACCCGGAATGCTATACGGTGCTCATGAACTCGAAGGACTACAAGCTAACCCATGAATGATATATGTACCTAAACACTGCATAGTAAATTGTGTAAATATAGAAATAAAGGCTGTAAGGCCATAAGATTCAATACTAAGACACAATATCTAATAAAATATAACATCTACATGGGGTATGAAACACCCAAAACAAACTAATAAACTGACTGAACATGATAGTTTCAAAGGTCTCTAACTATCTGAATAAGGAGTTGATTGGACATACCCCAACTAACTCCAACTACTGAAATAAACTAAGTACTAAAATGATAAGATAATGCTTATGTCTTCGAAGGATGATGGCTCACTGTTGACTCTGACTATTGAGTATTGGAATGCTATCGATGCTCATCAGCTTGAGCTTTCGAAACTATGGTGTAGAACACCATATTGCAAATACGTCAGTACAATTCAATATACAGGTATGCATATAAGATAGGATAAATACAAAGGGTTTACATGCATGAACTATACTAACTAACTGAACAACATAAATGTGAGAATACATACGTAAATACATAATAACTATAATTGAGTTTGTTATAACATGATTACTGAATCTGAGTACTAATAACATATGATACAGATAACCGTATAACTGAACTAACTAATAATGAGTAACTGTATCTGGAAATCTAGTTTCTAATGTACCTAGCTAAGTTTTGTTCTGTTTTGAGGTGACTACATCTGACAGTCCTGAATTCTATAGAACTATCTGAGTTCTATTACAGAGATTGAATGACTATATCTGACAGTCCTGATCTATAACTAAAACTGTGGGAAGTAGTTATCTAATTGACATACCGTAAATAACATAATATAGTTGTGTTGGGGTCAAATCTACAACCCTAATTGGAAGGGTGTCAATACCGTGCCACTGGAAAAGATAAGTTATGGGTGACCCTGATCTTATAGTTTCCCCAAAAGAGAATGGTGGGACCCTCATATGACAGTGTTTACCTACCTCAACAACCTTCATCTGATAGTATTGACATCTTAACCTATGCCGGCTACATAGTTCTGGAATGCAAGGATGACTTCTATAAATCACACCCTTATCAAACAGTGTTTGTTCCCATCCTTGGGTTCACTCGGTTCTAATTCCTACTCCCATCGGAATAACCAACTGAACATGGATTAGTGAAATAAATTGCACTGAAGTAACTAATTTTTCATTGACTAATGGAATAGTACTGAGATTACTATTATTCCGAGCTTTTCGGAGTCACATGACTAGCTGAGTTCTATGGATCATAGCTTGACTGAGGATATCTTCCAAATATGGCACTAACTCTAGGGACACAACTATATTTTTCGAGTACAAGTACCCACAAAACTCGATGGGAAAAAACTGATAAAGTATGTCTTTCTTGAATACATGACTAGCAACACAATCCATAATACAATAAGTTTAAGATTTCATAAAGTACAAGTTCTAAAGCACTACATTGATTACAAATATATCCATACTTCATTGACTAAGACATTTTATCAAACACTTGACGTGCATAAACTTGTACATGAATGGAGATTTCATATTATTATACTAATGTGGCACTTTTTCTTCACATAGGCATTTAGTCAAACACATGGATAGCATGCTTTGGTTATACCATTATCAAAATATCTAATAATCAACGATACATCGATTGACTTGTAAATTGAAGAGGGTTTATCATGATTATTAAGAAAATCTTCATATACCCGCTATTCATTGGAATATGTAATTTAAAACAAGAATTTAAATCCCACACCATCATGAACATGAATTTCAATTCTATTTAAATCATGAACAGTCATAAATACACAAATCTTGATTTTTTAAAAGAGATTCTAGAGCTTCATGGGTGAAAGGGGGCCATAAGTCAACACATGACATACCTTGATACTTGATTTGGGAAGATTGATGGAAGAATCTTTGAGATTTTGATCTTGAATTGGAAATTCCTCTTCTTGTTCTTGAGAGAATTTGAGAGAAAAAAATATATTTTGATGAAATGGCGGCTGAATTTAGTATTTATGGAGCTTTGGGTGAATGGAAAATATAAAAATACCCCTCCAAAATTGTTTGGAAAATGCTGAATTCTACGACTAACGACATTGGTCCTATGTCATCACATATGTGATAAGCCGTCAGCTCATGTCATCACTTGATGCTTGAATATATGACTTTCTTCCTAATGATGAAGACATTAGCTGATATATAATCATATATGTGATAAGTCGTCAGCTAATGTCGTCACTTGGTTTCCAAGCTAAGATACTGGAGTAAAATAGATATAACTTTTTTCTTCGATATCGGATTAAGGCAAAATTGGTAATATTGGAAAGCTAATTGAATTATCAATATGTTTATGTGTCATGAGATAAAAATTTTGTAGTATAATAAGATATATGCTCATTTGAAGTTGACTATACCCATACCCTTCCCCAAGAATTCATTCGATAAGAAATGTTTTGATTTGCCTAATAGCTAGGAAGTATTTGAAACATCAAATAACATCAAACTTGATCATGAAACTACCAAATAACCATGATGTACTATTAATAAGCTTGAAATATGGAGTTAATAGTGATTTGAATTGTTTGGGTTATTACAATATCTTCCCCTTAGCAACATTCGTCCTTGAATGAGATTGGTTAGACTAAGAGAAATGATAACTGAAAGTACATACGAGACATGCTCAACTGAATCATGATTTCATGACCAACATGACTAATAAGATGGTTTTATCATATAAAACATGCATATCTGATGCATGAATACATAAATGAGCTGACGCATGAATGCATGACTGAATATGTAATGGTACTTGGTACCAAGTTTATAATGGAAATCTTAACATGATACTAAATAAGCTTAAGGAAAATTGTTACCTTGAACTGAGTCTGAGTTTTTGAAGAAGAGACCAGGGTACTTGGTTTGTATATCTGCTTCAGCTTTCCAAGTAGCTCCCTCAACAGATTGATTCTACCAAAGAACTTTGACTAGAGGGACTTCTTTGTTCCTTAGTCTACAAATATGGTAGCCAAGGATTTTGAATGGAATTTCTTGATAAGAGAGACTGTTCTGAACATATATGCTTTGAATAGGGACTACATCTGCTGGGTCACCTATGCACTTTTTGAGCAAAGAGACATGGAAAACTAGGTGAACTGAGGCTAGATCTGAAGGCAATGAAAGCTTATAAGCTACTTTGCCAAAGCAACAAAGAATTTTGAAGGTGTCAATATATCTAGGACTAAGCTTTGCCTTCTTTCCAAAACTCTTCACTCTATTTATGGGAGAGATCATTCCATAGACAAAGTAATTGATTTCGAACTCGAGATCCTTTCTACGTACATCTGCATAAGACTTTTGTCGACTCTGAGCAGCCTGAAGTCTCTCTCTGATAAACTAAACTTTTACTAAGTTATTGAAAACCATGTCAGGCCCTATGATTAAGGTCTCACTAACTTCAAACCAAATGACAAGAGATCTGCATCTCCTACCATCGAAAGCTTTGAATGGAGCCATCTGGATATTGGAATGATAGCTGTTGTTGTATGCAAACTCAATCAAAGGGAATTTGTCATCCCAAATTCCCTTGAAATCAATTGCACATGCCCATAGCATATCCTGTAAGGTCTGAATAGTCCTTTCTACTTGACCATCTTTTTGGGGATGAAAGGTTGTACTGAGATGAATTAGTGTACGAAGATCCTTTTGGAATGCTTTCAATAAGTTAGAGGTGAACTATGTACCTCTGTTTGAAATAATTGAGAATGGAATTCCATGTAATCTGACCAACTCCCTAATATAGAGTTTGGCATAGTCCTCAGCTAAATAAGAGGTATGACCTAGAAGTAAATAAGCTAATTTGGTCATTCTATCTACGATGACCCAAACCGAATAATGTTGATGATGAGTACATAGCAAACCCATCATAAAGTCAATAGTCACTTATTCCTATTTCTAGGTGGGAATAATGAACTTTTACATGGGACAACTAGGCTACTGATGCTCTATCTTAACTTGCAAACATGTAGAGCACTTAGCCACAAACTCTGCAATATTTTTTTTCATCCCACTCCTCCAATAGATCTCCCGCAAGTTGTTATACATCTTTGTGGCCCCTTTATGAATAGAGTAGCGCCCACCATGCCCTCCTGCAAGAACTAGCTTCCTCAAGTCATATACACCTAGAGCACACAGACAACCCTGACAACACAGAACACTATCTCCCCTAGGAGAAAACCTCAACCTTCTGATCCTTGACTAAAACTTTCAACTTGACTAGACTGGGATCTCTATCTGGATTTTCTTTCACCTCGGAATGTAGAGATAATTCTAAACTACTATGAACTGATACATCACCCTCTTCTATATCGACTAACCAAAAACCTAGTCTGGCAAGTTGATGGACTTCCTGAGCTAACTTCTTCTTACTGTCCTTAACATGAGTAATACTACCCATAGATAGTCTACTGATAGCGTTGGCTACTACATTGGCCTTGCCCGAAAGATAAAGGACACTCATGTCATAATTTTTCAAGAGGTATAACCACCTTCTATGGTGGAGGTTAAGATCTTTCTAAGAGAATACGTATTGAATGATCTTATGGTGTGTGAAAACATCTATATGAACATCGTATAAATAATTCCTCCAAATGTTTAAGGAAAATACTACGGCTGGAAAATCAAAATCATTAGTTGGATAATTCTTCTCATGGGGTTTAAGCTATCAAGAGGCGTAGGCTATGACATTACAATGATGCATAAGGACACAACCCAAAACTACTCTGGATGCATCACAATATACTATGAACCCATTCGAACCATCTGCAAGAGCTAGGACTAGAGCAGAGGTGATTCGAGTCTTCAACTCCTGAAAACTCATCTCGCAATGATCTGACCACTGAAACTTGACCTTCTTTTGAGTCAATCTGTACATAAGGGATGCAATAGAGAAAAATCCCTCAATAAACCATCTGTAATAGATAGCCAAACCCAAGAAACTACTGATATCTGATGGAGATACAAACCAAGGCTAGTTTCTTACCGCTTTGGTCTTTTGAGGATAAACCCTAATGCCACCACTGAAAATGATATAACCAAGGAATGCTACTGACCTTCGCTAAAAATCATACTTAATAAATTCGGTGAACAACTGATGATCTCTAAGAGTCTGAAGTACAATTATAAGATGGTCTGCATGATCACGCTCATGCGAGATATGACCAGAATATAATCTATGAAGACTATGACGAACATGTCTAAGTACTGCTTGAACAACCGATTCATCAAGTCTATGAAATTTGGTGGGGCATAAGTAAGACCAAATGACATGAGTAAGAATTCAAAGTGACCATACCGAGTTCGGAAAGCTATTTTTGAAATGTCACATTCCCTGACTCTGACCTGCTAATAGCCTGATTCGAGGTCTATCTTAGAAAAATAACTGGCACCACTTCAAGAAAAAGGTCTATTTAAGACTAACATTTAGGGATGAGTTAATAATTTCATCTCTAAAAGTATATCTATTGAGACAATATTATATTTCGGTCCTTAATTGTGCATCTTTTTGCAAAAGTATAACATATGGTCCTAAAATATTTTTAAAGTGGTCCCTATTAACCTTGGGCAAAAATCTAAAAATTCTAATAAAAGAAATTTTATACGTTTTCCCTGCTAAAATAAAACATAGGCACCAAAATTTTTTCTACTTTTCTAAAAAGTAATTAAGAAGGAACTCATCAGAGAAAAACTTTCATATTTAATATTTTCGATAATTATTTTTGCACTTCCTTTTCAAAAATCTCTTAATTATAGTGTCTTCTTGCATTTTCAGTTAAGAATCTCTCAATTATAGTTTCAGAAATCCCTTTAGTAATGGCGTCTAGCAAGAGGTTGCACTTTAGTAAAGACAGCATCAACCGCAACTTAACATCAATCTCTCTGTAATTTGATTAAGGAGAAGTTCTTTCCCTTTGCTTTTGCCATAAAGTATTGATTTTTGAAGCTGCGCAGCTTCCACAACATCAATCATTGACGACGGCCGGCTGGGCCAACTAATATCTAAGGTAAACCTAAATTGGCTTCTTGTTTCTTACTTTTGGTTCACACCCTTTTCAAAATACAAAATTTTTCATAGTGGGGTTCCACTATTAATCTCTTCTTGAATTCAATTAATGGTGGAATTGAATTAATATTACGTTATGGAGTTCTTGCTTTTTTTTAAATTATTATTTTGCCTTATCTATATCTGTTTCTTGTTATGTTTAACCCTTTAGATAATGAGTTTGAACTTGGATTTTGTTATGAACTTTATGGTTGGGTGGTGACTATTAGGGTTCTTCCGGATATGGGTGTTTCTAATTTTCTTGATTTCAGTTGTTGATTGATGGGATTAGTCAACCAAATATATGGTTTTATGGAGTAAAAGGGCTTTTTTTCCAATTTACTGTTGTGTACTATTACTATAATTTTTGGGTTCTATGCTGTTTCATCAAATAAGTTGATTGTGTCTAAGATGTGGGGGCAAAGGTAGAGAAAGTATAGTTTGTGTATATCTGATTCTTTTTGGACCGCATGTATTAGATTACATAGAGTATATTGCTGTAGACATGTGGTTTAGGTATAAATAAGGGAAGGATTGCCTAAGTCCAGCTGAAGAAGTTATTTCGAAAATTGAGAGGAATCCAGTGGTTGAGAGCACTGAAGTTGCCCTTGCACCCAAGGGAAGAAGTGAAGCTGTAACTGAATCATCTGAAGCCTCTCCTTTTGTGGAGGCTTTCAGTAATGAAAGCACTGAAAGTACTGAAGATGATACCTTAGGAGATCAAGAATCTGTTGATGACCCCCATGAGATTATGTTTAGATCTAGTTAACCATCAACCTTGACTCCTCCTTAATAGCTAGTAGCATATGTATTGACTATTTTCTATTTATGTTATTATTGGCAATCAACTTGAGACAGCACCCGTCGTCTTTCGCTTTCCCACTATAAATCAGATGAGACACTACTTTACAAGATATATCGAGTATCATTAGTCAGTAACACAGCTACATACTAGCCATCGCACTTTTGTGTTTCTTTCTGTGTGTTTTTTAATTTTATCAAATAAGGGAGTTTCACTTATGAAGGAGAGCCTTTGAGTAATTGATAATTATTTTGCGCTATCAAAAATTCTCTTAATTACAAGATCGGCTTTGTGTTCATTTGTGTGTGCTTTCCCTTTGATTTCTCCCCATAATATTGGTTTTTCAAGCTGTGCAGGTATGTTTTATGTTACATTTCGTTTGCTTGGCTGAAAAATTCTGTCAGTATTGATCTTTTCAAGTTTTTGCTATTGCTTTCTTAATTTTCATCTATTTTTTATTCATCTAACTGTGCTTTCTCAATTTAATCTATTTTTGATTTTATTTTTATTGCTTGTTTGATTCAAATTCTATTTTCGCTCAGTTTCGTTTGTTTGGTTTCACTAATCTCTATTTTCGCTCAATTTGCCTTAATGACTTTATCGGAATGTTTACTAAAGTATTAATGTGGTGTAGCTGTATTTGAAACCACTGGTAACGATATATTTATATGTATAGTGAGGTGTTGTGATGGGAAAAGTATAAGATGTATTTAGATGTAATTTTTTGGTAGTTAGCGCGGGATAATGTTAAAGGTCTTCTCGGTGTTACTTTTGCATAGTTTATAATGATCCTTCAATATTGTCATGACAACAAGCTGCCATTCCAATAGTTTAGGCTTCTGGATGCTTGATAGGTTTGAAAAATTTATATCGTTAAGCATTAGGCTTGAACGAGAGTCAAATTTAGATTTCTCTAACAAACACTTACTAGTATTTTCTTAAAGGGTGTGGAGAATGAAAATTGGACTAGTAAAAGTAACAGATGGAGTATAATTTTAGTCCATAATGTTTGTCAACATGGACTTATTATTAGCCAGTACAACATGCTGATTTGTGTTGTTCATGGTACTTTGCAGTAGTTAAATAAGAACTTTGAGAAATATAATGAGTTTTCAACTATGTTTTCCTTTTAAGAGTAATTAATTAGCTGTATGTGGTGATAAAACAAACACATCATGTGATGCATGCATTAATAAAAGTAACAAAGTTCGTTTAGTATGTTGAATGCATGGTAAAATTTACCCAATAAACCCCACTTTAGGTTTTTCTTTAATCTGTTCTAATGTGCAACATACTTGGGGGAAATGGGTTTTCAACATACTTGAAGAAGATTTGACTCGACACAAAGAAATCTCTTTAGGTCAAAACTGAGGGAGTACTTCTTAACAGCTCAAATTCTAGTTTGTTGCTAACGTCTTGCGATCCCTACATTACCTGTATAACAAATAGGTCCACTGATGCGTGTATATGTACAATCATGTTGGATAGACATAGCTGTAGAATGTTATACTTAACTAATATCCAAACAATCCTGTCACCTAAGAAAGCCCTGTTACTTTACATTACCAAGAATCAGCAGATTCCCCGTTTGCCTACAGATCAAAAAAGATGGTCAACACTCAATATAGTAACTGGTGAACTTACTGCAAATACATGTAAAAATATGATTTGTCACTTGGAATACAAATACTATTTCCATAACCTATGACACTATATGATTATTCTTTAAATTATTGTTCCTGTTCACTTTTTTTACTGTTTCCAGTAATCTTTATGTATTGATTACTGAGCATAGTTTTGTTTAAATCTACAACATTCGTTCTCTTATTTTATGTAGACAAGAAGATTAAGAGTCATGCTAACCATTACATTGTTAGAGTTGGTGTCTGAAGTTCGAGTAACCCAAACGACACCTTATGAAATACTAGAAGAAAGTGATGAAGCTCGTCGTCTTCGAAGCATCAGCAGAAAACCTCTGGTCCTAGTATGAGGTGAAATTTCTTTCCGAAAAACTTCTTATGGCTCTTGATGCTAGCCTTGGACATTCACTTATGGTAAGTTTAGCTTCCTTAATCACTGCTCTAAGTACAATGTGTTAATATTCTTCAATGGTGCTTTGTCATTAACTCTCTTGTAATTCTGTTGCACTATTTTCCTGCAGTCCTCTGTTATGAACATCAACAAATATAGATATGTAGCTGCAGAGAGCTTTTATAAACTAGAGATGGAATTTTCTCCTGTGCTAGATGTTAATATAATGTGGTTACTATATCTTTGTGAAGCTCATCAGGAAATGCAATCTTGGGCAGAAGCTGCTCAATGCATTGTTACTGTTGCTGGTGTAGTGATGTACGTAACTTCAATTAGATATCCTTCCTATTTCTTATTGTGGTGTTTGAAGGTGGAGCAGCTCGAGCCTTTTTTTTCTCACGATAATTATGCGAAACTTCTTAATTACCTGCCAGTTACTTCACCTTTGATGTTGTTATTATTTGCAGTTAAATGGTGTTGTTATTCATTTTCTAAGCTAATGCTTAAACTACTGCAGGTTGCTAGTTTGGTGGCTCGAACATTAATCTTTCTGCCTGGGAGGACAAGAAGAACCCTACTGAATCTAAGGTTTGCAATTTATATTACTCATACCATGCGCTCTCCTCCTTATTGAGACCATGTGTATTCTCTTTATGTTGCATAAAGATAATAGTGTTAATTGTGAGACCAACCTGCTATTCTATATGGCCACCGATTAGAGACCAATCTGCTAATCTATACGGCCACCATTTAAAGCCTCATTTATACGTAAAATTTAATGAACATCATTAAGTAAACAACCTTATATTAGTAAACAACCTGATAACCTTAACGGCCACCGTTTAACCTTATAACCTTATAACCTTAACGGGCACCATTTAGCCTTATAACATTAAATTAGTAAACAACCATATAACTCTATAACCTTAACGTCCACCGTTTAACCTTATAACATTAAATTAGTAAACAATCATATAACCTTATAACCTTAACGGCCACTGTTTAACCTTATAACCTTAACGGCCACCGTTTGGATGTGTTTCTAGTCCTATTTTGGTGATGTATTGGTGTTTTATTAAGTTTCTTGTACGATGACACATAACAATGCCACTCATCATACACTAATTATAGAGTAGCTAAATGCTGAACAATTAGCTGAAACATTACACAATCACACCTTGTAGGCACGTTGTGTAAATCTTTCTTCAATGTGAGCATTTGAGATTTTCCATTCGTGGTTTATTCATACACATGACAACTTATATATAATAGTAGACATTTTTGAAGAGTCCGAGCAATTTTTGTAGTTACTAAGTACGAACTTTGAGTGTTAGTAATGTTACATAATGATGGACTATCCTATTACAGGTTGTTATGTTAACAACTATTGTTGAAAAATATACAAAAAACATAGCTACTATCTAGAACATTAGATGATTTCTCTATTATCACGTTCGTGATAGGAAATAGTTAATGTTGAAAGGCTGAGTGAGAGAGAGAATCGTGATGAATGAGGCACTAATGGTTTTTCTATTGAGACTACACTCAGTACCAGAAGTTGATCCAACAGTCAGGAAGCTGAGACGAGACCTGAGTCACAGGATTACGAGGTTACAAAAGATACTACATTCTATTTCTGACACTAAAATTCAAAACTAGGATGGATTTCTGATGGGTTGGGATGATGTTGTTGAGTGAATAGAAAAAGATATATGCAAAGAGAGAGGCGGTGACAATGAACTAGAGACTTTTTGTGTTGAGCATTTAGGTTTTTGATGTCTACAAAGGTTTCTCCGTGACCAATGATCTTGATATGTGAATATGGTATGTATATATCTATACATATCCTGAGATAGGCGTTTATTGGAAGCAACTTCTCTAATTCTTCGGAGGTAGTGGTATGGACTGCGTTCATTTTACCCTCCCCAGACCCCCACTAGGTGGTAATACACTCGGTATGTTATTGTTGGTTTATCCAAATATGAACAAAATCTCAGTGCTTTATTGCCCTTAAGAAACTTCATTTAATTTTTGTTTAGTGAAAATATAGTCATTATATGTTTTTTTCTAGTGACCCTACTGCTCATTGTCTCTTTCCTACAGAAATATGCAGCAAAAGGTTTTATAGATATTCAATTTCTTTTTTCCTTTGTATTCTTTGATTTCCTATAATGATGCTAACCAAATGCTTAATTTTGTTTGTTTGCCACTTATATTTAGGTTGCAAGTTTTACAATCTTGCTCTCAACTCTATAATGGATACTCCTTTAGAGAATTCACATTTTCTTGAGAGTTTTTTCAAAGGATAAGACATCGTTTTTCTAGGATTATTTGGAAAAACATTTTATTATATACTTAGAGATGTTAGCTACTTTGGCTGATGAATTATGTAAACAGTATTGTGACAATATATTTTTGTATGTTGTACTTTTTGTCGGATGTTAATTCATTGTATTGGTAATACGATTGATAATTTTATCTTTATACATTTGATTATCAATGGTAGAAATTGTATATTGGTTGCCACATTTTTGGTTAAAAATTATTTTTTTAATTCATGAATTTTAATTAAAACTTGTAAAAATACTTCTTTAGGGACCAACATTGAATTATCCTTAAAACATTTCAAGGACTAGATTTTTGGTTGTAAAAGCTTTCAAAGACCAGCTAAGTTTGTCGTAAAAGAATTCAAGGTGGATGTATAAAGACCAAAAACGTGGTCCTAAAATATTTTTAGGGACCAGAATTTTATCAATCGCAAAAAGTCTTTAGGGATCGGTAAAAAAAATTCGTCCCTATTTACCTTTAGCGGTGGAGGCTATAGGGACGGGCGACAACCAGATTTTTCCTATCGTTTTTGATCTTTAGGGACTGAAAATAGACTTTTAGGGACAATTTTTATCATCCATATTGGTTGTTTTTCTTGTAGTGCACCCCAAAGTTTGTCAAACAAGTCATCAATATGGTGAAGTGGATACTTGTTCTTGACCGTGACTTAATTGAGCTGATGGTAATTCATGATTATTTCGAGAGAACCATTATTCTTGCCAACGAATAAGATTGCTGCGACCGACGTGGACTCACTGGGCCTGATAAACCCCTTATCTAAGAGATCATTCATCTTCTCTTTCAATTCTCTAAGTTCTGCTGGTTCCATTTTGTATGGAGGAATAGATATAGTCTGAGTGTCTAAAAGAAGATCAATGCCAAAGTTTATTTCCCTTTTGGGAGGAATTTGAGAAAGATCTTTGGCAAATACATCTTAATATTTATTCACGACTGGGACTGAATCAACACTAGGAGTTTCGAAACTAATTTCCTTAACCCAAACAAAATGATAGACACATCCTTTAGACATATTTTTCCTTGCCTGAAGGTAGAAAACAATTTGACCTCTGAACGCTGAAGTACTACCCCCCACTCTAGGATGGTTTTATTCAAAAACTGGAACTGGACTATTTTGTTTCTACAGTCACCTGTGGCATATCAGGAGTGAAGCCAATCTATGTCGAGAATGATATCAAAATTAGTCATCTCTAATTCAACTAATTCTGCTGAATTGACTTTCTGAAATATCATAACTGGACAGTTCCTGTATAACCGTCGGGCTATGATGGTCTTACCCACTGGGGTAGAGACTGAAAAAGGGCTCAGCTAGAATTTTAGGACTGATTCTGAAATCGCCTGCTATATAAGGAGTAACAAAAGAAAAGGAAGCACCTGGATTTACCAAAGCGTAAACGTCCAATTGAAAGATCTATAACATACTAGTAACCACATTAAGATAATTTTCCTAATCCTATTGGGACTGGAGAGCATAAAGTTTATTTGGGCGTTGCCCACTAGTAGCACTAAAAATGGCACTCCACTGATTTGGGCTACCAAAATGAGCTGAGGACCGGTTCTGCTGACCCTTATAACATGACTGGGGACAATCTCTGACTCAGTATCCTGGCTTTCCACATCCAAAATAGATATTGGTGCCAGCTTTGCAAACACCCTTTTGGTTCTTACCACAAGTCTGACAAAGGGAATTAGTTTGGGCATTGCTGACACTTCCCTGAGATTTAGAGTCTAGCGCCCTATCTCTATTACCATAACTGAACTAAGAAGTTGGAGAACTAGATGAAAAAGAAGCTAGAACTTATGACTTAGGAAGAAACTGAGAACGGTTTTCTCCTTCTAATTTAGGCTGAGCAAAGGTGAAACTACCTGTCCTTTCTCTCTTATTTTGCTTCTCCCTCATCTTAATATTTTTATCCTCTATCTGTTGAGCATGATTCATAATCTAGGTTAAAGTTATGTAGCTACTCAACATCGCAGACCTACACTTGTTGACCACACTATCATTCACCCTAGAAACAAAATAACTCATCTTGGCCCTGCTGTCTACAACCACATAAGGGGCATATCTGGATAATTGAGTAAACTTAAGGGAATACTCTTTCACCATCATTTTTTCCTTCCTGAGGTTGATGAATTCTACCACCTTATCTTTTCTCTAATCTAGGGGAAAGAACCTCTCTAAGAATCCGGTGACAAAATTCTCCCACTCTATAGGTCTTGTATCAACTGACCTTTCTAACATCCACTGCTTGTAGCAAGTGTGTGCAACATCTTGCAAATGATATGCAGCTAGCTCTGCACTCTCACTAGGAGTAACCCCCATGATGTCTTTAACTTTATGAACCTAATCGATGAATTCCTGAGGGTATTCATCTGACTTAGACCCGAGAAAGGATGGAGGATTAATTTTGGGGAAGCCTCGAATCATAGCTGTAGCTGAATTGGCCACTGGGTTGGCCGAAACAACAGTTGGTCATTCATTCTAAGCAGTAACTAACTTAACAAGAGTAGTTAATGCAGCTCTAAAATCGGCATGCGAACCATGTTCTTCCAAAGGATCTTCGGGCTGAGGGGATGGATGATTACCGTTTCTTCTTTCAGGAGGCATGTTCTATAGAAGAAACGGAGAAATGGATTAAACAAAGAGATTATCTTGAGATTATGCTAACTGGCATGACATGAATACTGATTGAAAGTAAATTGTTCCTAAATTATCTTATAGCCTCCTGGACATAAATGTGGCGCACAACACACCCATGTACACGACTCTACAAGATGCGACTTTCAGATTTCCTAGGACACTACTGAACCTTATGCTCTGATACTAAGTTTGTAATGCACTTGACGTGCATAAACTTGTACATGAATGGAGATTTCATATTGTTATACTAGTATGGCACTTATCCTTCACATAGGCATTTAGTCAAACACATGGGGAGCATGCTTTGGTTATACCATCATAAACACATCTAATAATCATGGGTACATGAATCAACTTGTAAATTGAAGGGGGTTTATCATGATTATTAATCAAATCTTCATATACTAGGGTTAATCATTAGAATATGTAATTTAAAACATAAATCAAAATCCCACAACATCATGAACATAAATTTCAATTCTATTTAAATCATGAACATTCATAAATAATCAAATAATGTATTTTGAAGAGATATTCTTGAGCTTCTTGGGTGAAAGGGGCCCATGAAATAACACATGACATAACGTGATACTTGATTTGGGAAGATTGATGAAAGAATCCTTGAGATTTGGATATTGAATTGGAAACCCCTTTTCTTGTTCTAAAGAGAATTTGAGAGAAAAGAATGTATTTTGGTGAAATAGAGGCTGAATTCAGTGTATATGGAGATTTGGGGTGAAAGAAAAATACAAAATACCCTTCCAAAACAATTTGGAAAATAATGAATTCTACGGCTGACGACATTGGGCTGATGTCTTCACATATGTGATAAGCCGTCAGCATATGTCTCCACTTGATGCTGGAATATATGACATTCTTTGTAAGGCTGGCGACATTAGTTGATAAGTCATCAGATATGTGATAAGTCGTCAGCTAACGTCGTCACTTAGTTGCCAGGCTAACATACTGGAGTAAAATGGGTATAACCTTTTTCTCCGATATCAAATTTGGGAAAAATTTGTATCGTTAAAAAGATAGTTCAATTATATATCTGTTTCTGGGTCATGGGCTCAAAAATTCATAGAATATCGAGAGATATGCTCATTTGAAGTTGACTAAACCAATATCCTTCCCTAAGAATTCAATCGGTATGTAATGTTTTGATTCTCCAAATAAAGGCTGTAAGGCTGTAATGTTCAAAATTATATCATAATTGAAAAAACATAACATATGGATAGGGTATGAAATACATAAAACAATTGAAATAAACTATCTAACCATACATTAGTCTAAAAAGCCTCTAACTAACTGTACTGTCTGAATAAGGAGTTGATGGAAAATGTCCCCACCTAACTCCAACTACTGAAATAAATTAATTAATGTGATAATATAGTAATGGTCATGTTATCTAATGATGAGGACTCACTACTAACTGTAACTGCAAAAACTGGAATGCTACTGATGCTCTGATGCTTGTGCTTCTGAACTTATGGTATAAAACACCATAGCGTCAATGAGTCAGTATATTTGAATGTAATGTATGCATGTGAGGTAGGCTGAATGCAAATAGTTCACATGCTATATTAACTAACTTAAAAACATGAACTTGAGAATACATGCATGAATACATAATAACTGTAACTAAGTTTGTGACAACATGATTACTAAGTTTGAGTACTGATAACATGAGACACTGATAACTATATAACTAAAATAACTAATACTGAGCAACTGTATCTGATAGTCTAGTTTCTGATGGAACTAGCTGAGTTTTGTTCTATTCTTAGTTTACTGTATCTGAAAGTCTTGAATTTTGTAAAACTATCTGAGTTCTAATACTGAGACTGAACGATTGTATCTAACAGTCATGATCTGTAACTGAAACTATAGGAAGTAGTCATCTAATCGACATACCACAAACAATGCAATATAATTGAGTTGGTGTCTAATCTATAATACCAATGGGAAGGGTGTTAATACTACTCCATTGGAAAGGATAATCTGTATATAACCCTCATATAATAGGTAAATCTAGTGAGAATGGTGGGAGCCATCATATAACAAGTTAAACTACCTCATTTTCCCTCATATAATAGGCTATGATGTCTCAACCTACACTAGCTACATAGTTCTAGAATGCAAGTATTGCTTCTAAAAATAACACCCTCATATAACAGGTGGGTTACCATCCATGGGTTTGCTCGGTGCTAATTTCTACTCCCACCTGAATAGACACTGAACATGATTAATTGAACTAACTAGACTGAGTTAACTGAGTTCCATTGACTGATAGAATACTACTGAGTTTCCTGAATTCCAATTCAATTTAAATCATGAACATTCATAAATACAAAAATCTTGGATTTTGAAAAGAGATTCTTGAGCTTTATGAGTGAAAGGGACCTATGAATCAATATATGACATACCTGGGTTGTGAGTTTCTTGAAGTTCATGGACTTGAAGAACTTGAATTTCTTAATTTCTTAAAGGAGGATTTGGATCTTGATCTTGGGGATTATCTTTGAGAGAAAACCCTAATTTGATGTTGTAGATGGATAATGAACTTATAAGCCTTGATCTAATATAATTAGAGGTTAAAATGGGTGGAAAAAGACACAAAAACCCTTTTAAAAATGACTTTAAAATAACTGAACGAACTATACGATGGTGGGTGTGATGGTCTGTCACTGGGTCGACGGTCAGTCTGTCCTGAACGTCGTACTTAGGCAGAATAGAGGTTCACTGCCTCTGCTGCGATGGCTTTGGTGATGGTCCATTGCTATCTCAAAAGCCCGTCGGCCTGAGCCGTCGCCCTTAGGTAGAACGTGGTCTCACTTCCACTGCTACAATGATTCGGGTGATGATCCATCACTAGCTCGATGGTCCGTCGGCCATCATTGTCGCACCTGGATAGTCTTGACTACTTTCTGAAAAACGGCCATAAATTTCTACCCCGATACCAAATTTGGATAGAATTTGTATTGTTGGAAAGCTAATTTAATTTTAAGCTAGGTAGAAGTGAGGGGTATTACAATATCTACCCCTTGAGAACATTCGTCCTTGAATAAGACTGAGTGAGAGGGGAGAAGAAAAACTAACGTACGTAATGAATATGGATGACTGAAACATGACTCCATGACTAACATGACTGATAAAGTAAATACATATCATAATGAACATGCATATCTGATGCATGAGTAACGGATTTATGACTAAATGACTGAATTACAGCTAAGATTAGTTTCTCATCAAACTGAACATGCAATCTGATGCATGAATACATGACTGAGCTAACATCTGAATGCATGAATGAATATGCAATGGTACTTAATCCCAATTTTATAATGGAATTCGAAGCATGAGCTATATACCAAGTTTGTAACTGAACTCTGAACATAAAACTCAAAAAGCCTAAGGAGAACTATTACCTTGAGCCTGATTTGAGTTTGTGGGGAAGAGGTGAGGATACTTGGTACGCATATATGCTTCTTATTCCCAAGTAGCTCCCTCAACAGACTAATTCTGCCAAAGAGTTTTGACTAGAGGGACTTCTTTGTTCCTCAGTCTGCGAGTCTGTTAGTCAATAATTTCAACTAGAATCTTTTCATAAGATAGGTTGTTCTGAACATCTATGCTCTGAATAGGGACTACGACTGCTAGGTCACCTATGCACTTCTTGAGCAAAGAGACATAGAAGACTGGATGAACTGAGGCTAGACATGAAGGCAATTTGAGCTCATAAACTACCTTGGCAAATCGACTGAGAATCTTGAAGGGATCGACATACCGAGGATTGAGCTTTCCCTTTTTTCCTAATCTCTTCACTCGTTTCATGGGAGAGATCTTTAGATAGGCATAATCACCATTCTTGAACTCAAAGTATAGGGTAAGTTTCTATCAAAGTAAGTTTCTAATATAAGTTTATAAGTAGAAGTACGGGGTATTACAGGGGCCCACTTCTAATCCCCGAATATTCTCTTATAAAACTTCTACACTAGACTAACCTAAGGTATCTACATTCAGCACTAGATATCATGAAAGCCTAAATTAGCCCTAATATATAAGTCCTCCTTAAAATTTTTTCACTAAGGCAAACCTACCAAGAACAATTACAAATAGAACAATTACTTTAACTTAAGCAATCTAGAGCAATTCTACCCTTCCATTAGTAATTAGTCAATATCATCTACCTTGTAAATTCAAGGCATTTCAATTCTATTTATATACCATGATGGCAACTCACCTTACCATGGCTAACTACACTAACTACTTAGCATCTAAATTTTCATTGAAGCCTAAAGGCCTAGCTAACACAAATATTCTTATTCACACTTACAATACGTGAATCTCATCTCATATCTATGAAGTAGGCAAACCTAGGCTACCTAGGCACCAAAGAAATCTTGAAAAATCTTCTAAGTCACTGATTTTCCAATCCAAGAATCATCCACAAGTTGCCACTCTATCAAAATCATAATTTACTCATCAACACGAGAACAATAATAACCATATTTCTCTGCTATGCTTTGGGTCCAAAATTATATAAAAATCTTACATGGGACCCATTTTTGTAACTTGAATTTTAAAAACTAACTCAACATCCCCATATGCTCAAGGAAAGCTTACCCTAAAGAATGAGTGTATTTTGAGCTATATTGGTGCTAAAATTAATTCACTAAGATTTTGTGATTTTTGACGAAAATAGAGAAATCAACTATTAAAAATAATGAATCTTACCACAAATTGAAGGAGAACTGAATAAATAAACCTTTCCCACGCACAAAAATTACCCACAAATGTTATCTCAAAACTTTACCTCTTTTTAGGGTTTTTAATATCCTAGAGATGGATGAGAATGGTGGAAATAGGCAAAAATATGGTATTTATACCATTTCCAGGTACACAAGAATCACATTGGCAATCTATCAATCTGAATCACGATACCTGGCAAAAAAGGCAGATGTTTCATTCACAATAAAGGATATCACTTATGCGATACCTATCCTCAGCCAATTGGAGTCACTTTCATGATATGAGTGTCGTATTCACGATACTTATTGTTTGTTGATTGACTGCTAATAATATTGATGACTCACAAATATGAGTCCACTAACACCAACTAAGACTTCAAAATTTCTAAGTCTTTGCCAACCCCTCAAGATTTAGGCGGAGTCCCATACACATAGAAGGACTATGCTAACATATCAAATTTGATGTTTTAGACTTTATGGCCTAGTTAATATTTCTATCTGAGGTTGAACCAATGAAAAGTGGGTTGTTTTCCAACTTGCCATTTTACTTAACTTCCGACCAATATCTCAAAATGATCTCATATGTCTCAAGACCCACATAAAAGTCCTCCTATCTTAAAATCTACATTATGAAGATGTTAGAATAGTCAAAATTAGCATATGAGGTTGTTTTGCTAAGGTTTTCTCTGGGTAGCTAAATTAAATTAGAAAAGTCTTCAAAAGGGAGACTTGGTTCTAAAAGTTAAAAAAACTATCTGGTAATTGAACTATCAGTTCTAGCAAGTCATAAATGACTTGGGTAATATATAGGAAATCTATAAATGATAAAAATAAGAAAAAATTAAAAAATAGCTTGAAGATTTATTACATAGATAGAAGCTATGGAGTCGTCAGAACCGTACCATTGAACACATAAAGATGTTAAAATCTGTGGACAAACAACGAGCACCAATGATGATTGTGGAATCAAACTATGATCATACCTTCTATTTGCCCGACATGACAGACTCGACAATTCTTTTATATTTATGATAGGTTTTGTTTTTCCTTTATATACTCTTATTCTTTATTTTGCATTCATTTACCTTACATAACATTATTATAAGGTTCTAAGGCACATTCCTGGTCTTTCAATCACTAACATCAATTTTAAGGGTTTTAATTCAATATGAGATCTAGGAGTTCCTCATCTAATTATTGTATGTTCATAATTATGTTGTCTTATAAAAATTCATGTGATGTGCTTACAACTATAAGTATCTAAACACCATAACTAGGGTTGTGAGAACCATGATTAAGTTACATAGTAGGATATATAATACGAAGTGATTCTAAACTGATATTTATTCATATATTGTTATTTCTTTGGATTTGACTACTTTTTGGTAGTATACAACATTAGATCTTGTCTTACCTTACTCTTGATGACAAAATAAGTAAAGAATAGGAAGAAGGAAATAAACAACATTGACTTTGAGATACCAACCTCTACATAATAGCTTGAGTCGATAATCTAGGATAATTATTATTGGATCCCAAATAGCGGTTAGTAATTAAATCATAGGAGATAAGAAAACTTTCTTTTGGATATTTCTTAGAAAAGAGAGTAAAGTTGTTCTTAGTATAAATAACCTATTTATTATGCATACCAAATACCAAGAGATATTATTGAGTACTATGAAACTACAAAATTATGATGTTATTGGGGAACACAGTCCTAGTATCTCTCTCATATAGACTATAAATTCAACAAATCAACATTTGTTACTACAGAATTATTTATTTAGAAACCCCCCTCTTTTATTAAAGATTGTTAATGATTTTCCCGACTACTTCTTGATTTATATTTTAACATATTCCCTGTTGGATCGACCATAACCTTAGTTGGGTTCAATATTTGATGGTAGACCTATTTATAGTTTTTTTAAAGGTGTAATTTTGGCGACATTACCATGCCCCTAGAATTTTTAGTTGTTCACCTATATTTTCATATATTGATGTTGCGATGCTATATTTTGGATGAGTATCATGTGATTCATTAGGAGTTGGTCAATTGGAAAATAGGGTGGCCTTTGTTGAGAAGCCAATTTCCATATTGGCCAAGGATGTCAAACGATTGCATTATGGAGAGATTCTAATAGTTAAGAGTCCATATAAGAACTATCAAATTGAGGATTCAACCTAGGATATCAAGAGGTAGATGCGGGCTTTGTATCCCCACATGTTTGAGCTTTCAGGTACATCTTGATCCTTTAATTTATAGATTTAAGTCCTTTTATTAATAGATATTGTTATGAACCTTTAGATAATTTCCAAAATTTCAATGTTTCTACAATATTTAGAGCTTTTCTGCAGCTTCACCTAGACATTTATAACTTATTGGGACAAGCATTTTTGTAACCAAGAAGTCATTTGGTTTTAAAGCCAATTCCCTATTTTTGAGCATTTGATGTTAAGAAATTTGTATTGAATATAAATCTAAGTCCAATGGTCTTGTACCATTTATGATTATTTCATTAGCTCCAGAATGTAAATTTTAGGCTTAGGGAACCTTGGTTTCGGTCCAATTCTTTCGAGATCATTTGGTGCTATTAAGTGGATTTTAGTGTAAATGATCCTTTGGGTATTGGACCCATATTTCATAATTACAACCTCAGATGGAAGTTTTTATCTCTCTGTTCAGTCTAGAATGTAAAATTGGTAGGGTTCTATAATATTTTTGCACTCACAATATTCCATATGAATCCTTAAACTGAGAAGTTTTATGGTGCATGCCAAAAATGATTATGCATTTCTAAGTCCTTGATTGTGCTCAGGGAGGAAAAATTTATTCTCCATCAATTTCCAGAGCGAACCTTTGTATTTTGAAAGAGTATGTTGGATAGTTGATTTAGGCATCCTCCTTTGCACTCTCGATGGGCTAGATGTGTTCATCTAGAGTTAGTCCAGTCATGAGTCACATACAAGATGGAGTACCCCCAATAACGATAATGGGATCCCTAGGCATATTTGTTGTTGTGCAGCCTAATTTATTTCTTATTTTCATAATTATTTCACAATTAAAAGACATAGAAGCTACGAAATTTGTGAAGATAGACTAGTTTGTCATTTTCTCACAATTATTTCTGTAAGTTTTCATTTACATTCTTGATTAATATTTGTTTAAATTTAAACCACTAAATTATTTTTGGGGGTGATTTTGGGCCCATATATTCTAAGATGTCAGCCATTTTTTAAGGTTAAATAACACCTAAGGATTGAGAGATAAATTGATGGTTTTGATTTTGTGATTTTGCAAGAGGGACACACATGAATATTTAGCTCGACATCTGAGATGGATAAATTCTATGCAATATAGGTATTATTATTTTTATTTTATTGAATATATTACTATTTTGATACTATGGCAGCATGTGGAGGCTTCTTTGAGGGCAAAATCTCTTGAGTAGTGGAATTTCTCGAGATTTAGGCGATGTCCAGGTAGGCTAGGTTTACTTTCCTCATAGGTTGAAATTTATTGTAGTATTAGTAGAGTATTATGCTAGATATGGGTAGGTATTTATGATTTGTTTTTTAGTTTGATATTTTATGGGTTACAGTAGATAGTTTAGGATCATTTGATAGCAATTATATGTAATAACCCAAGAATTACAACCAATCGTAGAACCATGGTTCAAGCTCATGAGAACTAAATTATAGTGCATTGGTATTTTTATGATCAAGGTTGGTGTGTATTAAGGCCTCAAATATGTCCTAGCTATTAGGAGAATAAAAACATCCCTTACCGATTGAATTCTACAGAAGGATTTTGGTATAGTCAACTTCAAACAAGCATATCTTTTGATGTACTATGAATTTTTGAGCTCATGATTATTTCCAAGGATTTAAATTTTGCCAAAATCTGGTGTCGATGTACAATTTTATGGCCATTTTACAGTAAGCTATCCGAACTACCAAAGTACGATGGAAAGGACGATGGACCGTCACTCAAACCGTAGCAACTAAGGCAGTAAGCCTGTATTCTCGCCAAAAAGTAATGGTTTGAAGGGACCATCCATCATCAAGGAGATGGTTCATCTCCCAAACCATTGGGGGGCTCTATTTAACAATTGTAAGCCATTTTAAAAGGATTTATCGGTCCCTTTTTAACACCTAATTAAATCAAATCAAAGAACATAACTTCATATTCATCCATAGCATCAAAATTAGGGTTCGTTTCAAGATCAATCCTAATGAACAAGATTCAAAACCTTCTTTAAGAATCAAAACATCACCATTCAAGGATCTTCAACAAAAACCTTCAAGAACATTCTCAAGGCTTTAAAAGTCAACTAGTTCCATTCAATCAAGCCAAATAAGGTATGTGGGGTTTTTAAAAAAGAAAAATATTTCATCCTTGTTCCCAAAAACTTACTTTAAATAACAAATTGTTGAGTGTTGTAAGATTTCCCGAGGAATTTAAGTTAGGGTTTATACCCCATGCTGCTAATTCCACGATTTTGAGACCTAAAGTGATTTAGATATTGAGTTACATATCTACTTTCAAATATTTATGCACATGATCATATTTTTTTCCAGATTTTAAGTTGAATTACCAATAATTACATTATCAAGCATGAATGTTTTGGTGTTTTAACATAAGTTTGAAATATGGGCTTTAAGCCATAAGATTTAGCCTTGATATTTTAAGAAGATCATGATTTTAAGCCACCTTGATGATTTTTTACCATGTTTTAAGAAAGAAAGTTGATTTTTGAATCGTAAGCTAAAATAGGAATCCACAATATTTATGATTTAAAGTAAAGAGAAGCATAATTGACTTCCTCTATACATCCTTGTACTGTTGTAAGGTAGATTTCCTAAAAGTTCTAAGCCTAAGTATTGAAGTAGTAGTTTGCACCGAGTTGGGATTGAGTCTAAGGTCTGGTGCCCAAGAACTATGAGCCACCGTACAATTATGATTTACCCTAAATGGGTTAAGATAGTGATACTAAAGTTAAGGTTCTACTCCGATGGAAAGTATAAAACTGCTCTCCCTAACTTGGGTAAGACATTGGACTTCATGTCAGTTCATATGGTTTATGTCAGTTATAAGAAACTCCCATGTTCCCAAAGTCTCCAAGTCTCCAAATATTTATAGTCCTAAAGTTCCCAAGTCCTTGAGTTTCCAAAGTCGTATTCTCTTCAAGATAAAAGTATAAGTTTTGAAAGTTATTGTTTTAAGATTCCTTTAGCTTACATGTTTTTAGAATAAGAGGAGACTATTAATTTTAGAACTAGGTATAATGACTCACGTGATTTATGCTACATGTTTCAATATTCATGATTTATGATATTTAGATTTAAGATTTTTTCAAGCTATGTGAGTAATTTATGTCAGCATACATGATTTTATAATCAGTAATGATAATGTTTAATTATTGCACACACCCTCTTATACTCAGTACATCCTCAAAGTACTAATCCACATATATGTCGATGTGTTACTTTGTCTCATAATATAGGTTCAGGTGCCCAGTCTCAACAGCGACAGTAATCTCCGAGTAACTTCATCTACACTTCTATAGTTGGTAAGTCCTTATGGTTCGAGGACCTTTATCTCTAATTTTCAGTCTTGATAGTAGTAATTTATTGTTTTCAGTTTAGCTTGAGTTAGTTGGGGGTTTGTCCTAATGACTCTCCAGTTCTTTAATATTAGAGGCTTGTCGAACTACCAGTTGGAGTTTCTAGATTTTCAGTATTTGTTATCCAAATGATGTTTCTTAATTAATTTAAACCAAATTTTACATGATATAGAGTTACTACTTGATTTATTTGTTTTAAATTATGTTCTAGAGTTAGTAGCAGGCTCGAAGGGTTATCTTGGGGCTACTTGTATCCTTAAGCACCGTGTGACATCTTTGAATGATATTTCCGGGCGTTACAATCTTGGTATCAGAGCCTAAGGTTAAAAATTTCCTAAGGAGTCATACATGCCGCGTTACGTAGAGTCCTGGTCATCGGTGTGAAATGTGCCACATCTAATCAAGTGACTGCGGGATGCTTTAGGAAAAGTTATCTCTTTATTTTAGAATCTATCTTGCCTACAACTTTCTCTATTTAATATTAACTCATGCTCTTTTATGAAAAAAAATGTCTCTCCGTAGAGCTAATTCTCATAGAAATGACAACCAACCACCCTAACCTATCGATCCCCTAAATGAGAATATGTCTTTTGCCAAATTTTGGGATGCTTTCTAGACTCTAGCCCAAGCTGCTACTGGTACTGTGCAAGCAAACAATCAGTATACTATTTCACATCACCAAGGGGGTGATACAACCACAGCCAGACTTTGTGATTTTATGAGGATGAATCTGCCAAAATTCTTTGGGTCAAAGGTAGGTGAGGAACTACAACTGTATCTTTATGAGGTAAAAAAGATCACCCAAGATATGTATATTTCTGAGGAGGAGAGTCGATAATAGGAATCCTATCAACTGAAGGATGTTTCTTATGATTGGGTAGTGATGTAGAGAAAGAATAGAGGGGAGATTGCAACTACTATGACTTGGCAGGGTTTCAGGATGCATTCTTAGACATATTCTTCCCACTTGAGATGAGGGAAGAAAAGATAGAGGAGTTCAATAACCTGAGGCAAGGCTCCATGAAAGTAAATGAGTATTGCTAAAAGTTCAACCAGTTATCTAACTAAGCTCCTGACTTGATAGTTGACCCCAAATCTAGTATAAGTAAGTTCATGACTGGTGTATCTAGATTGATGGTTAAGGAGTTTATGACTGCTATACTCACTAGATACGTGGATCTTTCTAGACTAATGATGTATTCTCAATAGATTGAGGCAGAAAAGATGAAGAAAAAAAAGAGAGTAAGACGATATAAGAGGGCTAGATCAGAGCAGTCTAAGTATGGTTAGACTAGATCCCATAGAGAGAACTGCCCATAGTTTCAAAATCGTTCAACTATGCCTGCACCTTTATCAGCAAGTGCTCCCACACCCAGAAATAGGTAGAAACAGTAGGGTAAGTCTTCCATGTCCAGGTCTCAGTATAGTGTGAGCGGTAGAACCGGTTATCCTCTATGTGCTAAGTATGGTAGAACCCATTTTAGAGAGAGCTTGGCTGAGAAGAAGGGTTGTTTTGGTTGTGGCAAGTTGGATCGTACACTTAGAGAGTGTCCATATGCTAGGTAGAGGAGCCAACATGTTTGACCCTAGAATCAGTCTACCATTGTACCAACTCCTTTATCTCATCCAGCCCCTCCTCAGGGCACTTCATCCAGTACTTCTGGCGGTCAGTACCAGAATTAATTCTATGCTTTGCCATCCCACCAGGAGCAAGAGGATTCACCAGATGTTGTTACTAGTACCCTTCGTGTCTTTTATTTAGATGTTTGTGTATTGTTGGATGCTGGGCCGAGTTTCTCTTATGTGACTCTGTTAGTTGCTGTGAATTTTGAGATAATTTTCAAAAAGATCGCTGAGCCTATCCTGGTTTCTACCCTAGTAGGAGATTCAGTTATTTCTAAGCAAGTTTACAAAAAGTGTCCTATTACTGTTCTTCATAAGGTCATATTTGCAGATTTTATAGAGTTAGATATGATCAATTTGGATCTTATTCTTGGTATGGATTAGTTTTATTATGCATCTATAGATTGTCGCACCCTTATCATAAAGTTTCAATTCCCAGATGAACCAGTCTTTGAGTGGTCCAAAAATTTTGTATCTCCCAAGATTTATTTCATATCTTACCTTAAGGCAATAAAGTTGATTTCGAAGGTTGCATTTATCATCTAGTATAAGTTAAAGACACTAAGTATGAGACTCCAATAGTTCAGTTAGTCAATATAGTTAATGAGTTTCTGGATATGTTTCTAGAAGATCGTAGTAGGGAAATAGACTTTGGTATTGACCTTCTTCCCGATACACAACCTATTTTTATCCCTCCTTACCATATGGCACCCGTAGAACTTATGAAGTTGAAAGAGAAAGTAAAAGATCTTCTAGATAAAAGTTTCATAAGGGCTATTATTTCTCCATGGGGTACACCTGTCCTGTTCTTGCAAAAGAAAGATGGTTATTTGCGTATCTGCATTGACTATTGACAGCTTTATAAGGTCACAATCAAGAATAAATACCCCCTTCCGAGAATTAATGACCTGTTTGATCAATTGCAAGGTGCAAGTTATTTCTTAAATATAAACCTTAGATCAGGCTATCATTAGCTTGAAGTAAGGGTGTGTGATATTCCAAAAAAAGCCTTCCCAGCCTATTATGGTCATTTTGAGTCTCTAGTCATGTCTTTCGGGCTAACCAATGCTCTAGCAACTTTCATGGACTTTATAAATCGAGTGTTCAAACAATATCTTAATATATTTGTCATAGTTTTCATAGATGATATCCTTGTTTACTCCGATAGTGAGGATGACCATGCAACTCCTATTAAAATTATCTGACAAACTCTCTGAGATCATCAATTATTCTCCAAATTCAGCAAGTATGAATTTTGGCTAAGGTCAGTAGGCTTTCTCGGTCATATTATTTCAGATGAAGGCATTAGAATTGATCCTCGAAAGATAGAAGCCATAAGAAATTGGCCTAGACCTATCTCTCTATCAGACATTTGAAGTTTCTTTGGTTTAACTAGCTACTACCGCAATTTTGTTAATGGTTTCTCATCTATTGTGTCTTGCATGACCCGATTGACCCAAAAGAAAGTTAAGTTCCTGTGGTCAGATTCCTGCGAGAAGAGTTTTTAGGAGTTAAAGACTCGACTCACTTCAACCACAGTGTTAATATTACCCCATGGTATGGATTGTTTTGTGGTGTATTTTGATTCCTCTATAGTTTGTTTGGGTTGTGTGTTGATGCAGAGAGCTAAGGTTATAGCTTATGCCTATAGACAATTAAAGCCATATAAAAAGAATTACCCAACCCATTATATTGAATTAGCTGCTATGGATTTTGCTTTGAAAATCTTGAGACACTATCTGTATGGTGTTTATGTTGATGTATTTACGGACCACAAAAGCATGAAGTATCTATTTACTCATAGGGAGTTAAATATTCATTAGAGGAGGTAGTTAAATTCAATAAAAGATTATGATATGAGCATGTTGCATCATTCGATCAAGGCTAATGTAGTGGTAGACGCCATAGTAGGTTGTCTATGGGCAGTGTTGCTTACGTAGAGAAAAATAAGAAAGAATTAGATTATGAAGTGTAACGTTTTGCAAGATTGGATATCAAGTTGCTTCATTCAGCTGAGTGGAATGTTTGGATTAAGACTAGTTCTGAATCCTTGTTAGTTTAGGAAGTAAAGGAAAAACAGGACATGGATTCTAGTTTTGTCAAGTTGAAGGAGTCGATTAAAGAATAAAAGGTAGAGGTTTTCTCCTATGGGGGAGATGGCATGTTGAGATTTCATGATAGATTATGTGTTCCTTGTGTTGATAATTTAACGTAGAGAATTATGGCTGAAGCGCATAGCACACGATATTCTATTCATCCCGGTGCTTCCAAGATATACCGTGACTTATGGGAAATCCTATTGGTGGAGTTGTTTGAAGAATGATATATAAGAGTTTGTTGCAAAGTGCACAACTTTCCACTAGGTTAAGGTAGAGCACCAAAAACCTGGTGGTGTGATGTAAGAGTTTAGTATCCCCACTTGGAAATGGGAAGAGGTGAATGTGTTATTTTGTGATTGGTTTACCCCTTTCGCGCCATCATCATGATTCAATTTGTGTTGTTATTGAAAGGTTGACTAAGTCAACATATTTCTTAAGAGAGCACACATGTTATCAGCTGGGGATTATGGTAAGTTGTATATCTGAGAGTTAGTCAGACTGCATGGAGTTCCCTTCTCTTTCATCTCAGATAGGGTAATCAATTTACTTCCTAATTTTGGAGAGCTTTTCAAAAGGGTCTTGGTACCCAAGTTTACCTTATTTCCACTTTTCATTCGTAGATTGATAGTCAGGTAGAGAGGACCATCCAAACTCTAGAAGATATATTGAGGGCATGTTCTCTTTATTTCAAAGGTAGTTGGAATGAGCATTTGTCATTGATTGATTTTGCTTATAATAATCGTTATCATTCTATATTCAGATGGCCCCATTTTAGGCTTTTTATGGGAGGAGATGTAGATCACCCATAGGTTGGTTTGAAATGGGTGAGACCACCTTGCTGGAGCTTGATGCAGTGTTTGATGCTATGGAAAAAGTAAAGTTTATTAGAGAAAGATTGAAGATAGCCTAGAGTCACCATAAATCATATGAAAATGTGAGAAGAAGAGATCTTGAGTTTGAAATTGGTGACTTAGTATATCTAAAGATTTCAGCCATGAAAGGAGTGAAGAGATTTGGTAAAAGGGGAAAGCTTTGTCCCCATTATGTTGGCCCCTATAGAATTCTGAGACATGTTGGGAAAGTAGCTTTTGAGGTTGGGTTGCCTATAGATTTATCGGCTGTTCATCGTATCTTTCACGTCTCTATGCTTAATAAGTGGATCGGTGATTCCATTGTAGTAGATCTGTCAGAGAGCTCATATGTTCAGAACAGTCTTTCATATGAAGATATTCCAGTTGAGATATTAGACCATCAGATCCGTAGACTAAGGAATAAAGAATTTCCCTTGGTCAAGGTTCTTTGGTGGAACCAGTTAGTTGAGGGTGTTACTTGGGAAGCAGAAGAAAATATGCGAGCCAAGTAAACTCATCTATTCACCGCAAACTCAGATTTTTCCAAAGGTACTACTCTTCCTTGATTCAATTCTTTTCTAAGAATGTATTAAGCAATATAGTGTCTTCTTTATAAGTTCATGCATTCCCAAAATTACTCAAAGGATTAGAATGATGTAGAATTAGTTTAGTAATTTATTTCAGCTATTCATCCTCGGTTTAATCTACTAGCCAACCTTATTCGATGGCGAATGTTCCAAACGGAGAGATATTACAATACCCCAAAAATTCCAACGATAGTAGAACCATGCTTCAAGCTCTTGAGAAATAAATTCTACTACATTGGTAGTTTTATCCTCAAGGTTGGTGTGTACTAAGGCCTTAAAACATCCCTTACCAATTGAATTCTTGAGAAAAATTTTGGTATAGTCAACTTCAAGAGTATATCTTTTCTTATACAATAAATTTTTGAGCTCAGTACCTACTAATAGATATATAATTGAATTATCTTTCCAATACTATCAATTTCGTCAAAATAAGATATATGGGTAAAATATTATGGCCATTTTACAGTGATCTATCTGGACATCCAAAGTGAGAGGGGAAGGACGACGGACCATGGACCATCAGCCAAACCTTTGCATCTGAGGTAGTAAGACTATTTTCTAGCCAAAAGTGATATGTTGAAGGGACGGTCCATTCCCAGGGTGACGGTTCATCACCCAAACCATCAGAGACCTTCGTTTAGTGATTTTAAGCCATTTTTAAAAGGATTTTTAGGTATTTTCCACCCTTTTTAACACCTAATTAATTCAAATCAAAGCACATGACTTCATATTCATCCATATCAACAAAATTAGGGTTCCTTTCAAGATCAATCCTCAAGGACAAGGTTTAAACCCTTCTTCAAGAAAATTCAAGAATCAAAACATCGCCATTCAAGAAAAGCCTCCAAGAACATTCTCAAGGCTTCAAAAGTCAACTATTTCCATTGAATCAAGCCAAATAAGCTATGTGGCATTTTGAACAAAGATAAATGTTTCATCCTTGTGCCCAAAAACTTACTTTAAATTATAGATTGTTGAGTTTTGTATGATCTCTCATGAAATTTTTGTTGGGGTTTATACCCCATGTTGCTAATTTCATGTTTTTGAGACATTGAGTGATTTAGATATTGAGTTACATGTCTACTTTTGAATATTTATACACATCATCGTATTTTTTTCCAGATTTTGAGTTGATCTATCAATAAATACATTATCAAGCATGAACCTTTTGGTATTTTAACATAATTTTGTAACATAGGATTTGAGCCCTAATATTTAGCCTTGATATTTTAAAAAGATCACGATTTTAAGTCTCCTTGATGATTGTTTACCAAGTTTCAAGAAATAAAGTTGATTTTTGAATCCTAAGCTAAAATAGAAATTCGCAGTATTTATGATTTAAAGCAATGAGAAGCATAATTAGCTTTTTCTATATATCCTTGTACTATTGTAAGGTGGATTTCCTAAAAGTTCTGAGCCTAAGTATGGGAGTGGTATTTAGCACCGAGTTGGGCTTAATTCCAAGGTCTCATGCCCCAGAACTATAAGCCCCCATAGGATTATGATTTACCCCAAGTGGGTTAAGATTGTGATCACTAAAGCTAAGGTTATACTCCTATAGCAAGGCTAGAATAGCTCTCCCCAACGTGGGTAAGACATTGAACTCCATGTTACCTCACATGGCTTATGTCGGTTAGAAAAAACTCCTAAGTTCCCAGAGTCTCCAAGTCTCCAAAGCTTTAGTGTTCTAAAGTTGCCTAGTCCTTGAGTTCCTAATGTCCTATTCTCTTAAAGATAAAAGTACAAGTTTTGAAACTCATTGTTTTAAGATTCCTTTTGCTTACAAATTTTGAGAATAAGAGGAGAATACAGAATTTAGAACTAGGTATAATGACTCACTTGATTTATGCTACATGTTTCATTATTCATGATTAATGAGATTTAGATTTCAGATTTATTTAAGCTATGTGAGTCACTTATATAAGCATGCATGGTTTTATAAAGAGTAATGATAATTTTTACTTATTACATACAAGCCCATATACTTAGTACATACTCAAAGTACTGATTTACATTTATGTCTATGTGTTGTATTGTCTCACAATGTACGTTTAAGTGCTCAATCTTAACAATGATAAAGATCTCTGAGTACCGTCATCTAAACTTACACAGTTGGTGAGTCCTCATGGTTCGAGGACCTTTTTCTCTAATTTTCAGTCTTGATAGTATTCATATATTTGTTTTAGTTCTGCTCGAGTTAGTTAGGGGCTTGTCCCAATAACTCTCCAGTTCTTTAATAAGTAGTGGCTTGTCGTACTTCCAGTTTCAGTTTCTAGATTTTCATTATTTGTTATCCAAATGATGTTTTTTAGTTATTTGAGCCCAAATTTTACATGATATAGATTTACTACTTCATTTAATTTTTTAAAGTAAGTTCTAGACTTAGTAGCAGGCTCGAAGGGTTAGCTTAGGGCTACTTGTAGCCTTAAGCACCGTGTGACATCTCGGGATAAGATCTTGAGGTGTACCTTGTCCTTATCTTTAAGGGTATTGTTTAGAATGATACTTTAAGTATAGTTTTGGGATATTAAAAATCTTGGGATGATATTTTAGGGACTTATCCTAGTTTTGGAGTAGATCCTTGCCTTAGTTTGGACTTTTGAGGCTAGCAAGGAGCCTCGACGACCATTCCTTAGGTCAAGGGACTAATTTACATCCATGTTGAACTAAGAGACTCCTATACATCCCCTTAGATAAACTATTGAGCCTTAGGATGACTTAGATAATTCCATTAACTTTGGCTAGTCTTATTACCTTGGATAAAGTATAGTTTTGGCTTCTAGACTACTATAATTAGGATTTATGATTAATATTACTTCCATTATTACTTTACTATATAATTTGGGGTCTAGGTAATAATTGTAAATTAAGAAAAGTTATGACCTTGGGATACTGAAAACTTGGCTTATTTATTAACTTCAGATTCAAGTTTGGTTAATAGTTTATGTCTTATTTTCTATCATACAGAGTTTATTTATGCCATATTTACTACATGGTAAACAATTAGTAGTTCCAATTAGAATCTGGAATTCATGATATATATGTGATACTTTATTATGATAATATTATTCTCAGTTTTGTTTCAAGTCTGATATTTATTATATGATGGGAGTTCTTGTTATATTATTAGTTATGGACTATTTTAACTTATATTTATTGGAATTTCCTCCTTGTTTTCATCCATCGAGCATATGGGGGTTTATTTTGTGTTATTCTGTATATATTTGCACCTTTTGGGCCTATGGAGGTCTAGTTAGGTTGTGGTTAGACTGTATTTATCTTGATGTATCTATTCTTTCTTATTCATCACTTTATATTGGTTCGGAGTAGTATTTTAGATATAGTCATTATCCATGACTTTTTTTTTAATTTATCTTATTTTATTTTACTTTTATTTTTATTTAACACAGTTGGTGGATGATGCCTACTAAGTACTATTGATTTTGGAACTCATACGACTCTTTTATATATTTTTTTTGATGTAAATTTGAGAATTACTTACTACTATTGATGCGTTACTTTTGGCTTGCTTTTGGTTATTCAGATACCTGGTGAGCTTTTAGAGTTGGTGTTGATTCTCTCTTCTTTTGCTATTTTCAGACATTCTCTACATTTTTGAGACTATTTGTATATTTGATACTATTTAGAACTATATTTTGATTTAGTAGCTCTTGTACTGACCTTACTTAGTCATGGGATACTTGTTACACATTTCTTTCTTCACAGGTTGTCTGCTCCTATCATATTATTTGTTTTATCACTTAGTATTATTTTTATTTGAAACCTGTATACTTTTATCTTTCATTATTTAGCCATTACTTGTGATTCCAAGCTATACTTTTTATTAACTACTAAAGAGTTAGTGTAGGTGCCATCACGACTTAAGAAATTGGGTCATGATATAATTAATGATTATATTTTTGGAAGATATTTTTAGGGATTATGCAGCGTACTTAGATATCTTTAATCCTCTTTATGGATGTTTGTTTATGAGCTATAATATTAGTGGAGGATAGGTCTTGCCATTACAATCCACAAAGCTAAAGGAGGTTTATACCCTTGGATTTGATATTCTACTTATCACATATTACATCATCTAATTTTTCATAGAACTCATTCATGATATATCCCTCTTGTTGCAAGTGTCTTAGTTATTTGGCGCCTATTGTCCTTATGGAAGTTGATTGAGTGATGTTTTTTGTTTGGAATCTTCTGGGTTTATTAGGGCCTAGTTAGGTAATTATCTGATTATTGTGCATCTCTGAGGCTAGGCTTACGCCTACTGACTACCATATTTTTGTTGTTCATATAATATTTATACATATTGTAGTTCCTTCTATGAGTTCTCACTATTGATGTGCACATCACATGAACCTAGCATTGATTAGAGATTTTGGGTAAGCTCCTAATGTTTGGAGTTATTCCTTATCTCTTTATCCTGTTGGACTTGTATTTATATTTTATTGTAGAGATAGTTCTATGTATGCTATATTTTACTAGTATCCGTGTTATATTTACTAGCTCATGTACCAATAGATACCAGGCCTTAGGAATATATTAGATATCCTGTATTTTTTTCTCCCATTGTGTGTGTATGCTCAATTCTTGTTCTTGTATTTATCTTTTTCTCTTTTATTATGCTTTTACTCTCTATTCCAAGCTTTGAATTTTGCACACCTACTGGTGGGTTTAGTAGGTTCTATCACGACATAAGATTTTGGGATGTGATAGTTTTGTTTTTGAACCCTAAGTTTTTAAGTATCATTTGTACAAGAGAAAAATGTCTAGTAGAGTCCTGTAGATTAATATAATGTTGTATGTATCCTATTTTTGAGAGTATATAAGGCATTATTATGTAAATCCATTTCTTTATAATTTATCATGCATCCCTATCTCTTAAAACAATTGTATTTTTCTTTTGGTTCCATTTATTTCATAATAGATTGTGTGAGATCATTAGATGGTGATAGGAGATTGATTTACCTAATGCTAGAGTCTGATCCTAGGGATAATTCAGGGAGCATTTACTAGAGGTGGAGTTTTATTTTGAGGAATTAAAACATTATCTATAAAATTTTGGGAGTAACATGGACCACCGGTATTGGAGGCTATGCAAATTCTTTTAAGTACCATGGTTGTTATTCTTAGGCTTCTAGAGAGTACATCACAGGATGGTTAGTATTCAATACACCATATGGTTTTCAGCCTATAAATGAGTTCATAGGAATTTTGTAGTGTTCTCCATTTATTATAGAGTATGAGATCTAGTTGCTTGAGTAGGAGAAACATACATCAATGATTCTTTCTGTAGAGTGTGAGAAGTGAAGATTTTATAAGAGTGGTCTTACCACGTCATTTTGTGTTGGAACCTTTAGCAGCATCTAGATCAATTTTCCTTTATATTTTAAATCACACATAGACTATAAAGTGGGCATGTCTCGATACCTATAGATACTGTGGTGATAGGCCCCTCAATCATCTCAGTTGTTTTGTTATTTTATAATGAGGTAGTTTTTCTTCCAATTGGGGTCACCATCACTTATAGCATAGAAAAACCATAATATCAATGCCTCAAATCATATATTAGTCCAGGCACATCGTAGTGGATACAATGGCCAGGGTTCTGCCAAACTCTTTGAGGTTTTTATCTGGGTCTTTATGCTACAGTGGATAATTTACATTATTGTATTCAACACATTGTATTTTGTTCAACAGATGTTGCCTTAATCATAGTGCATTTTTGCACTATTCTAGGGGTGCCCTAAGTATGATTTTGTCAGCCAGTCAAGGTCAGCATGTGTACCTTCCCAGTATTGGGCTTTAGGGTTTATATGACTATGGAGATATTGGTTATTTAGTTAGATAGTGCCACTATCATGGGATTATTTATCCGTAAACATATATAAATTAGCCTATTAAAATTGAGATGCTATAAATAGTTGTACCTAGAGTATTTGATGGGAGTCACCTCTAGTTGGTGCTTGTAGTTGTGCAAATGCTTAATTTGGGGACAAACATAATCAATTATGTTCTCTATTTGGTAGGATGGGGATGACGACTTTAGATCTGGACTTTACATGTGCAATTTTGATTTTTTGTTGTTTAGTTTTTGTGTAATTTTATACAGGGTTTTCATGCCCACACATGCCTACTTATCTTTCTAGTTGTTTATGTAATTGTCGTAGGCTTTTTATTTTTGCCTATGTGTAACTATCCCTATAGATGATTTCTTTAGTAGTGTACTGAGTGGATAATTCCTATGTGATGAATCCCTTAGGGGTGTAGCGCTTGAATAAATGTCATTATCCTATATTTTGTGATTTTCAGCATGATTTTTGAATTTAATTGATAGTTATCTTTTCATGCAATTGTTATTGTATTTTCCTAATACCTTATTCGGTTGATACTTATCTATAACTCTATTCTCGTATTTTCTGATTAGTATCTCCTTATTTTTAGATTATAGGTTGCCTTTCCCAACTTATATTGTTACACAGAGAAGATTGGCACTATTCAAATTGTGAGGCATTATCTCCATCATAGATTATTATTTACTCAGGAAAAGAGGGGTTGATAGAGAGAAATCTTTCATACATATTTATTACATTTTGGGCTAACGTTGGTTTTTCTTTACTCAATATCATTCATATGGTTGGAGAGCTATCAATGTTTGTTTTCCCAATTTTTCTTGTTTTTCTCATGATCGTGATCTTGAATTTGGTGTTGATGTCTAATTGGTACATAGTTTTTCAGCTAGATCGTACCATGCTCTTTTAGTTAAGTTGGATTTTTTGTTTGGTTCAATAGAGAAATGGTCTCACATAGTTGTGTTTTTTCTATCGACTATTTGGAAAGAGTATTTAATGATGTGTATTAGGGAGCGATTCGACTATCTGATAAATATAGCCTTATATTATATGTTTTTCTTATATGACTGCCATTAATACCCTTTTTCACCACTATAGGTTCTTGACTATATTCATGGTTCTTCCCGTACCCTATAACAGGTATGGATTTGATGGATTATGCGATTTGACCATTATTAAATTTATTTACGATATTGTTCATCGATAACACATTTGCTCTAGCCTTTGTGAGGATAATCAAATATATGATATATTTTTGAGGTGTATGTTAGACCTTTTTATCTATATAGTAGTTTGTTAGTAGGTATAGTTTGAAAACTTGGGTCCTGGTGATTAACTTATAGCTATGAATTTTGTGACTTCTTCTTACGTGTGTTTTAGGTTGGATTCCATTGGGGAATTGTATTTATTGGGCTCACTTACTACCTACCAAATCAATCTTGTTTTATCTATAATTTTTATTCAGGAGATGGTTCATTTGCATAGGCTAGTAGTTTCTGCCATATTTTTATTTGGGTTCTTAGTTTACACTAGGTTTTTTTAAGTGTATTCAGTAGGTGTTAGGTATGTAAGTTTATATTAGCGCGACCTTTTTTCCATAATTCAATGATTATATGGAGTGGACAATTCAAATTCTAAAAGTTGTGCCTTAGAGTTATGTTGTTGGTTTTTGAGGGTCATTATAACCAGTTCATAGCCTTGGCAAATCTTACATCTAATATCCATTACTATTCAGATTGTTTTGGATGGATCCTTTTAATACATTCATTATGGGCTAAGAAATCCATTCTTTACATCCTTTTAATGTCCATTACCATTAGGTTGTTTTAATCCATTTGAGGTTAGAGGTTAAGCGATGATACAGGCAGGAATAAAAAAATGCTTAATTGATTCTACATATTTTTGAATGATTAGGAGAAATATGATGGCTGGAGGTTGTTGGACTTACAACTTAAGGTTGATGATTTGATATGGTTTGGCTTGTATATAATTGTGTCAAGTGTTCACTCAATTTGGTTTGTATAGATGTGGTTTGGCATATTTTAGATGAGTCTTACATGTTTTAGTTAAATTTGGTGCAGCGGGATGGGAATGGTCATCGCCAGAAAGAGTGTTTGTTAATTTGGATTAGCAATGTAAGAAAGTTAAAATTAAAGAGATTCAGGTATATAAACTTTATGGATGTAATATTATATCTTGGAGGATGTATGGGGAGCCTTGCGGGTCATCCAGACCCAGTATTATCGTAATTTTGAACATTTCAGCTCTTTTAATTACTTGAGTATTAAGGATGAATGTCCTTTTATTAATGGATGTTGTAATGACCCTCTTAGTCATCTTCTCAATCTTTGTTTGTTTTGATTCATTTAGAGAAGTTTATTTGAGAATTTAATTATTACCAAACGTGTTTGAAATATTTCATTTAATTTGAATTTTGTAAAATACATATTATATCAATAATCTATGCAATAGTCGAGTGCAGGTGTAATACCTAGTACTTCTTCTTAACTTAAAATCATCCCAGAAATATTAAAGACTTGTTTCAAAGATGAATCCACTTTTTCACATGTGGTATTTTCAAGATTTTCACATTTCATCATGTAGGGAAATTGAATAAGCTTTTCGTCGATACTAAATTCGCCCAAATCCGACACTCAAGCGAAGAGTTAAAGCCATTTTAGTAAGAGAGTGTGCCACCTGAGTCATCAATGCATCGCGGAGCGAACCAAAATGGCTATCTTCAAAATCCAGTAAGCCTCCGCAATTATGGTGCATCGCGCTAAGGCTCAAATTCAGAGTTTTCAAACTACAGTGACACATCACAATAACACCACGTCGCGCCAGGGGTCCAGGTCGGGAAATATTCACAGAATTAAAATACACTTCCAAGGGTTAAAAGGGTTAATTTCTCACCCGTATATATACCCAATAACACGTGATTCAGCCATAATTCACCCAAAATATATTATTTCTCTCAAGTTACTCTCAAGAACAAGCTAGGGTTTGTCAATTGGGGATTCAAATCCAAGACTCAAATGCAAAAATCCCTTCGTCAATCTTCGTAGAATCAAGAACTAAGGTATGCACAGTTTTCACTCATCTATTTCTTTCATCCATGAAGCCCAAGAATCATGTTTTAAATCTTGTATTGTGAATATTTTGTTTTGGGTTGATTATGTCAATGTGATTATGGTTGTATGATTCCCAAGTTGGAATCTTTAAGTGTTTTTAATATACCTATGCTAGTATGTGGTCTAAAACATGTGAAATTGAGTTGAAATATGGAGTTTTTTTGTATTAATTTGATGATCATGCCTATTGTAATGCCCCGTAACTTTTCCTAGCTTGAAACTATCTCAAAAGTTTTAGGAGCTTTCTTTGAAAGATGAAACCACCTTTGTACAGATGGTATTATTAAAATTTTCATTTTTTGTCATGTGGGAAATTCAATGAGCTTTCCATCGATATAAAATTTGCCTAAATTCGATAACCGGGTAAGAAGTTCTGATTGTTTTAAGTTCCATCATAAAACAACACCATATTGGTCAGTGGCGCGCCGCACCACAAGCTAAAATGGCAAATGTAAGTTTCTAGTGTGTCAGTGCGATTCCCTCCTCGTCGCGCCAAAGTTCCAGGTTGTAAAAGAAGGGGAAATGCGATGGCTCCGCATCGCGCCATCCCTCAGTTTTCTAATCGTCAAATTCCAGTGACACGGCATGATAGCACCGCGTCGCGCAAGGGGTCCAATTCGGGAAATTTTTACTGAAATTACAAGATGAATCAGGGGTTAAAAGGGTCAATTTCCAACCCCTATTTAAGCCCTTTAACACATGATTCTGCCACTTTTCACCCAAAATACACTCTCTTTTCTCAAAAACCTCTCAAGAATAACCTAGGGCTTTTCATAGAAGATTCAAAATCAAGAATTTCCTTTGTCAATCTTCGTGTATATAGGAACCTAGGTATGCATAGTGTTCAGTTATGGACTCCTTTCATCAATGAAGCCCAAGAATCTCTTTTCTAAATTCAAGTTTTAGGATTTTCTTATGAATTTCATGATCGGGCTACTCATGCTCATGTGGATAATGAGAAATTGAATTTTACTCCATGTTGGGTGATAAATTCTATGTGGGTTAAATTATTAAAGATATAGATTCATAAAAATCTATGACTAAACCCTTGAATGATGAAATTAGAATTTAACCATGATGTTTGATTATTGTACAAAGATGTTTGCATGTACCATGCCTAAAATATGTATGATTAAATTCTAAGATGAAGTAAAAGTGCCTAACTAGAATGATACCATGAAATCGCCATGTATGTACAAGTTATGCCTATCACATGTTTTGATGAAATGCTTCTATAAATGTATTATGGATTATGATGTTAGTTATATGTTCACGTAAGTTATGCTTGGTCAGTTTCCTTCCATCAAGTCCTAGGGGACCTCGTACCCAAAACATTAGCGGTGTGCCTAAAGCCAAGTCATTTTTTCACGATACTCTCAGTCAAGCTATGAATCCTTTGACTTCAGACAGTGTTATGACTCCGTAAATCTCTATGATCTCATGAACACATTCATTTGTTAGATATCAGTAGTATTCTGTTAGTCTACTGAAGTTAGTAACTCAGTCTATGTTCTGTTAAGTAAATCATGTTCAGTGTCTATTCATATGGGAGTTGAAATTAGAACCGAGCGAACCCAAGGGTGGGAACTTACCTATTATATGAGGGTGTGATTCTTAGAATCAATCCTTGCATTCCAAAACTATGTAGCCAGCATACGTTGAGACATCATAGCTTGCTATATGAGGGTAGATGTGGTGGCTTAGCCTACTCTATGACTATTCCCACCATTTTCACTAGAGTTACCAATTATATTAGGGTCACTCAAATGTTATACTTACCAATGGTGCGGTATTCACACTCTTCTAATTAGGGCATAGATTGGACCCCAATTTAGCTATAATGCATCATTTAGGGCATGTCGGTTTGATGACTACCTCCCACAGTCTCAGTATCATTCTTAGTAAAAGAACTAAGATAGTTCTTTAGAATTCAGGACTGTCAGGTAAAGTCAACTTAGATACAGTAAGGAACTCAGCTAGTTCCATTAGATTCAAGACTGTCAGATACAGTCACTCATGTTATTAGTATTTAGAATTCAGTCATTTGTCATGTTAGTCATTACCATACTCATGTTATCACAATTTTAGATATAGTTACTATGTATGCAAACATGTATTATCACGTTTATATTAGTGAGTTAGCCAATATTGTTCATGCATATGAACCCGATTCATTCATCCTACCTCGAATGCATACCAGTATAATCAAAGTACTGACGTATTTGTGCTATGGTGTCTTATACCATAGGTTCAAAGACACGAGCTCCAGAGCATCAGTAGATTCCAAATATCAGCAGTCAGAGTTAGCAGTGAGTCCTCATCTTTCGAGGACATGATTATTTATCTATTATCTCATTATTTAGTTTATTATTTTGATTTAGTTGGGGACATGTCCCATAAACTTGTTACTCAGACAATTCCTGCAGTTAGAGGCTTTCCAAACTATTATGTTCCAACAATTGTTTTAGTTCCTTTGGGTATTTCATATCCCATTTAGATCTTTTGTTTTACTTTAGTTATGTGAATATATTGGCCTTTCAGTTCATGTTTTCTAATTATTCAGTATATTATGTAGTATACAGGTACAGATATCAGTCATGGGTTAGCATGTGGTCCTTAGGAGTCATGAGCACCATGTAGCATTCTGGGTACCCAATTCGTGGTGTTACAAACTTGGTGTTAGATCCTAAGGTTCAATAGCGTCCTAGAAAGTCAGAAAGCTACATCTAGTAGAGTCTTGTACATAGGTGTGTTGCGCGTCACATTTATGTACAGGAGTCTATAAGATGTTTTAGGAATAGTTTCCCTTATTTTAGTATTCATGTCATGACAGTGAGCATAATCTCAATCTAATCTCGCAGTCTAATCCGTTTCTTCACCTTATTTCAAAACACGTCTCCCAAGAGAAGAACACAGTCTGTCTAAGAAGATCCCATGGATGAACATATTTCTCATGCAGAGTTCAGGGCCATATTAACTACTCTTGCTCAGTCAGTTGCTGCTCAGAATGAACGACTATCTATCATTCTATCCAACCCAGAGGCCAATACGGCCATATGCAGGATTTGCAACTTCACCCGAATGAATCATCTATCCTTTCTTCGGTATAAGATAGATGAGAACCCTCAGGAATAACTAGATCAGGTGCAAAAGGTTACAGACATACTCGGTGTTACGTCTAGTGAGAGTGCTGAGCTATCTGCATGTCAATTATAGGATGTGGCTCATACTTGGATCAAGTAGTGGAAGTCAGTGAGGGCAAACGCTGCAAGGTTAGTTGAGTAGGAGGAGTATGCTTCTGTGTTGCTTGATATGTTCTTTCCACTAGAGCTTAGAGAAGCTAAGGTGCTAAAATTCATCAACCTCAGGCAGGGCAATATGACAGTGAAAGAGTATTCCATTAAGCTTACTCAATTAGCTAGATATTACCCTCATGTGGTTGCAGATAGCAGGGCAAGGATGAGTAAGTTCGGTTCAGGGGTGAATGATAGCCTGGTTAATGAGTATTGATCTGCTATGTTTAATAGTGACATAACTTTAGCCAAGCTATTGAATCATGCTCAGCAGATACAGGAATAGAAGATTAAGATAAGGGTGAAGTAGAATAAGAAAACGAAGATAGGTAGTTTCAACTTTGTTCAACCTATATAACAAGGAGGAAACTGTTCTCAGTTTTTTCCTAAGTCATCAGTTCCATCTCCATCTTCATCCAGTTCTCCAGATCCTAAGTTCAGAAAGGGTAAACGAGGTAGAGTGCCATGCTCTAAGTCCCAAAAGGGTGTTAGTATTTCCCGCACCTATCCTCTTTTCAAGACTTGTTACAGGGACCATCAGGGTATTTAAAGATCTGGCAGTGGTATTTGTTGTATATGTGGCAAACTAAGCCACAGAGTCAGAGACTGTCCCCAGCCAGGTCCTCAGGGTCAAAAAAATAGATCTTCAACTCAGTCCGGTCGCCCAAATCAGTAGGGTGCAACCTTTAGTGCTACTAGTGGGCAATGCCAAAATCGTCCCAATGCTCTTCAATCATGACAAGATCAGGAAAATTTTCCTAATGTGGTTACCGGTACTTTACATATCTTTCATGTGCATGTTTGCGCTTTTCTAGATCTAGGAGCTTCTTTGTCTTTTGTCACTCCTTAAATAGGAGTTGATTTCAGAGTCAATCCTGAAATTTCAGTAGAGCCCTTCTCAGTCTCTACCCCAGTGGGTAAAACCATCATAGCCTGTTAGGTATACAGGAACTACCCGATTATGATATCTTAGAAAGTTAGTTCAGCAGACTTAGTCAAATTAGAGATGACTGATTTTGATGTCATTCTCGGCATAGATTGGCTTTAGTCCTTCTATACCACAGTCGAATGCAGAAATAGAATAGTGTAGTTTTAGTTCCCAAACAAAACCATCATTTAATGAAAGGGTAGTACTTCAGCATTTAGAGGTAATCTTTTTTCCTACCTTCGGGCAAGGAAAATGATATGTAAGGGATGTGCCTGTCATCTTTTTCATGTTAAGAATTCCAGTTTAGAAACTCCTAGTCTTGAATTTGTTCCAATTGTGAATGAATATTCAGATGTATTTCCCGAAGATTTTCCGTGAATTCCTCCCGAAATAGAAATAGACTTCGGCACAGATGTTCTTCTAGAAACACAACCTATATCCATTTTGCCATATAGAATGGCACCAATAGAACTCAGAGAACTGAAAGAACAATTGAAGAATCTCTTAGATAAAGGATTCATCAGGCCTAGTGTGATCCAATGGGGAGCTCCAGTATTATTCATGCACAAAAAAGTTGGTTCTCTCAGAATGTCTATAGGCTAACATCAACTTAATAAGGTCATGGTCAAGAACAAGTATCCTCTTCCCAGAATCGATGACTTGTTTGACAAACTTCGGGTGCCAATTATTTCTCTAAGAGAGACCTCATATCTGGCTATCATCAACTCAGAGTCTGAGAATATGACATTTCAAAAACAACATTCTGTACCCAGTATGGTCACTTCAAAATAGCTATCATCGTTTTGGGTGATGGCATTAGAGTAGATCCTCAAAAGACCAAAGTGATAAAAAATTGGCCCAGACTTGTCTCTCCATCAGATAGTAGGAGTTTCTTGTGTATGGTTGTCTATTATAGATAGTTTGTTGAGGGATTTTATTCTATTGCATCCCCTATGTCAAGATTGACTCAGACGAAAATCAAGTTTCAGTGGTCAAATCCTTATGAGAAGAATTTTCAGGATTTGAAGACTCAACTCACATTAGCTCTAGTTTTAGCTCTTCCAAATAGTCAAGATGGGTTCGTAGTGTATTGTGATGCATCCAATGTTGGTTTAGGTTGTATCCTCATGCAGTATGGTAAGTTTATAGCCTATGCCTCCAGACAGCTTAAACCCCATGAGAAGAATTATCCTGCTCACGATCATTAGTTAGCACCCGTAGTCTATGCCTTGAAGATTTGGAAGCATTATCTCTACAGATTTCATGTAGATGTTTTCACAGATCATAAGAGTCTTCAGTATGTCTTTTCTTAGAAAGATCTCAATCTTCATTATAGAAGTTGGTTAGAACTCTTGAAAGATTATGACATGAGTGATCTCTATCATCTATTCAAGGCTAATATAGTGGCTGACGCTCTCAGTAGATTGTCTATAGGTAGTATTGCTCATGTAGATGACAGTAAGAAGAAGTTAGCTCAGGAAGTACATCAGTT